>CM077669.1:133337484-133937484 GCA_039707655.1 Elymus sibiricus
AATATATTCCTGTAAAGTTTTATTCAACTTCTTGAAACAAGCCTCCTGGCCGCTTGTAAGGGCCCTCAAAAAAATTCATAAACACTTGGTGCAAATCCCCCCAACAATAAATACTACTAGGTGGTAGCTGGTTAAGCCACGCACGGACAGAGCCTTTCAACATCCGAGGCAGGTGCTTCATGGCAACCTCATAGTCACCACCACCAATCTGGAGTGCTACGCGATAATCGTCAAGCAATGTCCCAAGCTTTGGAGTTACCACTGTACTTGTTTACTCCACTACTATGCGGCCCAGTTGGACGCTCGATGACGGGTGGACCACCCGGTGCACCCAGGGATACCGTCATTGGCGACGGCCGCACTGGGGAGCCATCACGGCATACCACCTAGTAACGAATGGCGCGGGCACTGTCGGTGTCAAAACCGGCAGATCTCGTGTAGGGGGTCCCGAGCTGTGAGTTTAGGATCGATGGGTAACAAGGGACGAAGGAGACGATGTTTACCCAGGTTCGGGCCCTCTTATGGAGGTAAAACCCTACGTCTTGCTTGGTTGTATTGATGTGTATGAAGATTACAGAGTCGATCTACGTCGAGATCAAGTAGCCAAAACCCTAGATGAGCTTGTCCGCCCTCTACGATCTAAACCCCCCGGTTTATATAGACATCGGGGGTACCTAGGGTTTACACATGATAAGTCTCCAGCCAGAAGTAAAGACGCTGATCCCCTCATCTTGACTTGGAGTGCACGTCGCGTTTTCAGAGGTTTCCTTCTAGAACACGGGGTCATCGCATATCCCGGCCCTTCCTGCTATAATCAGAGAGCGGCCCACCAAGCCGACCTATGAGAGATAGGCCGGCGGCCCGAGGACCCCTTAGTCCAGGACTCCCTTAGTAGCCCCCGAGCTAACCCCCAACGCCAGGGGTCATGACACTAGCAGCTTCACGTGATCAGAGTCTCCGACTTGCGGGGTGAGTTCTTTTCCCCCTTTATGATCGGCTGGCTCTAGTCTGGCCGCCAATGACATGTAGTTATCCGAACATGTAGTTATCCGGATGCCATAAGTCGCTTAACCTCGAAGGCCGAACGTCAAAGTGTGAACAGTATTTCCTGACAACATTTCTGACGAAGGGTCGTGGCCTATCACGACCGCTAAGCCGGTTACAAAAACTCGATTCGCGGTTCGAGGCCGTTTCTCCAATGGCACGTCTTATCAACCGGTAGATCATGTCCTGTTTCTTACGGGATATGATTAGTGCCCTGGGTTATCCCACGCGCGCATAACGGCATAATTGTTTCGGGAAGTGGCGAGGCCTGCGGCGCAGTAAAAGGGAGGCTGTTGGTATTACGGCACCCCATAAAAGGGAGAAACCCCCCAAGGCCTATTCACGCTCCAAATTCGCACCCTTTGCCTCCTCAACCTTCCCAAGCTCCGAGCCCAGATCCAGTTCTTCCTCAATCTTCCCTCCGAGTTCGGCCATGGTTGGTTCAGCCTCCATGGGCAAGTGGGAGGCCTCCTCCATCACCGACAACGACATTCGGGAGCTAAAGCGTGCCGGCTACCTCTCCGCCAACATCGCCCACCGCGCTCCAGAGGCGAATCAGGTGGTTCCCGCACCGAAGCCGAACGAGAGGGTTGTGTTCGTCCCCCATTTCATCCGGGGACTGGGCTTTCCGCTCCACCCCTTCGCCAGGGGCCTCATGTTCTTTTATGGGTTAGATTTCGATGACCTCCCCCCGAACTCCTTCATGCACATCTCGGCGTTCATCATCGTCTGCGAAGCCTTCCTGTGGAAACAGCCGCGCTTCGACCTGTGGCTCAAAGTGTTCAACGTCAAGCCGAAGACAGTTGCGGGCGCGCATGCGGATTGTGGAGGGGCGGTAATCAGCAAGCTCCCCCGTGTCGATTGGCCGGACGGCACCTTTATCGACACGGTCAAGATCTGGCAAAAGGAATGGTTCTACATCACCGAACCAAGGAGCGCGGACTGGGTGGCACCTGCCGAGTTCAGATCCGGACCCCCCGCGAGGCTAACCTCGTGGCTCAAGAAAGGCCTTGACTGGGGGTCGGCCGCAAAGGTAAAATCGCTGCAGAAGCACATCTCCGCGATGATTGAGGCCAAAATCGAGCTGGTCAACGTGATCCAGGTCATGCTCCGCCGCCGTCTTCTCCCCTGCCAGCACCGGGCCTCCCCAATGTGGGCTTACCAGCTCGAGGACCCGGCCACCGTGCGTCAATTCTTCTGCACTACCCACGAGAAATTGTGGAAAGTGCTATTCAAGCCCCAGAAGAGCTGGCCGGCCGAGGAGGAGGACACCGGTCTCGATGCCGAAACCCCTCCTACCAAGGTATGATAAAACTTTAATTCTCCGGCTTTGTTTTTTGACAAAGAGCTGAACCCCTTCTCCCTCATCTTCACAGAAATGGCTGAGCAAGGCCGTGCAAATTGACTGTCCGGCCCCGCAGCCCGAAGACCCTCGGTCGGATCTGTTGACGGAGATGCTCGTCATGGCGCCGTATTCGGCGCCAGAGAAGAATGATAAGAAGAAGAAAGGGGAGAAGAAGGAGGCCCGAGAGGGTCTTCGTCTAAGGGATCTTCCGGACACTAAGTCCGAGGAGACCCACGCCTCTTCCACTCACGAGGAGGAGCATGAGGACGAAGGGGAGTGCAACTCCCCCCTCACAAGGAAAAGGGCGGCGTCAGCGGACGCCGCGGAGGACCTACCTCCTCCTGCCCCGAAAAGGACATGCCGGACAAAGGCAGTCCTGGCGACGATACCTCGGACTCCGATACGGAGTCTGAGGCTTTTGAAAAGGTTCCCCGAAGGAACCCAAGGGTTAAGCCCCCAGCCCAGAGGTATGAATCCGAAGACCCTCTGGATCATTTATATAGAGCGTTTAATGCTGAATGGGCGAACGTCTTTCAATTTGCAGTCCACCACGCGATCTCCCCATCGACCAAATCTCAGACGGGGAGTCTGTGCCCGCCGACCTGGCAGAAAGTGGGACCGCGTCACATCCTACTCCTCGTGAGGTCTCGAAGGAGGCCGCGGAGGTGTTATCGCGCCAGGCTCCTCTTGAGCCGAACACCGGCGGTGGGGGTGACGACGTTATGGCTGAGGTTAATACCTCGGCTGCCGAAGACCAGGAGGAGGAACATCTCCTGGCAACCAAAGAGGGGGGACGAAGTCCGGTCCAGTCCCCTCCGAGGACATCTCTGGGGCGCTCTGTGCCTCCGGAGCTGCCCGCCCAATCCCCCACCGGAGGGGGCGTTGGCAGGTCACCACCGGTGCCGCCCATGACTGGGTGGCCGGCCGTGATGGAGGAAGCTTTATCCGGCTCCTCCATCGCCGAAGATCACCGCGCCCTTATGGGTGCGGTTTTGCAAGGCATTCAGTCCGTTGATAGCGGACTGAAAGAGGCCTTCAACGGTCTCTTGATGGGCTTCAAGGTGAGCCACGTAATACTCTTTTTTTCAAGAAAAGGTTAATTTACCAAGTTTATGCAATCCTTATAAGTGTAGTAGCCCCCGAGCCTTGGGTGAGTTTGAAAAACCCACCCGGGGGTCAAATGCCCGAAAATTAGTAACGATGCTCAAGGTACCCTTTGTCCCTCATTATTCTAAGAGTTCCGGAGAGTACTTAGTAGAGGGTGTGAATCCGACAGCTCGAGAGTTTTAATGCACATAAGTTGTTTTGTAGGCCTCGTCATCGGCGGCGACCGTCAACGCAGTGGAGCTTGCCGAGTTAAACCGGAAGCTCAAGAGCT
The DNA here is from genome assembly GCA_039707655.1 of Elymus sibiricus. Lineage (NCBI taxonomy): Eukaryota > Viridiplantae > Streptophyta > Magnoliopsida > Poales > Poaceae > Elymus > Elymus sibiricus. Next base: position 133,341,252 of record CM077669.1, read on the forward strand.
CCGATGAGGAGCTCAATTGCCTGAACAAGAGATTTGACGAGACACAAGGTGAGTCCGAATTGTATCATTCGGGCTATTGTCTATCCTCATTGATTGAGATATCCAGATTGTTATCCCTAAGTGTTATTTACTCATTGTTACCACAGCTGTGACCACGGAGGTCGAGAACCTCAAGGCCGAGTTGACAAAGGTGAGGCACAAGGCCGCGGATGAGAAGGCGGCGGCCGAACAAGCGGCAGCCGAACTGTCGGCGTTAAAAGCCGTGAGCGACAAGGATGAGGCCCGGGTGGCAGAGGTGCAGCTGGACCTCAAGGATGCCAGCACGAATTGCGAGGCCCTTGAGCAAAAGAACGAAGACCAGGCCACCGAACTATCCACGCTGAAATCCGAGCTCAAAGCGAAGCGAGTTGATAGGCGGTTCTTTGAAGTAGAACTCCGCCAAGTCAAAGCGATCAAGCATGGTAAGCCATACTTACTGCAATGTGCCTTTGGTGGTAACAGGTTTACATTGCTCACCCGGGTGTGGCGTTCCTCAGGCGCCTTTACGGACCTCCTGAGGAGTGCAGTGGACGCGAACAAATACTTCATCTCTCGGGATGGGGATGTTGAGCCTTGGCTGTTCTGGGCGCAATTTCAAGCCCCCGAGCATCCTCCCCTCCTGAGCAAGCAGATGAAACAATTCATGGAGCTGCACAGGATGGTGGAGCCATCCATGAAGGACCTCTGCATCCGTTTGTGGCCTGCAGAGCCGTTGCCGAGCAGTTACTTCGGCTTGGTGCAGAAACTGTGCGACGCTGCGCCTCGGATCGACGCTCTAAAGCGTTCTACGTGCATCGAGGGAGCTCGGATGGCCTTTGCAAGGACCATGGTGCACTGGCTGAGGCTCAAGCCGACCGAGATGGCCACCGCGCCTCCACCCCCTGGGAAGGAGCATAGGCGCCCCGAGAAATACTTTTCCACCGTGATGGATGGTGCTCGGGCGATAGAAGCTCAATGCCCCAAGGATGTAATTTACGAATGAGCGTTTTGTCATGTATCCGATGACTGTTCTGCTTTATAATGCGGTTGCATGGTTTATCATGTCTTTAAGCTTTGTATTATTTTGACTCCTATGTGGCCGTTTTATCTGAAAGTTGCGAGTCGTCGGCTTCAGCCCCAATGTAGATACTACACGAGGTGTTTCTACCTCCATGCTGTGACCCTTAGCCGACGTATCGGTGCCCGGAGGCGGTAGTGCAAGGGGAACAAGGCAATCGGACTATGATGCTTTAGTGCTTTCACTTAGCCGTAGGAGCTTGACTGCGGGGGCTAATGACTAGCCCCCAGTGTTTTGTGATATTCAGATACACCGAGGTTGAAACCAGCATCACATGGTTTGTAATCGTACAAACCCCTCGTATAACACGGAATAACCTCTATCGATTTTTAGTTTGACACTTATGCTCGGATTGCAGACCGGTTCTCGCTTATTACGACAGTCAGTTTTCGGCTTTCTCCACTGAGGTACTTGACTAGGCGAGCTGGAAGCACAATCGCAGTGGTTCTCCCTTTACCCTTTTAGCCGAACGAGCGGAACGTAAGAGGGCAAACACAGGAGACGGGCAACCCAACCATTGACCCAAGACATAATTCGGAACCGATTCATATAACGCGACATCCGAGACGCCGAACACATAAACAATAGTGCCGGGGTGATGCTTGGGGCGATTTTTATAGTCAATCCCCCGGTCTATTAGCCAGTCGCATCGTAATATGTACCGAACAACTTTGCTATCGGCGTCGGTGAGTAGAGAACAGAGTATGTGACATAAAATACAGCGAGGAGGCCATAAAGGATGGTCTTTATTTCTGATAAATTCTTATAACTCAAACTGCCGAAGCAACTGTTACAGGTATTTTGAAATGAAAAATAAAGTTTACAAAGGACAGGTTTTACCCGGGTTCTTCGATGGGTGGCTTGACGTCCTCAATGTGCCCTGTCGCATGTCTGCTCCTTTGCTCCCGAGGGGGTTGCGTTCCTTTAAAGGTGATTGCTATCGGCGAACGGACCTTGGGAAGAAGATCTTGAGAAGTCGCCGCAGTGTGGATGAGCTTTATGCTTGGAAGGTCCTAGATGGTACCCGTGGTTTGTCCGAAGACATGTGTTGGCAGTAGTTCGGTCCAGCCAAACACTTTACCTTTGATAGTGGGTCCCCACAGCTGCCCATGGTATTTTGAGCGCGAAGTTGTGCCTTCTTGGCACATATTTTACGGGAACTAGGGCTGTGCTGTGGGGGGGGGGTATCCCTATTTTTGTTGGGCGGAAGATGATTCCAGGAGTTCGGGTTGAGACCGAGCTCGTTTACTAACCTGACGTGCCTTTATGGCTGAGTTGGGCGTCGGCCTATCGTCGCCGTACTAGAATTCGGCTGCCAGGGCCGCTGTGTGTTCCTCAGTTCAGAGAGAGCGCTCTGTGTTGCCGTTGACAGTAATGACCCCCTTGGGCCCGGGCATCTTGAGCATCAGGTATGCGTAGTGGGGGACGGCGTTAAAGCGAGCGAATATTGTGCGGCCGAGTAGGGCGTGATAACCGCTGCGAAAAGGGACAATGTCGAAGATCAAGTCTTTGCTGCGGAAGTTGTCGGGCGAGCCGAACACTACCAGATTCACGATGCCCGAGCAGCGGGCTTCGACGCCTGGGATCACTCCTTTAAAGGTAGTGTTGCTAGGTTTGATCCTTGACGGATCTATACCCATCTTTTTCACCGTGTCTGAGTAAATCAGATTAAGGCTACTTCCTCCGTCCATTAGGACTCTAGTGAGGTGATACCCATCGATAATGGGGTCTAGGACGAGGGCTGCCGAACCTCCGTGACGGATACTGGTCAGATGATCCCGTCGGTCGAAGGTGATCGGGCAAGCCGACCATGGGTTATACTTCGAGGCTACGGGCTCTACGGCGTAGACCTCCCGAAGGGCGCGCTTCCTCTCCTTTTTTGGTATGTGAGTGGCATATATCATCTTCACAGTTTTTACCTTTGGAGGGAACTGCTTTTGTCCTCCATTGCTTGGACCGCGGGGCTCGTCATCGTCCTCGCTGCGTGGGCTCTTGCCTTGCTCCTCGGCTGCGAGTTTGCCAGCTTGTTTGAATACCCAACAATTACGGTTGGTGTGGGTAGCGGGCTTGTCTTGGGTGCCGTGTATCTGGCAGGGCCTATCCATGATTTTGTCCAGCATGGTAGGTCCGTCTCGATTTCCTTTAGAAGGTTTCTTCCGCTGTCCAGATTTTAGGCTGCGGAAACCGGCATTAATGGCCGTGTCCTCAGCATCGCCGTTGTTGTGCCGGCGTTTGTTTTTGTTACGTCGTGGTTTCCCATTTCCATCCCGAACTTCGGAGGTGCCGGGGTCTTTGGGATTATGGCCTCGTCGAGCTAGCCAGTTATCCTCACCCGCGCAAAAGCGGGTCATAAGTGAGGTAAGGGCGGACATTGTCCTCGGCTTGTCCTGGCCGAGCTGACGAGCTAGCCACTCGTCCCGGATATTATGTCTGAAGGAGGCTATTGCCTCGGCGTCCGGGCAATCAACGATCTGATTTTTCTTGGTCAGGAACCGATTCCAGAATTGCCGAGCCGATTCACCTGCTTTCTGGACAACATTGCTCAGGTCGGAGGAGTCCGGTGGCCGGACATAAGTGCCCTGGAAGTTAGATCGGAAGGCATCCTCGAGCTCTTCCCAGCTCCCGATGGAATTCTTGGGGAGACTGTTTAACCAGTGTCGAGCTGGCCCCTTAAGTTTTAGGGGCAGATACTTGATGGCGTGGAGATCATATCCACGTGCCATATGAATGTGGAGGAGGAAGTCCTCAATCCACACGGCTGGGTCTGTTGTCCCGTCGTATTGCTCTATGTTAACGGGTTTAAACCCTTCAGGGAACTGATGCTGCATCACCTCGTCCGTGAAGCACAGTGGGTGGGCAGCGCCTCTGACCCGAGCTATGTCATGCCTACGATCGGCGGTCGATCGGGCCCGGTTTTGTTCTTGACCTCTATTGTTGCGGTCGAGCCAAGCCTAGTACCCGTCCCGTCTAGCGGGGGAGTACCCTCTAGATCCGTAGATGGATCTTGTGTGGCCTGCTCTATAATCCAGGTCCTGTCGTAAGTCATACCTGTCCTCAGGCTCTGCTGGCTCTTTCCTCTCCTACGGGGTACCGCAAGTCTGTACTTGGCCTCGCCGGCCGTCCTATCCTGTCCTCGGGGAGGGCGGTCCGGCTGGTCATACGGAGTATGCCTGGGAGACGATGTTTTAAGGACCTCGTCATCAAACTGCGGCAGCAGCCGCCGGCGTGGGTAGCTCTTGGGTTGGTCCGGTAGATCGGTACCGTACCCTTCTTCGACTGCCAAGACCCTCGTCCATCTATCATTGAGGGTGTCTTGTTCGGCTTTGAGCTGCTGTTGTTTTGCCTTCAGGCTTCGGGCGGTGGCTAAGAGTTGCCTCCTAAACCGTTCCTGATCCGCAGGGTTTTCGGGGACGGTGAAGTCTTCGGCTTCCAGGCTGTCATCCTCCTCGACAGGGGGAAGGTAGTTGTCGTCCTCGGAATCATTAAGATCCTCGGTGTCGCGCCGATCTTCGGGCCTTTCCTGGTCCTCCAGTGGCTGTTCGGGGACTTCAGGGTCGCCGAGGTCTTCCGGGGTGTCGTTTTCCCCGGTGCCTGCAATGGCTTCCCTTCCCTTGTTTGCCTTAGATCGTTTGCGCTGTTTCCTGCGCCTTGACGGCTCCTCACTGGATTTATCACCATTCTTCTTAGGGGTGCGATCACCCTTATTGTCGGGGGTGTCTACCATGTGGACGTCGTAGGTGGAGTCCATCGCCCAGTGTTGACACGGGCGGGGGCGCCGTCCTCTTCCTCCATGTCTTCTGCCTCCTCGGAGGCGTAGTCCAGCATATCAGTTAAGTCTTCGATAGTGGCTACCAAGTGGGTGGTGGGTGGGTCGAAAAATTCCCCATGACCCGCCTTCAGACCGATCTGAGCATGGGTCGAGGTCGGGTCGTCTGTGATTTTTATTGATAGGATCCGATCCAGTGCCTCGTTGATCGTCGAGAGCTCGACCGGATCGATCTGCCTAGGACTTTCGGAGTTAACCTCCAACGTGTCCGTACAAAGAGTGTGTTGAGCAGGGGCCGACCCCTGGCCCTCAGGTACTGTAACCGGATCCAGACTAAGAGCCAGATCATTGGCAGGGATAGACCCGAGGGCGGAGTCGAGAAGGAGATCCAAAGTTAAGGCTTCGGAGACTTCGGGCTCGTCAGATGAAATCGCGAGCCCAGCGAATGAAAGATCGCCCCGGGAGTCTACGGAGAGCTCTAGGTTCCCGAATCTGATCTCTTGATCGGGGGCGAGACTCCTGATCCGACCAGGGTGGCCGGTCGGGTTGGCGTGCAGCACGATGCTGCCGAAAGCGAAAATCTGTCCGGGAGCAAAGGAACCCCCGTTACGGACTTCATCGCTAATGATTAGGCGAGCCATCAATTCCTCTTGCGATCCCATAGCGGAACTCTCAATGAAAGCACCAATGTCGGTGTCAAAACCGGCGGATCTCGGATAGGGGGTCCCGAGCTGTGAGTTTAGGATCGATGGGTAACAAGGGACGAAGGAGACGATGTTTACCCAGGTTCGGGCCCTCTTATGGAGGTAAAACCCTACGTCCTGCTTGGTTGTATTGATGTGTATGAAGATTACAGAGTCGATCTACCTCGAGGTCAAGTAGCCCAAACCCTAGATGAGCTTGTCCGCCCTCTACGATCTAAACCCCCCGGTTTATATAGACACTGGGGGTACCTAGGGTTTACACATGATAAGTCTTCAGCCGGAAGTAAAGACGCTGATCCCCTCATCTTGACTTGGAGTGCACGCCGCGTCTTCGGAGGTTTCCTTCTAGAACACGAGGTCGTCGCATATCCCGGCCCTTACTGCTATAATCAGAGAGCGGCCCACCAAGCCGACCTATGAGAGATAGGCCGGCGGCCCGAGGACCCCTTAGTCCAGGACTCCCTCAGGCACCACATGCGAGCCATCGGTGCGACCACAACGCAAGGGCCGGCTAGCGCGACCGGACCAGCCGAGCACGAGGCGAGGATGCCTCAGGGCGACGTTCGCCACTCTCTCTAGATGACGTTCTCCGCTTTGTAGCTCATCCCCACGTACGACGCCGAGGCATCATCCATGCGGGCGATGGGGGATGGGGTTACCCGACGATGACATCTAGGCTGGCGACGGTGCCGGCAACGCGAATGGGGGTGAGGGTGAAGGACGAAGGCGACTCAGACATAGGAAATGAAGGATGGGCGTGAGATGATGACTGGTGATTTGGTGGGCTTGATCGATTTTGTGGAATTTGAGGTGTCCTGTCTGGTCCGATGTGGTGGACATATTCGGCGGCGTCGACGGGGCCTCCCCATATTATTTCTGGATATAGGCTGGTTATGAAGGATGCGTACGAGCACAGATATATAGAGGTGATTTAAGGAGAGTGACTGGATTGCGATTTCATGATCATTCACTGAACGGGCGTCCGTCCGGACAACACAGGTGTTTGTAGAGTCTGCTGTAGATGTTAGAGCATCTGCAACCGGACCCCTCATATCCATCTCAAACGGCCGGGTAGGCCGCCCGGTGACTGATCGGTCACGAAATTTCGACCCAGCTGGGCGCCTCAAACGAGCCTCAAACACCCAGGCTGACCGACACCCCTCATATCCATCCCAAACATGGAAGCGCGCCTGAGCACCCGCCACGTCGGCCTGACGATGGGGTCCCATGCGGACTCGCCCGGAAACCCAACGATCCGACGAATGCCTCGTCCGTCTCCGCGGTGTGAACGCCGCGTGGCGCCGCTCCGGCTCGCCGCCCGAGGCCAAATCCAACTATTTAAGCCGTCCGACGTCCCCTAGCCCTAGCACATCCACCTCCTCCCTCTCTGCGCCGCCACCCGAGCCCGTCAGCCTCCTCTTCCCCGCTCTCCCACACTCTTCGGCGTCGATATGGTCCGGCGTAAGATCACCACATCCGCGATGCTCACGCTGGAGTGCCGGATGCAGATCGAGGCGGAGATCCAGGCTAAGCGCGCCGCCCGCATCGCTGCGGGTCTGCTTCCGGACTCGCCGGAGCCGGAGGAGGAGGAAGAGCAGCACCCGGAGGAGGAGGGGGAGGAGGGAGAGCAGCTGCTGGAGCCGATGGAGGTGGCGGATCCAGAGGAGGACGAGACGGAGCAGCCTGCTCCGGGGTTCAACATGGCGAAGACGGATGCGGAGTTCGCCGTCGCCCAAGCCGAGGAGATGGCGAAGCAGCAGGCCATCGTGGAGTCCATCCAGGATGAGGCCGAGGCCGAGGCCAACCGGGAGCTCATCCGGTAGAAGCAGGCGGAAGCCGACGCGCTCTTCGACGAACTCGACGTGGAGATAGCGGCGGAGGAGGCCGGAGCGGAGCAGACGGATACGCCGGAGGGGGCGGAGCTGCAGCTGCCACGCATGTATCCGTCGGAGGACACAGAGATAGTCGACATCTACAACGAGAAGTAGCTACGTAGTACGTAGGTTTTTTATTTTGTATGCTTTTGTATGGATATAAAAATCTATTATGAGGTGTCCGGATGCAGTGATGCTAATTTAAGACGTGTCTGGTCACTCCCGATGAACGCGCTTGCACGGACGTTCGAAGGGTCTTATTACTCGAGGTTCATGGCACTTTGTCTTTGACTTGTACCGACGTAAGCTCGCACGATCATTTGGACCCGCGAGGCCGGTCAACGAAAAGTCAAGTGTTTCCACTGCCTTTGAGCGCACGACGGACCTGGCGGTCGTGCGAGCGGCGTGGGCGCATCTCATTCGCGTGACGGACGGTCCAGGTGCGTTCGGTTGGTTTGCTGTCTGGGCACGTGTGCAAAACTAAAGCGAAGCCTTGTACTCCTACTGTCTTTGTAACCCAAGCTGAAGCGCTGAACTACCACTACAGAGTTCTTTTTCTTGAAGGGAACTACCACTACCGAGTTGAGTAGAGGTTCGACTAATTAACTGCTTAGGCTGGTTGTAACGAGAGTCTCATAAGTAGTATCATGCATGTCAACTAAGCAATTTTGATGATGTGACGTAGAATTAAATGAAGAAAGAGAGGGTTGAGTATCATATGATGATACCGTATCATATTAAATGTTTTGCTACTATGTGTCATGCATGACAATAAATGGACTATCCTATGATACTAACATATGATATTATGCATTACGAATGTAGTATCATATACTAATATCATATGCATGATACTAGTATATGATACTTCACATTACAACCAGCCTTATCCCGTGCTCCACTAACTTTGACTTCCTGACCCCCGACGTCAGCACGTCAACGGTGCGTCTCAGACCCGGCCAGCTCGCTGTCTCTTCTGTCACCTGTTCTGGGTTTTGGCACTTCTCTCTGCAAGCGCTTCAAGCCCGACTTTTTCTTTACCAGAAAACCAGAAACAGAGTTTGGGTGAGTGCGCTTTTATCAAACTTCTCACTCTGCCAGGATACTTGATGCCGAAAGACTAAGATGCTTCCTAACTTTCTCAATGAGTGACAAAATCAGCTCAAAACACCCGTTGAATCAACAAAATAGAAGTCATTCTCGGAGAACATCAAGCTTTGGAGCTTGGACTGTACTCATATGAGGCGTTCTATCTATGGATACATCTATTTGACCAACAACTATTTCCGGACTGAGAAAATATAATCTTCTATGCTTATGTTGGGGCCGGACTATGGCACAATCACGTTTCCGGGTAAGAATGCTAGCAAGAAAGTTGACTGGAGGTTCGATAAGCGGTGACGTCCGTTGGTCCAATACCATAATAATCAAATTATTAACCGCCGGGTCTTCATCTGACGGTCCAGGTTCTTTTCTCTCTCTCCCCCGCCCTCTACTTCCTAACGGGTCTTCGTTTTTCTTCAATCTACAAACCCTAACTCATCTTCCATGCTTATGTCGGATTGCTACCATTGCACCCTCTTGTCATCTACGGCGAGCCCGGGCTGGCATAGCGCCCATGCCGGGAATGTACATCGGTGGCAACCTGTTTCAATGCTTGCACGAAGCCTCTGCTCCGGGAGGAAACCATCGTCGCCAAATCATGCACCACCCACTACCAAGGGAATGTCTAGCAGTGGCGGACGCAAGAAGCCCACCAGTGATGGGCCCGGTTCTCACGGGAACCCACCACTGACCTTCCGCCACTGCTAACATGGCATCAGTGGCGGGTGCACGCCCGCAACTAGTAATGATGTTGCGGTGATGAGCATATCTATATGCCCACCACTGGGATTCTCTATTAGTTGTGACGGGCCTTCTGTGGCACCTGCCACAACTATATGTCCAGCCAGCAACGCCTCCAATCCAAAACCATGCATTAAACAAAAATTACCATATTCAGTCACACATGCATTACAATATATGTAGATTAGCAGCACCACATTGTACCATAACAATAATCCAAATACAATAAAATATATGTACGCATTAGAGTACAACCCACAACATCATAAGTTCCCCTAAAAGAAACATCACAAGTAAGTACAAATAGTCATCTCAGCGAAGCCTCCGACATGTTGCATATTACATATATATACGACCTCATGATAACAACAACACCATAATGAGAATGAACTGGATAAAGATTATCAAATTCTTTATTTGTCCACTTGTCCACACGGTCTTGCATACTTCATAGTTGATTTTCTCTGTGCGGACGAAGTTGAAGTAATGATCCACTCCCTCTTTTTAGTCTTATATTATTTATATCAATTGTTCTCGTAACCATGCACTTGTTCATTACATTTCTCGCATGAATCATAGATTCATGGATTCTTACCATAGTACATATCACTTCATCTATGAAGATAAATAAACAAGCTAACAAGTCAATTTCATATTTATCCAATTACATATAGCAAAGTCGTATAACAATCTTCATAGCAACATAAAAATTACATTCACAAGCATTGATCACGCAGATCACATAAAGGCAATGCACTAGTAGTTCAGAAGCAAAAGTTCAACTCTGTCATAGCAACACATAAATTCAGTTGACATGCATCGATCACATAGATCACATAAAGGCAGTGCACTAGCAGTTTAGAAGCAAAAGTTCAGCTCTGTCATGAGCTCTCCTCGCCTCCAGACATCTTTGTGATCTCGGCTATGGCAGTCCTCACAACTTCGACTGCTGCTCGCGCACTCTCGACGGCTGCTCTAGTGCTCTATGCGACTGCTCTCGTGCTCTCGACCGATGCTGTAACGCTCTCGCTGTAAGCTCGAGCGCTCTCGGTCGCTGCTCGAGCCTCCTATTCATAGGCGAGTATGATCTCCATATACTCTGCCACCCTCGCGTAGGAGTCTACGGCTGTAGGAGTCCTAACAAGGCGTCTCAACTTCTCCATATAAACCGCATTAAACAACTTGACATCTATCTATCTATCTATTATATATAAAAAGTGCTTTACGGGCTAATCAGAAAAAAGATAAATAAACTAGAAAATTCCACAATAATTAGAAATATCTAGCCTTTAATTATGTAAATCAAATAATCACAGCCGTTGGATTTACTTTAAAGGTAACCATCTCTAAATTACCCACCATTGCCATTACATAGAGACTATCTTGCTTTAAAACACAAAATTGATGGAATGGATCTAATTCATACGAAAGCACATACACGTCTCCAAGATTCATCTATGCCATCGTAAAAACAAAGAACAAAAAAAAACAGGCCATGTCATAGATTAGTCTTTCCATTGCTTGAGTCCATCGATGAAACAAGACAAAAAAATAGTGCTACAGGCTCCTGCCGATGCCCTACATTAAATTTTCCCCTACCCATTCAATTTATCTAGCTACAAAGAGATTATACATCACAAAAGTCTGTTAGCCTCCACGTTCAATAGAAAACAAAAAGAACAAAAACGGACGACCTAGCTTGTGTGCACGCCGCCGCCACGGAGTTTGCCTCGCTGCCCTCGGCTGATCATCTGAGCTTCCCCCCATGTGCATGCACTTCAGTGACCATGTATTTGCCAACCCGTCGCCGCCGAGTTTACCTAGCAACACTCGGCTGATCATCCGAACATCAGCCATGCATGCACAATTTCCGTCACGGCCTACTAGAACTGACTAGGAAAAATCAGTGCCTGATGGTTGTAGATCCCACAGCCGCTTAATTGGCTGTTAATGTTAAAGAATGACCAGCCAGCTCTTGCTCTTGATTAGTTTAAATTCCTTGCACCTAAAAATTGTTAGCCCCATTGAGATTAATGGCTTGGTCTCAGCGGAACTGGCTTGAAGATCATGAATCGATTAGCTAATGACTAGCTTCATCTGTTTTGTTAATCTTGAGATTAAAATCTGGGCATGGGTTTCGGGTCGTCCGTGAATCAATTACATAGAGGCTAGCTTCATCTGTTACGTGCACGTCTAGCCGGAAGACCGAAGCAGTGTGCAGAAGGCAGCTGGGCAGTATGTAGTCTCAGTGGTAAGATTTCGAGAGTGCCAGGTATTATATGGGCGTGGTTTCTGGCCGGCCGTGAATCAATTAGATAGCTAGCCAGTTTTTGCATGAGGAATAAATTAGTTTTATTGCCTGGTATGTACGTGCATGCATGTTGAGGCCAGCTCCATCCTTTGATGTTTGATCCATAGTGTGCATGAGTGTTCAGCAACGTACTTCAAGCAGTTAATCTCCACAGATTAGCATAATTCTTGCTATTGGTGGGCAGCGAAGATAATGAGAATGTACAACCATTGAAAGAGGAATTCGGGGAGAACTTGGTTGGAGGCGTGGAGGTGCAAAGGAGAAAAGGCCAAGGTTGTATAATTATTCTCTAGGCTAAAAGTATGATATCAAGAAAATAATTGTTCATGTTCTTCCTCCTTTGGATCATAGACATAGATCTGAGCATTACAAAAGAAAGGCTTCAATCGCCTTCTAGATATACATCTATATCCTATCTATAACCTGCCAGTTGTGGCATGTACTTTTTCTGAGCACTTTTCGGGACCTTTTGGATATTGCACTCATACGAACCTTTTTATTTAATAAAGTGACTGCATGCGATGCAGAGGCCGGGGGAGATCCTCCTTTTCAAAAAAAAAAGTTATCCCACATGTTCTCTTTGTAAGTGTTAATACTATTAATGCCGTGGTGGAGTTTTGAAAACCCCAAAATTAGCATGAGTGGAAATTTGATTGAATCAAGTTCTCCTTTTAGTTCAAAGATCGAAGCATAATGAATCTAATTTCTTGAGTATGCTACTCAACAAAACTTGGTCAATCGTAACTCTAACTGGACTACATATGAATGAAAAGTTAGTTGGCTGCTCTTCTCTGAAGATTTCTTTTATAGACATGTGATGGTTGATGATATTCTACAAACATCTCTACGTGCAGAGCTACAACAGGATTTACTAACAGAACAAAGCACTTATCATGTATGCAAGAGAATAAAATGCCTCAGACCCTCATTTAGAGTTACACACATGTACTAGGAATAGATCACTTGAATTGTGTGATTTGCATCAACTCATCAAGAAGAACGACCACAGAGTGTGCACCAATTTATAGTGTACGTCAACAAACCGTTGAAGCATGATGCAGACTATGAGCCCATGAGGGACCTCTACGGCATAGAAGATCGCGCACACTGTGAGCAAGGTTGTGGTGAAAAGGTATGTACAACTTATCACTACCAATTACATGTCTTCTCTCTAAAAATGAGCATATATACATGTGTGTCTGGCCAATTTACATTCTTCAATAGAGATTTAATCAATTACATGTTATACATATACATAGTTCAACCACCTGCTCGGAGAGAAGATGAAGATGCGATGGACATCTGCAATGATGAGCCAGGTGGCATACGCTGCCCGATCCATTAGAGGTCTTTGGCAGGCACCAGGAGCGCCTTGACAGGCTCTAAGAGTGGGAGAACTTCTACACCACTTGACCGGCAGATCATAAACCATATAAGGTTCGGGTGTATGAAACGCGTGCATTCTTCTCAATCATGTATGACTAGGCCTATGCATTTTCAATATGAGAAAACATCAATGATTCATCACATGCAACTTCCATTGTATAAAAGCTTCATATACGGAAATACTAGAACAATCCAGCTTTGAAAGTAGCTGCAAACTATACTCACTACTCAATATTATCACATCGCATGAAGATTAAACAAAGAAATACTGTGAGATATATGGCTGAGATCTGAAGTAACTATCAACACGCGTGCAAATATGAAAATGGTTAGATATAAAATCTAACAATATACAACAATACAAGTTTGTTTAATCATGCATCGTTCATAGCAGCTATGTGTAAGTCAAACCTCCTAAATATATGTGTTATAATAAAAGAACTCACCCTATGGAGAGGTCCAACCAATGGTATATAAGTTAATAGAACAACCATAAATACCCATAGAACAAGTAGCCGAGTCTTCATCCTGCATATCTAAAGAGGTATTTTATTGTATTTAGCCCTGTCTCTCTCATCTTATGTAGTAGATGAAAAAATAACTAGATATGAAAAAATTAACTAGAAATCATTTGTGCGCTATTGCAAGGTAATTTCTCCATAGATATTCTCTGCACACATGATGTGTTGATGCTACCAAGAGGTACTTAGTCTCAGGAGAGGTAAACACAAATGACTTGGATTGGAGATAGACGATCTATGACTAACTCCAGACTACAATAGCATTATGTCAAAGGAATTACATGTGTTTTCAAGCTTAAATTTCCCGTATGGATCCCTTACATATTGTAATTCATTTAATATTTTTCCTATATTTGGTTAAACAGAGAAATTGTGTTCAAAAAAGGGGGAACTACATTACAATTTTTGTGACATAGTCTTCTCACAATAATAGTATAAAATTAAAGTTGCAAAAAAAGCAGGACATTATATATATATTTATATATTTATATATCAATGGGACAACCAAACAAATCTAAGACAAAATTATGTTTGCAAAAGGCTCATACTTGTGAAATGTGACCATACTTAGTTGCAATTCTATTTAGACGAAAAAACGCATTCTGATGATAAAAGTTTATAAAATTCTAGCCCGCACATTGGGCGGGCCACTTTTCTAGTTTAGGTAAAAGACAGTTTTCATGGAAGCATATATGTCATTCGGGTGGACACTTCTCTCTCTTAAGTGGTTCTACGTATGTTGGACACCCCTCGAATGTAAGATCGACTGTCGATGATGGTCGTTCTTAACCCTCTCCTCCTGCTTTACCTGTTGGAAATATGCCCTAGAGGCAATAATAAAATGGTTATTATTATATTTCCTTGTTCATGATAATCGTTTATTTTCCATGCTATAATTGTATTGATTGGAAACTCAATTGCATGTGTGGATACATAGACAGCACTGTGTCCCTAGTATGCCTCTAGTAGACTAGCTTGTTGATCTAAGATGGTCAAGGTTTCCTGGCCATAGACATGAGATGTCATTTGATAACGGGATCACATCATTAGGAGAATGATGTGATGGACAAGACCCAACCTATGATTGTAGCATATGATCGTGTCAGTTTATTGCTATTGTTTTCTGCATGTCAAGTATCTGTTCCTATGACCATGAGATCATGCAACTCACTGACACCAGAGGAATACCTTGTGTGTATCAAACGTCACAACGTAACTGGGTGACTATAAAGATGCTCTACAGGTATCTCCGAAGGTGTCTGTTGAGCTGGCATGGATCGAGACTTGGATTTGTTACTCCGTATGACGGAGAGATATCTCAGGGCCCACTCGGTAATACGACATCACAATAAGCCTTGCAAGCATTGTGACTAAAGTGTTAGCCACGGGATCTTGTATTACGGAACGAGTAAAGAGACTTTCCGGTAACGAGATTGAACTAGGTATAGAGATACCGACGATCGAATCTCGGGCAAGTAACATACCGAAGAACAAAGGGAACAGCGTACGAGATTAACTGAATCCTTGACATAGAGGTTCAACCGATAAATATCTTCGTAGAATATGTAGAAACCAATATGGGCATCCAGGTCCCGCTATTGGTTATTGACCGTAGAGGTGTCTTGGTCATGTCTACATAGTTCTCGAACCCGCAGGGTCTGCACACTTAACGTTCGGTGACATTTCGGTAGTATTGAGTTATGTATGGTGGTGACCGAAGGTTGTTCGGAGTCCTGGATGAGATCCCGGACGTCACAAGGAGCTTCAGAATGGTTCGGAGGTAAAGATTGATATATAGGAAGTCCCGTTTTGGCCACCAGAAAAGTTTCTGGTATTTCCGGTAGTGTACTGGGAGTGCCGGAGGGCCATCGGGAGGGGTCACCCACGCCGGGAGGCCACATGGGCCTGAGGGGTGGTGCACCAGCCCTTAGTAGGCTGGGAAAACTAGCCCCACAACGCCCATGCGGCTAGGGTGAGGGGAAAGGAAAAAACCCCAAGTGGGGAAGGGAAACTCCAAGTAGGAAAGGAATCCTACTTGGAGTAGGATTGGAGGTGGACTCCTCCACCTCGTCCTTGGTTCGGCCGAAGCCACTAGGGGAAACCCTAGGGGCTGCCTCCTCCTCCCTCCCTCCTATATATACTAGAGGATTTGAGGGCAGCCCTAACCCTAATTGCCACGTGCTGCCCTCTTCTTACTCTAGATCGTTTCTCCTCTAGTCTAGTTTCGGCGGTGCTTAGGCGAAGCCCTGCCAGAATAGTTCCACCACCACCGCCGCCGCGCCTGAAAGCACATTTGCTCCCTTGGTGGTTTTGGTAATTAATAACAACATATAAGTCATTGAACTAATGTTTCCACTAAGTATATTTCAGGAAAAGTTCAATGATAGGGATGGCAAAAGGATTGTGGAAATACCCCAAGATGTGAGGAAATGGATTGGCAAAGCTTCAAGCAAGAGGACTCTACATTTTACTTTGTGAGAAATCACTTTGAGTCCATAGGAAAGCCAATACTATTAAAAGGGGGTAAGGTTTTGTTGGTGAACAAAATGATCATACGTGCACAAGTGTTAGTCACCAAAAACACCCACAAGCTCTTCCACAAAAGTCTGTCCATAGCCAAATATTCAAAATCGGTGCAACCAACACTTTCCACTCGGTGCCACCGATTCCCAAACTCAGACAGACTCAGCCAAACCATAGCCACTTCGGTGCAACCGATTCTGCTTCGGTGCCACCGAGTTTAGGTTGCCAACTTTCTATTACGCAAATTCACAATATCGGTACCACCGAGATTGTTAGATCGGCGTCACCGAGAATGGGCAATCTGACCGTTGGTCACCTTATCGGTGCAACCGAGTTTCCTATACCGGTCTCACCGAGATTCAAAAGTTGCCACCTTTTGATCACTTCGGTACCATCGAGATTAACACATCGGTGTCACCGAGTTGGTCATTTTGTGTGTAACGGTTGGATTTTTGGGGATGCCTATATATACCCCTTCACCACCACCCACTCGAAAGAGAAGCACTCAGAACTATTCCATACTTGCCCCATCCAGTTTTCTGAGAGAGAGCCACCTACTCATGTGTTGAGGTCAAGATCTTCCACTCCAACCATATGGATCTTGATTTCTAGCCTCCCCAAGTTGCTTTCCACCAATACCATCTCTTCCACCAAGCCAAATCTGTGAGAGAGTGATTGTGTGTTGAGGAGTCTATCATCTTGAAGCACAAGAGCAAGGAGTTCATCATCATTACCGAGCCTATTACCTTTTGGAGGGTGGTGCCTCCTAGATTGGTTAGGTGTCGCTTGGGATCCTCCTACTTCGTGTTGTGGAGTTGAACCAAGAAGTTTGTAAGGGCAAGGAGATCGCCTACTTCATGAAGATCTACCCATAGTGAGGCTAGTCCTTCGTGGACGGAAGCCGTTATGGAATAGTCAAGGTTGCTACTTCGTGGACCCTTATGGGTGGAGCCCTCTGTGGACTCTCGCGACCGTTACCCTCCGTGGGTTGAAGACTCCATAAACGTGGATGTACGATAGCACCACCTATCAGAACCACGGGAAAAATCATCGTGTCTAGAATTGCGTTTGATCTTCCTACCCTATCCTTTCTACTCATGCTTGTTGTTACTTTCCGCTGCTATACTCTTAGACATGCATGTGTAGGGTGTACTTGACTTGCCATGAAATGCTAAAATCTGCCAACTCTAAAATTGGGAAAAGGTAGAATTTTTATTTGGTCAAGTAGTCTAATCACCCCCCCTCTAGACATACTTTTGGTCCTACAAGTGGTATCAGAGCTTTGGTTTCCGTTGCATTGGTCTCACAACCTAGGAGAGTATGGCGTCTAGTGAGGGAAATTATCACCGTAGAGGTCCGTACTTTGATGACACTAATTTTGCTAGTTGGAAGCACAAAATGAAAATGCATATTCTTGGTCATAACCCCGCCGTTTGGGCTGTTGTTCGTATTGGCTTGTAAGGCGAATTCTTTGGTGATGGAAAGGAATCGGATCGTGAAGCAACCGCGGAAGAATTGAAGATGTTGCAATACAATGCTCATGCATGTGACATTCTCTTCAACTGCCTATGCCCCGAAGAATTCAACAAAATCAGCCGTCTTGAGAATGCAAAAGAGATTTGGGATACTTTGGTTGACATGCACGAAGGAACCGAGTCCGTGAGAGAATCCAAGTTAGATGTTATTCAAAGTCAGTTTGACAAGTTCAAGATGAAGGATGGTGAAGGAGTCGCAGAGATGTACTCTAGGCTAGCTCTCATCACCAATGAGATTGCCGACTTAGGAAGCGAAGAAATGACCGACAAATTCATCATCAAGAAGATACTTAGAGCTTTGGATGAGAGATACGACACCGTGTGCACATTGATCCAAATGATGCCCAACTACAAAGATCTCAAGCCTACGGAAGTCATTGGAAGGATTGTTGCTCATTAGATGACACTCAAAGACAAAGAAGAGCTTCACCACAAGTCTAGCGGTGCTTACAAAGCCACAAGTGATGCTCCCGCAACTTCAAGCGATAACCTTGTCACCAATGAAGAGATAAGCCTCATGGTCAAGAAATTCAACAAGTTCTACAAGAATAGAGGCAAAGAATGAAGCTCCAACTCAAGATATGATGAGAAGCGTTCGTCAAGTCGTGACCGCAATTACTACAATTGTGGGAAGCCCGGACACTACTCCAATGAGTGCACGACTCCCTACAAACGAAGAGAAGAGTCACCTCGAAGACGAAGCTCAAGGAATGAATCACCTCAAAGGGAGAGAAGGAGTAGAGATGATCGTTATGAACGAAGACCCTCAAGGAGAAGTAGAGATTCGGAGAAGAAGGACAAGTACACCAAGAGCTACACAAGAAGAAAACATCAAGCTCATGTTGGTGAATGGGTTTCCGGCTCCGACTCCGACAACAACTCCGAGAGAAGCTATCACTCCGACTCCGACTATAGTCAAGATGATGGGTTGCCGGAATTGCTCTAGTGACTACCAACTCCTATGATCTATTTGATTCACCAAGTGAAGGGAGTGGAAGTTGCTTCATGGCTAAAGGCCCCAAGGTATCACACCCCGAGTATCTTGATTTCAATAGTGATGAAGATGACTTGCTTTGTGATGATGACTTGCTCTTTGATAAAACTAGTGATGTTAGTCAAAGTGAACTTGATAATTCTCATGCTACTCAAGATAAGTCAATTGATGATGATAAGATGAAAATAGAAGAACTAACTAAAGAACTAAACACTCTTAAGTTAGCTCATGAATCTACTCTTGAAGATCATAGAGAGCTTGTAAGAACTCATGAGAAGCTACGCTTCGAGAAGCTCAACTTGGAGCAAGAGCATGAGTTTCTTAAAGCTATCAATGACGATCTACGAAGGAAGACTTCATCTTATCTAGCCAGACGACTACTCTTGTCTACATTCATGCCTCAAGTTAAAACTAAGCAATCTAGTAACAAAGGCAAGAAAAGTTCTTCATCTAGTAGCAACAATAAAAATGCTAAACCTAATGATGTTGCTTCTAGTAGTTCCATTGATTCCACTAATGATGATTCTCTTAGCCAAGTTACACTTGAGCAAGAAAATGCTTTATTGAAAGGAATTATAGAGAAAGGTATCTACAAGAGTCTTGCCAGTTGTAAGCAATTTGAGGAAATTGTACGCAAGCACGGAGGATACCTAAAGAACCATGGTGTTGGCTACTTCAACGCTAATGGAGTTGAATGGGAAGAATGTCAATACCCCAAGCCCAAGTTTGTTCCTCAAAATGAGAAGTATGAAAATACTCTTCCCAAGGGAACAAACAGACAAGATGACCTTCCACCACAAGACCACAAGCTCAAGGGCAAGAACAAGCTTCAAGAGGACATTGACTCATATGAAGATGAATCCCTAGCTTTGGTGGAGTGGGTTCCCAAGGCTACGTCAAGCTCAACTTCTACAAAGGCTACTTCAACACCAAGGATCCCCATCAACTTGATGTGGGTACCCAAGAAGAAGAACTAGAGAGTTCTTGAGGGGTGACTCCGCCAATGAAATTCACTCACATTCATTATTGGCAAGAACTATTTGCAATCAACATCAACTCTATGCAATAGTTCAAGGAGTCACACATTCCCTCAAAGGTAAGAAAGGGACAAGGTAATCAACAAATCAATGGACATCATTACATATGCTTTGCACTCCATGTCCATAGATATCCTTGTATTTGTCTCTTGTGTGTTGGGACTAATCCATGTAGGTGAGAAGAGTAAGGAAACAACAAGGATGCTCCCAACTCTTGGTGATCTTCATCAACCTTGAGCATCCACCACTACCTCACCAACATGAAGTCTTCATCGACAAAACCCAAGGTTAGTTTATCCCTCCTATGGGGGGATGTCACATCAAGGGGGAGCTTTACTCTAAGACTTGAGTCAAAGCATCTCTTAGCATGTGACAACATTAAATGCTTTATGTAAAAGTGGTAACCCCACTTGTGCTTAAACGATGAGTATGACCCATGATCAAGTATTCTTACTTGGCTCCTAAGTCAATATACTCATATATAGATGACTTCGTCATCGCCCAAGTGCTTGTTAGATGCTAGTATGTATGTGCATGTTTGTCATGATTTCATTTGACATCTTATTGTGTGAGCATGTTGGTCTGCATTTATTTTCCCATTCGAGGACATCCAATTGTTGTTATTTGGCTTTTGATTTATCTTTTGCCAATTGGATGGACAAGAATGCCTAGGACCACTCTTTAGCTATCTATGCTTTCTCACCTCATATTCCATTCATGCTGCATCACAAAATTTGAACAAGTACTTTTCGATCCCTCTGTGTGTGGAGCACTCGGAGTTCCGTATCGACAAGGACTGACCATTAAAACCTCCCAAGTGCATCTCGGTGGAACCAATCCACAATTCTCGGTCTCACCGAATGCCTAGGGTTGATCTGGTTTTCAATCTCGGTACTACCGATTCCATATTCTCGGTTACACCGAGTTTCCCTGTCAACTGACAGTTGAGGAACTCGGTGACACGGAAAATTTAGAATCGGCGTCACCGACAGTGAAGGGTATATAAGCTGTGGTCCCGACGGTTCGAAAATTCAATCTTCAATCGTCGCGCCCCAAACCCTAAGCTGCCGCAGAAGGACCCCCTGGTCATCGCCCTTGTCTCCCCGCGCTCCTCCGCCGCTGGGATCCTCGCCGTCGACGGGCATCTTTGCCGCCGTCGCCGCCGTAGCGGATCCGTCGCCGAGTTAGGGTACGGATTCGATTTTCCTTGCGCTCCCCGTCTGATTATCACACATTGGATTTTATTTTATCTATAAGCCACAATTTGCAATCCCTTCAATCCTCTAAAACTTCCTGTAGTTAGAGAATGATCGATTTTCTAGGGTTTACCGTCCGCCCGATGGAACTCGGTAGAACCGAAGCAAACAAATCGGTGTCACCGATTTGCCTATCTGTGCTGCTGAGAACTATCTCGGTGAAACCGAGTACTCCTTTTCGGTCTCACCGAAAGGAGTGCCAAGTTTCTGTTAAGGAGAAAGTCAGTCTCGGTAGCACCGAATTTTTTGCTTCGGCTGTACCGATTTTCATGTGACAGAATGTAAACCTTGAGAATCTTTTGTTCAAACTTTCAAAACCAGCTACATTTTTTGATGACTCATCTTCTTCTGCTCCTCTATACTCTATTCACAGGGTCAGTATGTCAAGTGCTGAGGACAGTGAGAGCAACTTCCAAGAAGAAAGCATTGTGATGAGTTCAGGCACTAGTCCTGAGTCCAGTTCCTCTTCAGATCCAGGCACTCCCAGTTCTCATGGGTTGCCCAAGGCTGCAACTAGGACCAGGAAGAAGCTGAATTCAGATGAGGGGGATTCAGATTTTGTGCCAGAGGAGATTCTTGCTAAGAAGCAAGAGAAGGCTGCCAAGAAAGCTGCAAATGAAGCCACTTCTTCAAGGAGAGCTGTCAGGAAGGAGTATGCTAGCTCTGAGGCTATGAGAGCACCTGAGGGTGCTAGGGTAAAAATGGCTCTTCACCTTGAGTCACCCCAAGGAAGTCTATGCCTAAGAAGGCAGGGGAGAAGAAGAGAGCTAGGAAGAGGATTGTCTATGTCACTGGTAGGCAGACCTCCATGTTTGAGGACCCTGAGGAGGCTGCTGGTGCTGCTGCTGAGGAGGAGGAAGAACATGTTGAGAAGGCCCCTCCCAAGAAGAAGCAAAAGAAACTTATGTCTTATGCTATGCCAAAGACTGGCACATCCAAGAGCACCAAGTTTGCCCCCAAGAAGGCTGTTGCTGAAAAGCCTAAGAGGTTGTCAAGGCAAATTCCAGCTTCTGAAAAGAACAAGGGAACCACCTCCAGAGTTGAGGATGAAGATGCTATGTCTGCTTTGATGAAACTTAGACCACACCTTCCGGTACATAATGCCAGCTATCCACTTGCTGAAGACATGAAGAAGAGGAAGGATTCTGGTTTGAGGGCATGGAGAGCTGCTGATCCATATGCCCAAAGGAGGAAGACAGCTGTGGACTACATGTTCTACACCAAAGAGCAACATGATTTCTATGAAACTGTGCTATTTGACAAGAGTCCAGCTGTGAGTGACATGAGGTATGTGGACTGGAAATTCATCAAGGAGAATGAAGACTATTTTCCAAGTGTCTAAGACAAATTCCACTGCATTGGTTTGGATGAGTTTGTTAGCAGAGAGTTCACTGCTTGGAATGATGAGATGATCATGCAATTCTACTCCACTGCTCATTTCTATGGAGATGGTAGGATTGTATGGATGACTGAAGGTGCAAGATATGAGTCCACTGTTCAGGAATGGGCTGCAATCTTAGGAGTCCCAGAGGTACAGGATGGTGACTTGGATGTCTACTCAGAATCCAAGGAGAGCCACAATGCTATGGCCAACATGTACAATGAGATCCCTGATGCTCATGTGAAGTCTCACAAGCTAGGATCCATCTACTTTCTTCAGGCTGGCCTCCGTACCATGAACACCATTCTGAGGCATACTTTGATGCCCAAGTCAGGAGATGACAAGATGATCCGAGGCCACTCCATCCACGACATCTGCAGAGATCTTCGCCGACGCTGTTCTCTCGACTCCTTCATCAACAACCGGAGGAGATCAGCCCAAGAATGCTTAGATATATGCCTTTGAACTTTTTGGTAACTTGTTGCCAAAGGGGGAGAAGTGTATATAGATCTTTAGGCTTCGAGTGAGAGAGCGTTTGGTTTTTATTGCCTTTTCAAAACATTTGTCTTTTGGTGCTTGTGTGAAAACTTATGTGTGTTTTGATCATACACTTTATGTGATTGTGCTACTATTTCCTATCATCTTAATGCTTATGAGATGATCATTATCTTGTTTGGTTGTGTTGTGCTATGATGTTCACTCTTATTATTCTCGCACACCACCAAGATGTATGTGACATGGAAGAAGTGCCCCATGTACCTAATCGATTGTGCATTTGCATTCAAACGCAAATCTTAAAATAATGCACAAATTTAGGGGGAGCTCTTGCTTATCACATACTTCTCAAAGCGATGATTATATTCATTGATTATATCCTTGTCGAAGCTTTGATCTATATGTTGTCATCAATTACCAAAAAGGGGGAGATTGAGAGCATTTGCTCCCTTGGTGGTTTTGGTAATTAATAACAACATATAAGTCATTGAACTAATGTTTCCACTAAGTATATTTCAGGAAAAGTTCAATGATAGGGATGGCAAAAGGATTGTGGAAATACCCCAAGAAGCAAGGAAATGGATTGGCAAAGCTTCAAGCAAGAGGACTCTACATTTTACTTTGTGAGAAATCACTTTGAGTCCATAGGAAAGCCAATACTATTAAAAGGGGGTAAGGTTTTGTTGGTGAACAAAATGATCATACGTGCACAAGTGTTAGTCACCAAAAACACCCACAAGCTCTTCCACAAAAGTCTGTCCATAGCCAAATATTCAAAATCGGTGCAACCAACACTTTCCACTCGGTGCCACCGATTCCCAAACTCAGACAGACTCAGCCAAACCCTAGCCACTTCGGTGCAACCGATTCTGCTTCGGTGCCACCGAGTTTAGGTTGCCAACTTTCTGTTACGCAAATTCACAATATCGGTACCACCTAGATTGTTGGATCGGCGTCACCGAGAAAGGGCAATCTGACCGTTGGTCACCTTATCGGTGCAATCGAGTTTCCTATACCGGTCTCACTAAGATTCAAAAGTTGCCACCTTTTGATCACTTCGGTACCACCGAGATTAACACATCGGTGTCACCGAGTTGGTCATTTTGTGTGTAACGGTTGGATTTTTGGGGATGCCTATATATACCCCTTCACCACCACCCACTCGAAATAGAAGCACTCAGAACTATTCCATACTTGCCCCATCCAGTTTTCTGAGAGAGAGCCACCTACTCATGTGTTGAGGTCAAGATCTTCCACTCCAACCATATGGATCTTGATTTCTAGCCTCCCCAAGTTGCTTTCCACCAATCCCATCTCTTCCACCAAGCCAAATCTGTGAGAGAGTGATTGTGTGTTGAGGAGTCTATCATCTTGAAGCACAAGAGCAAGGAGTTAATCATCATTACCGAGCCTATTACCTTTTGGAGGGTGGTGCCTCCTAGATTGGTTAGGTGTCGCTTGGGAGCCTCCTACTTCGTGTTGTGGAGTTGAACCAAGAAGTTTGTAAGGGCAAGGAGATCGCCTACTTCGTGAAGATCTACCCATAGTGAGGCTAGTCCTTGGTGGACGGAAGCCGTTATGGAATAGTCAAGGTTGCTACTTCGTGGACCCTTATGGGTGGAGCCCTCTGTGGACTCTCGCGACCGTTACCCTCCGTGGGTTGAAGACTCCATAAACGTGGATGTACGATAGCACCACCTATCAGAACCACGGGAAAAATCATCGTGTCTAGAATTGCGTTTGATCTTCCTACCCTATCCTTTCTACTCATGCTTGTTGTTACTTTCCGCTGCTATACTCTTAGACATGCATGTGTAGGGTGTACTTGACTTGCCATGAAATGCTAAAATCTGCCAACTCTAAAATTGGGAAAAGGTAGAATTTTTATTTGGTCAAGTAGTCTAATCACCCCCCTCTAGACATACTTTCGGTCCTACAACGCCATCGCGCTGCCGGAGAACTCATCTACCTCTCCGCTCCCTCTTGTTGGATCAAGAAGGCGGAGATCGTCATCGAGCTGTACGTGTGTTGAACGCGGAGGTGCCGTCCGTTCCGCACTAGATTGGAAGGACCGTGATTGGATCGCGGGACGGATCGTGATTGGATCGCGAGACGGATCGTGATGGGATCGCGGGACGGCTTGCGATTTGGATCGCGAAGACGTTCGACTACATCAACCGCGTTTCTTAACGCTTCCGCTTAGCGATCTACAAGGGTATGTAGATCCACTCTCCCTCTCGTAGATGCTCATCACCATGGATAGATCTTGCGTGCGCGTAGGAAATATTTTGTTTCCCATGCAACGTTCCCCAACAGTGGCATCATGAGCTAGGTCTATGTGTAGATGAGATCACGAGTAGAACACAAAGGAGTTTGTGGGCGTTGATGCTCAGATTGCTTCCTTCCTTGGTCTTTTCTTGATTCAGCGGTATTGTGGGATGAAGCGGCCCGGACCAACATTACTCGTACGCTTACGAGAGACCGGTTCCATCAACTGACATGTAACTTCGTTGCATAAAGATGGCTGGCAGGTGTCTGTCTCTCCCACTTTAGTTGGATCGGATTCGACAAAGGCGTTCCTTGAGAAGGTTGAATAGCAATTTGTGTATCACCGTTGTGGTTTATGCGTAGGTAAGAATAGTTCTTGCTAGATGCCCGTAGCAGCCACGTAAAACATACAACACCAATTAGAGGACGTCTAACTTGTTTTTGCAGGGTATGTTGTGATGTGATATGGCCAATTACATGATGAGATATATGTGATGTATGAGATGATCATGTTTTGTATAGAATATCACGATTTGCATGTCGATGAGTACGGCAATCGGCAGGAGCCATAGGGTTGTCTTTAATTTATTTTCACCGTTTTTGCTTTACTTTATCGCTATGAGTTAGCAATAGTCGTAGAAGCAACAGTTGGCGCGACAACCTCATGGCGACACGTTGATGGAGATCAAGATGATGGAGATCATGGTGTCATGCCGGTGACGATGTAGATCATGCCGGTGCTTTGGAGATGGAGATCAAAATCACAAGTTCATGGCCATATCATGTCACTTATGATTTGCATGTGATGTTAATCCTTTTATGCATCTTATTTTGCTTAGGACGACGGTAGCATTATAAGGTGATCCCTCACAAAAATTTCAAGATAAAATTGTGTTCTCCCCGAGTGTGCACCGTTGCGAAAGTTCGTCATTTCGAGACACCACGTGATGATCGGGTGTGATAGACTCTACGTTCGCATACAACGGGTGCAAGCCAGTGTTGCACATGCGGAACACTCGGGTTAAACTTGACGAGCCTAGCATGTACAGACATGGCCTCGGAACACAAGAGACCGAAAGGTCGAACATGAGTCGTATAGTAGATATGATCAACATGAAGATGTTCACCATTGAAACCACCTCATCTCACGTGATGATCGGACTTGGGTTGGTGAATTTGGATCATGTGACACTCGAATGACCAGAGGGATGTCAATTTGAGTGGGAGTTTTTAAGTAATATGATTAACTAAACTCATTATCATGAACATAGTCAAAATATCTTTGCAAATTATGTTGTGAATTACTAGCTCGCGCTGTAGCTCCCTTGAATTTTTATATGTTCCTAGAGAAATAGAGTTGAAAGATGATGGTAGCAATAATGCGGACTGGGTCCGTGATCTAAGGATTGTCCTCATTGCTGTACAGAAGGCTTATGTCCTTAATGCACCTCTCGGTGCGCCACCCCCTCAAGCGTTGTCTGTAGATGTTGTGAACATCTGACAAGCACGTTCTGATAACTACTTGATAGTTCAGTGCGTCATGCATTACGGCTTAGAATTGAGGCTCCAAAACGTTTTGAACGTCACGAAACATATGAGATGTTCGAAGAGCTGAAATTGGGATCTCAGACTCATGCCCGTGTTGAGAGGTATGAGACCTCCAACAAGATTCTTTGCCTGCAAGATGAAGGAGAATAGCTCAATCGGTGAGCATGTGCTCAGATTGTCTGGGTGCTACAATCACTTGAATCGAGTGGGAGTTGATCTTCCAGATAAGATAGTGATTAATATAGTTCTCCAAGTCACTGTCACTAAGCTACTAGAGCTTCGTGATGAACTATAAAATGCCAGGGATGGAAATTATGATCCCCGAGCTATTCGCGATGTTTGACACCGCGAAGGTAGAAATCAAGAAGGAGCATCAAGTGTTGATGGTTAGTAAAACCACTAGTTTCAAGAAGGGCAAGGGCAGGGAGGGAAACTTCTTGGATGGCAAGCCAGTTGCTGCTCCAGTAAAGAAACCCAAGGTTGATCCCAAACCCGAGACTGAGTGCTTCTATTATGAGGAGAACGGTCACTGAAGCGGAACTGCCCTAGATACTTGGTAGATAAGAAGGCTGGCAACGTCAACATAAGTATATTTGATATACGTTTTATTCATGTGTACCTTGCTAGTACTCCTAGTAGCACGTGGGTATTAGATACCGGTTCAGTTGCTAAATGTTGGTAACTCGAAATAAAAGCTACGGAATAAACGGAGACTAGCTAAAGGCGAGGTGACGATGTGTGTTGGAAGTGTTTTCAAGGTTGATGTGATCACCATCGCACGCTCTCTCTTCGGGATTAGTGATGAACCGAAATAAATGTTATTTGGTGTTTGCGTTGAGCATGAACGTGATTAGATCGTGTTTATTGCAATACGGTTATTCATTTAAGTTAGAGAATAATGGTTATTCTGTTTACATGAATAATACCTTCAATGGTCATGCACCCAATGTGAATGGATCATTGAATCTCGATCATAGTAACACAGATGTTCATTGATGCCAAAAGATGCAAAGTTAATAATGATAGTACCACATACTTGTGGCACCGCCGCCAAGGTTATATTGGTGTAAAGCGCATGAAGAAACTCCATGCTGATGGATCTTTTGACTCACTCGATTTTGAATCGGTTGAGACATGCGGACCATGCCTCTTGGGCAAGATGACTAAGACCCCGTTTTCCGATATGATGGAGCGGGCAAGTGACTTATTGGAAATAATACATGTTGATGTATGCGGTCCAATGAGTGTTGAAGCGTGCGGTGGATATCGCTATTTTCTTGCCTTCACTGATGATTTGAGTAGATATGGGGATATTTACTTAATGAAACACAAGTCTGAAACGTTTGAAAAGTTCAAACAAATTCAGTGTGAAGTTTGAGATCATCGTGACAAGAAGATAAAATGTCTACGATATGATCGTGGAGGTAAATATCTGAGTTACGAGTTTGGTATACAACTCAAGACAATGTGGAAATTGTTTCACAACTCACGCCACCTGGAACACCATAGTGTGATGGTGTGTCCGAACGTCGTAGTCGTGCTCTATTGGATATGGTGCATACTATGATGTCTCTTATCGATTTGCCACTATCGTTTTGGGGTTATGCATTAGAGACAACTACATTCACTTTAAAAGGGGCACCATCTAAGTCCGTTGAGATGACACCGTATGAATTTTGGTTTGGCAGAAACCTAAGCTGTCATTTCTTAATGTTAGGTGCTGCGACGCTTATGTGAAAAAAGGTTTCAACGTGATGAGCTCGAACTCAAAGCGGACAAATGCATCTTCATAGAATACCCTAACGTAACAGTTGGGTAAACCTTCTATCTCAGATCCAAGCACAAAGTATTTGTTGCTAAAAAGGGGTCCTTTCTCGAGAAAGAGTTTCTCTTGAAAGAATTGAGTGGGAGGAAAATAGAACTTGATGAGGTTGTTGAACCTTTACTTCAACCTGAGAGTAGCGCAGCGCAGAAAGATGTTTCTGTAGAGCCTACATCGGTTGAAGAGGAAGCTAATGATGATGATCATGAAGCTTCGGATCAAGTTGCTATCGAACCTCGTAGGTCGACAAGGACGCGTACTGCTCCTGAGTGGTACGACAAACCTGTCTTAGAGGTCAAGTTGTTAGACAACAGTGAACCTACGAGCTATGAAGAAGCGATGGTGGGCCCGGATTCCAACAAATGGCTAGGAGCCATGAAATCCGAGAAAGGATCCATGTACGAAAACCAAGTATGGACTTTGGTAGACTTGCCCGTTGAACGGCAGGCCGTTGAATACAAATGGACCTTTAAGAAGAAGACAGATGCTGATGGTAAATGTCACCATTTATAAAGCTCGACTTGTCCCAAAGAAGTTTCCGACAAGTTCAAGGTGTTGACTACAATGAGACTTTCTCACCCGTAGCGATGCTAAAGTCTGTTGGAATTATGTTAGCAGTTGCTGCATTTTTCGATTATGAAATCTGGAAGATGGATGTCAATACATCGTTTCCTTAACGGTTTCCTTGAGGAAAGGTTGTATGTGATACAACTAGAAGGTTTTGTCAGTCCTAAGGATGCTAAAATGTATGCAAGCTCCATCGATCCTTCTATGGACTGGAGCAAGCATCTCGGAGTTGGAATATACGCTTTGATGAGGTGATCAAAGTTTTTGGGTCTATACAAAGTTTATGAGAAACTTGTATTTACAATAAAGTGAGTGGGAGCATTATAGAATTTCTGATAAGTATATGTGGATGACATACTGTTGATCGGAAATGATGTAGAATTTCTGGAAAGCATAAAGGGTTGTTTGAAAGGAGTTTTTCAAAGGAAGACCTGGAATGAAGCTACTTAAATATTGGGCATCAGGATCTATAGAAATAGATCAAGACGTCTGATAAGACTTTCGATGAGTACATACCTTGACAAGATTTTGAAAGAGTTCAAAATGGATCAGTCAAAGAAAGAGTTCTTGCCTGATTTGTAAGGTGTGGAGTTGAGTGAGACTCAAAGCTCAACCACGACAGAAAAAAGAGAAAGGACGAAGGTCGTCCCCTATGCCTTATCCATAGGCTCTGTATAGTATGCCATGCTGTGTACCGCACCTAGTGTGTGCCTTGCCATGAGTCTGTCAAGGGATACAAGAATGGTCCAGGAGTGGATCACTGGACAACGGTCAAAATTATCCTTAGTAACTAGAGGACTAAGGAAATGTTTCTCGGTTATGGAGGTGACAAAGAGTTTGTCGTAAAGGGTTATGTCGATGCAAGCTTTGACACCAATCCAGATGACTCTGAGTAGCAATCCAGATACGTATAGTGGGGCAGCCATTTGGAATAGCTCCAAGTGGAGTGTGGTAGCATCTGCAGTATGACATATAGATTTGCAAAGAACACACGGATCTGAATGTTGCAGACCGTTGACTAGAACCTCTATCACATGCAAAACATGATCGAACCCCAGAACTCATTGGGTGTTAGATTCATTACAATGTTAATCACATGGTGATGTGAGCTAGATTATTGACTCTAGTGCAAGTGGGAGACTGTTGGAAATATGCCCTAGAGGCAATAATAAAATGGTTATTATTATATTTCCTTGTTCATGATAATTATTATCCATGCTATAATTGTATTGATTGGAAACTCAATTGCATGTGTGGATACATAGACAACACCGTGTCCCTAGTATACCTCTAGTAGACTAGCTTGTTGATCAAAGATGGTCAAGGTTTCCTGGCCATAGACATGCGATGTCATTTGATAACGGGATCACATCATTAGGAGAATGATGTGATGGACAAGACCCAAACTATGAACGTAGCATATGATCGTGTCAGTTTATTGCTATTGTTTTCTGCATGTTAAGTATCTGTTCCTATGACCATGAGATCATGCAACTCACTGACACCGGAGGAATACCTTGTGTGTATCAAACGTCACAACGTAACTGGGTGACTATAAAGATGCTCTACAGGTATCTCCGAAGGTGTCTGTTGAGATGGCATGGATCGAGACTGGGATTTTTTACTCCGTATGACGGAGAGGTATTTCAGGGCCCACTTGGTAATACAACATCACAATAAGCCTTGCAAGCAATGTGACTAAAGTGTTAGCCACGGGATCTTGTATTACAGAACGAGTAAAGGGACTTGCCGGTAACAAGATTGAACTAGGTATAGAGATACCGACGATCGAATCTAGGGCAAGTAACATACCGAAGAACAAAGGGAACAATGTACGGGATTAACTGAATCCTTGACATAGAGGTTCAACCGATAAAGATCTTCGTAGAATATGTTGGAACCAATATGGGCATCCAGGTCCCGCTATTGGTTATTGACTGTAGAGGTGTCTCGGTCATGTCTACATAGTTCTTGAACCCGCAGGGTCTGCACACTTAACGTTCGGTGATGTTTCGGTAGTATTGAGTTATGTATGGTGGTGACCGAAGGTTGTTAGGAGACCTGGATGAGATCCCGGACGTCACGAGGAGCTCCGGAATGGTCCGGAGGTAAAGATTGATATATAGGAAGTCCCGTTTTGGCCACCGGAAAAGTTTCGGGTATTTCCGGTAGTGTACCGGGAGTGCCGGAGGGCCATCGGGAGGGACCACCCACGCCGGGAGGTCACATGGGCCTGAGGGGTGGTGCACTAGCCCTTAGTAGGCTGGGAAAACCAGCCCCACAAGGCCCATGCGGCTAGGGTGAGGGGAAAGGAAAAAACCCCAAGTGGGGAAGGGAAACTCCAAGTAGGAAAGGAATCCTACTTGGAGTAGGATTTGAGGTGGACTCCTCCACCTCCTCCTTGGTTCGGCCGAAGCCACTAGGGGAAACCCTAGGGGCTGCCTCCTCCTCCCTCCCTCCTATATATACTAGAGGATTTGAGGGCATCCCTAACCCTAATTGCCACGTGTTGCCCTCTTCTTCCTCTAGATCGTTTCTCCTCTAGTCTAGTTTTGGCGGTGCTTAGGCAAAGCCCTGCCGGAATAGTTCCACCACCACCGCCGCCGCGCCATCGCGCTGCCGGAGAACTCATCTACCTCTCCGCTCCCTCTTGCTGGATCAAGAAGGCGGAGATCGTCATTGAGTTGTACGTGTGCTGAACGCGGTGGTGCCGTCCGTTCGGCACTAGATTGGAAGGACCGTGATTGGATCGCGGGATGGATCATGATTGGATCGCGAGACGGATCGTGATGGGATCGCGGGATGGCTTGCGATTTGGATCGTGAAGACGTTCGACTACATCAACCGCGTTTCTTAACGCTTCCGCTTAGCGATCTACAAGGGTATGTAGATCCACTCTCCCTCTCATAGATGCTCATCACCATGGATAGATCTTGCGTGTGCGTAGGAATTTTTTTGTTTCCCATGCAACCTTCCCCAACATTACCAAGGTATCCCGCTTTACCAAGGTCTTAGATGAGGAAGAGGGAGAAGAACGACCCCCTACGACCATAGTCGGTTCATCTCTCAAGTGCTTGTATGTATGGTGTACACTCACTCAATCACTGTAATCTCGACTATCGGTGATGGTCCTTCTTCCCCGTCTCCTCCTGGTTTACCAAGGTCTTAGAGGAGGAAGAGAGAGAAGAACGACCCCCTACAACAACAGGTGGTTCATCTTTCAAGTGGTTGTATATATTGTGTACACTCACTTACCGTTTTTTCGACCATCGGTGAAGCTCATCCTTCTGCTTTACCAAGGTCTAACAGGAAGAGAAGAAGAAGGACAAACCCCTATGACAATAGTCAGTGTCCACCTCTCAGAACAACTCTCATCTCACCGTGTGGATTAAGACTGAGTATTGTCCACCCGAAGGAATTTTTTTAAGTAGCTCAACCATAAAAAGTAAATTTTTTACGAAAAAATCGGCATGACCTTTGCTAGAAATTGAACATATTGAATGCCAAAAATTAATCAAAATGGAAATTAATCCATGTTTCATGAAAACATTGGCACTCATTATGAATATCTGCCTCATAAATAAATATGATACCATATGTTGGTCCAAATGCAAAATCTAGTCCTCTAGCACAAGCCATCAAATATGAGATATCTAATTAAAGACACTCAACAGTTCATCCTATATCAAACTTTTACTACAGTACATCCTATACCAATTTTTTTACTACACTATCAAAATATTGCAAATGTACAACTACAATAACTATGTTTGAGTGGCAGCTGGCAGGTGGCCCAAAGTTAGCTCCGACGGACGCAAAATAACACCCGCCACTGCTTAGCCAGGCCCCAGCGACGGGCAGACTGGTCTCGCCCGCCACTGCTGTTTTTCGCCCCCGCGGATAATTCAGAAGAATGTAGGATTGGCGGGTGCTTACTCACGCCCGTCACGGCTGTTTTTTGCCCCCGCGGAGAATTCGGAAGAATGTAGGATTTACGGGTGCTTACTCAGGCCCGCCACTTCAAACTCTTGGAAATTTCAAAAAAGTTGTGAGTGGCGGGCGATATTCATTGCCCGCCACTGCTTGTGGAGGCACCAACGGCGGGCACGCTTGGAGTGCCCGCCACTGTTTTTCTTTGCTCGCGAAGAAAATTCAAAGAGTGTAAGAGTGTTGGGTGCTCATATGCGCATGCAAATTACAGGACCAACCACTGCTAATTTTCCAAAATAGTTGTGGCGGGTGCTAGGCAACGCCCGCCACTCATTCGAGTTCACCTATAAGCCTTTTCTCAGTAGTGACCATCGTTGAGGAGCCTACTCTGGAGGAGAATCACCGTTGCCAGGCCCTACACCGCCATAGTTGAGGATGTGTGTCATGGACAAGCCGACAACCTGCGCGTGACACAACCCCTGCCGACCGAGACTGTGGGCATGAAGAGACGATCGTCGCCACCTACCAACATGTGGGCTCTCGACGGTGGCGAGGGAGAGGAGGGCAAGGAGGGGTGGCAGCTAGGTTTCGCTCGCCTCTTGACTCGCTCTCACAAGAGCCTTGGAGGCAGCAAAGCGTTTTCTCCTCCTCGCCGCAATAGCTTGGCTCAATCATCACAACCATTAACCTTGCTACCACCCTAGTTATCTATCTAACTCAAGAGGCACAACTTCTTCTATGACTCCCCGAAGGTGCCTTCTCCTCCTCCTCGTAATGTGACCACGCGACCACACCTCTACAAAAACGTGGCTCTGCATTGTCGGGCCGCCTCATCTCTATAGTAGGCTTTTTATACGAAAATGATATGTATCTATCATAGAAGTTCAACAGAAGTACAAACACAATCAAACATAATAAAGTTTACATTTTGTGTCGAAAAACAGTTTACATTAAGGTCTCTGGACCACAGAACAACCACTACCGCCGACGCGTCGATCTCACCACTGCCACACTGAAGCCTTCTTGACCTTGTTGATGTGATCGGAAAAGCAGTCTTCGTGCACGTGCCCCTATGGATCGGTGCCTTGGAACCATAATCGTTGTCATTGAACTCTTGAATTGACCCGAAGCACGACGAGAAACCCTAGTTTCGCCAGCCCCAAGGAGGCGACCGGTATCTACGTCAGAGCTCCCTCAAATACTTTCTGATTAACAAACTCGAGGAGAATCAAAGTTTGGAACACAAGCTCGAAGAAGTGGTGCCACCATCGACCCGAGCGTTATACCCACGAGAACTAAAAAGTCTAACCTAGATTACTAGCCATAGCAAAGGCACCAAGATTCCCTTTCCCGCAACCGGCTATCATAGCAGTAGACAGAGGGAAGGTGAATCCACGCGCTCGCGGCGCGAAGCTTGAAGGGGGCGAGTTTACGGTAACAGACTTGGGAGATGGAAGGAAACGCTTCGTGCGATGACTTATCTCCCCAGCAGGTTGAGCATGGATAGTCACTAGAACTTGGACTAATAATTTTACAGAAATAGGTAGTACATGAAATTAACAAACGCATTAGTAACTCTAGGCAATCTTGTGTAGCAAACCATCATTTTTTTATTTACTTTGGCGGCCAAGACATTCATACTATTTTGTTCGGTATTTCCAAGGGACCGTACAGTGTGTGGTGGACTAGTGGCAAGTCCTACAAGCCGCCGCCGCCGCCCATTTGCACCGAGAGGTTCGAGTCAGTCTTCTTCTTCAGGCACTCCCCATCGCATGCGCACGCAGAAGACCGACGACCAACGCGATGGCTGTGAGCTACAGTAGTAGCCCTAGCTCATCCCGTGGTGCAGCTCTACTTAAATCAGTCAAGTCCGGGCGGGCGAGCGTGCATCTCCGTCGGTTGGATTAGTCTTCTAGGCAGAAGTAGATAACACCAGTCTTTACTGATAGACCCTCCACTCACGTAATCAACGACGACTGTCGCGTCGGGTGGGTCTCCATCATCTAGAAACAGAAGCAGGGGGTGATGGGCAAGGCATGCAGGAACCAGGAAGTATATTCCCGCCCGTTTCGTCGTGCGGCCGCGCGCGTTCACACCAAGGCGGCGCCGGCGTCGTCGGGGTCCCGTCGTCTCCTCGCGTCGTGTACGCCGCCCCGAGACTCTTCGCCGCGGCCCGGCGGCTTTGCGCCTTTGTGGACGAGCGTTCTCTCGCTTGTTCGAGGAGTTCTCCGCTTTGGGGGCGCGCGAATTGATCTATGTACTAGTCACGTGTGGTGTGACTCGGAAAAGTAGGGGTATTTTTCAATACAGAGAGAGAGCCGGTGGCGTGCGCGCGAGCGTATACGGTGACGCGATCCGTGGACCGTCGAGGTTGACGCGGGCTAGCTGCCTGAGCTCACACTGGTCCACGGTTAAACAAAGAACAACTTGGTATCGAACCACCGGTTAGAGAGACCGATGTCCCATGCTAGAAAATTGTGCTTATTTTTTTCTTTGCGGGAAACTAGAAAATTGTGTTGGGAAACAGCCGAACAGAGTTGCAGAAGTAGTAGGACAGCCTGTTTCGAAAAAACGCACTAGTATACCATATAGCGCACAGGAATCGCATGCTTGTGCCCTTTTCAGCACGTGTACCTCGTGCTTGCAATGCTGATATATATAGACAAGCTGTTTGGCGATACATACTCGTGCATACATCGATTTAATACTTTGATCAGGAGTGGGGTTTGTGCATACCTGTGTAACCTTTCGAGATCGGACATGAAGTTTCTGCTCCCGAGTTCAAATGAGCTCGGTGAACAGTAAAATCGAAAAAAATTCGAAAAATGTTCAAAAAATTCTGAATTTTTTTCGTGAATAACATTGACAAAATATCTAAGTGCGTGCAAAAATTTGGCCTGAAATAACATTCCTATAAGGCGTGGCAAAAAAAACAAAATCGATACTCTGAAAATGCGCATTTTCAGAGTATCGATTTTGTTTTTTTTGCCACGCCTTATAGGAATGTTATTTCAGGCCAAATTTTTGCACGCACTTAGATATTTTGTCAATGTTGTTCACGAAAAAATTTCAGAATTTTTTGAACATTTTTCGATTTCTTTTCGATTTTACTGTTCACCGAGCTCATTTGAGCTCGGGAGCAGAATGGTACTTTCCTTCGAGATCGAGATTCTTGCACCCGGCATTGATTTATATTGATCGGCATCAGCCCTAGAAAATATGATGACATTAAAAATCGGATCATTTGCGAGGCCAGACCAAGCCCAGGT
This sequence comes from Elymus sibiricus, assembly GCA_039707655.1. Taxonomy (NCBI): domain Eukaryota; kingdom Viridiplantae; phylum Streptophyta; class Magnoliopsida; order Poales; family Poaceae; genus Elymus; species Elymus sibiricus. The sequence goes on from CM077669.1 coordinate 133,377,380, forward strand.
CAGACGGTTTCACAGCTAAGTTCCTGTGTGCGTGCTGGGATATCATCAAGCGGGACATTTGCGAGGCGTTCGACAAGCTATATAATTTGAATGGCATGTGGTTCCAGAAGCTTAATCAGGCGCTCATCACCCTCCTTCCAAAGAAGCCCGATGCGGCCTCGTTGGCGGACTACCGGCCGATCAGTCTCATTCATCTCTTGGCCAAGCTCTTTGCCAAGGTTCTCTCCTTGAGACTTGCCCCGCGCCTCGGGGGCAAGGTTTCTTCCAACCAAAGCGCCTTTATCGCAGGCCGGAGCATCCACGACAACTTCATTCTTGTCCAGCAAACCGTACGGCAGTTACACAACATGTGGGTTCCGCGTGTGCTCCTCAAGCTTCACATCGCGCGGGCGTTTGATTCGGCTTCATGGCCTTTTCTCCTTCAGATCCTTGGCCATCTTGGCTTTGGCCCGCGCTGGCGCGAGTGGGTTTCGATCCTCCTGTCCACCGCCAAGACGCGAGTGCTGATCAACGGTATCGCGGGGCCCCCTATTTGCCATGCAAAGGGCCTGCGGCAAGGCGACCACGTCTCTCCCATGCTCTTCACGCTGGTGATCGACGTGCTCAACTCGCTAGTCCGATATGCGGCCAGGACTGGTGTTCTTCGACGTCTCACCGAGCGACGGATGGCCTCGAGTATTTCCCTATACGCCGACGACGTGTACGGAAAGTTTCCGCGGCAGCTCTTATACCGCTGGTAGAGCGGATGGCCAACAAGCTTCCAACTTGGAGGGCTTCTCTTCTATCGAGGGGTGAGAGGTTGGCTTTGGTTCGACATGTGCTCGCCGCCGTGCCAATTCACCTGCTCATAGCAATGTCCCTCCGCCCGCCTATCCTCAAGAAGATCAACCGCATCATGCGTGATTTCCTATGGTATGGAAAGAATGACACCTCAGGTGGAGGCTGTCTGGTTAGTTGGCGCAAGGTCTGTCGGCCCCTGGAATGTGGTGGGCTTGGCATCCGGGACTTACAGCGCACCGGCATTGCCCTTCGCGCTAGGTGGCTATGGCTCAAGGCCACAGACAACTCTAGGCCGTGGCGACACCTTCATCTTTCTTATGACGCGCAGGTTCAGGATATCTTTGATGCTTCAACTTCCTGGATACTTGGAGATGGCAATTCATGCCTATTCTGGACAAACAGATGGATCAGGGGTCGAGCCATTGCCGAGATCACTCCGGCCGTGCGTGCCCTCGTTCCCAAGCGTCGAAGGCGGGCCAGATCTACTGCCCAAGGCCTGCATGACAGAGCATGGATTTAGGACATCCAGGGAGCCATGGGGACCGTGGCGCTGGTGCAGTACGTTGAGCTTTGGCACACCCTTCGACGGATCACCCTCTCCTCCGATCAGGACCTGCTCAAGTGGCGATGGACGGACTCTGGCACGTACATCGCGAAGTCCTGCTATCTTGCCATGTTTTCTGGATCGACGATTGCGCCTCATTTGAAGCTTACCTCGCGTACGTGGGCGCCCCTGCGACTTCGGGTCTTCGCATGGCTTGCTGGCCTAGATCGATGCTGGACCGCGGCACGCCTTGCGCGACACGGGTTGCCGCTTGATGAGCACTGCATGTTGTGCGACCAGGTCTTGGAGACCCTGGACCACCTGCTCCTGCACTGCCCTTTTTCCAAGACCATATGGCAGGAGATTTGCGCTTGGTGCCACACACCTGTTTCCCTTCCGAGCCACGACGACTGCTTCCTCAGCTGGTGGGATCTCACCACCAGTAGTGCGCCCGTGGCCATGCGTAAGGGCCTCGCCTCCCTCATTCTGCTCACCGCCTGGTCCATTTGGCGCCACCGCAAGGCCCGCATCTTTGATCATGCGACACCTTCGATAGATCACCTTGTTCAGGTCATCAAGGATGACGCCCGCTCATGGGCCATTGCGGAGCGAAGGACATAGCAACTTTCATGCCTCCTTGAGAGGGTTGTTCTTGGGGCTACGCATCCCTCCCTATTCTGCTCCTGTGACCCCTCGATATGCCTAGCTTAGTGTATGTATTGAGGTGTCACTCCTGTAACCTAAACGCTCTTGTTCTTTCTAAATATCAATGGAATGATACGCACTTCGCATATTCGCAAAAAAACGGATCATAAGGGCGAAGACCGTAATGGACCTCCTTAATCAGACCGAAGACATCATGGTATTATCCTTCACACATACGTGGCTTAGAAAGTAGTTAGACAGAAGAGAAGGGTGGTGAGCTTGGTCGTCCTGTAAGAGCTCGGAAGAAGAAACATGTGAGGATCACGAATCTGAAGGAGGGTGATGCAAACATAAAAAAAGATCACCGCCACATCAATGCGAGAAGAAGAAAGAACCACACCCACAGAATCAAGCACCGGCTTGGTTGGGTCACCGTGCATGAATCTAAGGAGAAAATAATCCATAATCATTTCCCGGGCGTCGTGAGCAAAAGTGGCTGCAGCAATAAGGACTTCAACTCGGATGAGCTCAACATGCTTCCTAAGGATTTGCATGACCTCAAGGAGGCCATCACCGAGGAGGTTTGGGCCGCTATCAACGATATGCCAAGTGATAAAGTGAGCTAGCCGGATGAATTCAAAAACTTCATCGTTAGAGCATCTACAGTCGGACTTAGAAAATATGACCCCGTAAACGCCCGCGGATGTTCCGGTCAATGGCTAGCGTGTCCCCTATTTGTTCGTACACGCAACTACATTCCTCATTTTCTTCCTGATATGTCCGGTTACTTGCACGTGGTTGGTGGAGAGGAAGAGAGAGAAAGAAAAGAATGAATAAAGAAAAAGAAAAGGTGGTCCGGGATGAGGTCGCGTCTTACGTGGCAGACTGACCGGTCGCGCCCAGGTGCGTCTAAGAGCCCTCATATCCTCCCTATATTTGAGATGGATATGAGGGTTTGCGGATAGACCGGACGTATAGGATGATATGAGGGGTCCGATTGGGTCACTTTTTCCTTCTGTCTCATGTCCGGCCACTCACCAGGCGCGTCTGCGAGCATATGAGAGGTTGTTTGAGGCGTCCGGTTGTAGGTGCTCTTAAGAAATATTGGGACACCATCAAAGATGATATCATGAGGGTCATCCACCTATTTGAGTCCCTGCATTCGGAAAATTGCATTGGCTCAAGTCCACTCATGTGTTGCTTCTCCCCAAGAAGGAGGGTGCGGCGGGCATTTTTGACTACAGACGCATTAGTCTTATCCATGCTATCGCCAAAATTTTCACGAAAGTAGGACAAAAATTATCTTGTTGTGATCCAAGTACAAGAAAATCAGTAGGGTATTAAATCTTACCAAACATGACTTCAACATCTTTAACAATCTCAAGCAGTGAAATGGTATCCCTATTTGCAAGCTTAATAGTAATATCAATCTCCTCTATCTCAACAGGTGAAATATCATGCATAACATCTCGATAGAGAGAGAAATGAATAAACTTATACTAGCATCAATATCACATAAACCATGATAGCAAAGATCTCGAATCTTAACAAAAACAACATGCATGCCAACAACTTCCTTATTTTTATCTAACTTATCATGTCCATTCCTATCAGGTTTAGAAATTCTAACAACTTCATCACAAAAGTAAATAACATGCCCAACAATATTATCAACCGAAAGATCTTTAACCATTTCAATTGAAGGTTCTACTTTAATTTGTTAAGAAGGTTTAGGTGTTTTAATATAACTCTTATGAACCACAACCATAGTCTTAACATGTTCCTTAACTCTAGCAGGAAAATGAGGCTTTTCTATATAAGCAGTAGGCACACCAGGATTAGCACAATAAATTATTGATTCAGTTTTAGCAATAATAGGTTCTTCACAAATATATTTAATGGGTTCATTATATTTAAACTACTTCTCTTTAGGAAGATCAACATGAGCGATAAAAGATTTACAAAATGTAGATACTATCTCATAACGGAGTTCATATTTTGCACTAAGCTCATGAAAAACATTTGTTTCTACAAAAGACTTAACACAATCATATTTAAGATTTATACTTGAATCTTTACCTTTGTCGACCTCCTAATCCTCAAATTTGCGTTTAATTGTTTCAATAAGATCCCATTTTAATTCGATACTTCTTTTCGAGAAAGAAACATTAGAAGAAGAATCAAGCATTTGTTTATCATGAAGGGAAAGTCTAGCATAAAAGTTATGAACAATAATATCTCTTGTGAGCTCCTGATTGGGGCATTTGAGCATAAAGTCTTTAAGCCCCCCCCCCCAAGCTTCAGTGATTCTTTCTTCTTTACGTGGCCAAAAATTATAGATGCAATTCCAATCACGATGAACCAAGTGCAAAGGATAAATTTTTTGATGGAATTCTAGCTTCATTCGGTTCCAGTCCCATGAATCAGAATCATTCAATAGCCTATGCCATGCCAATGATTTTCCCTCCAAAGATAAATGGAATAATTTCTTGTTCGTGTCATCCCTCGATAAACCCGCAAGCTTGAATAATCCACATAGTTCATCTATAAAAATTAAGTGCATATCGGGATGTATAGTTCCATCTCCTGCCTAGGGATTAGAATGCAATTTCTTCAAAATACCAAGAGGGATTTCATAATAAATAATTTCAGTAGGTGGAGGCTCATCTCTTAACACTTGTGCACGAGGCAGAGATACCCCGAACAAGCCTATCAATGGATTGTTTTCCATAGAAACAAGCGAGGATAAATTCAGCACGTATTATAAATCTTTCCTTACCAAATACAACTTACAAAGAGCGTCACTCCCAGGCAAAGGTGGCCGAAAAGATTCTTGATAAACCGCAAGTATAGGGGATCAATCATAGTCCTTTCGATAAGTAAGAGTGTCGAACCCAACGAGGACCAGAATGAATAAATAAGCGTTGAAAGATAGTTTTGATAAATAGTTTGATAGCAAGATAATTGATAGCAAGTAACAAGTAAGCAAAGTAACAAGGTGCATAAAAGTGTTGAAAGATAGTTTTGATAAATAGTTTGATAGCAAGATAATTGATAGCAAGTAACAAGTAAGCAAAGTAACAAGGTGCATAAAAGTCTACCGATCCTTATTAGTGCTAAGGACAAGCCGGAGTAACTTCTTGTAGTGATTAAAACGCTCTTGAGGACACATGTGAATTGCGTCTAGTTACTTTCATCACAATTCATTAACTCACGTTCATTTCTTTGATAAGTTGTTATGTGGGTGTATCGGTGCTAAGGTGTTGTTCTTACTTGAACAAGCAACCTACTTGTGATTAACCTCTCCATGCAAGCATCCACAATTACAAGATAAGAATTAGAATAAATCTAACCATAGCATTAAACATATGGATCCAAAACATACCCCTATGGAATAGATCATAAACTGAGGTTTAGGTTTAGGTACATTCCGCAACCGATCATCTACAACCTAATTCCACAATGCCTTCCCCTAGGCCCAACCATGGTGAAGTGTCATGTAGTCGATGTTCACATGACACCACTAGAGGAAGATCAACACAACACATCATCAAAACATTGAAGGGAAACCAACTTCACATGATTACTTGTAACAAGAATTCTCCCATGTCCTCAAGAACAAATATAACTACTCACAAACCATATTTATGTTCATGATCAGAGGAGATAAATAAGTGATTAACAATCCAAACATATAATCTTCCACCAAGTAAAACAACTAGCATCAACTACAAGATGTAATCAACACTACTAGCATCCCCGAGGTACCAATCCGAGATTGGAAACAAAGAGATGAAATAGGATTTGTAGATGAGATGGTGTTGGTGAAGATGTCTATGGAGAAGCTTCCTCCCATGATGGGAGGAACGTTGGTGATGACGATGGCTTCGATTTCCCCCTCCCAGAGGGAATTTCTCCAACGGAATTGCTCCACCGGAGAGAAAAAGTGTTCCACCTCGAGACAACAACAACTTCTCCCATAAGTCTTCTCTCGATTTTTTTCTAGGGTAAACGATGTCATATAGGAGAAGATGGGCATCGGTGGGCCCGTGTGGGGCGGCGGGCCCACATGTCACCTAGGCACACCCTAGGGATTGGGCGTGCCCCTGTGACGTGTGGCCCCACTGAGTCTCGCCTCTTGTACTTCTTTATTCCATTATTTTATATATTCCAAAGTAATTCTCCTTAAATTTTCAGGTCATTTGGAGCTGCAGAGAATAGTTATCTGTGCTGTAACTTTTGCTGGCCCAGAATTCCAGATGTCGGCAATCTTCCTCTTATTGTGTATCTTGCAAATTAATATAGAAATGCAAATGCATTATAATTGCATTATAAAGTGGAATATAACTCTAAAACTTTGTAAATAACAGTAGGTAAACATCATGCAAAATGGACATATCAGAACCCAACTCGACATGACCATTTATAAATCAAGGTGGCTCAATCGCATAGAGACAAACACATGAACTCCTCAAGGAGTATGTCGATCAATCACTGTGTCCCATTATGGTAGCACATCGAGGCATTTCCCTATAAGAAAGGTTGCCAGCGGTGTACAACTAGGTGTCAAACCCCACACATACCATGCACTTCAAAGCATACACACAATATACATGATATATGTTGGTACATCATGGCATCACAACATAACTTTATGACTCAAAGTATTTAGTTAAGGCTTGAAAAAGCCAACATAACATAGTCATTACAGACAGGGGTCACATGTCCCAACACTGCATACAAGCAACAACGAAAGCAAACCATGTGTGAGTACACACAAGCGACTTAAGAATCCTGACAAAATAAACAATGAACCTCCCAAAGGAATTAGACTGCTTTATGCAATCCATGCTACCCGATCAACATCGAACTTCATATAGGAAGCACTAGTGGGACAGATATCTCCTCTGCAAAAAGTTAAATTAAGAAACCATGAGTACAAACGTACTCAGCAAGACTTACATCAGAACTAACTTCTCATGCATCAGGTATCAGTGAAGGGGATTGTGGGGTTTATTGCAGAATGTCACCTTTGATGTTTGGATAACCTGGACTACGACTACGTGCAATATTCTGATTGAGGTGAGAGTGCGCACACGAGCCCATCTAGCACTAGTGCAGCCACGTCCTATACAAATAGTTTTTACCCCCTTTCCGCGACGTACTTTTAAACCGTCACCTTGCCTGTGTGTGAGATCGGGGGGGGGGGGGGGGGGCAATCCCACACGACATGGATAAATCATCAGCGATGCCTCCTTCGGTCACACATGTTGGGCAAAAAGAGCTCGTGTGCGATTAGGTGGGCCACCGCAAACAGATATATTGGAGAAGTCTTGTGAGATGCAGTTGGCATCCCACAGAGTGAATCCCAAAGATACATTTCCATTCATATGGTACATCACACACAATTTTATGCAGAGCATCGTCTATGATAGGGGTGGCCATCTTACATGCTAGATATAATTCGGTCGTTTGCGTTATTCATTTCATCACGCACGGTGCATAGAAGAAACTGTTCGGCATAGGGTTGTCCATCCGACACAGTATGTGGAAACGTTTGTGCAAGGTGGCCTAACGCACACAATTATCGTCTGGAAGTCGTTTGTGATTGTTCACTCATCCAACACGCCAACTTTCTAGAAACAGTGTGGGTTTGTTGATGTCTGCTACTTGTGAGCTGCGTTGGGATTTCCCCCGAAGAGGAGAGGAGATGCAGTACAATAGAGATAAGTATTTACCTTAGTGAGAACAAAAGTTACCGAACCAATAGGAGAACCAAGCAAATTCCCTTTTACAACACCTACACACACAAAACCGAACACTTGCACCCAACGCGGGCAAGAGGTTGTCAAGCCCATTGAACTCGTTACTTGCAAGGATTAAATCTTGATAGAGTAGATAATTTAAAAGCAAAATAAAATAAAAGTAAATATTATGCAGCAAGATAATTTAGATGTTTTTGTTTTTATGTTTATGTGGACCTGGGGGCCATAGTGTTCGCTACAGGCTTCTCTCTCGAAAGTAGCATATGGTGGGTAGACAAATTACTGTCAGGAAATTGATAGCATCGCACATAGTTATGACACGTTATTCATGGCAATGATCATGTATATAGGCATCACATCCATAATTAAATAGACAAAAACGATTCTGCATCAACTACTATTACTTCACAATCGACCGCTATCCAGCATGCATCTATGGAATTAAGTTCATGACAAACAAAGTAATGCTTGGAGCAAGATGACATGATGTAGACAAAATAAGAAAACCAATATGTTCAGATCCCGTTGTTTTATCCTTAATGTGAACAATACAAATACATGTCTTGACCCCTTCTGTCACGAGGATAGAGCATCACAAGATTGAAACCATTACAACACACCACTCCCACTGAAGATAAAATCAATCTAGTTGGCCAAACCAAACCGATAGATCGGAGAGAAATACAAAGCTATAATATCATGCATATTGAAATTCAGGGAAGACTCAATAACTTATCATGAATAATCTGATCATAAACCCACAAGTCATCGGATCCCAACAAACACACCGCAAAAGAACATTACATCGAATAGATCACCGCGAAGATCTCGGTGAACTTTGTATTGAAGATCAAAGAGAGAGAGAAGAAGCCATATAGGTACTAGCTATGGACCCGTAGGTCTGACGTGGACTACTCATGCATTATCACGGAGGCAGCAAGGTTGATATAGATGGCCTCCGTGATTGATTCCCCCCCGGCAGATTACCGGAAAAGGTCTCCAGATGGCCTCCCGTCGGAACAGAGGCTTGCGGCTACGGAAAAAGTGTTTCGGGTGGCTCCCTGATTGTTTCCCAGTATTTTAGAATTTAGAGAAGTGCAATTAGGTCAAACGGAGCCACGAGGGGCCCACAAGGCATCAGGGCACGCCTACCCCCTGGGCGCTCCCTGTTGCCTTGTCGTCTCCTCGTGCGGCTTCGTGACTCCTCCCGAAGCTTCCTTGGTCTCTTTTGTCCAGAAAAAAATCATCAAAAAGTTTTGTAGCGTTTGGACTTCGTTTGGTCCAGATTTCCTGGAAAACCAAAAGCAAGCAGAAACATCAACTAGCACTTGGCACTGGGTTAATAGGTTAGTTCCAAAAAATGATATAAAATAGTTAATAATATAATAGCATGGAACAATCAAAAATTATAGATACATTGGCGACATATCAGGATCCCGAAGCTTAATTCCTTCTCGTCCTCGAGTAGTTAAATGATAAAAGCAGAATTTTTGATGTGACATTGTACCCAACATGTAATCTCTTTTTAGTATAATCATTGAAAAACGATGAACAATTGATATCAACATAATAATACCCATAAACATAAATAACATAACCATGACTCTTCAAAATATACGATCCTTAAAGAATGTTATCCCCCTACCCATTTTATCATATCAAGCATGGCATGACTCCGTTTTCACCGCATAAGTATAAATCATGAGCACCCCTGTGTCAAACCAGGTAATTGGATCGTACTTCTAATGCACTTCAGCATTTTCAACTTCACGCAATACATGAGCGTGAACCATGGATATAACATATGGGTGGAATAGAATATGGTGGTAAGTATCAAAGGAGTCAAAGTGGAAAAGAAAGTATTGCACCAACTACGCGTATAAACGGGCTATGGAGATGCCCATCAATAGATATCAATGCGAGGAGTAGGGATTGCCATGCAACAGATGCACTAGAGCTATAAGTGTATGAAATCTCAAGGAAAGCTAAGTGGGTGTGCATCCAACTTGCTTTCTCATGAAGACCTCGGGCATTTGAGGAAGCCCATCATCGGAATATACAAGCCAAGTTCTATAATGAAAAATTCCCAATAGCATATGAAAATGACAACTCAGGAGACTCTCTATATGAAGAACATGGTGCCACTTTGAGGCACAAGTGTGGTAAAGGATAGTAGGAAAGTCCCTTCTCTCCTTTTCTCTCATTTACTCTTTTCCCCTTTTTTCTTTTTCTTTTCTCTTTTATTTTCTTTTTTTCTTCTTGGTGGGCTCATTTGGCCTCCCCCATTTTTTATTTTTCGTCCGGAGTCTTATCCCGACTTGTGGGGGAATCATTGTCTCTATCATCCTTTCCTCACTGGCACAATGCTCTAATAATGATGATCATCACACTTTTATTTACTTACAACTCGACATAAAAAATTATAACTCTACATGAATGCCTCTCGCAGTGTACCAGGATGTAAAATGATCTAGCTTAACATGTAGTCAATGGTGAACGATGGCTTTGCCACAAATACTGTGTCAACTATATGATCATGCAAAGCAATATGATGATGAGCACACAAGTCATGTGATGGAACAGTGGAAGTTGCATGGCAATATATCTCGGAATGACTAGGGAAATGCCATGATAGGTAGGTATGGTGGATGTTTTGAGGAAGATATAAAGTGGATTATGTGTGATAGAGTGTATCATATCACGGGGTTTGGATGCACTTGCGAAGGTTGCACCGACTCTTGAGGTGAGAATGGGCAATGCACGGTACCGAAGAGGCTAGCAAATACGGAAAAGTGAGAGTGTGTATATCCATGGATTCACATTAGTCATAAAAAACTCACATACTTATTGCAAAGCATTATTAGCTCTCTCGAAGCAAAGTTCTACCACATACCCCTAGGGAGGAGGTTGGTAGGAGTTAACCATCACGCGCCCCCGATTCAAACAACATGATAGGATTTCATTTGAGACATAAAAACACTCACACATCATCACCATGCCATGTTAATACTTACATGAATAACAAATAACAAGCTTTAATTACCGATATTTGTACTAACCAATAATCATGTACTCACGCCCTTTCATATTACTAAATCAAGATAATCAATTCATGTTTCTTCTTTAGTGAGCTACATGAAAGTTTTTATTATACCCCCTTGAATACCTATCTTTTTGGACTAGTCTTATAACTCGTGCCATTTACCGTTCCTATTTCTTATTACACTCTCAAAAAGATTTAAGTGAAGCATGAGATTTCAATCATTTCTACAAAATTTAGACGCCGCCGTGCTCTAAAAAGTTATAAGTGAAGCACTAGAGCAACTGCCTAGCTCAAAAGATATAAGTGAAGCATATAGAGTATTCTAACAAATTACGATAACCGCGTGTCTCTCTCAAATATGTGTGTCCATAAAACAGTGATTGTGGCAAACTAAAATTTAAACAAAATAAAACACGTGACGCTCCAACAAAACGCATATCATGTGATGAATAAAAATATAGCTCTAAGTGACATACCGATAGATTGAAGACGAAAAAGGGGATGCATTCCGGGGCATACCCAAGCTTAGATGCTTGGGTTTTCCTTGAATATTACCTTGCGGTGCCTTGGGCATTCCCAAGCTTAGGGTCTTGCCGCTCCTTATTCCTTCATCTATCGTTCTCTCACCCAAAACATGAAAACTTCAGCACACAAAACTCAACATAACCTCGTGAGATCCGTTAGTATAATAGACATATCAAATACATTAGCTACTATTATAAATTGATTCATATTTCATTAATTCATAATAGGTGCTGTATTATAACTTCTCCATGGCTTATACCCCCCGATACAATCCATAACATCATTAAAACAAGCAAACTATGCAAGCAAAAACAGAATCTGTCTAAAACAGAACAATCTATAAAGATCTGTAATAAAACTATACTTCTGTAACTCCAAAAATTCTGAAACGTTAGTACAACCTGGGTAATTTCTATACCAATACGTTGTAAAAAATTCAGATGAAAAAGACGTTCCAGTGAAATCAGAGAAATTCTACACTGGACGCAAAAGTTTCTGATTTTGCACCGAATCAATTCTACTATCTTCCAAATCATCCCAAAGGCTTTACTTGTCACAAACACTAATTTAAACATAAAAACACAATCATTACAGTAGAAATAATCATGTAAACACACCAAAACATAAAGTAAAACAAAAAAATAAAGATAACTATTGGGTTACCTCCCAGCAAGCGCTATTATTTTATGCCCCTTGCTAGGCATAATGCATAGTTTCAAGTGTTGTCATCCTTCACATTAATTCCATAGGTGGCCTCAATAGATTCATAAGGTGGTTTAATTATATTTATAGGAAAGTGTGTCATCCCTTTCTTTAATGGTTATTGCAATCTTATATTACCTGCTTTCATGTCAATAATAGCACCTATAATTCGTAAGAAAGGCCTAACAATTATAATTGGACAAGACAGATTGCATTCAATATCAAGAACAATGAAATCCATGGGCACATAATTTCTATTAGCAAGAATAAGAACATCATTTATTCTAGCCAATTGTTTCTAAATAGTAGATTTCGCTAAATACAAGTTAAGGGAACATTCATTCATATCAGTGAGACCTAGCACATCATATAAAGATTTCGGTATCGTAGAAACAATAGCACCAAGGTGACACAAAGCATTGAATTCATAATCTTTAAGTTTAATTTTAATAGTAGGTTCCCATTCATCATGTTATTTTCTAGGTATTGAAAACTCTAACTCAAGTTTCTCCTCATGAGCTTTTATCATAGCTTGTACGATATGTTTAGTAAAAGCTTTATTTTGTTCATAAGGAAATACATTCAACTGGATAGAAACTTTCATAATTAAAGTCCTTGTAATCCAAAGTAGTGGGTGCATCACTATTTAAAGTTTTGACCTCTCCAAACCCACTTTTTTCATTTTTATCAATAAGATCATCACCCTCTGAACAAATGGGACGCTGTCGGATTTCGGGCTCCGCAAAACCCTCAAGGTTCGAACACAGGGGCGTGTGTGAAGATCCCCTGCAGCTTCACCCTACTTAGCTCGCTGCTCACTGGTTACTACGGCGAACTCGCACGATGACGAGGAAGAAGATGAACACGGTGGTTTACCCAGGTTCGGGCCGCTGCGAAGCGTAATACCCTACTCCTGCTTTGGTGGATTGCCTCTCAGGGAGGTGTGGCGGATGAACTAGTACAGTGGTGAGAAGCCTCGTGAGGGCGCTTCAGTGGTGTTCTTGGCCTTCTGCTAGCCTTGTGGTCGAGTCCAGTCCCTCTCTACGGTGCAGCCTAGCCTCTATATATAGCAGTGGCCCGGGTCCTGTTCCCTTATCGCAATGGTGGGAAGGGATCCCACAACGGCCAAATTTGAAGGGGGACAGGAGTACATCTCTGCCCTGTCCAAAGGTGGTCTTCGCCTGCAAAGTAGCTGTCGATGATGCAGAGGTGGGCTCGGCGATGACATCCGCCCGGCGGCGCTCGTGGTCGCGGTCTTGTTGCACCGGAATGGAAACCTTTGGGAGGCGCTTTGGGAACCCGCGTACGCCCCTGCTCCCTTTGCACCAAAGGGGAAACTGCACCGCCTGGCGCGCTGGCGCCCGCCTGTCCTTCCTTGAGTCATCCTTGACTCTTGAGGCCGGGTCCCGCATAGAGATCTCCGCCGCTCCGGAGGGGGCCTGAGGAGGCCCACCCCATGCTGGTCTTGGTGCTGTTCTTCCTCGCGAGCCTGGGGTCCTCGCGAGGGCCTTGTCTTGAGCAAAGTCGCGCCAGGCCGTGCTTGGCTGACGAGGTGGGCCATGCCCTGTGCCGCAGGCAGGAAGGTCTGGGTACCCCCGTTCCCAGAACGCCGACAGTAGCCCCCGGGCCCAAGGCGCGCTCGAGCTGGCTTCCGGGCGAAGCCTTGAGGACGGCCCGAAGCGCCGCGGGCCCCAAACGCCTGCGGGCCAGGCTTTACACGCGTCGAGCGCCTGGGCGGCGACGCCCCCGCTCCCCGAGGGTATCAGGAACCGCCCCAAGTCAAACTGATGCGACGCCCGTGTGCAGCGCCGGCCATCAGTGCCCTTCCTTGAATGCTGCTGCTGCCTCGGGCCTCTACTCCTCGGGCCACGCGGAAGTGACCCGTCAATCGGTAGGAGAGGCGACGCGGACGGTACTGCGCTGATCGAACCGCCCCGCGGCGCCCGAGAGGCGCATGCCTCCTGCTCTCCCACGATGCCTTGCGGCTGCAGTTACGCCTATAAATCCGCCCCGCCCCTGGCAGGGGGGGGGCATTGCAATCTCGAGGTGTCTTCTTGCTTCCATCGTTCCGCAGAGAAAGCCCTCTCCTCTTCCCAGCTTCTCCTCTCCCATGGCGTCTGGAGGAAGCACTGCAGGCGCGGGGAAACGCGCGACACTGCCGGCTCCCTCGCCCTCCTCCGGAGGCAGTGGCGGGGGGCCCTCGGGGTCGGCGCAAGTTCGCCGGCGCTAGGCCATGGTCGATGAGTGAGTACTCTGCCGCCTCCCTTCTTAGTCGATTTGTCCAGCGCTCTGAAGATGATCCTCTCCTTCTCCCAGGGTGCCTGCGGCCAAGAACGCATGCTCGGCGAGCTCCAAGAGGAGGCGGATGCGCTGCGGGCCCAGCTGGCGACCGCCGAGGCCGCCTTCCAAGCCGCCCTCAGGGGCGAAGCGGAGGCCAGGGCGGAGCTGGCGTCCCTCCAGGCCCAGGTTAAGGAGGCAGCCAACGCCATGCAGGCCGCCCAGGACGAGGCGGCGCACGCCAAGATGCTGGAGTCCCAGCGCGCTAAGCTGTACCTTGGCATCGCCCGCTGCGCGACCAGTGCGGTGAGCTGGTTCGTCGGGGAAGCCCCCGCGCTGCCGTGCGCGCACAGTGATGGGGGCTATCTCGACTTCTTCCGCAGGGTGGTGGAGGCGCTGGAGGCCGGCGTCTCCCACGTGAACGCGGACAACGAGTCCGACGCGCGCGACCTCCTGGACCTCGCCCTGACATTCGTCTTCTCCAACCTGCGCCGCCACGCTCCGTAGCTCGACCTCCGGCTTGTCGGGGAGCGGGTGCCTGACGAGCTCCAGTGCCCCCTTCGGGACGAGGTGCGCCCGCACGTGGAGTCCCTGGTGGAGTGGTTCATCCAGGTGCCCGCCTCCCGCGGGGAGGACGATTCTGACGCCGAGGCGGCCGGCGGCGCGGGTGGCGACAACGACTCCTCCCCGTAGGCATCCCCTGTTTCCCTTTCCTGGTTCCTATAATATTCTAAGAAGAGCTCGGCCCCGGAGGGCGTTAGCCTTTTGCATGTTACCTTCGCCCTCTTGTTTTTTCTTCTCTTGAATCGCCGATCGCTTGCTTGCTGCGACGTGACTTAGTTTCTTCGCGCGGGGCTCGGCGCTGCTGCCGACGCTACTTGGTGATGACGGCTGGCAGGGCCCTCCTGAGGCCTTCTCTCCTGAGGGGCGGCTCGCGGCCGTCGAGCTTTCGGTCGTCGGCATAGCTGCCCGTCGAGGCCGAATTCCTCCCCTCGTGCCGTCCCTCCTGGCGCCTGGGGCCGCACGGGCTTTCACGGTGGCACACCATAGAATGTAGTACCTGCATTCTGGCGTTAGTGCGCGCAACGTCTATCCCGCATTCGGGCCGCCATTGGATCAGGAGGCTCGTGCTTGGTTCGGTAGTGTACTTAGCTTGTAGGCTGGTGACGATCTCGTGTGCCGCGAGGCGCGGCCGGGTTGTCCAAACAGTCCGTGATTCTGCCTGGGGCGCTTCTTCCTTGCTTGCGGAGCGGTTCGGCTATGGCGCTTGAGAAGTCCGGGCGTCCTGGGGATTTCTTCTTCCTTACGAGTGGGGCAGGTTGGGAGCCCTTTCGGCACTCTGTGTCTGCAGGCCCTAGTCCCGCACATTTCTCGACCACCATGGTGTACGTCCGGATCACCTGGACGCAACTACGAGGTTAGACCTCGACACCCTTGACACCGACTGGATCACCTAGACGGCGTCAAGGGGCGAGGGGCTATATGACCGGTAAGGCTCCTGAGGCGCGCTGCTCAGGAGCCCCCTTTGACACTCAAGCGGCTCTACGTCGGCAGGTCCCAGTCCCGCACATTTCTCTACCACCGTAATGTACGACCGGATCACTAGGACGCAACTACGAGGTGAGGCCTCGACACCCTTGATGCCGACCGGATCACCAGGACGACATCAAGGGGTGAGTGGGTATATGACCGGTAAGGCTTCTGAGGCGTGCTGCTCAGGAGCCCCCTTTGACGCTCGAGCGACCCCCATTCCGCCCTGCCAGGTACTGCCTCAGGAGGCACTGGGGCCTCCCGAGATTCCATGCTGCGGGGCCGCGCTGCGGTCGGAGCCCCTGAGCGGGGTTCGACTGCCAAAAGATGCAAGTCCCTGAGGCGACAGGGCCTTGCTATCCAGCTCCGAGGTGCCTCGGGGTGGGCCGGAGCGCACGGCCCCTTGCGAAACACCAATCCAGAAAAAGAGAATTTAAGACCGGTAAAACGAGAGAGCAATGAGAGAAAAGTCCCCGCCCCTTTTTGTTTTAAATATAGAGTTCTGAAGTCCTCAAACTTCATTCCAAAAAGCGGCAATTCGAACACAAAAAAGAAGCAAGCAACTGCCGCGTCCGGTACCTAGGCTAATCTTCGTCTTCGTCTTCCCCCAGCGCTGAGCGTAGGGCATCCACGTTGCGTGGGCATAGCCATTGGTGGGCAGTGTTGTCCGCCAGCGCGGAGCATGGGGCTTCCACGTTGCGTGGGAGGGAACCCCTCCGCGTCCTCGGGGGGCTCCGGGCGTATACAGCCCGCTCATTATTACGTGAGAGTGTCACGGCCGTAGATAGCTGGGCAAGCACCCAGGCGCTCGGCCTGGTTGCTCCCAACTCCGTTAAGAGCTATCCCGTGCATTTCTGCTCGGTTGCGTGCCTCTATGACCCAAACCCGAGTGCATTGTGCCCCGCGTAGCCGCAGGATTGCGCTCCCGCGGCCCAAACATGAGCACAATGCATCCGGCGCAGCCATAAAGGTGTTTTATCGATGAAGCCGCCTCGTGAAGCGTTTGGGCGCTGGCCGGACATCGTCTCGAGGGAGACGTGAGGCCTAGCCTCCCGAGGCTGCGCTGGCGTTGCAGTTGCCGCGGGTGGCCCGCGCTACTTGTGTCTTGCTGCTCCCCCCAGGCCATCACTCCTGAGGCCCAGGGGCTCGGCTCGTTGTTGCTTGCTCGTGAGGGCGATGGCTTACGCCGTGCCCCGCGGGCCCGGGGGCGTCCTCCCTCTTTCTCCCGCTCGCGTCGTCCAGGCTCGGTGCTCCGTCGGTGGAAGCCCCCAGGCCCGGCTCGGGGAGGACGCCCAGGGCTCTCCCTATTCTTGGGGGGTGTTGGCGCCTGTGGCAGGCGCCTGATCCACCCCACCGTCCGGAGGTACGACGTAGCATGGTACATAGGGCTCCACATAAGGGCCCGATTCTCCTCCTGAGCCGTCCGGCGGGGCGCCGGGGACGGCCCCTCCGGGCGGCGGCGGGGCGCCGCCCTGCGCTCGCAGCCCGCAGACCCTCCTGCGACGAGCCTCGGAGCGAAGTTGCTTACCTCTGCCACCGCCGTTGGGTGGGCCGCGTGTCTCCTGACGTGGATTGCTTCCTCGGCGATCTAACGCGCCTTCGCCGTTGTTGCTTGTTTGTCTGGACACCTGCGCCGCTTGCTCCCTGCGCAGGATGGCGCGCTCCCGCCTGGTCAATCCAGACTGTTGAAGGTCCACTGGGTCATGGAGGCGCGTGTTGATGCGCGCATGGGGTGCCCCGTTGTTTCCTCCGTGCGCTCGGTTGTCGTGGCAGGGCTGTGCCCCGAAACCGGTCACCGGAATTCGAAGGAGAAGGAGCACGGCGTGCGGCGGGCCCCGCTCGGGCTCGCCCAGGGCTGGAGGGGGCACACCGTCGGCGGGCTGTGGGACAGGCGCGGCGAATGAGCCCCCAGCGCCTGAAGAAGAGTGAGGAGCCACGGCCCTCCGCGCGACGGTGACCAGCTCTGCGACGCCCATGCGTCGAAGCCCCCGTGCGTCGGGCGGTGGCGGAGCATCTCGCTTGCCAACAACAGCGCATCATGCGCGTCGAGGTCCCCCACGTAGGTGCGGCACGACGCCGGTGCTGAGGGCGCTGCCCGCCCGCCGTGTCTTTGGGCGGTGCGAGGGGCTGCGACGGCGGAGGGGATACTGGCGGCTTGATACTGACCGCCCAACACTATGCCGCTGGGTTGTGGGTCTCCGGCGGCAGCGGTGGGATCGATGGAAGCTGATCCGCCTCAGCCGGGGAAGCTTGTTGGGCGCCGGCCATCGGAGCGGTGGAGCGAGGGGAGAGCGAGGCTTGAAGAAGACTCCGACACGCCCCCTACCTGGCGCGCCAAATGTCTGATTTCGGGCTCCGCAAAACCCTCAAGGTTCGAACACAGGGGCATGTGCGAAGATCCCCTGCACCTTCGCCCTACTTAGCTCGCTGCTCGCTGGTTACTACGGCGAACTCGCACGATGACGAGGAAGAAGATGAACATGGTGGTTTACCCAGGTTTGGGCCGCTGCGAAGCGTAATACCCTACTCCTGCTTTGGTGGATTGCCTCTCAGGGAGGTGTGGCGGATGAACTAGTACAGTGGTGAGAAGCCTCGTGAGGGCGCTTCAGTGGTGTTCTTGGCCTTCTGCTAGCCTTGTGGTCGAGTCCAGTCCCTCTCTACGGTGCAGCCTAGCCTCTATATATAGCAGTGGCCCGGGTCCTGTTCCCTTATCGCAATGGCGGGAAGGGATCCCACAACGGCCAAATTTGAAGGGGGACAGGAGTACATCTCCGCCCTGTCCAAAGGTGGTCTTCGCCTGCAAAGTAGCTGTCGATGATGCATAGGTGGGCTCGGCGATGACATCCGCCCGGCGGGGCTCATGGTCGTGGTCTTGTTGCACCGGAATGGAAACCTTTGGGAGGCTCTTTGGGAACCCGCATACGCCCCTGCTCTCTTTGCACCAAAGGGGAAACTGCACCGCCTGGCGCACTGGCGCCCGCCTGTCCTTCCTTGCGTCATCCTTGACTCCTGAGGCCGGGTCCCGCATAGAGATCTTTGCCGCTCCGGAGGGGTCCTGAGGAGGCCTACCCCCTACTAGTCTTGGTGCTGTTCTTCCTCACGAGCCTGGGGTCATCGCGAGGGCCTTGTCTTGAGCGAAGTCGCGCCAGGCCGTGCTTGGCTGACGAGGTGGGCCATGCCCTAGGCCGCAGGCAGGCAGGTCTGGGTTCCCCCGTTCCCAGAACGCCGACAGACGCCTTCTAGATAAAGTTGACTCATCTCGAGTCCCTTTATAATCAATTTTCATATTACTAAATAAAGATTCAATAGGAGAAGAACCAAACATTTTAATATCTTCATCATGATTACGATAATAACCGGGAGGAAGCGCCTTTTCTAGGAATTCTTTCTTAGTTCTCAACCTAGTGATTCTCTCCTTACCTTCATTAATAGATATTTGGATGGATTTAATAGACTCATTAATATCATGCTTGGGTGGCAAAGTTTTACTTTTAAGAGTTTCCACATCATGAGCAATCCTATCCATGTTTCTAGCCATATCGTCAAATTTATATAGTTTTTCTTCTACCATAGTATTGAAAATCTTTTGAGAACTAATAAATTCTTAAATTGTCTTCTCAAGATCAGAGGGCATCCTATTATTATTATTGGAAGAATTACGATAAGAATTGCAATAATTATTAGAGGAATTACCGGGATACGGTCTAGGATTGCTCTATAAGCATTGTTGTTGAAATTGTTTCTAGAGACAAAGTTCACATCAATAGCATCATTATTTTGCTCAATCAAAGTGGATAATGGCACATCATTAGGATCAACTTGAGCATTCTTATTTGCAAACATATTCATAAGAGAATCCAACTTATTACTCAAAGTTGCGATTTGTTCGACATAATTTACCTTCTTACCAGTTGGAGCTCGTTCAGTGTGCCATTGAGAATAATTTGCCATGATGTTATCCAGTAATTTAGTAGCTTCTCCGAATGTAATATCCATAAAGGTACCATCGGCAGTAGAGTCTAGAAGATTTCTCGACACAAAGTTTAGTCCCATATAGAAATATTGTATTATCATCCATAAGTTTTAGCCATGAGTGGGACAATTTCTAAACATCATTTTCATTCTCTCCCAGGCTTGTGAAAAACGTTCTTGCTCATGTTGTTTAAAATTCAAAATTTGGTTCCGGAGAGATATAATCTTAGCAGGAGGAAAATACTTGGCAATAAAAGCATCCTTACACTTATCCCATGTTCCAATACTATTGCGAGGCAAGGATGAAAACCAAGTTTTAGCTTTATCTCTTAGTGAGAAAGGAAATAATTCCAGTTTAACCACATCATTATCCATATCTTTTTTATTTTGCATATCACATAATTCAACGAAAGTATTAAGATGCGAAGTGGAATCCTCATTAGGACTTCCTGAAAATTGTTCTTTAATAACAAGATTTAGCAAAGCGGCATTAATATCAAAAGATTCCGCACTAGTGGCAGATGGTATTGGAGTACTAATAAAATCATTATTATTAGTGTTTGAGAAGTCACAAAATTTGGTATTTTCTTGATACATAGTGACAAAGCAAGTAAACTAGCAAGCAAACAAGTAAACTTGATAACTAAGTGAACAAGCAAATATAAATATTTTTGTATTTTGTTTATACATGAAGTAAAATATAACACAAAATTAAAAGTAGAACAAGTGAAAGATAATTTATGTGTAGGGACCTGACAAGAATTTGATGATGCTCCCCGGCAACGTCGCCAGAAATTCTTCATGCTACTTGTGAATTGCATTGGGATTTTCCGCGAAGAGGAGATGAGATACAGTACAGTAGAGATAAGTATTTCCCTCAGTGATAACCAATGTTATTGAACCAATAGGAGAACCAAGAAAATTCCCTTCGACAACACCTACACACACAAAACCAAACACTTGCACCCAACGGGGGCAAGAGGGTTGTCAAGCCCCTTGAACTCATTACTTGCAAGGATTAAATATTGATAGAATAGATAATGTACAAGAAAAATAAAATAAAAGTAAATTTTATGCAGCAGGGTAATTTAGATGTTTTTATTTTTTTTGTTTAAGTAGACTCGGGTGCCATAATGTTCGCTAGAGGCTTCTCTCTCGAAAGTAGCATACAGTGGGTAGACAAATTTCAATTGGGCAATTGATAGAATTGCGCATAGTTATGACATGTTATTCACGAAAATGATGATG
This sequence comes from Elymus sibiricus, assembly GCA_039707655.1. Classification (NCBI taxonomy): domain Eukaryota; kingdom Viridiplantae; phylum Streptophyta; class Magnoliopsida; order Poales; family Poaceae; genus Elymus; species Elymus sibiricus. Next base: position 133,398,411 of record CM077669.1, read on the forward strand.
TATATAGACATCACGTCCACAAACAAGTAGACCGAAACGATTCTGCATCTACTACTATTACTTCACCAATTGACCGCTGTCCAGCATGCATACATGTTATTAAGTTCATGACAAATAAAGTAATGCTTGGAGCAAGATGGCATGATGTAGACAAAATAAGACAAGCAATATGTTTAGATCCCATCATTTTATCCTTAATGGCAACAATACAAATATGCGTCTTGACCCCTTCTGTCATCAGGATAGAGCAACTTAAGACTGAACCCATTACAACACACCACTCCCACTAAAGATAAATCAATCTAGTTGGCCAAACCAAATCGATAGATCAGAGAGAAATACGAAGCTATAATATCGTGCATATTGAAATTCAGAGAAGACTCAATAACTTATCATGAATAATCTGATCATAAACCCACAATTCATTAGATCCCAACAAACACACCGCAAAATAATATTACATTGAATAGATCACCGTGAAGATCGCGGTGAACTTTGTATTGAAGATCAAAGAGAGAGAAGAAGGCATCTAGGTACTAGCTATGGACCCGTAGGTCTATGGTGGACTACTCACGCATCATCATGGAGGCAGCAAGGTTGATGTAGATTGCCTCCATGATCGATTCCCCCACCGGTAGATTACCGAAAAAGGTCTCCAAATGGACTTCCATCGGAACAGAGGCTTGCGACGGCGGAGAAAGTGTTTCGGGTGGCTCCCTGATGGTTTCCCAATATTTGAGAATTTATAAAAGTGGAATTAGGTCAAATGGAGCCACAGGGGGGCCACAAGGCATCAGGGCGCGCCCTGTTGCCTTGTCGTATCATCGTGCGGCTTCCTGACTCCCCCTGAAGCTTCCCGGGCCGCTTTTGTCCAGAAAAAAATCTTCAAATAGTTTCATAGCGTTTGTACTGCGTTTAGTATAGATTTCCTGGAAAACCAAAAACAAGCAGAAAACAACAATTGGCACTTGGCACTGGGTTAATAGGTTAGTTCTGAAAAATAATATAAAATAGCATATAATTGCATATCAAGTATCCTAGATTGATAATATAATAGAATGGAGCAATCAAAAAGTATAGATACGTTGGAGACATATCAATGTCATCGCCCACGGTGTTGTCTGAGAAACCGTATGCAATAGGAAAACCCAATGAGCATCCTAATTTCCCTATTATTTATAATCCGTTTAGTAAGAAAATTGACATTTCATGTTAATCACACAATATATTTATTATTCGTATTATGGCAACCAGGATTTCATAATAGAAATACACCAGAGTTCAAAATCATATTGGCATATACTACCTAGCTGCCCAATTATACAAGAGGACCAAGTTTCATATGCAACATCTAAAAACTTTGGAAAGTAGCATCATAGACGGTAAGTAGAAAGATGTGTCTCATTTCGAAAACTGTTGAAGTGGAAGGCGAACACTGAGCCTTCAATGATTTTGAAGGTCCTTGCAACTTTAGGCCAGTGCCTGTGGATGATTGCCCGCCCATCCTTCATCCTCTTGAGGAAGACTTCAAGATTATACCATGGGTGTTGTATGAATACCTTCCTTGCCTCTTGACAATGTAGGTTGTTTGAGACGTAATCATCGACGAACTGCCTTGAAAAGGACCGAAAACAAAGATATGCATAAATATATTTTCTAAAATTTGAAATGTCGTAACTGAGATTTCTAAAAGTTGACTGATGTCTTCTTCATTGTGGAGACAAATATCTTGTTGTTTTTCATCGTTAGTTTCTTTATCTTAAAAATATTTCCGAGTTTCTTGATTTGACTGATATTCATGGACACCTCATTTCCCCAGATGCAAAATTTGTCGAATAGTGGGTGTAAACCTCTTACAGCAGGACCTACATGTGCAAGAACAAATTATTAAAAACCTATATATTAAAATGGTTACTGCAATTGCACAATAATGTGCTATTAGCCAAAGGACCATGGATGTGCAAAACTCGATGGTAAACTTCAGTTTCTCCCATTGTTCCCCCTGCAACGTATAAAAGATAGATATTGATTAGGTTATAAGTGAGATTTGGCATACCATCAGTAAAATATGTTGATGAAAAATAAAAATATTACATATCCAACAGATTAATTTGAGTCACATGGAAATGCTAGTTATCTAAACCAAGCGTGCTAAGAACTAGGAAACATAGCAGTTGTATATGTTTCACATATATTTAGTGCATCCAAATTTGTTTATTTCTCACATGCATAACAATAAAAATTGTACCAATAACAGTCGAACATCACATTGTAGAATTGGACCAAACATTTAAATGACCACCATAACAAATGAACCAATGAGTTAACTGAGCACAACATTGCACAATAAACATACTAGACGATCAGATTGCATAGTAGCATTACATTGGACATTTCATTCTAAAGGAAAGGCAGGAGCAGCACATGCAACAGGTAAACCAAACATGCTTAACCGGCGTAGCGAGCTGAACATATGTCCTTAGTAATTAAGCTAAAAAACAAGATATTCCTCATCGTCGGAGATATCGATGACGATGGGCTCCATATACTTGGAAGAGGACAAGGCCTCCACATCATGGGTGCCCTCTTCGTAGTGGTGAGCGGCCTGATCCTGTCCGGGGACCAACCTGCCGGCTCTGGAGCTGAGGTAAGCACGGGCACGCTGAGAAAACACCTCATAGTCTTTGTCGAAGGCACCGACGTGCCCTCGAGAAAACACCACGAGCTGTTGTTTGAAGCAGCCAACTGCATGGGTGACGTCCGTGCGTGAGGCATCGATGGTGACCTCGACGGCGAGGTGCTACTACAAGATCTGGGGTTGGCACACATGGCAGCTGTCGCGGCCTCATCCGCGTGTGTGTCCACGATTTGCTTCTCTGCTGCCAAATGTTCCTTGAGATCCTGTCTATACTACGTGCACCATGCTTTTGGCAGCGATTATTTGGGGGATGGGGCACTGATTTGGGTGGAAGGTGTCACGCCAGCGGTCGGGGCATGTGGAATGGAGGATGAAGGGTGGGGGGAGGGGGTATGGGGAGGTGTGGATTACCTGACTAGATGGACGAGGCCGAGCAACAGGAAGGAGCGTCGTAGGCGAGGAGGTGACGCTGGAAGCAAGTAGTGAAGGTTTGAACTTGGAAAGGAAGGAGGAAGCTGGGGAAATATGGCTTTTGGTTGGTACGAGGGGTGGGTTGGGGTAGATATTTCCGCGGTAGCCCAAAATTTTAGTTTAGTGCAGCGAAAAACTGGCGCGCAAAGTCTCATCGGACACAGTCCCTTATTCAGAACTGTGTGCAATATATAAACATCACAAACAAATACTATAGTTTACCCCGTGTATGATTAGTTTGAACATGCAAATTTTGGTCTCCAAGCTTCCGGCGTAAGATATTCGATACTACATTGCACACGATTTGTGCTAAAAAATTGTGTGTGATGTACTTACATTTCATTTTCATTTGGAAGACAAAATGGGGATGCGGCGGCAAATTTTGGTCCGAATTTTCCTTCTTACAATGGTCATCCACGTCATTGCATAATTTAGCATCACTTGCTAATTTGGGTACTACACAAAAGAGCCTACATCGCAACCCACACTTACTTATTCGAGCATTTAAACAGAGCTGGTTGACCTAACATTACTCTAACCAAAGTCAAGCGCTCCGAACAAAGACTAATATTCCGCCTGGTGCTCGTCGATCTCCGTCACCTCCTCCATGAGCAGCTCGCGCTCGACGACCTCTGGGGGAAGAGGCTCCATGGCATCCATCGGCACATACTCCGCAAGCATCTCGCAGTCCACATCCACCATCTCTTTGGAAAAGTCCACAACAAGTCGGGCATTGGCAGCCACGGTCCGGGCGTTGACTGTGTCCATCTCGGCTAGGGAGGCCGCCGATGAACGGGCGGCTGCTCGAGTGCTCTCGGCGATTGCCAACTTTTCGGACGTGGGTTGCCGACCGGTGTCGTAGAAGGCCACTCCTATTTGTACGGTGACTGACACGAGCTGTGTGTGCGCGGCCTCGGCATAGGCAGGGACAGCCGCCATCAGGGCTACGACGGCCTCTGTTAACCCACAAGTATATGGGATCGCAACAGTCTTCGAGGGAAGTATTTTACCCAAATCTGTTGATTCGATACAACGGGAGCCAAAGAATATTTATCGGTCTTAGCAGTTGAGTTGTCAATTCAACCACACCAGGATTACTCCGTCACAAAGATTGAGTAGCACAACAATATAGTATTAGGAAAAGTAATAGTAACAATGGTAGTTTTGTAGCAATGGTAACAATAGTAGCAGCAACAGTAACTTAGCAAGATTCAGTATGTAAAACCGTAGGCCATGGATCGGTGATGGATAAAGATTTTGATGACATTCATCATGTAACAGTTACACACTAGAGTGACACGCGATGAAAACATCTCTCTTATTTTTTTCTCCGGAAATAGGAATTTATAGGACCGAAATTAGGGTATGCGGAGCCACCAGGTGGCCCCAAGCCATGACGGCTCGTCCAGGGGGGTGGCCGTGCCCTGTTGGCTTGGCAGCCACAGGTGGCCCCCCTCCGATGGATCTTCGCTCCAATATTTTTTATATATTCCAAAAAAAATCTCCAAAAAAGTTTCGTCCAATTCCGAGAACATTTATTTCGGCACAAAAACAACACCATAGTAGTTCTGCTGACAACAGCATCAGTCCGGGTTAGTTTCATTCAAAACATGAAAATTAAAGTCCAAAACAAGAGCAAAAGTGTTTGGAAAAGTAGATACATTTGGGATGTATCAACTCCCCAAGCTCAAATCATTGCTTGTTCTCAAGCAATTTAGTTGATAAACCAAAATATATAAAGCAAACTTTTACAAACTCTTTTGTTCTTGTTGTTATATATATTCTTAGCTAGTGTTCAGGTTTTCAGCAAAGATCATAAATAACCATATCGATGATAACACTTAGCTATTATATTCTCTCATGGTAATAACATATCCAACTAGCGAGCAATAATAAAAATATCTCACATGCCAACAATTTGTTAAAACAATCATGATATAATATGATGATATGGTATCTCGCTAGCCCTTTCTGAGACCGCAAAACATAAAAGCAGAGCACCTCTGAGGTCCAAGCAGCGACTAAACTTTGTAATTCAGAGCAGAGAAGATCTAGTCATGCTCACATCCAACATTAACTAGACTCAATACATAAAAATGAAAATAGTGCTCTCCGGTCTGGTGCTTTAACAAGAAGATGATAACTCAAGAATAAAGGTAAAATAACATAAGAGTAAATAGAAGGGCCCTTCACAGAGGGTTGCATCGATTGGTAGAGGTGCCAGAGCTCATGGTTTAAAACTGAGCTGAAATTCTAATTTTGGGTGGTGTGCTTTTTCTTGTCAACGTCACGACTGAGTTTTCAATATCTTCCATGCTAAACACATGATTGGCAGTTTCCAAGCAGTAAGACAAATTTTACTCCCAGCCACCATACATACACAAGCCATGGCTGACCGAATCCACGGGTGCCCTCCAACATGTCAAATGTCCTGGGAGTTTTTGTTTAATTTATTTTTGATTATGCAGGACTGGGCATCCCTTTTTACTAGCCTCTCTTATGCAATCACAGGCGAATAAACACCCATCTTGAGAATAACCCACTTAGCATGGAAGATACTAACCACACCGTCGCTCCATGAGTAGTACGAGCACACAAAACAGATGTTTATTTGAATGTTTAGAGGTGGCACATGCAAATTTACTTAGAACGGCATGGTAATACCGCATATATGTAGATATGGTGGACTCATTTGGAAGAACTTGCTTTTAAGGATTTTAGATGCACAAGCAGCATTCCCGCTTAGTACAAATGAAGGCTAGCAAATAGACGGGAAAGCGACCAGCTGGAGAGCGACAACTGTCATAATCATACATTGCGATTACTTAACATTGAATATCAACATGATTAGGATATAAACACTCTGAAGATAAATATAAAAAATGCTACACTGGATTTGAATCAACTACATGTTTGCATGTGTGCCAAGTCAAGCCACTCGAATTACTCATAGGAGGATCCCATACTAACATACCACATCACAACCATTTTAATGCATGTTGACACAGAAGATAAATCATTATTCACTCCTAGCTATTTAAGCATGGCATGAGCAACTATAATCTCTAATTGTCATCATAAACATGTTTACTCATAATATGCTGAATCAACATCGAACGAGCTAAACATATTTACAAAAATGGAAAACAAGAAGAGTCCATACCAGCTTCCTTTACCACGATCACTTCATCAAATATCGTCATTATTGCCTTTCACTTGCACAATCGAATGATGTGAAAACGATGATAGTGCAAGTGTGCCATGGACTAAGATGGAATCCGCAAAATAGTTTATACAAAGGAGAAGACAAGGTAATATTGGCTCTTCGTTAGATAAACAATAATGCATATGAGAGCCACTCAACATTTTCATCGTGGTCTTCTCCTTTTAACGACTCGATCAAAAAGAAAAGAAATTCAGAGAAACAAACTGAAATATTTTTGGAGTTTTCGGTTTTGTCGAAGAAAGCAAATAAACGAAGGAAAACTAAAAGTGAGAAAAAGTATTTACACGGGAAAGCTCCCAACAAGCAAAATAAATCTTTTTGGGTTTTCTTTTAGTACTGCAAACTAATTACTTCCTCCGTCACAGTTTAGAAGGCGTGTTTGGAAATTCTCTAGGACCTAGATGGTTATCGATTGACTATGAGATGGGCAGGAAAATAACATCGTTGGTTAAGTCATGCGCCTAATGAGATGAGAAATTAACGTTTGGTGTGCCCATAGCCAGTAAACGAGCGGAACGAGCGCATGCAGTGGTGGAGACTGTCCGCTGGGATCGATCTCCTTCCCTCCCCTCTTCCCGTACTCCTTCCATCTTCCCGCATTGTTTCCTTCTTTTTCCCGCGCGCTGTCCATCGATGCAGAGAAAATTTCGCCTCCAAAAAAGCTCCCGCCGTTGATCCCGCTCCCAAATCCAAATTTTTGCATCGAAAGCGAAATCAGCTGCGCCAAATCAGCTCGTGTTATACCTAACCCTATGGAGGCACAGGAACAGATGCCGTCGGTCCTCAGTCCTCATCCATCCCGATCCAATGGCACCGCCACAGCTAAGTTCTGAGGATCTCCGCCCTCCTCCTATTGTGCTCCATGGGCTATTGCGAGTTGCCTTCCAGCCCAGATCGCCGCCGCCCGAAGGACTTCCACCCCTTGGTCTGGCCGGACGCGCGCCGCTGCCCTCTTTCACCATTGGCATGGCCGGCTTCGAGCGAGTTCCTCCTCCTTCTGTCTTGCCCCGATGACGCGTCGGACTATCACGTCCATCTCGCCCTCCGGCACCTAATGAGGCCGGTTCATCGAACTGTATTACCTCCGTCGGCCAGTGGTGGGACGACCACTGGCAGGAGCGCACAATCTTCTTTTGTTGGTTTCAGTCGCGTCAATTGTGGAGAGGGGATCTCGTTCGACGACAGCGAGTCCATCGGATTCAACTTCAGCAGCGGTGCCGGTGGCATACGAATTGGAGGGACCAGAGAGAGTTCATCCGGTAGCACAACAGGTAAACTCTAAACCCTAATGTATCTCGATCATGTACTCGCTCTGTTTATCTAGTTTTCCTACATGTAGATCACGAATTAGATCATGTACTCCCTCTGTAACAGTTCATCTGGTGTTTTTAGTTCATCAACTTTTTTTGTTGTAGATAATGTAGACGTTCATCTACTTTTTTTTGTTGTAGATCATGTAGACGTTCATCTACTTTTTTTTGTTGTATATCATATAGACGTTCATCGAATTTTTTGTTGTAGATCATGTAGACGTTCATCTATTTTTTTTGTAGATCAGCTAGAGGTTCATATACTTTTGTATCATTGGATCTTGTACTCCTGGTTCTGTTTTTGTTGTAGATCACCTAGAGGTTCACCCAGAGGTTCATATACTAGATCACATACTTTTGTTGTAGAGCATATAGTATATCATGTTCTGTTTTTGTATAAGTCCATGTTCTACTTTTCTAAAAGTATTATTGGAGAATATAGTAGATCATGTTCTGTTTTTGTAAAAGTATTATTAGAGCATATAGTAGACCATGTTGTGTTTTTGTAAAAGTATTATCTGCTCTGCAGAAATTGTTCATCTACTTTTTTGGAAAATCATGTGTATTCTCATTTATATTTTGTTTGCTTTTTTTTGTAAGGTATTGGTTGAGATGACAATGCGAGTAAATTTGGCTACCGAGGCAAGGGATACAACACCAAGTTTGCTCATGCTGACGAGTACCCTCCTAGGCAAGAGCTTGTACAAATCCAAAAAGCACCTCTTGATTTGAGTAAGCACAACTACAACATATTTCAGTAGTATTCAATATATTTAGTGTTGCTTCTCTCATTTTTGTTCGAATGCATGTAGATGTTCTAGCGAACAAGAAGACGAGAAGACACTACTGTACAAATGACAAGCGTCATATATATGCAATGATCCTCGCGCGTAATGGCACGGGTAGTAGATTGAAGCGTGGGGTTTCTAAAGATGTTACATATATTTGTAAATGTCCTAGGAGGATAGTGCAAAGGGTATGGAAGGAGGCTAAAAAAGGTGGTGGCATTAATTCGATGAAAAACAATAAAAAGCTAAAATTGGGAAGGAAGAATATTAAGTTACATATATGCATTGGAAGCCATCCCACCTGGAGAGAGAACAACTTTAGAACAAGTTTTAGACATTTGAACCTGTCAAGAACCACTATTTTGCGAAGGTGAGAGTTCTACTTTGATATTCTTGTAAATTTTGATCATAAGAATTTAGATGAAATATTTTTGTTATTTTTGTAGGTTGAAGGAGAAGCAAATTAGACGAAGAACTAGCAAACTGAAGCCTACTTTGACCGATGCAAACAATAGGGCTTGTGTGGAGTATTGCCTAAGGCATCTTGAGCCGTGTACCATGCACGACGATCCCACCTTTAGGGCTGATATGGATGTGGTTCATATAGATGCGAAATGGTTCTATCGCACGCGGAAGACCCAGAACATGTATTTGAGTCATAGAGAGGTGGCACCACAATGTGAATGTAAACATAAAAATCACATTCAAAAAATCATGTTCATGTCAGCAATGGCGAGACCAAGGTATGATGCTCAAGGCAACTGTGTTTTTGAAGGCAAGATCGACGTTTTGGCTTATACGGAGTGGGTACAAGATAAGAAGAGAAGTCAAAATAGGTTGGTACTTGTTCATGTTACTAATTTTAGCTAAATTCGTTCATGCTCATTAGTATTAACTATACTTATTTGTATATCCATAGGTTGAGGGGGGCATGGGAGCTGAAGCCGGCCGATAGCATGGACAGGAACAAAAGTCGGGAGTACTTAGTGAAATATGTACTCCCGGCTATAAAGGAAAAGTGTCCTGAAAGCGATAGATGGAACACCATCTATGTATAACAGGACAACGCTAGGACTCATATTTTGTCAAATGATGAACTTTTTATAAAGGAAGCAGCTAGGGGTGGTTGGGATATTAAGATGATATATCAACCATCTAATTCACTTGACATGAACATATTAGATCTTGGATGGTTTTCCTCCATTCAAGCAATGTTCCATAAGAAGATGCCCATGACCCTTGCCGAGATTGTCCAAAAGGTTTAACACTATTTTCCTTACAAATATATGCATAATTTTGTTTCCTAACTATCTATGTACTGATTCGAGCACTTGTATATTGTGTGCAATAGTTTAATGAATCCCTTGGTGAGTGCCCCCATCAAAATCTCAATATGATCTGGTTGAGTCATCAAGCATGCATGAGGGAGATCATCAAGCATAAGGGATCTATCCACTACGCGCTTCCTCACTTGAAGAAGCAATCATTAGAGAGGTGAGGTGATCTTCTGGTTCAATTGAATATCGACAAAGAATATGTTGAGGCTGCAATTGACTATTTGAACTCAACCTGATTTGTAATGGTGAAATTAAGTTGATGTAGATTTCAGAAGCCTCCTGATTAAGTTTTATGTAATTTGAGGATTCTTATGAACAAAAGACTTGATGCTCAAAACATGAAACATTTTATGATCTGATTGCTCATTTTGACTTCAACTTATATAAGAGTAGATGATCCACTTAAACGCAAACTTACATAGATAATGCATTCGACTTAAACTTACATCGATGCACACTTCAACTCAAACTAACATGGATGATCCATAGTTCGATGATAGAAGTTCATCGACCCTCCATACTAATTTGCCTGGCTATCAGGCACAACTTCACCATTGTTTTCATCCCTTGAAAATTCGCTGGGGTTGCGATGACATAAAATACAAAACCCTTTTTTTCCAACGCCACCACCGTTGCACAATCTTTGCACCAAGTACTACGGGGTTGAATTTGATTTCCACACACGTCGCAAGAATGCAACTCTTTTGCCACCCGCAGGCTGCATCCCATGCATAAAAAAATTGTACGGTCACCTTGGACACCACACCTGGTGCACACCCACGGATGTATGCATTCCACACATGTTGATTGCTTAACTTCGATTGGTGCGGTGGGCATGAATCGCTTGGTGCGGATGGATTCAGACTTGGCAAGCAACTCGGCGACGATTGTAATCCGCCAACATCACCGCGAGGCATGCACGGCGACTCTCGACGACCTCCTTGATGTCTACTATGCAACTTTATTCTTGTAGACTTTGTTGGGCCTCCAAGCGCAGAGTTTTATAGGACAGTAGCAATTTTCCCTCAAGTGGATGACCTATGGTTTATCAATTCGTGGGAGGTGTAGGATGAAGATGGTCTTTCACAAACAACCCTGCAATCAAATACAAGAAATCTCTTGTGTCCCCAACAACCCAATACAATGGTAAATTGTGTAGATGCACTAGTTCGGTGAAGAGATGGTGATACAAGTGCAATATGGATGGTAGATATAGGTTTTTGCAATCTGAAAATATAAAAACAACAAGGTAAAAAGGTTTAAAACAGCGAGAAAAACGGTATATTAATGCTTGGAAACAAGGCCTAGGGTTCATACTTTCACTAGTGCAATCTCCCAACAATGCTAACATAGTTGAATCATATGATAATCCCTCAACGTGCAACAAAGAATCACTCCAAACTTCCTATCTAGCAGAGAACAATAAGATGAAATTGGCGTAGGTAGTACAACCACCTCCAAGTTATTCTTTCCGATCAATCTTTTGAGCTATTCCTACAAGTGTCACAAACAGCCCTAGAGTTCGTACTAAAATAACACCAATGACACATATCAATCCACCCTAATGTCACCTAGATACTCCAATGTCACCTCAAGTATCCGTGGGTAAATTATGCGACATGCATCAAACAATTTCAGATCTATCATATTCAATCCAACACAAAGAACTTCAAGGAGCACCCAAGATTTCTATCGGAAAACGTAGGACAAGAACGTGTATCAACCCCTATGCATAGATTACCCCAATCCTCGGGAATCCGCAAGTTGAGTACCAAAACATACATCAAGTGAATCAATAGAACACCCCATTGTCACCACGGGTGTCCACATGCAAGACATATATCAAGTGTTCTTAAATCCAATATTCAATCCAACATTACAAAATCTCAAAGGTAAAGATTCAATTTATCACATAAATATTGCAAGGGAATAACATCATATTATCCGACTATATTAAGAAAGCCCGTGAAACATCAAGATCATGACATATCAAGAACACGAGAGAGAGAGATTGAACACATAGCTATTGGTACGTACCCTCAGCCCAGAGGGTGAACTACTCCCTCCTCGTCATGGCCTCCGCCGGGATGATGAAGATGGCCACCGGTGATGGTTTCCCCTCTCCGGTAGGGTACTGGAACAACTCCAGATTGGTTTTTTATCGATACACAGAGTTGCGGCGACAGAACGGATAGGATTTTTCAGCGTTGGAATCACGCGCAACGGAGCCACGTGGGCCCGACAAGTCATCAGGGCGCGGCCTGGGGGGCGCCCTGTTGGCTTGTGGCCCACAGGTGGCTCCCCTCCAGTGGTTCTTCGCTCTAGTATTTCTTATTTTCTCCAGAAAAAATCATAAAAAAGTTTCTGGCGATTCCGAGAACTTTCATATTCTGCACAAAAACAACACCACGGTAATTCTGCTAAAAACAGCGTCAGTCCCGGTTAGTTCTAAATAAATCATATAAAGTTCATCAAAACCATATAAAAGTACTGTAAACATAGGCAAACATGGCATGAATACTTCATAAATTATTGATATGTTGCAGACGTATCAGCATCCCCAAGCTTAATTCCTGCTCGTCCTCGAGTAGGTAAATGATAAAAGAAGTAATTTATGAAGTGTGAATGCTAGCATAACGTATAATATTGATCAAGGATAATTTTAGCCACTTTTCTATCATCAAAACCAGCATGTATTTCTCATAGAACTTCTCATAATCAAGTAGCAAGTTATTCACATGTTAAAGTATAGACCATAAACTTTCTTGAAAACTAGCAAACTATGTTTTCAGCCATCAAACGATTACAATTCATCTTATTTTCTGGAAGGGTCTATGTAAGAGCTTTGGTTTAGCAAATTCCACATATTCAACTATCAGTTAGTCTTCCATGATTGCTGACACTCAAAGCATATTTTTAGAACAAACAGTTTCAGTCAAACACATAGGAAGATAGGGGCTTATAGTTTCGCCTCCCAACTTATTTATCTCGGGGATAATGTCAACAAATAATGAATCATGATCACCTATATTCAACTTGATATATGTGTCTGCATCTTTCCCCACCACATGATGCTTACCAACTAAATAATTAATAGATTGGAATAAGAAGTTGACTCAACATGAAAAGTAAAAGATAGGCCCTGCACCGAGGGAAGCAGGGATTTGCAGAGGTGCCAGAGCTCATTGTTTTAAAGCAGAGATGAATATATAATTTTGAGTGGTATACTTTTCCTGTCAACATCACAACAGAGTTTTCAATATCTTCCATGCTAATCACATTATTGGTGGTTCCCAAACAGAATTTAAATTTTTACTCCCCTCCACCATTCAAACACATTCCATGGCTAGCCGAATCCACGGGTACCATCCAAACAATCAACTTTCTAGGGGGAGTTCTTGTTTATTTATTTTTGTATTATGCAGGATTGGGCATTCTTTATACCAGCCTCTCTTGTGCAATGACAAGTGAATAAACACTTATCTTGAGAGTAACCCGCTTAGCATGGAAGATAATGATCGCCCTGTTGCTCCATGAGCGGTACGAGCACACAAAACGGATGTTTATTTGAATGTTTAGAGGTGGCACATGCAAATTTACTTGGAATGGCAGTGGAATACCATATATAGGTAGGTATGGTGGACTCTCATGGAGGAAACTTGGCTCAAGGATTTGGATGTACAATTATTATTTCTACTTAGTACGAAGGTTTGGCTAGCAAAAGGTTCTAAACAAGAATCACATGTTAGAGGATCCATGACAATATAACTGCTACGTGAATATAAACAAACATAACCATTACGTTGTCTTCCTTGTCCAACGTCAACTACTTGATCAAGTTTGAAAATAATTAATGGGGGTTCACAATCAAAGAAGATGTCCAAGATAGTGTATTTATATGTGAAACCTCTCTTCCTTCAATATTCTTTCATGAATTGTTTAAATGACCAATGCTATGTTTGCTAACTTCCAATAAATTTTACTGCTTATACTCCTAGTATGTGAAGTCGCTAATCCCCATGGGACAACAATATGTAGCATATACAATTTCACATTTATGACATTCAATCCATTCAATGTTTACTCTCAGGATATAAGTGAAGCACATGAGTAAACTTCAAACTACTCTCAAAAGATATAAGTGAAGATCAATGAGTAGTCAAACAATAAAGTAGCTACATGCGGACTCTCTCTCTCTCAATAAAGATTTCCAGATCTGAGTTTTTATTCAAGCGGCAAACAAAAAAAATACACTCCAAGAATAACACATATCATGTGAACGGATAAAAATTTAGGCTCAACATAGGCTAACCGATAGTTGACGAAGAGAGGTGGGATGCGTAGCATCCCCAAGCTTAGATGTTTGAGACTTCTTGAAATACTTACTTGGGGTGCCTTGGGCATCCCCAAGCTTGAGCTTTTGTATCTCGTTCAATCGTCTCATCCCCAAGAATATGCATTTTCATTTTGTGCTTCCAACTAGCAAAATTAGTGCCATCAAAGTACGAACCTCTACGGTGATAATTTCCCTCACTAGACGCCATACTCTCCTAGGTTGTGAAACCAATGCAATGTAGACCAAAGCTCTGATACCACTTGTAGGACCGAAAGTATGTCTAGAGGGGGGGGTGATTAGACTACTTGACCAAATAAAAATTCTACCTTTTCCCAATTTTAAGTGTTGGCAGATTTTAGCAATGATAGCAAGTCAAGTACACCCTACACATGCATGTCTAAGAGTATAGCAGCGGAAAGTAACAACAAGCATGTATAGTAGAGGGTAGGAAGGAAGATCAAATGCAATTTGTAGACACGAAGATTTTTCCCGTGGTTCCGATAGGTGGTGCTATCGTACGTCCACGTTTATGGAGTCTTCAACCCACGGAGGGTAACGGTCGCGAGAGTCCACGGAGGGCTCCACCCATAAGGGTCCACGAAGTAGCAACCTTGACTACTCCATAACGGCTTCCGTCCACAAAGGACTAGCCTCACTATGGGTAGGTCTTCACGAAGTAGGCGATCTCCTTGCCCGTACAAACTTCTTGGTTCAATTCCACAACACGAAGTAGGAGGCTCCCAAGCAACACCTAACCAATCTAGGAGGCACCACCCTCCAAAATGTCATAGGCTTGATAATGAGGATGAACTCCTTGCTCTTGTGCTTCAAGATGATAGACTCCTGAACACTCAATCACTCTCTCACAGATTTGGCTTGGTAGAAGTGATTGATTGGGTGAAAACAACTTGGGGACGCTAGAAATCAAGATCCATATGGTTGGAGTGGATGATCTTGATCTCAACACAAGGGTAGGTGGTTAGCTCTCAGAAATTTGGATATGGGAAGTGGGGAACAGTTCTGAGTGCTTGTCTTGCGAGTGGGATGTGGTGGAGGGGTATATATAGGCATCTCCAAAAATCCAACTGTTACAACATTATTGACCATCTCAGTGAAACCAAAGCTGAACTCGGTTGTATCAATCTGTTCAAAATGTGGCAACTTTCGGAATCTCAGTGTGACCGATATAGGAATCTCGGTGGTACCGAAACAAGTGGTCGAGGGTAGTTCCCAAAACTCGGTGAGACCGAAGCATAAACTCGGAATTTCCGATTCTATGAAATCAGTCACCCGAACTGTGGTCACCAAAACTCGGTTGCACTGATGCAGTCTCGGTTGTACCGAAATGCTAGGGTTTGGCTAGGGTTCTGTCTTGGGTAGAAAATCGGTAGGGCCGGACGAAAACTTGGTGGCACCGATTTTGTGGATTAGGGTTTTGACAGAGTATTTTTGTGGGAGAGCTTGTGGGTGTTTTTGGTGGCTAGCACTTGTGCACGTGGAGAAATTTGTTCACCAACCATACCTTACCCCCTTTTAATAGTATTGGCTTTCCTATGGACTCAAAGTGATTTCTCACAAAGTAAAAGTAGAGTCTTCTAGCTTGAAGCTTTGCCGATCCATTCCTTGCATCTTGGGGTATCTCCTCACAATTTATAGCCATCCCATCATTGGACTTTTCCTGAAATATACTTAGTGGAAACATGAGTCCAATGACATATATGTTGTTATTAATTACCAAAACTACCAAGGGAGCAAATGTGCTTTCAATCTCCCCCTTTTTGGTAATTGATGACAACATATAGATCAAAGGTTTGACATATGATATAATCAATGAATAGAGTCATCACTTTGAGAAGTATATGATAAGCAAGAGCTCCCCCTAAATTTGTGCACTATTTTGAATTTGCGTTTGAATGCAAATGCATAATCGCTTAGGTTCATGGGGCACTCTTCCATGTCACATACAACTTGGTGGTGTGCGACAATAATATGAATGAACAGCATAGCACAACACATCAACCAAGAAGTGAATGATTATCTCATAAGCATCTCAAAAGATAAAACGTAGTGGCAACACATAAGAAGTGCATGATCAAACACTAATAAGTTTAACGCAAATGACCAACATTTTAAAGTTTTGGAGAGCGATAAAAAGCAACACTTTGTCTTTCTCTCGAAGCCCTAATGATCGATACAACTTCTCCCCCTTTGCCAACAAGTTACCAAAAAGTTCAAGTCGTCTCTCACGGGCTGATCTCCTCCGGTTGTTGATGTAGGAGTCGAGAGAACCGCATCTATGAAGACTTCTGCCGATGTCATGGAAGGGGTTGGAGTAGACACTGGAGGTGCTGATGGAGCTGGTGGGACTGAAGGAGCTGCAGCAGGTGCTGATGAGGATGGTCTCAACTCTGAAGCTGGCATTGTCTCAGGTCTAGCTTGGGTCTTGAACTGAGTGCTGGGCCTGAGAGGGCGACTGTCATCATCATCATCATCCTCTGAGGTGGGGGGAAGGTGTACTGAGTCCACCTCCTTCTTGAGCTCATCAACTATCTTCGTCAGCCCATCCACCTTGTTGTTCAAAGTATGAAACTTTTTTTCAACTACTCTTTCCAGAATCTTTTGGTTCTTTAGAATCTCCGTGATGTCATTCTGCATGCCTTGGATTGAGCTAAGGATGAGGTCCAACTTCTCATTCCTTGTCCTTGGCACTGAAGCACTAGTGACTCTGGCTGCCTCAGCTGCTGCATGTGTAGTAGATGAAGTGGGATGACCTGGGTCCAACACCACAACATTGTCCTCGAACTCTGGCTGGAGAGGCATATGTGGTCGATCAAGTGCATATACATTCTTTTCAAGCTTTGAGTTGATAAGCATCTGAATATATGGTGCATATCCACATGATCTTTTCTGATCAGCAGCAGTCCTCTTCACAGTCTCAACAATCAAGTCCATGACCCTGAATCTGGTGTGAAGCTCTACATGATGCAGCATGTTTATGGAGTATCCTCGGATCATCTTGTCATCACCTGATTTGGGCATCAAAGTGTACCTCATGATGGTGTTGGTGGTGGTCAGTCCTGCCTGCAGATAGTATACTGAGCCAAACTTATGTGAATGCACATAGTCAGCAGGAATCTCCTTGTACATTGTCGCCATGGAATTATGATTCATCTTTGCCTCAGAGTACACATCCAAATCACCATCTTCTACCTGTGGGGCTCCTAAGATGGTAGCCCACTCTTCCACTGTGGATTCATAACTGACACCTTCTGTCATCCAGACAATTCTACCATCTCCATTAAAATGAGCTGTGGAGTAGAATTGCATGATCATCTCATCATTCCAAGGGGTAAACTCTCTACCAACAAATGCATCAATGTCAATGGCCTTGAAGTTATCTTGCACATGGGGAAAATAATCTTCTTTCTTCTTAATGTAGTCCCAGTCTACATATCTCATATCACTCACAGCTGGGTTCTTGTCTAGCAAGACAGTCTCATAAAAATCTTGCTGCTCCTTGGTGTGAAATCTAGGATCAATAGCAGTCCTTCTCCTAGAGGCATATGGGTCATTTGCTCTCCATAGCCTCAGCCTTGAGTTTTTCCTCTTCTTCATGTCCTCAGCTATGGGATGAGTACCATTTTGAGCTGGCAGATGGGGTCTAAGCTTCCTTAACATAGAAACTTCTTCCTCTTCATCCATAGTGGTAGATCTCTTGTTCTTGGTAGCAAGAGGGATATCTCTGGTGGTCCTCTTGGGCTTCTTCGGTGCTGAAGGCTTCTTGGGAGGAGACTTGGTGCTCTTAGCTGGTGCATCCTTGGGCATAGTATAGCCAACAATTTCTTCTTCTTGTTGGGAGGAGCCTTGGCAGATGGCTCTTCCACTTCTTCCTCATCTTCTGCTGGATCTTCATACATGGAAGTAGGTCTTCCAACAACATGAACAATTCTCTTCCTGCTTGTCTTCTTCTCAGCTGGCTTCTTGGGCATAGATCTTCTGGCTGGCTCTATTGCCTTGGAAGCCCTAGCACTCTCTGGTGTTTTCATAGCCTCTGTGCTGGCATACTCCTTCCTGACAGTCCTCCTAGATGAGGTGGCCTCAGATGTAGACTTCTTTGCAGCTCTGTCTGCTTTGTCTTGCCTTTGCTTGGCAAGAACCTCCTCTGGCACAAAATCAGAGTCCTCTTCATCTGAGTTCAATTTCCTCCTGGCTCTTGTAGTTGCCTTAGGCAACCCATGAGAACTTGGGGTGCCAGGATCTTCTGAGGATGAGCTAGGCTCAGGACTAGTGCCTGGATTTGCATCAATTCTAGGCTCTGTGGAGTCATTCTGACTATCACGTGAAGCTGATATACTGTCCCTGTGAATGGAGTATAGAAGAGCAGAAAGGTTGAGCATCACAAAAACATAGACATTTTTCAAAATTTAATCTCAGAAACTTTGGGTATGAACTACTGCAAAATACATTTCGGTTCCACCGGGTTGAAATTTTCGGAGTCACCGAGACTGACACTTGCTTAACAAAAACTTGGGTAGCCTTTTCGGTGTAACCGAAAATAACTACTCGGTCTCACCGAAGTGGTTCTCAGAAACCCTAAAAACTGAATCGGTGGAACCGATTCTATCGACTCGGTGTCAACGAAATGCATGTTGCGGTAGTTCAGATCTAGAATTTCCTCGTTTCCTAATCTAGGGATGATTCTTGTGGCATAGAAAGATTGCACACTGTGGATTGTAGATGGAAGTAACCTAATGCGCATGAATCGGATAGAGGAGCGCACAAGGGGTTGGATTCATACCCTAGCTTGGCGATGAATCCGCTACGGCAGCGACGGCGGTGGAGATTTCCGTCGACGGCGTGGATCGCAATGGTGAAGGCGCTCGGGGAGGCAAGGGCGACGACCAAAGGGTCCTGGTGCGGCAGCTTAGGGTTGGGGACTTGGTGTTTGAAGATGAAATTTCAAAACGTCGGGTCCACCGAATTAAGTATCCTTCACTGTCGGTGTCACCGATACTAAAATTTCGGTGTCACCGAGTTCCTCTACTGTCAGTTGATAAGGAAACTCGGTGAAGCCCAGATTATGCAATCGGTGGTACCGAGGTGCAAAGACAGATCAACCCTAGGCATTCGGTGGAACCGAGATTTTATGGTTGGTTACACCGAGTTGCACTTTAGGGAGGTTTTAGAGGTCAGCCTTGACGAAACGGTACTCCGAGTGCTCCTCACACAGAGGGTTCGACAAGTGCTTGTTCAAGTTTTTGTGATGTAGCATGAATAGAACATGAGGTGAGAAAGCATAGATAGCTAGAGAGGGGTCCTAGGCATTCTTGTATATCCAATTGGCAAAAGAAAAACAAAAGCTAAATATCTACAATTGTATATCCTCAAATGAGTAAAGATATGCAGACCAACATGCTCACACAATAAGATATCAAATGAAATCATGGCAAACATGCACAAACATTCTAGCACCTATCAAGCACTTTGGCGATGACGTATTCATCTATATATGAGTATATTGACTTAGGAGCCAAGTAAGAATACTTGATCATAGGTCATACTCATTGTTTAAGCACAAGTGGGGTTGCCACTTTTACATAAAGCATTTAATGTTGTCACATTCTAAGAGATGCTTTAACTCAAGTCTTAGAGTAAAGCTCCCCTTTGATGTGACATCCCCCCTAAGAGGGACAAACTAACCTTGGGTTTTGTCGTAGAAGACTTCATGTGGGTGATGTAGTGGTGGATGCTCATAGTTGATGAAGATCATCTTGAGTTGGGAGCTATCCTTCTTGTTTCTTACTCTCCTCACCTACATGGGTTAGTCCCAAACACAAGAGACAAATACAAGGATATCTATGGACATGGAGTGCAAAGCATACATGATGATGTCCATGGATTCATTAATTACCTTGTCCCTTGCTTACCTTTGAGGGAATGTGTGACTTCTTGAACTATTGCATAATGTTGATGTTGATTGCAACTAGCCCTTGCCAATAATGAATGTGAGTGAATTTCATTGGCGGAGTCACCCCTCAAGAACTTCTCTAGTTCTTCTTCTTGGGGACCCACATCAAGTTGATGGGAAACCTCGGCGTTGAAGGGGCACTTGTAGAAGTTGAGCTTGTAGAAGCCTTGGGAACCCACTTGACCAAAGCTTGGGATTCATCTTCATATGAGTCAATCTCCTCTTGAAGCTTGTCCTTGCCCTTGAGCTTGTGATCTTGTGGTGGAAGGTCATCTTGAGTTTTTGTTCCCTTGGGAAGAGTATGTTCATACTTCTCCCTTTGAGGAACAAACTTGGGCTTGGGGTATGGACCTTCTTCCCATTCATCTCCATTTGCGTTGAAGTAGCCAATGCCATGGTTCTTCCAGTATCCTCCGTGCTTGCGTACAATTTCCTCAAATTGCTTACATCCGGCAATTTTTTTGTAGATACCTTTCTCTGTAATCCCTTTCAATTGATCATTTTATTGCTCAAGTGTAACTTGGCTAAGAGAGTCGTTAGTGGGATCAATAGAACTACTTGAAGCGATATCATTGGATTTATCATTTTTATTGCTTCTAGTTGAAGAACCTTTCTTGCCTTTGTTACTAGATTGCTTAGTCTTAACTTGTGGCATGAATCTAGACAAGAGTATTCGTTTGGCTATATAAGATGAAGTCTTCTTTCGGAGATCGTCATTGATTGCTTTAAGAAACTCATGCTTTTGCTCCAAGTTGAGCTTCTCGAAGTGTAGCTTCTCATGAGTTCTTACAAGCTCTCTATGATATTCTAAATTAGATTCATGAGCTAACTTAAGAGTGTTCAGTTCTTTAGTTAGTCATTCTATTTCCTTCTTATCATCATCACACGACTTATCTTGATTAACATGATCATTATCTAGCACATTTTGACTAATATCACTAGCTTTATCACATAGCAAGTCATCATCTCCAAGTAAGGCATCCTCATCACTATCGAAGTCAAGATATTCGGGGTGTTATACCTTGGGGCCTTTAGCCATGAAGCAACTTCCACTCCCTTCATTTGGTGAATCAAATATGTCGTAGGAGTTGGAGGAAATGAGTGCAAGTCCGGCAACACCTTCATCTTGACTATAGTCGGAGTCGGAGTGATAGCTTCTCTCGGATTGGTTGTCAGAATCGGAGCCGGAAACCCATTCACCAACATGAGCTTGATGTCTTCTTATTGAGTAGCTCTTGGTGTACTTGTCCTTCTTCTCCGAGTCTCTACTTCTCCTTGAGGGTCTTCGTTCATAACGATCATCTCTACTCGTTCTCTCTCTTCGAGGTGACTCATCTCTTGAACTCTTCCTTCTAGGTGACTCTTCCCTTCTTTTGTGTGGGGCCGTGCACTCATTGGAGTAGTGCCCGGGCCTTCCACAATTGTAACAATTCCGGTCACGACTGGATGAACACTTTTCTTCATATCTTGAGTTGGAGTTCCTCTCTTTGCCTCTACTCTTGGAGAACGTGTTTTATTTCTTGACCATGAGGCTTATCTCTTCATTGGTAACAAGGTTGTCGCTTGAAGTAGCGGGAGCATCACTTGTGGCTTTGTAAGCACCGCTAGACTTGTTGTGAAGTTCTTCCTTGTCTTTGAGTGACATCTCATGAGAAAAAATTCTACCAATGACTTCCGTAGGCTTGAGATCTTTGTAGTTTGGCATCATTTGGATCAATGTGCACATGGTGTCATACTTTCCATCCAAAGCTCTAAGCATCTTCTTGATGATGAATTTGTCGGTCATTTCATCGCTTCCTAAGCCGGCAATCTCATTGGTGATGAGAGCAAGCATAGAGTACATCTCCGCGAGTCCTTCACCATCCTTCATCTTGGACTTGTCAAGTTGACTTTGAAGCACGTCTAACTTAGATTCTCTGACGGAATCGGCACCTTCGTGCATATCAACCAAAGTATCCCAAATTTCCTTTGCATTCTCAAGACGGCTGATTTTGTTCAATTCTTCGGGGCATAGGCAGTTGAAAAGAATGTCACATGCTTGAGCATTGTATTGCAAAATATTCAATTCATCCGCGGTTGCTTCACGATCCGGTTCCTTTCCATCACTAAAGAATTCACCTTGCAAGCCAACACGAACAACAGCCCAAACGGCGGGGTTATGACCAAGAATATGCATTTTCATCTTGTGCTTCCAACTAGCAAACTTAGTACCATCAAAGTACGTACCTCTACGGTGATAACTTCCCTCACTAGACGCCATACTATCCTAGGTTCTGAAACAAATGCAATGGAGACCAATGCTCTGATACCACTTGTAAGATTGAAAGTATGTCTAGAGGGGGGGTGATTAGACTACTTGACCAAATAAAAATTCTACCTTTTCCCAATTTTAGTTGTGGGCAGATTTTAGCAATGATAGCAAGTCAAACACACCCTACACATGCATGTCTAAGAGTATAGCAGCGGAAAGTAAAGACAAGCAGATGTAATAGAGGTAAGGGTTAGAAGATCAAACGCAATTGTAGACACGAAGATTTTTCCCGTGGTTCCGATAGGTGGCACTATCGTACATCCAAGTTTATGGAGTCTTCAACCCACGGAGGGTAATCATCGTGAGAGTCCATGGAGGGCTCCACCCATAAGGGTCCACGAAGTAGCAACCTTAACTATTCCATAACGGCTTGCATCCACGAAGCACTAGCCTCACTATGGGTAGATCTTCACGAAGTAGGCGATCTCCTTGCCCATACAAACTTCTTGGTTCAACTACACAACATGAAGTAGGAGGCTCCCAAGCAACACCTAACCAATCTAGGAGGCACCACCCTCCAAAAGGTAATAGGCTTGATAATGATGATGAACTCCTTGCTCTTGTGCTTCAAGATGATAGACTCCTCAACACTCAATCACTCTCTCACAGATTTGGCTTGGTAGAAGTGATTGATTGGGTGGAAATCAACTTGGGGAGGCTAGAAATCAAGATCCATATGGTTGGAGTGGATGCTCTTGATCTCAACACAAGGGTAGGTGTTTCTCTCTCAGAAATTTGGATATGGGAAGTGGGGAACAGTTCTGAGTGCTTGTCTTGCGAGTGGGATGTGGTGGAGTGGTATATATAGGCATCTCCAAAAATCCAACCATTACAACATTATTGACCATCTCGGTGAAACCGAAGCAGTACTCGGCTGTACCGATCTGTTTAAAATGTGGCAACTTTCGAATTCTCGGTGAGACCGATATAGGAATCTCGGTGGTACCGAAACAAGTGGCCGAGGGCAGTTCCCAATACTCGGTGAGACCGAAGAATAAACTCAGAATTTCCGATTATATGAAATCAGTCACCCGAACCGTGGTCACCAAAACTCGGTTGCACCGATGCAGTCTCGGTTGTACCGAAATGCTAGGGTTTGGCTAGGGTTCTGTCTTGGGTAGAAAATCGGTAGGGCCAGATGAAAACTTGGTGGCACCGATTTTGTGGATTAGGGTTTTTAGAGAGTATTTTTGTGGGAGACCTTGTGAGTGTTTTGGGTAGCTACCACTTGTGCACGTGGAGCAATTTGTTCACAAACAATACCTTACCCCCTTTTAATAGTATTGGTTTTCCTATGGACTCAAAGTGATTTCTCACAAAGTAAAAAGAGTCTTCTAGCTTGAAGCTTTGCCAATCCATTCCTTGCATCTTGGGGTATCTTCTCACAATTTATAGCCATCCCATCATTGGACTTTTCTGAAATATATTTAGTGGAAACATGAGTCCAATGACATATATGTTGTTATTAATTACCAAAACCACCAAGGGAGCAAATGTGCTTTCAACTGTATACTATCATTTCCACAATTTATATCTACCAATATAATTCATGAAAACTATGGGAGTAGATAACAAAACTATGAAAGCAATCTGTCTAAACAGGACAGTCTGTAGAAATTAATTTACAAAGTGCACTTATCTATTTGTAAAAATTATGAAAATTTAGAACATGATAAATAATTTATATGAAAATACTGTGTAAAAGTTTCAGAAAATTTCCAATTTCCAAAGGCAATTCTTGGAACTTTTTTTTTGAAAATACTACAGCAAAAGTTATGTTTTTACACAGCACACACCAAACATGCAATTCAAGCATCCTAAAAGGCAATTCTTGGAACTTTTTTTTTGAAAAACAAGATTATAAATAACATATAATAGAGAACAACAAAATAAATGACGCTCCAAGCAAAACACATATAATGTGACGAATATTACCCAAGCTTAGGCGCTTGACTATTCCTTGGATATTACCTTGGGGTGCCTTGGGCATCCCCAAGCTCAGGTTCTTGTCACTCCTTATTCTCCTCATATCGATATCTCACCCAAAACTTGAAAACTTCAATCACACAAAACTTAACGGAACTTCGTGAGATGGGTTAGTATAATAAATAAAGATCATTCACTTAGGTACTGTCAAGACAAGATTCATAATTCTTCTCACATAATACCTACTGTATTCTACCATTACCATAATTTATATCACTTAATATAAGCTATGGGAACACTAGAACAAGCAAACTATGCATGCAATACAGAATCTGTCAAAAACAGAACAGTCTGTGAAGATCTGTAGTATAACCATATTTGCCTGTCTCTAAAAATTCTGAAACATTAGGAAAACGTAAATAATTTGCATATAAATACTGTGTAAAAATTTCAGAAATTTTTGACGCTCCAGTAAAATCAGAGAAATTATTTAATGGAGACAAAAGTTTCTATTTTTGCACAGAATCAAATCAACAAGTATGCACACTATCCCAAAGGCTTTACTTGCCACATTATTGAAATAAAAGAAACAAAACATGATTAATAAAGTAGCTTAATCATGTGAATACACGAAAACAGAAAGTAAAAGCGTTGGGTTGTCCCCCAACAAG
This sequence comes from Elymus sibiricus, assembly GCA_039707655.1. Taxonomy (NCBI): domain Eukaryota; kingdom Viridiplantae; phylum Streptophyta; class Magnoliopsida; order Poales; family Poaceae; genus Elymus; species Elymus sibiricus. The sequence goes on from CM077669.1 coordinate 133,423,393, forward strand.
CGCTTTTCCTTAAAGCCTTTTAGTTAGGCATGATGATTTCAATGATGCTCACATAGGAATAGTATTTGAGACTTGCAAAAGAGCATCATGGATCACATGGCAAGCACATTTAAGTCTAACCCACTTCCTATGCATAGCGATTTTGTGAGAAAACAATTTATGGGAGTAAGAATCAACTAGCATAGGAAGGCAAAACAAGCATAACTTCAAAACTTTGAACATATAGAGGGGAAACTTGATATTTTTGCAATTCCTACAAGCATAAGTTCCTCCCTCATAATTATTTTCAGTAGCATCATGAAGGAATTCAACAATATAACTATCACATAAAGCATCATTTTCATGATCTACAAGCATAGAATTTTCATTACTCTGCACATAAGCAAATTCCTTTTCATCCATGATAGTGGGAGCAAACTCAACAAAATAACTATCATGAGACACTTGATTGACATAACCACATTCAATATTAAAATCATGATGACAAGTTTCATGGTTACTATCACTCTTTGTAGCATACATGTCATCATCACAATCATCATAGATAGGAGGCATGCCATCATCATAATAAATTTTCTCATCAAAACTTGGGGGACTAAAAATATCATATTCATCAAATATAGCATCCCCATGCTTGTGGCTTTGCATATCATTAGCATCATGGATATTCAGAAAATTCATACTAGCAACATTGCAATCATGTTCATCATTTAAGGAATTCTCGTTAAGTATTTTGATAAATTCTTCCTCTACCAATTGAGCACAATTTTCTGAACCATCATTTTCACGAAAGACATTAAAGAGGCGAAGCAATTGAGGCAACCTAAACTCCATTTTTTTGTAATTTTATTTTATACAACCAAACTAGTGAAAAACAAGAAACTAAAAGATTTAATTGCAAGATCTAAAGATATACCTTCAAGCACTCACCTCCCCGGCAACGACGCCAGAAAATGGCTTGATGTCTACTACGCAACTTTATTCTTGTAGACTTTGTTGGGCCTCCAAGCGCAGAGTTTTGTAGGACAGTAGCAATTTTCCCTCAAGTGGATGACCTAAGGTTTATCAATCCCGGGGAGGTGTAGGATCAAGATGGTCTCTCTCAAACAACCATGCAATCAAATACAAGAAATCTCTTGTGTCTCCAACACACCCAACACAATGGTAAATTGTATAGGTGCACTAGTTCGGCGAAGAGATGATGATACAAGTGCAATATGGATGGTAGATATAGGTTTTTGTAATCTGAAAATGTAAAAACAGCAAGGTAACAAGTGTAAAATAGCAAGCAAAACGGTATATTAATGCATGGAAACAAGGCCTAGGGTTCATACTTTCGCTACTGCAATCTCCCAACAATGCTAACATAGTTGAATCATGTGATCATCCCTCAACGTGCAACAAAGAATCACTCCAAAGTTCCTATCTAGCGGAGAATATTAAGATGAAATGGGTGTAGGTAGTACAACCACCTCCAAGTTATTCTTTCCGGTCAATCTTTTGAGCTATTCCTATAAGTGTCACAAACAGCACTAGAGTTCGTACTAAAATACACACCAATGACACATATCAATCCACCCTAATGTCACCTAGATACTCCAATGTCACCTCAAGTATCCGTGGGTAAATTATGCGGCATGCATCAAACAATTTTAGATCTATCATATTCAATCCAAGACAAAGAACTTCAAGGAGCACCCAAGATTTCTATCGGAGAACGTAGGACAAGAACGTGTATCAACCCCTATGCATAGATTACCCCAATGTCACCTCGGGAATCCGCAAGTTGAGTACCAAAACATACATCAAGTGAATCAATAGAACACCCCATTGTCACCACGGGTATCTACATGCAAGACAAATATCAAGTGTCCTCAAATCCAATATTCAATTCAACATAACAAAATCTCAAAGGTAAAGATTTAATTCATCACAACAAGATAGCAAGGGAATAACATCATATGATCCGACTATATTAACAAAGCCCGTGATACATCAAGATCGTGACATCTCAAGAACACGAGAGAGAGAGAGAGAGAGAGAGAGAGAGAGAGAGAGATTGAACACATAGCTACTGGTACATACCCTAAGCCCCGAGGGTGAACTACTCCCTCCTCGTCATGGCCTCCGCCGGGATGATGAAGATGGACACCGATGATGGTTTCCCCTCTCCGGCAGGGTACTAGAATGGCTCGAGATTGGTTTTTCATCGATACAAAGAGTTGCGGTGGCAGAGCGGAGAGTCTCTCTTTATTTCTGGGGTTTCTGAGTTTTATTGGATTTTTCAGCATTGGAATCACGCGCAACGGAGCCACGTGGGCCCCATAAGCCATCAAGTGCGACCTATGGGGCACCCTATTGGTTTGTGGCCCACAGGTGGCTCCCCTCCGGTGGTTCTTCGCTCCGGTATTTCTTATTTTCTCCAAAAAAAATCATAAAAAAGTTTCGGGCGATTCCGAGATCTTTCATTTTCTGCACAAAAACACCACCACGGTAATTCTGCTGAAAACAATGTCAGTCCGGGTTAGTTCTAAATAAATCATATAAAGTGCATCCAAACCATATAAAAGTACTGCAAATATAGGCAAACATGGCATGAATACTTCATAAATTATCGATACGTTGGAGACGTATCACTCCTCGCCATCAACTGACACCTTCCAAAACATCCGACGAGGCTCTGGTTTCGCTCTCCACCTCCACCATGACGGCCTCTTCTTCCGAATCCACCATGATCTGGTCTGCCACCACCACAGCCTCTGCAACCTCGTCACCTTGAGCCATCGCTTGTGTTCTTTGTGCACAAGACGAAGTGATTTATATAGATGAAGGAAGAAGAAGAGCAGCGAAACGAGAGGAACATGCATCGTTTCCACCCACGTTTCCACTAGCTTTCCCACCCATGTTCACACCATGCATGCATGCATTCCACTCCGCAAGGACAGTGGAGCATTCACAGTACGCATGCATATAAGTAGTACAATGAAGTTCTAATTAGCTACTAGGAGTAAATGCAATGCACCCTAAACCTTGTCTATTGTGGAAACACACGTAAATTTAATTGTGCCTTCTAAACTATGACGAAGGGAGTAAACAAGAAAGAAAAACCGAAAAGAAGCGAGAAATATTTTTGGGTTTTCAAAGTTTTTCAAACACACAAGAAGAAAGCGGGAAAATAAAACTAGCATGGATATACAATGAAAGAGGATGAACACTGAAAGTCGCTATGAAATGTATGAAAATGAATGTAATGTCGATGCGAAATATGTACTTCCCCAAGCTTAGGCTTTTGGCCTAGCTTGGTGACCATCAACCGAAGTAGCCATCGGATCCAGGAGGAAAGTAGTTAGGTTGAGGCACTTGAGCGTCCCAAGCCTGGGCCGTGGCCTCCGCCTAAGCTAACTCGTTCTGGTAAGCGATTATCTGATGGCATGACAACATATCCGTGCCTGGCATGATAGTTAAACACAGAGGGTGCAGGCAATTGAATAACATCACGTGTCTTCTCGTTATATACCACTTTGTAGGGAATGTGGTGCGGAGGCTCAGGCTCATCGATAATGTGGTGTTCTATCATAGACTGGGGATCAATATAAACCTTAGGTAACAAGTAATCAGTGGGGCGTATATTGACATTAAAGTGCGTTGCTAAGCGAGTGGCAAAAATACCACCATGGACCTCCCCCTGGTCCGGTTACCATGTAAGCGGCATGAAACAATAGCTCTTAAGGTGTATGTGTTGTTCTTAAATAATGCACAACGCAAAATAGCAAGGGTGGGGGCATTGAGACCGCCAACCTGTTCCATTGCAGTTAAACATTTTTCTATAAATAACACAAAGTTGTGCGCAACATGAAAATGCAAGCTGGTAGCTCTGGTGTTCAAAACACCCCTGCCTTCTCCCACAGCTAAAGAAAGGAGGAAGTCCTCGAACTCCTTTGGCCTAGGCTCATTTAGTCCCGTGTCAGAGGGAATCAAGCATATTTGGCAGAACTGGGTGAATGGTATCTCATAAGTTTCAGCTTATAAATTAAAGCATACCATGGGAACCGCGAGTCTACTCAGAAAATAGAAATTTTGCATGAAGGAATTCGTAAGGAGATAGTATTGATCACACTCATCTGCGAGGAATTTGGTCAGCCCGGCATTTGCAATGAATTGCATGAACTCTTGGTAGAAACCCGTTTCGTTCATGAAGGCCTCATGTGACCATTCACACGGACGCAGCTCCATATTACGAGAGAGGTGAATATCTCAATCTTGAACACTCCCAATGACTCCCTTGGAACTCCGACTCGAAGAACTTCTCCTAAAGATGCTCATTTTCCTAAAAGCAAATTTCTGAAATTTTTGGACCACAAAATTCTGTTAACAAAAATTTGTAAGATTGATAGCAACTACTCATGTAGATGCCTAGAGCCATATCAAGCATTCAAACTACTTGGAACTCAAAGAATTCAACATGCAAGCTCATTTTCAGTAGCACCAAGTCTAGCAAAATATGCAAAATATAAACAACTGAAGCAAAAACTAATTGGAGTAATGGGAGAGTCACATACCAAGGAGCAGTCCCTCAGAACAGTTTTGGAAACGGAGGTCTGATCAAAGAGATTGAAAATCTAAGGTTTGGGAGCTAGAACACGAGAGAGAGAGAGAGAGAGCAACCAGGAATTTTTCCTAGAGGAGGAAGAAGGAGTGCGCCGAAGGGATAAGTGAGGGGGTCCCCGTGGGGCCCGCAAGCCATCAGGGCGCGCCGAGGGGAGGTGGATGCGCCCTCTTGGCTTGGCACCCACAGGTGCACCTCCTAGGGTGTTTTCAACTCTAATTTTTTTAAATATTCTAGAAATATTCCTGTAGAAGTTTTGTGGCAATCTGAGAACTTTTATATTTGGGACATTTTCTTGCACGGGTAATTCAAAAAACATGATAATCATGGCATTTAATATTTTATTAAACTAAAAATAACACAGAGTAAACTACAATTACAGAAGGTTGTGCTTACTAAATTCATCGACCACATGCCTCTCAAAAAGGATCCATCAATATGGTTGATCAAGTCTTATTAAGAAACCATTTCCGATTGACATGACATCGAAGAATCTTCGTATAACACTAGGTTACCTCAATGGGGATTTGCATCTCCCCGACAATAAGAATATCATATTTCTTCTTGGCAGTAGGAAGAGGAAATTTAAACTCCCCAAAATTGATTGTAGCAACTTCCTCAATGGCATTAATATTATTCGCCGAAGCTTGCTTCTTCGGCAAGAGCACTGTATGTTGTTTGCCATTGACATGAACATTAACTTTTCTTTTTTTGCAATCAATAACATCCCTTGCAGTATTTAGAAAAGGTCTACCAAGGATAATCGACATGTTGTCATCCTCGGGCATCTCAAGAATAACAAACTATGTTAAGATAGTAACATTTGCAACCACAACAGGAACATTCTTCTAAATTCTAATAGGTATAGCAGTGGATTTATCAGCCATTTGCAAGGATATCTCAGTAGGTGTGAGTGTATTCATATCAAGTCTTTTATATAAGGAGAAAAGCATAACACTAAACACCGGCTCCTAGTTCACATAAAGCAGTTTTAACATAACTTCGTTTAATGGAGCAAGGTATTATGGGTATATCTGGATCTCCCAACTTCTTAGGGATTCCACCATCAAAATAATAATTAGCAAGCATGGTGGAAATCTCAGTTTCATGTATCTTCCTTTTATTAGTGATAATATCTTTCATGTATTTAGCATATGAAGGCATTTTCAAGATATCTGTCAAGCGAGTGCGCAAAAAGACAGGTCTAATCATTTCAACAAAGCGCTCAAAATCCTCCTCATCCTTACTCTTAGAAGGCTTACGAGGGATAGGCATGGGTTTCTGGACCCATGGTTCTCCTTCTTTACCATGTTTTGTAGCAACAAAGTATCTCTTATCATAACTGAAAGGACGTGGATGCTGCCTAGAGGGGGGGTGAATAGGTGCATTAAAATAATTACGGTTTAGGCTTGAACAAATGCGGAATAAAACTAGCGTTTAATATGTCAAGGACAAAACCTAAAACAACTAGGCTCACCTATGTGCACCAACAACTTATGCTAAGCAAGATAAAGAACTAAGTGATAGCAAGATATATAACATGAAAAAATATGGCTATCACAAAGTAAAGTGCATAAGTAAAGGGCTCGAGTAAGATATAACCGAGGCACGTGGAGACGACGATGTATCCCAAAGTTCACACCCTTGCGGATGCTAATCTCCGTTTGGATCGGTGTGGAGACACAGTGCTCCCTAAGAAGCCACTAGGGCCACCGTAATCTCCTCACGCCCTCGCACAATGCAAGATGCCGTGATTCCACTAAGGGACCCTTGAGGGCGGTCATCGAACCCGTACAAATGGCAACCCTTGGGGGCGGTCACCGAACCCGTACACTTTGGCAACCCTTGGGGGCGGTCACCGGTACCCGTACAAATTGTTCGGGGCAATCTCCACAACCAAATTGGAGACCCCGACGCTTGCCCGAAGCTTTACACCACAATGATTGAGCTCCGAGACACCACCAACCGTCTAGAGCGTCAAGGCACCCAAGAGGAACAAGCTCTAGGGTGCTCAAACACCCAAGAGTAATAAGCTTCTCAAACTACACTTCCAAGAATCACCATGGAGAACTCAAATATATGCACCAAATGCAATGTCAAGGGCACACGGAGTGCCCAAGTCTTTCTCTCCCAAATCCCACCACAACTACTAATGCTATGGCGGAAAATGAGAGGAAGAACAGAGAAGAACATGAAGAACTCCAAGATCTAGATCCAAGGGGTTCCCATCACATAGAGGAGAAAGTGATTGGTGGAAATGTGGATCTAGATCTCCTCTCTCTTTTCCCTCAAGAACTAGCAAGAATCATTGGAGGGATTGAGAGTTAGCAAGCTCGAAGAAGGTCAATAATGGGGGGCAAACACACGCTCAAAGAATAAGAACCATTAGGGAAGAAGACCCCCTTAAATAGGCCTCCCCAAATCCAACCGTTATGTGCACAGGACGTGCACAAGCGGTGCGTTAGTACCGCTCCAGCGGTACTACATCCTCAAGGTTTCTGACCGTTTGCTTGTTTTCTTCTGGAACTACCGGACTAAGCGGTACTACCGCTCGGCTGAGCGGTACTACCGCTTAGTCCGGTTGTTCCATAAGAAAACAAGCAAACGGTCAGAAACCTTGAGGAGGTAGTACCGCTGGAGCGGTACTAACGCTCAGTACAACCGCGCTACTTCCGCTCGGGTGGCGCGGGGCATCAGACACAAGACATCAGGTGTCTTGTGGCTCACGCGGACGCGTGAACCACCAGAGCGATACTACCGCTCCGTAGTAGCGGTACTTCCGCTTAACAAGGGCAAAGGCACCAGAAGAATAAAATAAGCGGTAGTAGCAGTGGTAGTACATTGAGGAAGTACCGCCTAAGCAGTACTACTGTGGTACCGAGCGGTACTACCGCTAGATCAGAGAAAAACTGCCCTCGCACTGAAACTGTCATAACTTTCGCATATGAGCTCCGAAAGCTTGTTATAATAAGAATAGGCATTATAACAATGCCAATGATATAGAGATGTGAAACCTCTATCAATGAAGAACCGGCAAAAACTCCAACATCGAAAACATCAAAGAATATGCATATGGACTCCGTTTTTGATGAAGTCGAGCTTGTCATGAAGATGACCATAAGCTCTAAAACTCACAAAGAGAAACACCAAACAAGAACCAAAAAAGATGATGCAAGGATGCAAATGGTTTGAGCTCTCAATGAACGATACGATCAAGCTACTCACTTGAGAGCCCCCCTTGATAGTACGGCAATCGATCCTATAACCGAGTCTCCCAAGTACCACCATGAGACCGGTAAAATAGAAAACCTATCAAGGGCAAACCTATACCTTTGCACATAGTCCACTTGAGCTAGATGATGACGATCTTGACATCCTCAAGATTGACCACCTTTCTTGACTGCGTTGTCTTGATGAAGACTAGTTGATTGCTCCCCCATACTCCACTATGGGTGAGCCACTCTTCGGCACATCTTCACAAGCCCATTGTCACCACAATGGACGGCAAGCTTCAAGCATGATCTCTTCGCGATGCTCCACTTGAACTTGCACACCGCAATCTTGATGATGATCACCACTTGATGTCATCCTCCATGGCTTGTATGAGATCTTCCTCTTGACGCAAGCCTATGGAAACATACCGTACCATGAGATCACTTGATCCCTCTTGGTACATCTTGTACACTTTGTGTGTTGATCAACTTGATTCACTCTTTGACTTAGTCTTGATCAACCTTGTATCATATCTTCTCTATGACCAATCTTTGGATAAAACCTTGAATACCACCTTGGTCACCATATAAACTCCTTGAAACCAACAGATGGACTTCAAGAAGTGCCTATGGACAAATCCTTCGAATATAACTCAAGGCAACAATTAGTCCATAGGGATTGTCATCAATTACCAAAACCACACATGGATAAATGTTCTCTTACAATAACGTTTATTCTTAGGAGGTGGGTTATCAAGATCAACAACGGGTTCTATTTCTACATCATTATCATTTTACTTATCATTATCTGGTGGAGCATCATGATGAAAATTATCTTTATCATTATCACTAGGTGGATGTTCATCACTAGATTGTGTCTCAACATCAGAAATAGAAACATCATTATGAGTCTCAGTAGGTTTTTCCATAATAGGTTCACTAGAAGCATCCAAAGTCCATTCACCTTTCGTTTCCTTTTTCTTCTTAGTTGGATTAGGTGCATCATTATTAATTCTCTAAGAACCTTGTTCAATTCTTTTCGGATGACCTTTAGGAAAAATAGGTTCCTGAGTCATTCTACCTCGTCTAGTCATTACTCTAACTGCATGATCATTCATGTTATCATTCATTTCAGCAAGCAAATCATTTTGTGACTTTGCGACTTGGTCTAGTTGAGTGTGAACCGTGGAGGCATGTTTACCTAGACCTTTAACATCATTAGAAATTCTAAACATCAATTCACTCACGCGATCAATCAACATAGCATTACATTACAATTGATCTTTAACATAATTATTAAGATGTTCTTCCTTAACAACATAATTATGAAATTCATCCATGCATTGGCTAGGAGTCTTAGGAAAAGGTATATCACTTCCATCAAACCTACGGAGAGAATTTACCTCTACTACCTGTGTAGGGATATTGAGTCCATGTATTTCTTCAATAGGTGGTAAATTCTTGACATCTTCAGGTTTAATACCTTTTTCTTTCATTTGTCTTGGCTTCTTGCATATCTTCTGGACTGAGGAATAGAATAACTCTCTTCTTTTGAATGGGTTGGAAGTGTCCAGTCATTAGCATTCTTCCAAATATTATTCAATAGTTCTTTCGCCTGTCCAATAGTTCGTTCCTTGAAAACACAACTAGCACAACTATAGAGGTCGCCCTAGAAGCATCGGTTAGTCCATTCTAGAAGATATCAAGTATTTCATTTTTCTTAAGAGGATGATCAGGCAAAGCTTTAAGTAGTTGGAGAAGCCTCCCCCACGCTTGAGGGAGATTCTCTTCTTCAATTTGCACAAAGTTAAATATTTCCTATAAAGCAGCTTGTTTCTTATGAGCAGGAAAATATTTCTTAGTAAAGTAATAGATCATATCCTGGGGGCTACGCACACAACCAGGAGCAAGAGTAAGGAACCATTTTTTAGCATCACCTTTTAGTGGAAAAGCAAAAAGCAAATAAGGTAGCAATATCATGCAATCTAGTAAGGTAGCAATATCATGCAACCATGGAAAGTATTAGATTCTACTATAGTGATCGACTCAGGATCAACAGAGAATTCTTAATCTTTATCAGTAACATATACTGGAGAAGTAGCAAATTTAGGATCATGTTCCATTTTCTCCATCATAGATTTTTCTTTCAGTTTGCATAGCAGTTTCGTTTCTTCAAATCATCTCTATCATTACAAGCAAGAAATTCTCTAGCTATCTCCCCGTCCATAACATAACCATCAGGTACCTCAGGCATATCATATCTATTGGGAGATCTTGGCGTAATAGGTGAAGCAAAGTTTTAATTAATTTCAGTATTCTCAAGTTCTCTAGCCTTAGAAATATGAGCATCAAGTAATTCATTTAGTGGCACAGTTCATTTTCATCAAGCATAGTAGTAGCATCATCATTAATATCATCCATAGTTGTAGCAGTAGCAGATTGAATAACATGTGGAGGTGTCATAAGCTGATTCAAAACAGTAGGTTAATCAAATGCAGAGCTAGATGGCAGTTCCTTACCTCCCCTCGTCTTAGAGGGTACGATCTTAGTTCTGGCATCATTCAGATTCTTCATAATGACAATTAAGTATCCTTAGTGAACACAATAAATAGAGCTATGCTCCCCGGCAACGGCGCCAAAAAATTATCTTGATTACCCACAAGTCTATGGGATCACAACAGTCTTTGAGGGAAGTATTTTACCCAAATCTGTTGATTCGACACAAGGGGAGCCAAAGAATATTTATCGGTATTAGCAATTGAGTTGTCAATTCAACCACACCAGGATTACTCTGTCACAAAGATTTAGTAGCACAACAATATAGTAATAGGAACAGTAATAGTAACAGCAGCAGTTTTGTAGCAATGGTAACAATAGTAGCAGCAATACTAACTTAGCAAGATTTAGTATGTGATCGGTGATGGATCATGATTTCGATGACATTCATCATGTAACAGTTACACACTAGAGCGACATAGAACTAGCTCCAATTCATGAATGTAATGTAGGCATGTATTCCGTATATAGTCATACGTGCTTATAATAAGAACTTGCATGACATATTTTGTCCTACCCTCCTGTGGTAGCCAGGTCTATAAGGAAACTAAGGGATATTAAGGCCTCCTTTTAATAGAGAACTGGAACAAAGCATTAAGACATGGTGAATACATGAATTCCTCAAACTACGGCAATCACCGGAAAGAATCCCAATGGTATGCGGATCATGACACGTAATAGGTGCATACAACTTGCAAGATATGATCTAAAACACTCTTATATTCATGAAAACATAATAGGTTCAGATCTGATATCATGGCGCTCGGGCCCTTGTGACAAGCATTAAGCAGAGCAAAGTCATAGCAACATAAATCTCAGAACATACTGGATACTAGGGATCAAGCCCTATCAAAATAACTCAATTACATGGTCAATCTCATCAAATCCCATCACCGTCCAGCAAGCCTACAAAGGAATTACTCACTCCCTATAGTGAGCATCATGGGGGTGTTGATGAAGAAGGGTTGGTGATGATGACAGCGATGAATACCCCTCTCCAAAGCCTAAAATGAACTCCAGATCAGCCCTCCCGAGGAAGAACAGGAGGTGGTGGCGGCTCCGTCTTGTGGCACACGATGAAAACTTCTCTCTTATTATTTTCTCAGGTAATAGGAATTTATAGGACCGGAATTGGGGTGTGCGGAGCCACCAGGTGGCCCCAAGCCATCAGGGCGCGTCCAGGGGGTGGATGCGCCCTGTTGGCTTGGCAGCCACAGGTGGCCCCCCTCCGTTGGATCTTCGCTCAAATATTTTTTATGTATTCCAGAAAAATTCTCCAAAAAGCTTCGTCCAATTCCGAGAACTTTTTTTTGTGGACAAGAACAACACCATAGTAGTTCTGCTGAAAACAACGTCAGTTCGGGTTAGTTTCATTAAAATCATGCAAATTAGAGTCCAAAACAGTAGCAAAAGTGTTTGGAAAAGTAGATATGTTTGGGACGTATCAGCCTCCCTGGAATGGACAGCTGCTGCGCCGTTCTCTCCATTTGCAATCCCCGTCATGGATGTTGTTGTCGCCATCTCAGCAGCAGTAGCTACCCTTTCGGCTGCGGCAGCCGCCCTGTCGGAGATTGCGGCCGCATTAATGGATGTTGTTAGCGTGCTCATGGCTGATGCAGCCACGCTTGAGCCGGAGTGGGTCACCGAAGTTGCCCCCACAACGCGGATACACGTCCCCATCTTTCACCAGCAACATTTGAACAGTAAAATGGGCTTGGGGAGCAAGTGTGGTTGACGCCCCGGCGGTAGACTGTAGCTAACTAAGCTTTCGGCATAAGACATTATATTAGTAGGTGGTTCAGGAAGTCTACAATCATTGGCATTCTTCAAAATATAACTCAATAGTTCTTCAGCCTGTCCAACAGTTCGTTCCCTGAAAACACAACCAACTCAACTATCTAGGTAGTCCGTGGAAGCATTGGTTAGTGCATTATAAAAGATATTAAGTATTTCATTTTTCTTAAGAGGATGTTTAGGCAAAGCTTTAAGTAATTGGAGAAGCCTCCCCCAAGCTTGAGGGAGATTCTCTTCTTCAATTTCCACAAAGTTGAATATTTCCTGTAAGGCAGCTTGTTTCTTATGAACAGGAAAATATTTTTCATAGAAGTAATATATATCCTGGGGGCGACGCACACAACCAGGAGTAAGAGTATGAAACCACTTCTTAGCATTACCCTTCAGTGACAAAGGAAAAAGCTTAAGGATATTGTCGTAGCGATTTTTTTTCCTCATGAGAAAATAAGGTAGCAATATCATTTAATTTGGTAAGGTGTGCCACAACAGTTTCATATTCATAACCATGAAAAGGATCAGATTCTACCAAAGTAACTAACTCAGGATCAATAGAGAATTCATAGTCGTCATGAGTAACAAATATAGGAGAAGTGCGATCATATTTCATTCTCTCCCTCATAGATTTTTCTTTTAGTTTACTTAGTAGTTTCTTAAGATCATCTCTATCATTACAAGCAATAAAGTATCTAGCTATGTCCCCATCCATAACATAGACATCAGGTACATCTGGCATTCGAATTCTAGTAGACAATCTAGACATAATAGGTGAATCATAGTTTTCATCAATATTAGCATTCTCAAGTTCTCTAGACTTAGCAATTTGTTCATCAAGAAATTCACCGAGTGGCACTGTTTTATCAAGCAAAGTACTAGCATCATCACCAGTTTAACTTATAACAGAAGTAGCATCATAAATTACTTGCTATATATCAGGTTGAATAAGAGGTGGTGGTATCACAAGCTTACTGAAAACACAATGTGAATCAAGTGAAGAGCCAGAGGGCAGTTCCTTACGTGCCCTCGTGTTAGAGGGTGCGATTATTGTCTTAGCGTCTTTCAGATTCTTCATAGTAATCAATAGATATCCCCAGTGAAATAAATAAATACAGCTATGTTCCTCAGCAACGGAGCCAGAAAAAGGTCTTGATAACCCACAAGTATAGGGGATCGCGACAATCTTCGATGGTAGTATTTCTCCCAAATTTGTTGATTCGACACAAGGGGGGCCAAAGAATATTTATGAGCCTTAGCAGTTGAGTTGGCAATTCAACCACACCTGGAAATATCTTTCTGCAGCAAAGTGTTTAGTAGCACAATAACAATAGTAACTGAAACAACAAAAAGTAGCTACTTGTTGTGATTGTAACAGTAGCAATAGCTAAAGTAACTTAGCGAAGATAATTATGTGAAAAGCGTGGGCATTGGATCAGTGATGGATATTTGATTTGGACGACATTCATCATGTAACAGTCACAACCTAGAGCGATAAAGAACTAGCTCCAATTCATCAATGTAATGTGGGCATGTAATTTGTATATAGTCATACGTGCTTATAATAAGAACTTGCATGACATCTTTTGTCCTACCCTCCCTTTGCAGCGGGGTCCAAATGGAAACTAAGGGATATTAGGGCCTCCTTTTAATAGAGAACCGGAACAAAGCATTAACACATGGTGAATACATGAATTCCTCATACTACGACCATCACCAAAGATGATCCCAATTTCTGTCACTTTGGGGTCTACGGATCATAACACATAATAGGTGCATACAAATTGCAAGATAGGATCCAAAATAATCTCATATTCGTAGAAACATAATAGGTTCAGATCTGAAATCATGGCACTCGAGACCTAGTGACAAGCATTAAGCATAGCAAAGTCATAGCAACATCAATCTGAGAACATAGTGGATACTAGGGATCGAGACCTAACAAATTGACTTTATTACAAAAATATCATCCAACCCCATCACCGTCCAGCAAGCCAACAAAGGAATTACTCACTCCCTGTGGTGACAAGCATGGAATTGTTGATGGAGAAGGGTTAGTAATGATGACGACGACGAATTCCACTCTCCGGAGCCCCAAACGGACTCCAGACCAGCCCTCCCGAGGAAGAACAAGAGGTGGCGGCGGCTCCGTCTCGTAAAACGCGATGATTCTTTCTCTCTTATTTTTTCTATGACAGAAGACACCTTATATTAGAATATGGGCATCGGAGGCTTGCCAGGGTGCCCACGAGCTAGGGTGGCATGCCCTAATGGAGGTAGGCACGCCCCCTGGCTCGTGGCCACCTGGTGGGTCCCCCTCTACTGGTTCTTTCGATAATAATTTTTATATATTCCAAAATAATTCTCCCTCAATTTTCAGCTCCATCTGGAAACTTTTATTTCTACACAAAAACAACACCACAGTAGTTCTGCTGAAAAGAGCGTTTGTCCGGGTTAGTTTCATTCAAATTATGCAAACTAGAGTCCAAAACAAGAGCAAAAGTGTTTGTAAAAGTAGATACGTTTGGGACGTATCATGCTGCAACAACATGAGTTGCTGCACTTTCTCTCGCTCGCGCTGCTGCTCCGGCTGCTCTCTGCTAGTGTGTTCCCTGCTCGAGAGGCTGTTGATTTAGATCACTGCTTCTCGGCTACTAGTGCTCGAGCAACCTAAACTATTAGTGCAGTGCTTCCCTGCTATACTAGTACGTTCTACAAAATTCAGTCTCAATAGTAAAATTCACTTATTTCAACTGTTAAGTTCAGTTTCGACAGTTAAGTTCAGTCTCGATAGTAAAATTTAGTTTCAACAGTTCAGTTTAGTTTCGATAGTTAGGTTTAGAATCAAGAGTTTTTACATCACCTGTTGGAGCGGCCGCCACACAATTGAAGTATTTTAAATCTAGGATTTTTTGGTGATGTAATATATGCTATTAGAATCCCACTTAAGATTAACAATGTCTGTCTTGTCCTACTTCATCCTGGCCTTTGTACACCTCACCTGAGCTGCTCCAACGGCGGAACCGTCCCTCTGTCTTGCCCAAAATGCGGTACTATCCTTACGACGGCTCGAGGGCCTCGATAACGATAGAAGCGCATTTTGGGTCGCTTCGCAAGAATGGAAATCGTCACAATACATGTAAAGAAGAGATAAGTATATGGAGTTGGCTTACACTCGCCACATGCTACAACATAAATATCTCAATACGTCAATGTATACAATCATCATACAGAAGATCAGGATCCAACTACGGATGATATCAACCAGCAAAGATGATGAGGTCCACCCTTGCAAATCCTAGGCTACCGACCTGGAACCCATCCTATGATCAACGAAGAACTCCAAGTAGTACAATCATCGCGCTCACGTCAATCATGGCATTACATGTGCCTGCATCTGTTGTTGTAGGAATATGTGAGCCACGGGGACTCAACAATCTCATTACCAAGGGTATCAAAACTAGCAAAGCTTAATGGGTGAGGCATGGTTAAGTGGTGACGTTGCAGAAGCAATAATCATTTTATATATGGCTAACTTACGAGTACTAGAATAAGAAGAGTGATCTATGCATAAATGGACGTGAGCTAGTAATGATCAAGAAGTGATCCTGAAGACCTACTTACGAGTCAAACATAACCCCACCATGTTTTTTTTCTCGAACTCCGTCGAAAAGAGACGACCAAGGTTACGCACACAGTTGATGTATTTAATTTTGATTTACTTCAAGTTTTCTATTCCCGGGTATTATAAATTTCTGAGTTGCCACATAACCGTGGGCACGACTTTCAACATGATTTAACCCCGCAGGGGTGCTCAAACTCATCCATCACAAACTAGCCACAAGCTGCGGTGGAAAACCTCATCCGCGGGATAGCTCTTAGTATCCTCAGAATCCCGGTGCACAAGACATTCGTTAAAGGTAAAACAAATCCAGCAAGACCGCCCGGCAGGCCAGATCCCGATAGGAGCCGACGTATATCGTTCTCAGGGCACTACCAGATGAGCTAGCGTACAGTGGCCAAATTAAACACCCAAGTTGCCTTGGGGTGGCCCTGCACGGTGCTCTATTTGGGACAACACACATGAGGAGCACCAGCCCGGGTTGTTGATCAAATTATCCACGGGTTGACCATTCCCTATGCAAGTTATATTAGTTATTTAGAAAATATTACCAAAGTTGGGCCTTGTCGAAAGAGTTTTTTCCCAAAATGAAATTCAAGGGGGTCCCCATAACAACCCCGAGCATGTTAGGAGCGCTCAATATGGAACATAACACTGGTACTCGGAAAATAAGGCGACAAGAGTGGAACAAAACACCAAGCAAAAGGCGAAGCCTTCCACCCTTTACCAATTATATAGACGCATTAAATTAAATGGCAAGGATAATGTGATATCCCAAGATATTCATGTTATCACATGGATCCACCTACACCTGCAACTAGCAACACTATAAAAGGGGCTGAGCAAGCACTATTTCGCCAAACAACGGTTTGCTAGGATGTGGAGCGTTAGAAGCTTATCATGGCATTTTGGGAGGCTTGACAAACAAGTGGTATGTAGCGAGACATAGCGATAGCAACGAGACAACTAGCATAGCAAAGATAGTAGTGATATATAAGGTAATGATCATCTTGCCTGAAATCCCGCTTGGAAGAAGATCGAATCCGTGAAGTAGACGAACCAACGTGGTCGAACGAATCCTCACACTACGAACGCTCTCGAAACTGTAGCAAGGAGAAGCAAATACAGAAACAACCAAATGACATGGTAAACACCACAACATATTCATGATATGATGCACAAACATATATGATGCATGTCCATTTGAATATGCAAGGCATGGGAAAGTGCAACGTTCAAATACTACACATTAAGTGAAGTTCAATATGCAATGAGTTGCATATTGATGAAACTTAACGTTCAAATATTTAGTTCATTCTCGTTAAGGTACCCAACAAGTTTAAATGTTATTTATCATGGCATACAAACAACAACATATAGTTTTTCTGAAATGACCCCACTGGCAAATTTCAAATTTGGTCCAGATCTGACTAAAACATATTATACATTTATTAAACAGGAAAATAAAATGTACCATGTGATAGTACTCGTCATTCTAGGCGATGTACATATATAGATCATTCAAAACGGAGCTACGTCCTAAAAGATATGACCAACGGAAGATAAATATGTCATGAATGCAAGATGCATACAAACAACAACCACAAACATTTTAAATCCTGGATGCAACCTGATATTATGAAACTACATGAAATTCTAGGCAAGTTTCATGTACAACATGCTCAAAATGGAGCCACGGTTCAACAATTACAATCCACTCAAGTTTTAGGTATAATTTGTCCAAAACAACAACAACAATTTGCAACCATCTAAACAGTAAGCTACACGAACTTAAAATGCACAATCAAGACATAGGACAGTAGTATGTTATATGCATATCATTTCATCAAAAGGGACCATGGTTAGAAAAGTCATGGATTAATTGCTAGGATGCTCACAACATGTCTAGAAAATATAGCAGTTAAGGACTTAGTGAAAATCACAGATTTTCACAAACAGAGTTAATATGAAGGCATTTCCATGGCTAGATTTAAATAAGCTACAATACTTATCATGACACGCAATTGCACAGCGTGGTAGTAGAAATCTGGACTTCATTTCATTCAACGTAAGCATGAGCAAAAGATGCACATGTTCCTGACATTCATCCACACAAAAGGGCAAGTTGAACTAACCAGATTCATAGATTTAGTGAAAATTTGGGATGCAAAACAGTTATTTCGTGATGTTGTCTTGGGATGCACAAAACAGTAGTTTAAGCATTTTTAATATTTATGAACTTGACATTTACAGCAAGTAGACATAGCATAGTACAAGTTACTCCATTGGCACAAGTTCAAAGGATGCATGGATCTTTCACTAATTTTTTTGCAAAACAGTACTTTTCGTTAACAGAAAACATATTTAACATGATAGCAAATTTAGAGCAATAAATTTACATGATGGAGATGATTTGCATGGCAACCAATGGGATGGCATGAAAGTAGACATATCAAAGGGAAAAACTCATGAAGGAACCATATGAATAGGACCTATAGATTAGATGCAATCATCAACCAAATTTTGATTAAAATAATAGTTTTCTGCAGTTATTGACAACGCAGTTTTGCAACGATGATTACAACAAGTAGATGATCCTGAAAATTTATGCAAATGCAACCATGTTGTAGAGCACAAAGAGTAGATGATTTTACATATAAAGATCATACCAATCGGACACTCATGCACAATGTTATGGCAACCCAAATATGTCCACATGATGTAAAAACGACGATATCTAGGGACTTAGTGAATATTACCCACGCGAAAATCCGGGACAGGGCGGTACGAGCAATCCGGATATCCCGGGTCCTGCTTGGATGAGGGGTCACCGTGGTCCAGGGACGGGGCTGTCCCAGGCCGGCAGTTGCTCCGGCTGGCGGCGGCATGACGCGGCGGCAAGGACGTCGGACGGCAAGGGCCAAGGAGGCACGGGTGATGCAGATCCGGGCATCGCCGACCTGGATCTAGACGAAGGTGAGCGGGGCTGCCGGCGGCGATGGCTTTCAATAGCGGCAAGGCTCAGGGTAGAGCGACGGCGCATGGATGGTGGGGTCGACTAGACTACAGGGCAGCGGAGGTGCAGGCGAGGCGTGATGGGGCGCTGTCGGAGTGTCTAGGCGGTGGGGTCCGGCGATGGGCTGCGGGGTCGGCCGGAAGAGGCGCGGCGGGGTCGAGGCTGGGCGAAGCGCGACATCGCGTGGCTCGGGAGCGGGCGCGTGCGGGCTGCGTCTCGGGCTCGGTCGGGACCAGGCGGGCCGCGCCTGGGTTCCGCGGACTGCGGTGATGGGTGGTAGCGTGGGGGTGATGTGGCGGGCATGGATTTGCTGAGGGCGGCGATGCGGCGACCCCAAGTGGCGGAGGGTGGGTTTGGCTGGCGCGGAGTTCCAGGAAGATGGCAGTTCTAGGGGTAGGAGAAGGGTTAGGCTAGGGTTTTTCTCAAAAATGGAAGGGGAGACCTACTTAAATAGGAAAAGGGCTAGAGGAGGCTGTTTTTAAGGGGTTTCGGAGCCCTCCGATCGCGATCCAATTGCTCCGATCGGAGGGGTAGGTTAGGGGGCTAGTGGGTGGTGTAGTTGGGTTAGGTGGGGTTGAGAGGGAAGATGGTGGCCCGACAACAGATTTTTGAAAACCGAAAACGTCAGTTAATTTAACCGGCGACGGTGCCGCATATGTTTAATTGTTGGGCTATCAAACGGACTCCGAATGTGACGAAATTTGCCAAGCAGTCTACCTACAATATAAAAAGACCGCACACCAACTTCCGACCCATTCCAAAAATGTTGTATACGTAATTTTAGAAACAATATTTTTACGATGTCGCGGGCGCGTGTGAGTGTGTTTGGTCTCGAAACGGTCAACGATAAGAACGGGGAGAACCGACAACTACGAACGGATGCAAGTTTTGGAAATCAATGGCAACAAAGTGCCGATGCAATGCAAATGATGTGATGATGAATGCGACAAACAAATAAATCACACGGGGAAACTCGGAATAACTGGAATTATCTAGAGCGTCAGTCCCACGCTGTTACAACTCTCCCCCACTACAAAGAGATCTTGCCCCAAGATCTAGGATTGAGAAGAGGTAGAGAAGATGAAAGTGCAAGAGGAAGAGTAAAACTTAATTTCTTCTTTGACAAACGAGTGAAAACAACGAACCTTGAGACGTTCCAAAGGAATGAAGAA
Organism: Elymus sibiricus; assembly: GCA_039707655.1. Taxonomy (NCBI): domain Eukaryota; kingdom Viridiplantae; phylum Streptophyta; class Magnoliopsida; order Poales; family Poaceae; genus Elymus; species Elymus sibiricus. The sequence continues at coordinate 133,443,362 of CM077669.1, forward strand.
TGCAGAAGAACAAGCAAGGATTTTAATCCACTCTGGTTGAACGAGATAGACAAGGAATGAGAAAGAATGAATTTGGGAAACACTTCGGTTAAAAAGAGAGGCAAACCTTGATAAGATGAAAACAATTTGGAAACAAAACACAACACTCCTGTTAAATGGATACGCAAGAAACGGACATGATTTGATAAAACGAGATGATGGTTGAAAGAGATCAACACAACAATGCCTCCGAAACAAGATAATAGATGCTAGATCGAACGGAGTTGTTGGAAAATCAACATCGAAAATAATAATCCTGTTGTGGGCTTATGGAAAACATCTTTAAATTATGAGTTGAAAACCCGCGACTAACGGAAAAAATTGATTTGACTGAGATCAACAAAGAGATGAACAATTCGTTCACCGAGAGGATAAAATAATACTTGGATAATTGATAAGCACCACAATAGCAACAAGCCTTAGGACAAGCTTTAGGCGAAATCTAGTCCCAGATAACTCCGAGAAAAAGAACACTTTAAGAAATGAGAGAAATCTTTGACGAGTCACCCCGAAGAACCTCTTGGAGAACACCGGAAAGGAATGACGATCAAAAGAATTTTGGTTGAAATGATCACGATAGAAGCATTGCAATTATTTAGATAGAGCCTCAAGACGAGATAACCGAGAAGTCTTGGAACTTCGAAAAGGAAAGATGAGCAACTTAGAACCGAGAATTTGATATCATGAACAACTCCGGAAGAAGGACTCGAAATCAAATTTGTGATAGTCGTTCGAATAAATCACCTTGATGAAATAAGAATAAGAATTATGTTATGCTTATCCTTCATCAAGTTAAATTAATGACAAGCAACGGATTTGGCATACTACTTATTCTTTTTCAAAAGAATCGAAGAGAGAAAAAACAGACTTGAAGAAGTCTTGAACGCAACACCGGTAAGAATTTGCAACAAAGAGGATACTTCGAATGAATTGGGATAGATGAGAACGAAGAGATCACGATTTGACTATGAGAAAATTGAACAAGCTACCGGTAAGAATTTAAATAGGAACACAGAAAAATATCGAATGAACAAAGAGACATCAATTGAGAAGAATTTGAGAACGATGCTGAAAGCGGAGATCGGAGAAGTCTTCTGAAATGATGGATCTCCAGATAATCGAAATTGGAAAGACTCCCACGAACAGAAACATTTGAAGAGGGTAGCAACAAGCTTGAATCTGAATCTTCATGAGAGCAGATAAAGATTTAAGAAAATCTCTCCTTCGGTCTCCCAAGGTGAAAATTACGATGAGGAACACCACCAATAATAATGATACAATCTGGAACAATGAATAAAGAAAAGGTTGAGGCAACGACGAAATAACTCGAAAGCAAATTTGGACAATGAATATGACTGTTGGAATTCATCCTTACGTCATAGTTGAAAAGAATTTGATAAAAATATCCGGAAGATATTTAGAAAAGCCAGGTAAGATCTTGGAAAAGACCTGTGGGTTATGGGCCCACTCAAACAGAACACCATTGAAGTGATTGCTTAGAAAGATATATTGCACCGGTACAAATTGAAAATTTGATGAGGTGAGAACCTCAAAATAATTTAAACGGATTTGAATGGAAATCGTGTCTTCTAAGATATCATCGACACTCCGGACATGAATAGATAGAGATGAATAAACAAGAGTGGCTTGTATAAGAACTTCCGACATGAAAAGGATATAACGAATGAAAAGAATATGATGAACACCGAAAGGTTGCATTGAATTCACCAGAGTAGAAAATGAGAATGAAGAATGATGAACTTAGCAAATGAGCATCTTCACAATGAATCACCGGATACAATATGGAAGAAAAGAAAGCGGAAGCAACACATGAATAGAAAGGCACTTGGATGAGAATTTACTCGTTGAAGAAAAGGGTAGGTGGGTGGGGAAAACAAAGACAACTTAGGACGGATGAAAAGAACTCTGAAAATAATAATAGAGGATAGGTCTTGCAATATTAAAATAAGATTGAATTCACTTGAAGAGAAGCACCCCGGATGGAAACGAATTTCACATGCCAATTTGATTCATCAAAAGGATTGGCACTTCCATAGAAATATGAGAAGACCACTTAAGAAAGATATGAAATCAACATTTGACATCGAAGCAACTCAAATTACCATACTCCAACAAAACAAAGTATGAGCCTTGCAAATTAAGCTGGAAATAAATTCATAACAGAAATTTTGCTCGATATTTTTGTGGTAAGGCTAACACGGGTTCGGTCTTACAGTAAACATCATGTAGAAGGTAGTGTACACAACATACGAAGCGTCCCCAAATCATAACAAGCTACAAGGATTCTTTAAGACACAACGAGGACCACTGTAAGAAAGACAGTCAACAAGCGAACCACTAGATCTCGAACCCCAACCTCACATCATGTATCTATAGGAATATAAACCTAGGTAACTACTTGAATTCCCACCTAAGAACTCCCAAAATCTTCTCGTTATGCAATATGGTCCAACGGATACAAGGAGAAAAATCCATCACTCAACTCCTACCATAATACTACTCTCGAATGTATATCATACGTCAACACATAACTAGAGGTCTTGGAAACTCATCTACCTCAGACCCTCGTAATCACAACAACACTAGACATGATAGTACATCTGACGCAGTCCCCAGTACTGGGTGACGCCAGTCTCCTCTCACCACAAATAGTATTGACGCGATTTCGAACATCTTCATCTTGAGATACTAAGGAAACTAAATGATAGCGAGTGTGACAAGAATCCCTTGAAGGTCAACTCCCCCGGACACCACCCTTAGATAGGAGCCATCAAGAACAAAATTCCGGTCACACAGACATCGTAGAGGTTCCAAAATACCCGTGTGATCCTAAAAATAAATTTGAGTGAGAAGAGGGATAGAAGTAAAACTCATATGAGATGAATCCTCACCAGAGCGACAAAGGGAAGAGGAGTAAAAAGAATTCCTACTCTCTGATATATAACTAGACTCAAAATATTGTTTTTTTCTAGACTCGACAACTGCCAAGTTCAATCAATGAAGGGGCCTCCTAGGTCGGTACTGCTCTGATACCAACTTGTCCCGCCCAAAATGCGGTACTACCCTCACGACGGCTCGAGGACCTCGATAAAGATAGAAGCACTTTTTGGGTCACTTCGCAAAAATGGAAATCGTCACAATACATGTAAAGAAGAGATGAGTATATGGAGTTGGCTTACACTCACCACATGCTATAGCATAAATATCTCAATACGTCAATACATACAATCGTCATACAGAAGATAAGGGTCTTACTACGGATGAAATCAAATGAAAAAGAAGACGATGTCCACCCTTGATAATCACAGGCTGCCGACCTAGAACCCAACCTATGATCGATGAAGAAGAAGAACTCCAAATAGAACAATCATCGTGCTCACGTCAGTCATCGCATTACCTGTACCTGCTTCTTTTGTTGTAGGAATCTTTGAGGCATGGGGACTCAACAATCTCAATAACAAGGGTATCAAGACTAGCAAAGCTTAATGGGCGAGCCATGGTTAAGTGGCGAGGTTGCAGAAGCACTAATCATTTTATATCTGGCTAACTTACGAGTACAAGAATAAGAAGGGTGATCTACGCATAAACGGGCGTGAGCTAGTAATGATCAAGAAGTGATCCTGAACACCTACTTACGAGTCAAACATAACCCCACCGTGTTCTCTTCCCGAACTCCGTTGAAAAGAGACGATCACAGTTATGCACACGGTTGATGTATTTTATTTGGATTAAAATCAAGTTTTCTATTACCGGTTATTATAAATTTCCAAGTTGCCACATAATCGCGGGTATGGCTTTCAGAAAGATTTAACCCTGCAGGCTGTGGTGGAAAACCTCAACCGCAACCGCCACAAACTAGCCAACTCATCCATCACAAACAAGCCATAAGCTGCGGTGGAAAACCTCAACCACGGGATAGCCCGTAGTATCCTCGGAATGCCGGTGCACAAGACGTTCATTAAAGGGAAAACAAATCCAGCAAGACCGCCCGACAGGCCAGATCCCAATAGGAACCGACATATCTCGTTCTCAGGGCGCTACCAGATGAGCTAGCATACAGTGGCCAAATTAAACACCCAAGTTGCCCCGGTTGGCCCTACACGGCGCTATGTTTGGGCTAACACACATGAGGAGCACCGACGCGGGTTGTTGATTAAATTATGCACGGGTTGGCCATTCCCTATGCAAGTTTTATTAGTTATTAAGCAAATAGTACCAACATTGGTCCTTGCCGGAAGAGTTTTATCCCAAAATGAAAATCATGGGGGTCCCCATAACAACCCCGAGCATGTTAGGAGCGCAGAATATGGAACATAACAGCAGTACTCGGAAACTAAGGCGGCAAGAGTGGAACAAAATACCAAGCAAAAGGCCAAGCCTTCCACCCTTTAGCAAGTGTATAGATGCATTAAATTAAATAACAAGAATAATGTGATATCCCAAGATATCCATTTTATCACATGGATCCACCTGCACCTGCAACTAGCAATGCTATAAAAGGGGTTGAGCAAGCGGTACTTAGTCAAACAATGGTTTATTAGTATGTGGAGGGTTAGAAGCTTATCATGGCATTTTGGGAGGCTTGACAAACAAGTGATAGGTAGCGATACATAGCACAGCAGCGAGACAACTAGCATAGCAAAGATAGTAGTGATATCTGTTGGAGATATGTCCTAGAGGCAATCATGTGATGATTTCATTTCCTATGTATTCATGAGTATTTTGTATTGTCCTTGAACATCATCAATGATATGTATCAATAAGTATGTGACTTATTTGTGAGACTATATATAGTATGATGATTGTTCTAATAGTCCCTAGTTGTTAAGGTTATGCGGACACATATCCTTTACTAGTATACGATTCAGTTGATGACTACGTTTCAGAAGTCATGTGCATAGAGATGCTAAACTGATAGTATGGACTCGGGGATTGAGATCACCGAGTCGGACAGACCCACTTTGAGACTCAGCGAGATAATGTCAACTGTTAGTCTCAAGCACAATGTATATGCCATGTCCTAGACCTGAGGTCATCGCATGTTCTCGGGATGAGGATCGACTTACTTAGGGTCTATCAAACGCTACTCCGTAACTGGGTAGTTATAAAGGTAGCTTTCGGGTGAGTCGTGAGACATGCCGCGAGACATGGTTAACCAAGATGGGATTTGCCCCTCCGTGAGGAGAGATATTCTCTGGGCCCTCTTGTGTGATCAGATTCAGAAAGCATGGCCATGCGACATGGGTTAAGTGTTAACCCAGTTCGGGAATCTGCATCACGGTTTCGAGAAGGGATGTCAAGCTACCACAAGGGTGACAAGTACTCGCCTTGAGCTCTACAACCTATATCATGAGGCAAAAGGAATGTTGCATATGACACATTGTCGAGGTTCGTCTAACGACTTTGCGCACACATGGGAGTTGGCACGTTCTGCTAGGAGCCGCTACCGACAATCGACTCGGGTCGTGTCCATGTGTACGTGAACCTATAGGGTCGCACACTTAAGGGATTGGAGCCCATTCGGATTGGATCCGAATGGAAAATGGGATAGACTCGTCATGGGCCACAAGTGTTGAGCCCACCTCGGAGGTCTATATAAAGGGGAGTGGGCACACCTTTCAGGGTTGATCTTTTTTCTCCTGTCGACAGCCACCGCCACTCCCCACGCCACCATGCCGTGCGATCGGACCTAGCAGTCCGCCGTCCGACGCTGCCCCCGTACGTGTGGATACCTTGGAGGCATCGCATCTGCGGTGCTTGGACGAACCGTTCGAGGGATCCGTGAGGAACTGTTCAAGGAATCCGCGAGGAGCTGTTCGTGGGAGATCGTTGTTCGTGGGAGATCGGCTACACGAGGAGGAGACGAATTGGCTGATCGACTACATGCATCACCAACTCTACTTCTGCTGCGGTGACTGCGCGTCTAGTGGTAAACCCGATCCCGTGATCTATTTCCAGCAGCATGTTCTTGGGTGCGCGGTAGAAATTTTTATTTGGCGCTAGTGTAGCGTACCGTGTGTTCCAACAGTGGTATCAGAGCCTCCACTATGTGGTGATAGATTCGGTGATTTGCATATGAGATATGTAGATCGGTTCAGGTGCGGGTCGATGAGATCGGCTGTGCACGTCAGTGTTGACGGTTGGTTTCGGGATCTTGATTCCGTGATTGTGATGCAGAGGTCGTGACACAAATTACCCCTACCGGTCGGTTTCCGCCATCGGGGTAGACAGTGGAACGTAAATCCAGATGCAGCACGCGAAGATCAATGAGATTGATCGAACCGGAGCAAAGATCGACACCGTGGAAATGTGATTTCCGCACTGTTGAAATCTGTTGGAGGGGTCACAGTAAAACGGGCATAACTTTTGCATACGGACTCTGTTTTTGCTCCACGGCCTGTCAAAATGAAGGGCACGAAAAGATGCATTCGACCTTCAACCGCTTTGCCATTTTAGGCGATATTTTCGAGGTCAAAATCCTCTTGGAAAATAGAGTTTCGGACAGTTTTATTTTCGGCGGTAGAACGTGTGACTTGTTTTTGCAGGGAATGCTTGTGATTTGGTATAGCCCAAGAATGTTGCTTGTTAATTATTAAATCATGACCTGCGTGTCATGAGTGCGGCAACCGGCTGGAGCCATATGGTTGTCCCATTATTGTATTAATGACATGCGTGTCAACATGAGATGCCTTGTAATGTAATTTACTCACATAGCTATTAGTTTGTAATAGCATAGTATCTTATGTAACACTTGGTAGTTGACACCATGTGTGGAGATGGAGATCACCACAAGGGCAACCATGCATGGAGATGGAGATCTCCATGGGCATGCAGCGCACGTGGAGATGGAGATCACCATGCGTTGATGAAAGGGGCTATACCATATCACACATATATAAACTGCATGTGAAAGTTTATCCGTTTTATGCGCCCTTCTTTTGCATGATAGATGTTATTAAGTAGGGTGATCCCTCAAAGAATGTCAAGTAAAATTGCCTCCCCAATTGCTGCAACATCACATGTTAAGTATTTTTAGTGGTCGGCCTATAAAATTAGGGTGCTGCTAATTCTCCTTAATGTGGTGTGTTTGTGTCGGACACTTACGAGCGAAGCATTGGTTAACTTGTCATGGCTATCAAAATAGTGTTGGGCCTCGAGGCATAAGAGTTGGCGTGGCATGAGATGTCCCCAACAAACAAGAGTCGTATAGAGATACGATTAGCAAGTGTTGCTTACTGAGTGATCTAGTCTTCTAGCGGTGATGCAAAAGCTCACTAGTTGACATGTGGATCTTGGATCTTGAATCACTAAGAATCAACGGAGGGATGTTGATTTTAGTGGGAGTAATGTTCTTATTAAAATGTTTAATTTGAATTACTCTTTATGAATACATGTCTTAGTGTTTTGCATATTTCTGTTGTAGATCAATGGCACCACCTGCTCAACCCAGTTTTTCGTTGAACTGAATGGAACAAACTTTACCACCTGGTATAGAAATCTGAGAATTGTTCTCAGTCATGATAAAAAGGAACATGTTCTAGAGGAACCCCTTCCAGAGGAACCTGCCGAGAATGCTAATGCCACGGCCAAGAATGCCCACCAGAAACTCGTTGATGAGTCAAACGAGATCAGTTGTCTCATGCTGGCTTCTATGGAGCCCGATCTGCAGCAGCATTTCGAAAACATTGAGGCTTTCGATATGATCGAGAACCTCAAGAGCATGTTTCAGATGCAGGCAAGGACCGAAAGGTTCAACATCTGGCGATCCTTGATGGATTGTAAGCTGAAAGAGGGTGATCCACAGAGCCCGCATGTGATCAAGATGATCGGATACATGCAAGCTTTGGATCGGTTAGGCTTCCCACTTGGGGACGAATTGTCCACGGATACAATTCTGGCTTCTCTTCCGACTAGCTATGGGGCGTTCATCTCGAACTTCCATATGCACGGCATGGAAAAGAAGCTCACGGAATTGCATGGGATGCTAAAAGTGGCAGAGCAGGATATCAAGAAAGGGACGCATCAAGTGTTGATGGTGCAGAACACGACAAAGTTCAAGAAGAGCTGGTCCAAGAAAAAGACAAAGGCAAAGGGCAAGGAGGCAACTCCTACTGTCGCCACCGCGCCCAAGTCCGGACCAAACACGGGGACCAAACACGGTCACCGGAAGAGGAACTGCAGCAAGTGGCTTGCCTAGATAGGCAAGAAGACTGGAAGTGTGACTTCTTCTTCAGGTACACTTGTTGTATATGTTATAGACATTTTTCTTGCTGATATTTCTAGTAGCTCTTGGGTATATGATACCGGATCGGTTGTTCACATATGCAACTCGATGCAGGGGCTAAGAAGGACTAGGAATGTTGCAAGAGGAGAAGTTGACATACGCGTCGGGAATAAAGCAAGAGTTGCTGCATTAGCCGTCGGCACCATGCAACTTAATTTACCTTCAGGATTTGTAATGGAACTTGATAATTGTTATTATGTTCCTGCATTGAGTTGAAACATTATTTCGGCCTCATGTTTGATGAGGCAAGGTTATGAATTCAGTATTAAGGACAATGGTTGTTCTATTTAGTTGAATGAAATGTTTTATGGCTTTGCACCTGTTAAGAATGGGTTATTTATATTAGATCTTGAAGGTGAATCGGTCTATAACATAAATGTCAAGAGGCATAAGCCGAACGAGATAAATCCGACTTACATCTGGCATTGTCGACTAGGACACATTAGTCAAAAGCGCATGAAGAAGCTCCATGATGATGGAATTCTGACTTCATTTGATTTTGAATCATTTGAGACATGTGAGTCCTACCTACTCGGCAAGATGACTAAGACACCTTTTGCAAAGAGTTGTGAGAGGGCGTCTGAGCTATTGGAACTTATATATCGTGATGTATGTGGACCAATGAGCACGACAACTAGAGGTGGTTTCCAATACTTCGTGACTTTTACCGACGACTTTAGTAGATATGGATTTGTCTACTTGATGATGCACAAGTCAGAAACTTTTGAAAAGTTCAAGGAGTTTCAGAACAAAGTGGAAAATCAACTCGGCAAGACAATCAAGCTTCTACGATCTGATCGTGGCGGTGAGTATATGAACCAGGAGTTTGATGATCATCTGAAGAGCCGTGGAATAGTTCCGCAACTCACTCCTCCAGGTACGCCATAGAGAAATGGTGTGTCGGAACGAAGGAATTGGACTTTGTTAGACATGGTCCGATCGATGATGAGTCAGTCAGATTTACCCTTGTCATTTTGGGGATACGCTCTAGAAACCGCAGCTTTCAAACTAAACAGGGTACCATCAAAGTCCGTCGATAAGACACCATATGAGATATGGACTGCAAAGAGTCATAGCTTGTCTTTTCTAAAGATTTGGGGTTGTGAAGCATATGTCAAGCGACTCCAGTCGGACAAGCTCACACCCAAGTCGGACAAGTGCATATTCGTGGGATATCCTAGGGAAACCTTGGGATATTACTTCTACAACCGTGAAGAGGGCAAAGTGTTTGTCGCTCGACATGGAGTTTTCCTTGAAAAAGAGTTTATCAATCGGAAGGCTAGTGGGAGGTCGGTCCGACTCGAAGAAATTCGAGAGCCACACGGGGACGTTCTGACAGGTGATTCAATCACGCCGGAGTTAGTCAAGGAACCCGTAGTGGAATCGGCACCGGTTCCACGTAGGTCGGAAAGGTTGCGCAATATGCACGACTGCAATGTGTTGTTCTTGGAGAACAACGAACCGACCACATATGCGGAAGCGATGGTGAGCCTTGATTCCGAGTTATGGCTTGAGGCCATGAGATCCGAATTAAAGTCCATGGATGACAATCAAGTTTGGAACTTGGTTGATCCGCCAGATGGCGTTCGAGCCATTGAGTGCAAATGGATCTTTAAGAAGAAAACTGATATGGATGGAAATGTTATAGTCCATAAGGCTCGACTTGTCGCTAAAGGTTATCGACAAGTTCAAGGAGTTGACTACGGTGAGACTTATTCACCGGTAGCGATGCCTAAATCAATTCGGATCATTCTTGCTATAGCTGCATATTTCGACTATGAGATATGGCAGATGGACGTCAAAACGGCTTTCCTTAATGGAAATTTAACTGAGGATGTGTATATGATACATCCCGAGGGTTTTGTCGACCCAAAGAATGCGGGCAAGGTATGCAAGCTTTAGAGATCCATTTATGGATTGATGTAAGCATCTCGGAATTGGAACATTCGTTTTAATGAAGCGGTCAAAGAGTTTGGCTTCATCAAGAACGACTATGATCATTGTGTATTAGGGAAGGTCAGTGGGAGCTCAGTTGCATTTCTGATTCTGTATGTGGATGAATTGTTGATTGGAAATGATGTTCAAATGCTTGAATCTGTCAAGGACTCATTGAAAAATAGTTTTTCGATGAAAGACTTGGGAGAAGCAGCTTATATTTTGGGAATCAAGATTTATAGAGATAGATCGAGAAGGCTTATTGGATTAAGCCAAAGTACGTATATAGACAAGGTGTTGAAGCGGTTCAACATGCAAGATGCCAAGAAAGGGTTCTTGCCCATGTCACATGGCATTAGTCTTAGCAAGACTCAGAGTCCTTCGACTCCAGATGAGCGCAGACGCATGGATGGGATTCCGTATGCTTCGGCTGTCGGGTCCATCATGTATGCTATGGTATGTACTCGTCCCGATGTTAGCTTTGCTCTAAGCATAGTAGGCAGATACCAGGCTGATCCAAGTGAGAGTCACTGGACAGCGGTAAAGAATATCCTTAAATACATGAGAAGAACAAAGGATATGTTCCTAGTTTATGGAGGCGAGGATGAGCTCATTGTAAAGAGTTACACTGATGCTAGTTTCCAAACCGATAGAGATGATAGTCGATCGCAATCTGGGTTTGTGTTCATTCTAAATGGAGGAGCAGTGAGCTGGAGGAGTGCCAAGCAAGATACGGTAGCTGATTCTACAACGGAGGCTGAGTATATTGCGGCTTCTGAAGCTGCAAAAGAAGGTGTTTGGGTAAAGAATTTTATTTCTGATCTTGGAGTGGTTCAGGACTCGTCCAATCCGTTGGATCTCTATTGTGATAATAGTGGTGCTATTGCACAAGTCAAGGAACCACGAAACCATCATAAAACCCAACACATACTCAGGCGTTTTAACCTCATTTGCGACATTGTCGAGAGAGGCGAAGTAAACATATGCAAGATACACACGGATGCAAATGTTGCTGATCCATTAACGAAGCCTCTCCCAAAGTCGAAGCATGAGATGCACATGAGGTCCATGGGCATACGATGCCTAGATGATTGACTCTAGTGCAAGTGGGAGACTGTTGGAGATATGCCCTAGAGGCAATCATGTGATGATTTCATTTTCTATGTATTCATGAGTATTTTGTATTGTCCTTGAACATCATCAGTGATATGTATCAATAAGTATGTGACTTATTTGTGAGACTATATATAGTATGATGATTGTTCTAATAGTCCCTAGTTGTTAAGGTTATGCGGACACATATCCTTTACTAGTATACGATTCAGTTGATGACCACGTTTCAAAAGTCATGTGCATAGAGATGCTAAACTGATAGTATGGACTCGGGGATTGAGATCACTGAGTCGGACAGACCCACTTTGAGACACAGCGAGGTAATGTCATCTGTTAGTCTCAAGTACAATGTATATGCCATGTCCTAGATCTAAGGTCATCGCATGTTCTCGAGATGAGGATCGACTTACTTAGGGTCTATCAAAGGCTACTCCGTAACTGGGTAGTTATAAAGGTAGCTTTCGAGTGAGTCGTGAGACATGCCGCGAGACATGGTTAACCAAGATGGGATTTGCCCCTTCGTGAGGAGAGATATTCTCTGGGCCCTCTCGTGTGATCAGATTCAGAAAGCATGGCCATGCGACATGGGTTAAGTGTTAATCCAGTTCGGGAATCTGCATCACGGTTTCGAGAAGAGATGTCGAGCTACCACAAGGGTGACAAGTACTCGCCTTGAGCTCTACAACCTATATCATGAGGCAAAAGGAATGTTGTATATGACACATTGTCGAGGTTCGTCTAACGACTTTGCGCACACATGGGAGTTGGCATGTTCAGCTAGGAGCCGCTATCGACTATCGACTCGGGTCGTGTCCATATGCACGTGAATCTATAGGGTCGCACACTTAAGGGATTGCAGCCCATTCGGATTGGATCCGAATGGAAAATGGGATAGACTCATCGTGGGCCTCAAGTGTTGAGCCCACCTCGGAGGTCTATATAAAGGTGAGTGGGCACACCTTTCAGGGTTGATCTTTTTCCTCCCGTCGACAGCCACCGCCACTCCCCACGCCACCATGCCGTGCGATCGGACCTAGCAGTCTGCCGCCCGACGCTGCCCCCGTACGTGTGGGTACCTTGGAGGCATCGCATCTGCGGTGCTTGGATGAACCGTTCGAGAGATCCGTGAGGAACTGTTCGAGGGATCCGTGAGGAGCTGTCCGTGGGAGATCGCTGTTCGTGGGAGATCGGCTACACGAGGAGGAGATGAATCGGCTGATCGACTACACGCATAACCAACTCTACTTCCGCAACGGTGACTGCGCGTCTAGTGGTAAACCCGATCCCGTGATCGATTTCTAGTAGCATGTTCTTGGGTGCGAGGTAGAAATTTTTGTTTGGCGCTAGCGTAGCGTACCGCGTGTTCCAACAAATACGCCGTGAGGTGTCATGCTGGTGATGCTCCCTGGCAAGGACTGCCTCTCCTTCTGTACAATTCTCCCAGCTACCTCTTATTATCTTGACATGCCGTCCGGATTGGTGTCATTAAAGCTGTTGTAATTTCTTGGAGTCTCCACGTGCCCCGACAGGGTCTACCTAACGGCCTGCCCGCTCGACACCTCAATTATGGCGTTGACCGGCCTACTGAGGTGGAGCGGAGGCGTGGTAGCAGAGTCCTGCCATGCACTGAGTCATCCTCACCAGCAAGGAGGCTTGCCAACGGGTCAGTCTTGTTGCATAGCGTTGGCTGGAAGGAGCGTCGCCCGACAAGGCTTGCCGAAGCGGAGGAGGCTACTACCTGTGCACAAGTCAGGGCGCTAAAAGGCCCGTTCTTTAGTGCACCGACAAGGCGGCTCCCTTCGAAGCGGCCTGTTTAGGGCCAACTTCCTGGGACCGGCCCAAGCGTCGTCCTCCAGCCCAGCGGCAGACAAGCCATGGTACCCTAGTTCCCACTGTGCCGATAGTAGCCCATGGGCCCGCGGTGCGCACATTCCACAAGTGAGGCATGAAACGGCACGGGTCGAAACGCCGCGGGCCCTGACAAACTGCCGGGCCAGGAGGTGACGCGTATCAGCCACAATCAGAAGGGACATTCACACTCCCCCACGATGCTGTGGGAACCGCACGCCTGCCTAGAAAACTGTTGCACACGTCGGGTGAAACCATCATTGCTCGCCTTCCCCCGCACCCTTCCCTTGCGCATCTCTCCTCCTTCCTTATGAACACACCGCTCTCCACTTTCTCCCCACCTTCCTCTCCGCCCCCGCTCCCGCCTTCCATCGCCATGGCACCAAAGAGGAGTGTCGCCGCCGCCGGAGCGCAGGCGGCGCGCGTGTCACTGCACTCCTCCCCTAGAAGTGGCGGTAGCCGACGGCCAAGGACCCTTCCGACGCAGAGCGCTGGGCCGCCGCCGATGAGTAAGTTCACCAGCATCCCTCGTTTATCATTGTTCGCGCACTTGAGGACAATAGGCTAAATCGCTGACCCCGCAGGGCGCCTGCGCGCAAGAGGCAGAGTGCCGCCTCATCCGCGATGTCTTCGCCCGTACTGCTCGCCGGGAAGGACTCTGCCCCACGCATCGACCTGCCTCCGGGGGCGTCTGATGTTGAGGAAGCCCACCGGAGGGCCGCGATGGGCCCCCAGCATGCGGCCGGTGATGCTGCCCTGGCCAAGGGCAAGGGCCCTGCCGAGGGGGAAACTCCCGCGGGTACTTCACGAGTGGCCGCCGTAGGAGGCGGCGCCTGGGCGCCCCTATGCCTAGCCCTTCAAGAGATATGTGGCAGCGCCTTGGTCATCCGGGGGGGCTTTGGGAGCGCTCGCGCCACTCTCGACATGCTCGAGGCCGACCTTCGGGGGGAGGACAAGCGCCTCAAGGCCGAGCACTTGAGCCTGGCTGCAGGACGGCACTAGCTCGAGGCGGCTGTTAGGCTGGGCCAGCGGCAAGACGAGGCGGCCCAGGAGAAAAGGAGCAGGGCCACCCATGACGCCAACGAGTTTCGGGAGAGCGCCGTCAGCGAGGCGGACGCGGCCGACGAGCGGCGCTTGGAGTCCGAATCCCGTGCTCGTAGAGTAGAGGAACAGACCTCCCTTCGTGAGCAGGAGCTCTAGGCGAACGAGGATAAAGCCTCTGCGCGCGAGTGGCAGTGCGCTGCCCGCGAGGAGGAGCTGGCCCAGAGGGAGGAGGCCATCGCCGGACGGGAGGCTGACGTGGCCCTTCGGGAGCGAGAGGCCGCCCGGACCACCTTCGACCAGGAGGCGGAGTGCAAGCGCCTCCTGACCCTAGAGGGCTAGGTCCTTGCCGACCGGGCTGCCTTCAAGGCGGCGCGCGCCGTGACGCATGCTCAGCTCGAGAGGAGGGAGTCCGTGGCCAGCATTGATGCCGACGCGAGGGTTGCCAGGGAGTGGGAGCCGCTCTGGAGGAGTACCGCGGCAAGTTCGCTCAATAGGAAGCCCGCTTCCAGCTTAAGCGCGACCAGCTCCAGAAGGGGGTCGTCGAGCTCAAGGCCCAGCTCCAAGACGCCGAGAGCGACCTCCAGCCCAACGTCGAGGGCAAAGGGGATGTCGAGGCGGAGTTGGCGTCGCTCCAAGCGCAGGTTGGCGAAGCCGCTAACGCAGTGTAGAGGGCCAAGGATGACGAAGCGCAGGCGCAGACGAATCAAGCACAACGCACAAAGCTGCTCTTGGGCCTTGCCATACGCGCCAGCGGTGGCCTCAGCCGCTTTGTCGAGGACGTCCTGGCGTTGCCCTCCGCGAGCTCCGACGGGGGCTACCTCGACTTCTTCATCAAGGTGGTAGAGGCTCGGGAGGCAGGAGTTTCCAAGGTGGACGAAGCAATCGAGGGAGGCGCCCGCGACCACGGCGACGCGTATCTTCTCCAACCTTCGCCGCCACGACCCCTCCTTTGACTTCTCCCGCATGGTGGAGCTAGTGCCCGTGGACCCCCAAGGCCCACTCGGGGACGAGGTGCGCGTGCACGTCGACTCCCTGATCGAGCGGTTCGCACAGGTCGAGCCCTCCGAAGAGGGCGACCGCCTTGGCACGGACATCCCCAGCGATGATGACGAGGACGGGGCCTCCTCCGGTTGAGGATTTATCTTTCTTTTACCGGTGCACCGTGAATCACCCGGCCAGGTGGGTGCGTAAAGACATTTGTAGGGCACTTTTGCTTTAATTACTTGATGCTTGATGTATTTAATGCTCTTCAGCTTTTCTTCCGAGGCCTCCTTCTTCTTTTTACATTGCCTTTGTATCCTGCGTCGATGGGACCCAGCCCCCGAGGAGGGCTTAACCGTCGCTGGTATTCCTGGAGCAAGGGCTCAGCAAGGCCAGAGGGTGTAGGGCTCTTAGGGCTGGTAGGAGGCCCTGAGGCGCGGTGCTCAGGGTCCCCCCTTGACCCGTAGACGGCTCGTGCCAAAGAAATCGGGATGCCTCGGGAGGGACGAGAGGAAGGAAGCCTGAGGTGGTGTGTTTAGACTTAGCTCCTTCAAGATGTGCGGCTTAGAGCGAATCCTCCGCGAAGAGCGACTCATGAGGCGCGGTCCCTTGGGAGACCTTCTGCCCGCGGGATGCCACTCGCGAGGCCACCCGAGGGGGGCTCCTGAGGCCTCCAATGTCTTGCATCAGAGAAATTGCCAAGTAATGTCGCGGGGCGCGCTCGCTGGGTCGCCTGTGGGTGTCACACGAGGAGATGAAGGCACCAAGGACCCGGTGAGGTGATGTACACGGGAGCAGGCCCGCGAGCCAGAGCTCAGTCACTTGGGTTTTGCAGTGCTGCAGGGACTGACCCGAGCACAAACACCATGCCCAACGCCCGCTCCCGTGATAGACATGGGGGAGACCGTAAGCGCGCCCCTCTCGGGGCATAGTAGCTGCAAGCACATGGAAAGTCTGGGAGAAATAAGCTTTACTGATGCATGAAGCAAGTTCATTACATAACAGAAAGATACATGCCGCCATGTTCGAAACGGGTCGCCTTGAGGCTGTGGCCGAGAGGTGCCCCTCAAAGAATGACAGAAACGCCGCCGTGACGGACATGGATCAGCCTGAGGTTGATACCGTTGAAAAGCGCCCTCATTGTCAGAAATTCCGCCATGTCCGAGCATGGGGCTTCCGCTAGCACTGAGCATGGGGCTTCCACGAGAGTGGTAAGGGACTATCATGTGCCGAGGGCATCATGGGTAGAGAGAGCCCGGAGTGTGTACAGCTCCGTCTCGCTCGTATCCGTGGAGCATGGATAGAACTTACGGTGATGGAGGGTGTTCCATGTGTTTTGTACCGGAACACCCTCCGCGGTCATTAGTGGGGCCACGGTGAGACGTTCGGCGATTGTTAACCACATCCTTGATGCGGGACTCTAGGCTCATGCGTGTCAGCCTCACAAAGGTGGCTGCAGTGTTCTCCAGGCTGAAAGGCACGCGCATGAGAGGAGATGGAGGAGAGAAGGGCCTCGCGAGGCGAGCCTGGTTGAGGGAGACGAAGTCGACGCTCATGCGCCTGCCATCGCGCATCTTGGAGACAGGGGTGTGGTCCACGATCCACCCGGGGTGGGGAGCTTCACGGGCGATTCCTGCATCTTGGGGCTTGCTCACTAGCCGCGCGCTTTGGCGCGTGGCTGAGTGGTGCTCGATCACCTCCCTCGGCAGGCCGTGCATTCCAGATGCTATTCAAGCCGACACACCAGAGCTTGCCCGGAGGGAGGCGACAAGCGCGCCTTCCTATTTGGGGGAGAGACCACCGCTGACGACGTGGGAGGCGCCCACGCGGCCCCCATCCGGCGACGCCCTCTTGGACTTGGCCCGCTCCTGAGGGAGCAGGGGCTTCTTCCTCGCGGGTGCGTCCTCGACAAGCCTAGGGATGTCCTTGTCGGCCAGATACCCGGTGGTGCCGGCCTTGTAGGCATGCTCCAGGGTGTGCAACGCGTCCTTCTCATCGCATCGGTCGATGATTATGCCGCCGCAGCCGGACATCTTGACAAGTCCGTAGGCGTGGTGAGTCACGGCCATGAACTTGTAGAGCGCCGGGTAGCGCAAGATGGCGTTGTAGGGCAGGTTGATGTGCACCATGTCAAAGTCGATGAACTCCGTGTGGTACTTCCTGCGGGTGCCGAAGGTGACGGGAAGACGCACCTGCCCCAGCGCAATGGTGGAGCGGTCGGTGACACCCGAGAAGGGCCTGGTGGGCATCAGGCGCTCGTAGAGCACTTGGAGCATCTCGAAGGTCTCCACAGAGAGCATGTTGAGACCTGCCCCACCATCGATGAGGGTCTTGGTGATGGCCACATTGCTGATAGTAAAGGTGCACAGAAGGGGGACGGCGCCTACGACCTTCATGGACTTGGGGTGGTCGCTGGCGTCGAAGGCGACGAGGAGCTCGGACCACTTAAGGCGGCTGGCGGACTCGAACGCCGAGAGGGCTGCGTTCACCTCATGAGAGAACTGCCTGAAGTGGCGGTTGGATGGAGGAGCACGGGCCCCGTCGAGCATGCAGGCCACCCTGCGGGGCTCTTGGTAGCCCCCAGCGTTCTCAGCGGGAGGGAGGTCGCTGGCGTGCGGCGGGGCGGCGTTCGCCTAAGGGTCAGCTTGCCGCGGCTGGTTCTGCCAGCCCTGGAAGTTGTTACCGCCGGCGCCGTTGTTGTTGTTGTCGTCCCAGCGACCGCCTCCTCTGCCGCCGCACTCCTTGTGGCTGCCGCGGCGATCGATGCAGCCCTCTCGAAGCTGCCTAAGCTCGTAGTAGTCCTCAGTGCTGTGGGAGTTCACGTTGTGGTAGGCGCAAATGGGGCGGTCGTCCTTCTTTGCTTCGCCACGGTCGTGGCTGCGCTTGTAGTCCGGCTCCACCACAAGCACGGCGTGGCCCTTGCGCTTGGGGTCCTTGCCCTTGGACTTCGTCGCGCTGGGCTTGACGTTAGTGTTATTGTGGAGGAACATGCGTCCCTCTTCGGCATTGGAGCAACCATCAGCGAGGACAAAGAGCTCTTCTACGGAGTCTAGCTGGTCCTTGATGGAGAGCTTCTCGCACATTTGCACGTCGGTAACGCCGCTGGTGAAGGCTGAGACGATCGCAGCGTCGGGGGCGTTCGGGATCCTGTTGCACACCTGGCTGAAGCGCTGGACGAACTTGCGGAGGGGCTCGTCAGGGCGCTGGCGCACTGCCCGCGGGTCGTTGAGCGTGAGGGGACGGTCTCTCGTGCCCGTGAAGTTTGCGACGAACTACTTGCACAGGTCCTCCCACGAAGAGATGGATGCCTCGAGGAGGTACAGGAGCCATGCGCGAGCAGCGTCCTTGAGGGCCACGGGGAACCAGTTCGCCATGACCTGGTCGTCCCCCCTCGCAGCCTGGATGCTGATGGTGTAGAGCGGGAGGAACTCCGTGGGGTTGCCCTGTCTTCGTAGCAAGGAGGAAGTTCTGGCTTGAACTTCTCGGGCCACACCATGCGGCACAGCTCGGGAGCCAGGGCCAGGTAGCCCCCGATGGTGGCGACGCCTTCGTTGAGGACCACGGGATTCTGGCGCCCAGCCGTAGTGACGTCCTGGAGAATGCGATCCTGGCGGTTGCTCACCTTCTCGAGGGTCACGCGCGTGTCCTGGGGCACGTGGTGGACGATCTGGCAACTGTTGTCGCCTCCTAGTGCTGACAACCCGTGGAAAGGCTTCGCCGCGCGCGCCATAGGGTGCCGCTCGGCCGCGTCGCTGGCCGGAGGAGGAGGAGGGGGAGTATGTGCTTGGCCTGGTCGGCGCACGACGGCGGAGGGAGCAGGGAGCAGGAGGGCGCCTGACCGTCGTGACTCAGAGCGTTGTGCGCGGCGTCGACAAGCTCGGTAATGCGCTCGAGCTAGGCATCGTAGGCGTCATTGGCGGAGCGGTAGCGCAGGAGATCCTGTGCCATGAGCAGCGCGGCGCGCGGAGCAGAAGGGTCGCGGCGCGCGAGCAAGGAGACGATGGTGGAGCGGCCACGCGCCTGCTCGTTCACCGACGGGTGGACGATGGACGCCACACGCTCTCCAACGGGCTCAGTGGCGGCTCGCGGGCGCTGCCCCGGGGCACCACTGGTGGCGGGTGTCGTGGGGGCCCTGGCGGCAGCTCGGCGCGCGGCACGTTCCTGGCGGGCGGCGGCTTCATCCATGTCGATGCTGATGTCGAGGTCGAAGGCGCGAAGATGACAAGTCCCCCTACTTGGCGCGCCAAATATCGGAGTCTGGGATCTGTGTCCAAGAACTTATCCAAGAACAAGGTTTGAACACTGGGGGCTTGGTTGGCGATCTGCAACACGACGGCAAACACAACAAGATCGACGACAAGCTCAGTCCCTCTCACCTAAAACAACGGGGACACACGAGCAACCCTGGTTGAGGCCACCTTGCGGTGTAAAACTCTACTCCTGCTTGTGATTTGGTTGCTTTGCAAGGGTGAGCTTGAGGCTCCAGTACACGGGGTGTTGGGGGGAGTGAACGGCTCGATCCCCTTACATGGACATGGCCCTCCCCACTTTGTAGTGCCTCGGTCCTCTACCCTAAAAATATAGGCAGGAAAGGGTGGCCATAGGGTGGCAATTCAAAGGGGGACATGAGCTCAGACCTATCCTGACTAAAGGTGGTCTTCGCCTGATAAAGCAGTCTTCATGACGCATTCATGGGCTCAGCGATGACCTCCGTCCTGGCGCGCCGATCCGTCCCGATCTTCTTTCATCGGAACGGCAAGCTTTAGGAACCTGCTTTCGGTGGGGTAGTGGGTGCCGCTCCCTAATCACCAAAAGAGAAATCCTCCCTATTCGCGTCGACCAGCATGGCCTCTGTTGTCTTCTTCTGCGCGGGTGCGTCACGCACGTGACAAGCACGGGGCCCCGCGGCATGTGTCGTGCGCCATGCCTCATGAGGCCGCCCAGCGGGAGGGGCCAAGAGGGGTGACCTGGCGCCTGGTGGCCTCGGTAGGGCCTGAATCATTGGCAAGGAGCCTAGTGAGACATGCCCCTCACGAGGCGGCTCCCTCCGGAGCGACCTGGTCAGGGCCAACTTCCTCAGACCGTCCCAAGCGTCGTCCTCCGTCGGTCGGGCATATAACCCCTGGGTATACAAAAGCAAGGGGAACTAACTTTTTGAAAACACATACAACGGCTGGTTCCCCATACCAATCGGGCCCCCAACCGGCTGCCCTGGCGAAGCACTTATCCGCCCTACGGGCCGGCTACCCATGTGGCTGGCTCCCCCGCCCCCCGGCCGGCAGGCCCAGGCCCGGCTAGCCCATAAGCGGCTGGGTCGCGCCCGGCCGTCCTGGGGCTGGCTGGTCCAGCGCCGGCTGGGTGGCAGCCGGCTCTATGATGACCGCGCAGGCACCAGGGTCCCCGCCCTCTCCTTCCGTGCCTGTCGCACGACGACAGGACGTGACCCCCCTTCGGCAGGACCTGCATGGCCACAGTGCCCATTAACGGTAGAATGCGCATGGCTACAGTGCCGCCGGCCGTACCCGCGAGCGGGGCGCGCGTGGCTACAGCGGAGGCGCCCATACAGCTGACTGCGGCTGACGGCGACCAGGCAAGGCAACAGTGGAGGCATGCCCCCCAACCACTCCATTACCTGCTCCCGCATGGCTACAGGGCAGCCAGCCGTTCCGCTGACAGCGGCCGCCTATAGCTGGACGACGCCGCAAAGTGCGGCCCGTGCCGCGGCGTGACGGGCACGCACCAATAGCGACGGCGAACCGGGCGGGCCACCACTTCCGACGGGACCCCGCGATCAGCGGGCCCCACCTAGCCGGCTAGAGCGGCCGCCAGTCGGGACCCACCAGCCTTATCCCATGAATATTGTAAGCTGGGGCGGTTGACCTATAAAAACCCCCGGTGCCCCTCATGCAAGGGAAACTAGAGACACACACACACCCACCCACGTAGAGAAGGAGGAAGAGCTAGCGGGCTCCTTCTTCTTCCTCTAGCAAACAGCTCAAGGAGCGATCTTGTAGACACCAAGAACATCAAGCAGACAAGCAGGATTAGGGGTGTTACCTCTCGTAGAGGCCCCCGAACCTGGGTACATCGCGTGTCTTACACCACTTGTTCCCAATCCCATTTCCGGAACCCAACGACGTCCATTCGGCCCCAACCACGTTCGATAAGCCACCCCATGGCATGTGTCATGATAAAACGACGACAGTTGGCACCCACCATGGGGCCGAGCGCGGCGTCGGCTGGAGCCACGCTCCAGGCGGGACCCTTCACCGACTCCACCGAGCGCGATGCGCTCAGGCTACTCGACACTCCAGCAGCGCTCGCTTCCGCGGGAGACGGTGCGGCGCTGGGCTCTAGCCCCGCCCGCCTCGCAGACGACGCTCCCGTCTGCATTGACGGCATGTGTGCATGCTTCGGCAAGCTGTGCCTGGGCGATGCGCCGGCCCCCGACGAGTACCCTAGCGCGGTGCTCGTCATCTCCGACCCGCCGCCTCTCTCACATGGCGTGGATGCCGGCGACGTAGATGGTCTCTGCGAGCTCTTCGGCGGCTCCGCATCTCCAATGCACCCGCCGCCGACGAGTACCCTAGGGTGGTACTCGACGTCACTGATCCTCCGTCGTCCGTTTGCCGCGATGCCCCGGATGGCACCGTTGGCTCCGACGCGTGCGTCGAGGTGATGGCCACCGGCTCCTCCATGAGTTCCGGCCATGCTCGGGCGGAGGCCGACGCGGCTGCCGCGGCATCTCACGCTAGGGCGGAGGCGGACGGGGCTGCCGCCGCAGCCCGTCCAGGCACCTCCGACTTCCTCCGCTCCACTCTCCAGGGATTGAGCACCCCTATTGCATCAACGGCAAAACCGGCCACCGCCACGGCCGAGCTGGAGACGACTCGCAAGCAGTTGTTTGTGGAGGCCAACTCCCTCACGACCGCCCGACGTCAGACGGAGGCCACGCAACGCGAATACAATTCCGCATACGGCCTCACCCAGGCTGGCAACGAGCCCACCCAGCGTGGGGAGGTCAGAAACCGTGGCCACGTGGTGGCGGAGATCCTCGGCGGCAAACTACCCACCTACGACACCCCTGCGGCCAACATGAGGGCGGCCCAGGTAGCATACGCTGACCTAGCCTCCATGGAGTGCGAGGAGCGTGCGCAGCAGGAGCGGCACATCCAAGACCTCATCGCCACCGCCAACGAGCAACAGGCCTGCCTCGACCAGGCTCGGGCTGGCGCCGGCTCCCTCCGTCCCGAGGGAGACAACGCACCGGCTGCCAGCGGGCACCGGCAGGCCCAACATTCCTCTTCCCCGCATGGCTCCGGGCGCCGAGCCGGCCAGAGCCGCAGAGGGCATTCTCAGCACGGCAACGAGCAGCCGGCCGTGACCAGCCAACGGAACGATGCCACGCCCCCATGTTGGGATCGGGTGCGCTCGCCCGAACCGGCGGTCCGACCCGAACTCGCCGCCCGGCTCGGGCCCCATGTCCCCCGGAGCGAGAATGACGCTCGAACCCGTATCGACCGGCTGGCGGAGTCCCTCCTTTTGGAGGAGGAGGGCCCAATCGGCCTGGCATGTTTTGGGCCGCGCATTCGCAACGAGTCGTTCCCAACTGGCTTCACATTGCCACGTGGCACACCCAAATACAACAGCACGGCTAAGCCCGAGGACTGGCTGATCGACTACACCACCGCTGTCGGCATCGCCCGGGGCAACAGGCGCGTGGCGGTACGCTACATCCCCCTCATGTTGTTGGGCTCGGCCCGGACATGGCTTAACAGCCCGTCGGCCGGCAGCGTCAACACCTGGATGGATTTCGAAGAAGCGTTCAGATGCAACTTCACGGGCACCTACAAACGGCCCGGCCGCCCCCGCGGGCCGTGTGCATTCAGAGACCGGACAAGTCCCTTCGCGACTACCTCACGCGCTGGACCGAGCTACGCAACTCCTGCGAAGGGATGCATGAGGTACAAGCGATCCAGTACTTCTCCGAGGGCTGTCGGGACGGCACCCTGCTCAAGCATAAGCTCATGTGTTGTGAGCCGGCCACCCTGGCGGAGCTCATGGCCAAGGCAGACAAGTACGCCACGGCCGACTCCGCCATGCGGATCAAGGTCAACGATGCCGGTAAGGCCATCCCTACTCCACCCGCGGCTGCTTGGCCTGCTGGGGATGGCCGGCAATAACAGAACAACAAGAGAAAAACTGACCAGCCGGATCCCCGCTACGGGAACAAGTAGGTCGCCACAATCGAGGAAGAGCAGCCGGCCGCCCAGGCCGCCAGCCAGGGACAGCGAACCGCCAAAGCCGCTTGGCAGCCCAAGCTCACTTTCGAGCAGATGCTCGACGCGCCCTGCAAGATGCATACCGGGGCGAAGCCGGCAACCCACACGCTCCGGCAGTGCAACTTCTCTCAACGGCTGGCCCAGGGCGAGGGCCTCCCGGTCCCCCCGCCTCCGCCTTCTCGGGCTCCAGCCCCCGCGCTGGCTCCGGCCCGGCAGCCGGTGCCGACTCCCAATGATGGCCGCCTCCACAATGAGTTCCCCGACCAGGACGGAGCTTACGTCGTCTTCACTAGCGAGGGCAACAATAAGCACAACCAGCGTCAGTGCCGGCACGAGCTGAACGCCACGGTGCCCTCTGTTCCCCAGTACATGCACTGGACCGAGAAGCCGGTCATCTGGAGCCGGGCGGATCACCCGACCGTGATGCCAAACCCAGGCAGCTACGCCCTCGTCCTCGATCCCACCATCGCCTCCGACAGGATCACCTGCCATTTCTCGCGGGTGCTGATCGATGGAGGCAGCAGCATCAACATCCTCTACCGCGACACACTGCTTAAGCTGGGGCTCAAGGAGAAAGACCTGCAGCCGACCCAGACAGTTTTCCACGGTATCGTGCCGGGGCAATCATGCTCTCCTATCAGCAACATTCGGCTCGATATCCTCTTCGACAACAAGAGCCACTTCCGCCGCGAGCCGGTATGGTTCGAGGTGGTGTACCTCAACAGTCCCTACCACACGCTGCTGGGCAGGCCGGCGCTCATCAAGTTCATGGCGATCCCCCACTACGCCTACCTCAAGCTGAAGATGACGGGTCCCAAGGGCATCATCACCATCGATGGCGACTACAAGAAGTTGATCGAGTGCGCGCGCGACAGTAGCCGGCTGGCCAAAGCTTTGGTCATCGCGGAGGAGAGGCGCCAGCTCAACGGGCACGTGGCCCAGGCCACCGAGCAGCCGGCCGTGCCGGCCCCACCATCCCAGACGACGAACGAGGCGGCTTTCCAGCTGTCTAAAGACACCAAGCAAGTGCCACTCGACCCGGCCAATCCCAAGCAGTGCGTCACCATCGGCGCCAACCTCAGCAAAAATAGGAAGGCGAGTTCGTTGACTTCCTCTGTGAGAATCGGGACATCTTTGCATGGTCTCCCAAAGACATGCCGGGTGTTCCGAGGAAGTACGCCGAGCACAAACTCCACGTGCGGCCGGATGCGAAGCCGGTAAAGCAACCCCTGCGCCGTTCCTTCGAGGAGAAGCGGCGTACCATAGGAGAAGAAATCACCCGGTTGCTCGCAGCCGGCTTCATCCTGGAAGTTTTACACCCGGACTGGTTGGCCAACCCAGTACTGGTGCTGAAGAAGAACAAGACTTGGCGCATGTGTATCGATTGCACCAGCCTGAACAAGGCATGCCCCAAGGACCCTTTTGCCCTACCCCGGATCGATCAGGTGATCGACTCCATGGCCGGCTGCGATTTTCTGTCCTTTCTGGATGCCCACTCCGTCTACCACCAGATCAAATTGGACCCGGCCGACCGGCTGAAGATCTCCTTCATCACCCCCTTCGGGGCCTACTGCTACATCACCATGTCGTTCGGCCTCAAGAACGCCGGCGCAACCTTTCAGCACGGCATGCAAAAGTGCGTCCTGCCCTAAATCGGCAGGAACATGCACGTCTACGTAGACGACAACGTCGTCAAGACCAAGAAGCATTTCAGCCTCCTGGACGACCTCCGGGAAACCTTCTCCAACCTGCACGAGTACAAGGTCCGGCTCAACCCGGAGAAGTGCGTTTTCGGCGTACCAGCCGGCCAGCTCCTGGGTTTCTTTGTTTCCGCCCATGGAATCAAAGCAAACCCGGAGAAGATCACAGACATCGACCGCATGCGCCGGCCGGTCAAGCTGAACGACATCCAGAAGTTCGCGGCTGTCTTGCCTCGCTCATCTGGTTCGTCAACCGGCTGGGCGAGAAGGCGCTGCCCCTCTACCAGCTCATGAAGAAGACCACCAAGTTCAAGTGGACCGACCAGGCGAACGAGGCCTTACGCAACCTCAAGCGTGCTCTTTCCACCGCACCCATCTTGGCCGCGCCGGCTAAGAAGGAACCTATGCTGGCGTACATCACGGTGACCACGCGTGTGGTCAGCATCGTCCTGGTCGTGGAACGGCCTGAGGAGGGCAGGGCGCTGCCGGTCCTGCGCCCCGTCTACTACCTGAGCGAGGTCCTCTTCGCCTCCAAGCAAAACTACCCCCACTACCAGAAGATGTGCTACGGCATATACTTCGCCGCGAAGAAGCTGAAGCAGTACTTCCACGAGCATACCATCACCGTGGTGAGCACGGCTCCCCTCTCCGAGATCATGGGCAGCCGGGATGCCACCGGTCGGATCGCCAATTGGGCCATCGCCATGGCCAACCACGACATCCAGTACGAGCCACGCACGGCCATCAAGTCTCAGGCGATGGCTGATTTCCTCGTTGACTGGGCTGAGACCCAGTTCATGTCGCCGCCTCCCGACTCCACGCACTGGCGCATGCACTTCGACGGCTCGAAGATGCGGACCGGCTTAGATGCCGGCATCTTCCTATCGTCCCCGCGGATCCCTCCGGCTTCTCCTCGGGCCAAGACGCTCCGTCGGCTCCTCCAGGGGTGGGAGGCTCCAGACCCACCACCGTCTCGATGGTGGAGGATGCAACCTCCGCCACCCTCGTCCCAGAGACTGCCGGCTCGGCCCCGGGGATTTTGGCTCCGGCCCCGGGGGCTGACGCCCTGGCTCCGGTAACCACGGAATCCCGGTTCGAGCCAGCGCCGACTTCGGTCTCGGCCCCGGCATGGGCCCAGACCATCCTCGCATTCCTTACGCGCGGCAAGCTACCCCCCCCCCCCCCCGACGAAGCGGAGGCCCGTCAGATTCAGCACCGGTCTCCCGCCCATGCCATCATCAACCACGAGCTGGTTCGACGCAGCGCAACCGGCATTTTCCAGCGATGCGTCGAATCAGAGAAGCGACAGGAGATCCTCCGAGACATCCACCAGGGCGAGTGCGGCCATCACGCCGCCTCGAGGACCCTGGTGGACAAGGTGTTCCGCCTTGGATTCTACTGGCCGACAGCCCTGGAAGAAGCCAAAGATATGGTTGACAAGTGTGAGGGATGTCAACGCTTCAGCGCACAGAGCCACCTGCCGGCTACGGCCCTCCTGACCACCCCCATCTCGTGGCCCTTTGCTGTTTAGGGGCTGGATATGGTGGGGCCGTTCAAAACCGCGCGAGGCGGCATGACGCATCTCTTGGTGGCGGTCGACAAGTTCACAAAATGGATCGAAGACAGACCCATCAAGAAGCTGGACGGCCCGACGACCGTCAGGTTCATCAAAGACATCACTGTTCGCTACGTCATACCCCACAGCATCATCACCAACAACGGCACCAACTTCGCCAAGGGCGCACTGGCGCGATTTTGCACCATAGAGGGCATCCGGCTCGACCTCGCATCGGTGGCCCACCCGTAGTCGAACGGACAGGTGGAAAGGGCAAACGGCTTGATCCTAGCCGGCATCAAACCCTGCCTCATCACACCACTCGTACGCTCAGCCGGCTGCTGGGTCGACGAGCTGCCGGCGGTCCTGTGCAGTCTCAGAACCACACCCAACTGGTCCACCGGCTTCACCATTTCTTCCTCGTGTACGGGTCCGAGGCGATCATTTCCACAGACGTCGAATTCGACCCGCCTTGCGTCACCCTGTACACGGAGGCGGACGTGAAAGAAGCAACAGAAGACGGCGTCGACCTGCTCGAGTAGGCGCGCGAGTTGGCCCTAAGCCGGTCGGCCATCTACCAGCAGAAGCTGCGGCATTATCACAGCGAGCGGATCCGGCCCCTAGCTTTTCGCGAGGGCGATCTAGTGCTCTGGCGGGTTCAGCGAACCGCCGGCCAGCACAAGTTGTCCTCCCCATGGGAAGGACCATTCATTGTCAGCAAGGCCCTGCACAACAACGCGTACTATCTAATAGACGTGCAGAAGCCACAAAAGCGAAAGAGAGACGCCTCCAGCGAGGAGACAGAACGCCCGTGGAACGCAGCACTCCTCTGTCCGTTTTACTGCTAAGGAATCAATGTATGTATGTATCGCACCCGTCTTTTGGGCTTAACGAATGCAGCAGGTACCCCAAGAGACTCTCGGGCACTACCTTTTTCCTTTCTTTCCAAGCATTCCTCTATGATTCAGCCTCTGGGGACCGGCTCCCCTGGCCCGGGGACTGGCCGGCCAGCCCAGCCCACCCCCCCCCCCCCCAAACGGCTAGCCGTGTACACAAAGCTAAGGTCCACTCTCCGCTCCAGCCACAGCCGGCGTCCGGCTGTCCGGCTGGCGAGAGCATCAAACCAATAGCCTCCGCACAAAAAAGCACCTAAAGGGGGAGTGATCGGCCCGGGCCGGTCGGCTGCCTCGGATCTCTTTTTTCCGCATTTTGTTACCCCTAGCCTGCCTCTGGTGGCTCACCCTAGCTTGAGACGGACGTCTCTAAGGACCGCGCAATCTCCCCCAAGGTCGATGCCCCGCCCCTGCCTCAGTCCGGCTCCCGGCTGGCCGGCAGGCGGAGCGGAAGCCGGCGGGGAGCTAGTGTGAGAATTAGAGGCAGAAAGCGATAAAGCAAACGGCTGAGCCGGCACGGAAATATAAAATAACTCCAACAAGTTTAAACAAAGGATCCAGGCAACATGCCACAAATTCTTTACAATACACCCCAGTGGGTGGAAATGCGTTCTAACAAAAGTCTGCGCGAAAGAATTAAGACAAGCAGGATCGGAGACGGAGCCGCCTAAGCTTGAGGCGTGTCGCCGGTACGCTCCGTGGATTGGCCGACGGCGGACGCCGTCTTCGCGTGCACCTCCATAGCCGTCACGTCCTCAGTGTCGCTCCCCGTGCTAGAGTCGGTGCTCTCGTCCTCGTCCGCCTCGCCCTCGGCTTCTTCGGGAATGCCGAAAGAGTCCTCCGCGACGGGCTCGCTGTCCTCACCAAGCTCGGGCAAGTACTCCTCCAGGGTGGCGTAGGACGCCAACTTGTTGGCCTGAAGAACAAGGGCACCCTCGCAGGCCGCCTGCTCCGCCGCGGGGACGGCACGCATCATGGCCAGCCGGTCCAAGTTGATGTTGTGGTACCAAGACAAGGCAAACCTAAGGGCCATCTGCGCCCCGGACCGGGTGGCGGAGGCCTTCCAAGCCTCGAGCCGCGCCACCGCACGCTCGAGCCACAGGGCCACCCGCCCGTGAGGGGCCTCACGCTCCGGCCAGAGGGCCGCGATCACCCCCATGCCGGCTACGTGGAGCCGGTCCATCCAGCGCCGCACATAGATCAGCCAGGTCTCGGTGGCCAGCACGATCTCCGAAAGCGACCAGGCCTCGTTCTCGCCGATATCCCACCCGCGCTGCCGGAAATACTCCCGGTGCTCCTCCAAGGCCCGCTCGGCCCTGCTCTGGGTAGCCGGGAACCGCTCTAAAAGAAGAAGGGAATAAGAAATGAGAACAAGGTCAAAAAAGCAAAGAAAAGGGGCCCAAGAGACGAGATGCTCACATTGAAAGGTGTCGTCCACCTCTCCCCCCAGCTTAAGGCCCAAGCTCCGCTCATTCTCCGCCGCTTCCTCTGCCCGGGCACGGGCCGCCTCCTGCTTTTGGAGCTCGACCCCAAGCCGGGCAACCTCAGCCTGGAGGTCCGCGGCCTGCCGGTTGGTGCCGACCACCTGCTTGACGGCCTCCTCCTTGGCCGCTGCCTCCCTCCGCAGATCCGCTCCGACGTAACCGCCTCGAGGTCTCGGGTCTGCCGGTCCCTTTCGGCGGCTATCTCGTCCCGCTTCAACCGGACTTGGCTCAGGGTGGCCACCTCATCTGCAGGAAGCAAGGCTCAATGACCAACACAAAGCATAGAAGGTTCGAGCCGGCTGCCTCACAGTCGGCCCGAACCTCGGGGACTACACCCAGCGGGTGTGCTTGGATACCCCCACTGAAACAGTCATACCTCGTGCCGCCTTCAACTCCTCCTGGGCCTGATAGTAGGTAGCCTTGCCGACGTGGTGCAGGGTGACGGCCTCGTCGGACAGTGCCTGCCGCTTGGCGTTCTCGGCCTGCCCCAGGTCAAAGGGCAGAAGGTCAGGACACGGCAATCCAAAAAGATCCGGCCCGGCTGCCACGCGGCCACACAACCGGCACGAATCTCGGGGACTACACCCAGTGGGTGCGCTCGCGCGCCCCAACTGGACGAAATAAAAAAGACAAGTGCAAAAATGGAGCCATACCTCAATCGCCGCCTCTACGCACCGGAAGTTGCTCTCAGCAGCTTCGGCGAACCGGGCAAGCCCTTCACGGCAATGAGACATGATGCGGGCCGGCTCGCCCGGCGCCAGGACCTGCCCGTCGGCTGGCTAGGACGATGCAGTCGGACCACGAGCTAGCGCCGCCCAATCCTTTAGGACGTCAAGCATGCGGCGCTTCACGCGGCCAGATCTGCCGCTCGCGCCCCCACCACGACACCAGCCGGGGCGGGGCCCGTGGCAACCACAAGGGCCCGGGAGTCGTCCTCGCGCTCCCCCGCCTTCGGCGCAGGCGGCGCTGTCTCCATCTGGCCCACCTCAACGACCGCTGCAGCCGGCGCGTCCCCTCCCCCGGGCGCCGCCTCCGTCACGGCCGGCACGACCGACTGCTCCGCCACCACTGGCTCGACGGTTGGATGAATGATACGTCTCCAACGTATCTATAATTTTTGATTGTTCCATGCTATTATATTATCTGTTTTGGATGTTTTATATGCATTAATATGCTATTTTATATTATTTTTGGGACTAACCTATTAATCTAGTGCCTAGTGCCAGTTTTTGTTTTTTCCTTGTTTTTGAGTATTGCAGATAAGGAATATTAAACGGAGTCCAAACGGAATAAAATCTTCAGAATGATTTTTCTTGGACCAGAAGAAACTTGCCAGACTTGGAGATGAAGGCAGAAGACCTGCCGTGTGGCGACAAGCCACCAGGGCGCGCCCTAGGGGGGGTGCGCCCCCCTAGCTTGTGGCCCCACGGCAGACCTCCTAACCCTATTCTTCGGCCTATAAATTCCCAAATATTCCCCCAATACCAAAAAGAGCCACGAAAATACTTTTCCGCCGCCGGAAGCCTCTGTTCCCGTGAGATCCCATCTTGGAGCCTTTTCCGGTAATCTGCCGGAGGGGGATTCGATCACGGAGGGCATCTACATCAACTCCATTGCCCCTCCGATGATGCGTGAGTAGTCCACCACAGACCTTCAGGTCCATAGCTAGTAGCTAGATGGCTTCTTCTCTCTCTTTGTTCTTCAATACCATGTTCTTCATGATCTTCATGGAGATCTATCCGATGTAATACTCTTTTGCGGTGTGTTTGTCGAGATCCGATGAATTGTTGGTTTATGATCAGATTATCTATGAATATTATTTGAATCTTCTCTGAATTCTTAAATGCATGCTTTCATATCCTTGCAAGTCTCTTCGACTTATTGGTTTGGTTTGGCCAACTAGATTGGTAATTCTTGCAATGGGAGAAGTGCTTGGTTTTGGGTTCAATCTTGCGGTGTTCTTACCCAGTGACATAGTAGGGGTAGCGAGTCACGTATTTGTATTGTTGCCATCAAGGGTAAAAAGATGGGGTTTTCATCATATTGCTTGAGTTTATCCCTCTACATCATGTCATCTTACTTAATGCGTTACTCTGTTCTTCATGAACTTAATACTCTAGATGCAGGCAGGAGTCGGTCGATGTGTGGAGTAATAGTAGTAGATGCAGAATCGTTTCGGTCTACTTGACACGGACGTGATGCCTATATGCATAATCATTGCCTTGGATATCGTCATAACTATTCGCTTTTCTATCAATTGCTCGACAGTAATTTGTTCAACCACCGTATTATTTTCCTTCAAGAGAGAAGCCTCTAGTGAAACCTATGGCCCCCGTGTCTATTTTCCATATTATATTTTCAGATCTATAAACCAAAAATACCAAAAATACTTTGCTGCAATCTTTTTACTTTTGTTTTACTTTCCGTTCTAGCAATCTTCTATATCTATCTCTATCAGATCTCATGCTTGCAAGTAACCGTGAAGGGATTGACAACCCCTTTATAGCGTTGGGTGCAAGTGTTTGATTATTTGTGTAGGTACATCTATTGGGGACTTGCTTGTATCTCCTACTGGATTGATACCTTGGTTCTTAACAACTGAGGGAAATACTTATCTACTTTGCTGCATCACCCTTTCCTCTTCAAGGGAAAACCAACGCATGCTCAAGAAGTAGCAAGAAGGATTTCTGGCGCCGTTGCCGGGGAGATCTACATCAAGCCTACCAAGTACCCATCACAAACTCATCTTTTGCATTTACATTATTTGCCATTTGCCTCTCGTTTTCCTCTCCCCCACTTTTAAAACGATTTTCAGAAAAGATTTTCCTTTTTATTTGCCCTTCTTCCGTTCGTATTTTCATTTGCTTTTTGTTTGCTCGTGTGTTAGAACGCTTGAACTCATGGCTAGCCTTACTATCGCTAGTACTCCCGAAAGTGAAGTTCTTAATTTTAAGCAGAGGGAGGGAGAAAACTTAAAAGATGCTTGGTATAGAATTTGCAATGCTCAAAATGGATCTACTCGTAAGCAATCTACTACCGTTCTCCTTTGCAATTTTTATGTGGGTGTTTCTCCTTGGAATAGATTTGTTTTGGACACCATTACGGGAGGAAATTTCTTGGGAAGCCATACCTTTGATTCTTATAATGCTATGACTAATTTGGTAGGCTCACCCTCACTTCTGGTTAATGAAACAATCTTAACTTTGGAACATGTGATGCGAAGACTTGATGTTATTGAAAATAAAGTTGCTACTATAGAGCTCATTGAAAACTTGGATAAAAATATTCATAATCATATTACTCAATATGGATCTAAGGTAGGAGTTACTTTAAAAAACCTAAGGGAAAAAGAACCCATAGTTAATGAAAAACTGGATCGAGATTCCTCTAGAATTGGAAAGCTAGAGGACATCATTACCAACTTGGGTTCCGCTTTTGCCTCTGTTCAAACCACTCCAAAATTTTCTCCTTCTAAGACTGCCAAGTTTGTTTATGTTCCTAAAAATAAGGGTAAATCCTCTAGGAAAGAGGATGAAGATCTTAAGATGATAAGAGTTCACCCCAGCTTTTTCAATATTGTTAGGGAACCTATTACCACAAGTGAATCTCTTTACTTCTTGCCTAGGAACATTATTATTGATAAGAACAAAGAACCTCCTAGGGTTTATAAGTGTGCAATCGAGGAGTTGCATACCAAAGATGACAATACCTAGATCTATTGTGTTATGCCTAGCTAAGGGCGTTAAACAATAGCGCTTGTTGGGAGGCAACCCAATTTTATTTTGTTTTTCTGTTTTTTGCTTCTGTTTTCGAGTGTTTTGCACATTATTACCTCTTTAGTAATGGTGTTTTATTGTTTTAATTAGTGTTTGTGCGAAGTAAGACCTTTGGGATGGTTTACGGTGATTGTTGATTTGGTTTTGCTAAAAAACAGAAACTTTTGCGCTCAGTCCAGGAATTTTATAAATTCACCAGAGCGTCAACTGGATCTGAATTTTTTACACAACATTGATATACAAATTGCCCTGATTTTCCTAATTATTCAGAATTTTTGGAGTTACAGAAGTATTCGAAGTCTACAGATTGCTACAGACTGTTCTGTTTTTGACAGATTCTGTTTTCTTTGTGTTGTTTGCTTATTTTGATGTATCTATGGGTTGTATCGGGGGGTATGAACCATGGAGAAGTTAGAATACAGTAAATATTACATAAATATAAATAAAGAATGAGTTCACAACAGTACCTAAAGTGGTGATTTATTTTTCTTATACTAACGGATCTCATGAGTTTTCTGTTGAGTTTTGTGTTGTGAAGTTTTCAAGTTTTGGGTAAAGATTTGATGGACTATGGAATAAGGAGTGGCAAGAGCCTAAGCTTGGGGATGCCCAAGGCACCCCAAGCCATATTCAAGGATACCAAAGAGCCTAAGCTTGGGGATGCCCCGGAAGGCATCCCCTCTTTCGTCTTCAATCCATCGGTAAATTTACTTGAGGCTATATTTTTATTCACCACATGATATGTGTTTTGCTTGGAGCGTCTTGTATGATATGAGTCTTTGCTTTTTAGTTTGCCACAATCATCCTTGCTGCACACATCTTTTGAGAGGGACACACATTAATCGTGAATTTATTAGAATACTCTATGTGCTTCACTTATATCTTTTGAGCTAGGCAATGTTGCTCTAGTGCTTCACTTATATCTTTTTAGAGCATGGTGGTGTTTTATTTTATAGAAATAATTGAACTCTCATACCTCACTTATATTATTTTGAGAGTTTCTTTAAACAGCATGGTAATTGGTTTAGGTTATGAATTTAGTCCTAATATAATGGGCATCCAAGAGGGATATAATAAAAACTTTCATATAAAGTGCATTGAATACTATGAGAAGTTGGATTCCTTGCATATAGTTTTGAGATATAAAGATGGTGATGTTAGAGTCATGCTAGTGAGTAATTGTGGAATGGTAAAAATACTTGTGTTGAAGTTTGTGACTCCCGTAGCATGCACGTATGGTGAACCGTTATGTAACGAAGTCGGAGCATGATTTGTTTAATGATTGTCATCCTTTGTGTGAGGGTCGGGAGCGCGCCATGGTTTACTCCTACCAACCTCTCCCCTAGTAGCATGCGTCTAACACTTTGCTTTGATAACTAATAGATTTTTGCAATAAGTATGTGAGTTCTTTATGACTAATGTGAGTCCATGGATTATACGCACTCTCACCCTTCCACCTTTGCTAGCCTCTCTAGTACCGCGCAACTTTCGCCGGTGCATTAAACCCACCTTCCTCAAAACAGCCACCATATACTTTCCTCAAAACAGCCACCATACCTTCCTATTATGGCATTTCCATAGCCATTCCGAGATATATTGCCATGCAACTTCCACCGTTCCGTTTTTTATGACACGCACCATCATTGTCATATTGCTTTTCATGATCGTAAGACAACTATCATGATGTTTTCATGGCTTGTCCGTTTTTTGATGTCATTTGCTATGCTAGATCATTGCACATCCCGGTACACCACTGGAAGCATTCATATAGAGTCATATCTTGTTGTAGGTATCGAGTTGTAAGTAAATAAAAGTGTGATGATCTTCAATATTAGAGCATTGTCCCATGTGAGGAAAGGATGATGGAAGCTATGATTCCCTCACAAGGAGGGATGAGTCTCCGGACTTTACAAATAATAAAAGAGGCCAATGAAGCCCAAATAAAAAAAGAGACCAAAGATGCCCACCAAAATAAAAAAAAATGAGAGAAAAGAGAGAAGGGACAATGTTACTATCTTTTTTTCCACACTTGTGCTTCAAAGTAGCACCTTGATCTTCATGATAGAGAGTCTCCTATTTTGTCACTTTCATATACTAGTGGGAATTTTTCATTATATAACTTGTCTTGTATATTCCAATGATGGGCTTCCTCAAATTGCCCTAGGTCTTCGTGAGCAAGCCAGTTGGATGCACACCAACTTAGTTTCTTTTTGAGCTTTCATACACTTATAGCTCTAGTGCATCCGTTGCATGGCAATCCCTACTCACCCACATTGATATCTATTGATGGGCATCTCCATAGCCCGTTGATACGCCTAGTTGATGTGAGACTATCTTCTCCCTTTTTCCATACCACCTCCACCATATTCTATTCCACCCATAGTGCTATATCCATGGCCCACGCTCATGTATTGCGTGAAAGTTGAAAAGGTTTGAGAATATAAAAGGGGTGAAACAATTGCTTGACTTGTCATCGGGGGTGTGCATGATTTAGATACTTTGTGTGGGGAAGATGGAGCATAGCCAGACTATATGATATTGTAGGGATAACTTTCTAAGGCCATGTTATTTTGAAAGGACACAATTGTTTGTTAGTATGCTTGAAGTATTACTGTTTTTATGTCAATATTGAGCTTTTGTTTTGAATCTTATGGATCTGAATATTCATGCCACAATAAATAATATTACATGGATAAATATGTTAGGTAGCATTCCACATCAAAAATTATGTTTTTATAATTTACCTACTCGAGGACGAGCAGGAATTAAGCTTGGGATGCTTGATACGTCTCCAATGTATCTATAATTTTTTATTGTTCCATGCTATTATATTATCTGTTTTGGATGTTTTATATGCATTAATATGCTATTTTATATTATTTTTGGGACTAACATATTAATCTAGTGCCTAGTGCCAGTTTCTGTTTTTTCCTTGTTTTTGAGTATTGTAGATAAGGAATATTAAACGGAGTCCAAACGGAATAAAATCTTCGGAATGATTTTTCTTGGACCAGAAGAAACCTGCCAGACTTGGAGATGAAGGCAGAAGACCTGCCATGTGGCGACAAGCCACCAGGGCACGCCCTAGGGGGGGGCGCCCCCCTGGCTTGTGGCCCCACGGCAGACCTCCTAACCCTATTCTTCGGCCTATAAATTCCCAAATATTCCCCCAATACCAAAAAGAGCCACGAAAATACTTTTCCGCCGCCGGAAGCCTCTGTTCCCGTGAGATCCCATCTTGGAGCCTTTTCCAGTAATCTGCCGGAGGGGGATTCGATCATGGAGGGCATATACATCAACTCCATTGCCCCTCCGATGATGCGTGAGTAGTCCACCACAGACCTTCGGGTCCATAGCTAGTAGCTAGATGGCTTCTTCTCTCTCTTTGTTCTTCAATACCATGTTCTTCATGATCTTCATGGAGATCTATCCGATGTAATACTCTTTTGCGGTGTGTTTGTCGAGATCCGATGAATTGTGGGTTTATGATCAGATTAACTATGAATATTATTTGAATTTTCTCTGAATTCTTATATGCATGATTTCATATCCTTGCAGGTCTCTTCGATTTATTGGTTTGGTTTGGCCAACTAGATTGGTAATTCTTGCAATGGGAGAAGTGCTTGGTTTTGGGTTCAATCTTGCGGTGTCGTCACCCAGTGACATAGTAGGGGTAGCGAGGCACGTATTTGTATTGTTGCCATCAAGGGTAAAAAGATGGGGTTTTCATCATATTGCTTGAGTTTATCCCTCTACATCATGTCATCTTACTTAATGTGTTACTCTGTTCTTCATGAACTTAATACTCTAGATGCAGGCAGGAGTCGGTCGATGTGTGGAGTAATAGTAGTAGATGCAGAATCATTTCGGTCTACTTGACACGGACGTGATGCCTATATGCATAATCATTGCCTTGGATATCGTCATAACTATTCGCTTTTCTATCAATTGCTCGACAGTAATTTGTTCACCCACCATATTATTTTCCTTCAATAGAGAAGCCTCTAGTGAAACCTATGGCCCCCCGGTCTATTTTCCATATTATATTTTCAGATCTATAAAGCAAAAATACCAAATATACTTTGCTGCAATCTTTTTACTTTTGTTTTACTTTCCGTTCTAGCAATCTTCTATATCTATCTCTATCAGATCTCATCCTTGCAAGTAACCGTGAAGGGATTGACAACCCCTTTATAGCGTTGGGTGCATGTGTTTGAATATTTGTGTAGGTACATCTATTGGGGACTTGCTTGTATCTCCTACTGGATTGATACCTTGGTTCTCAACAACTGAGGGAAATACGTATCTACTTTGCTGCATCACCCTTTCCTCTTCAAGGGAAAACCAACGCATGCTAAAGAAGTAGCAATGAACCACAGCCGGCTCCTGCACCATCGCGGGAGCCGGCTCCACCGACTAGACCACCTCCACCCCGACCCCCGCGGCTCGGTCGACGGCGGCCTTGACCTTCGCGTTGGTTCCGCCACTGACTCCGTGGCACGCGCCGGATCATGGCGTCGTCCCCGCCGTCCATCGCTTGACGATGCAGAACGCGTGGACGCGTCCTTCGACGCTCCCCGCGCGGCCCTCACGGCAGCGAGCCGTTTCTTCTCCTCCCGCGCCGTGGCCGCGTGCTCTTGAGGGAGCCGGTTGGCGACGTCTGCCAGTTTGACTATCGAGCCTGCGTCAGGGAGCTCGATGGCGTCGCTGAGCAAAAAGAGGAAAATACCCTCAAGCACTGGCCGGCTCAAAGAGAGCGAAGAAATAAACACAAGGTGTAAAGGAAGTTACTTACCCAACGACCACGGGGATTTGGCGCCTGGCCCGGGGCAGCGGCCTTGCGCCCCACAGGGCAGCGGCCATGCACGCCCTCTTCCGGGCCGGTTGGTGCGTCGACGGCTGCCCCCCGGCCGGCCTATTCACACGTCGGGCTGCTTCGAGCAGCCGGCTCCGTGCCTGTGGCTCCTCGCTCCTCTCCCGTGGCTCCTACCGTGCTGTGGGACGGGT
Organism: Elymus sibiricus; assembly: GCA_039707655.1. Lineage (NCBI taxonomy): Eukaryota > Viridiplantae > Streptophyta > Magnoliopsida > Poales > Poaceae > Elymus > Elymus sibiricus. Next base: position 133,481,324 of record CM077669.1, read on the forward strand.
GCGTCCAAAATCCGGACGTCGTCAGCATCGTCATCGGTCCAATCCCTAATCGCGGGTTCAGGGTTGAACTCACCAGCCGCTTCACTCCAGCTGGCTCCTGACCCGCCGGCCCCAGCACCACCGGCCGTCTCGACCCCTTCGGCCTCCCCGGAGGATTCGACCTCGAAGTCCTCCGGGTCGGACTCCGCCCGGTCCGCCTCAAAGACTTGCGGATGGGGTCCATCCGGCGTATTCTGGCGCACGAACCGCTACAGTTGGCATGGCAAATGAGTACAACGAACAAAAGGAAAGCAAATGAAAACAAGAATCGTAGCAAAACGTACTGCGGGTGTCGGGTCGTGCCGGTTATACGGTAGCTTGCCGAAGTGCCACGCACACACGTCCAACTTAAAGTTGGTGATGTGGTTCACGCGCGCCGCCTCCTGGGCCGTCGTTAGCTCGATGGTGGACAACCAACACTGGTCATGCCGACCACCCTGTTGCACATTCGGTGCGGCCGGTGCTGCAAAGGCAGCACCCGACGAGCGATGAAGGCCGCCGCCAGGTCAGCAGCAACCAACCCCTCCCCACTCCTCATCGCCTGCAGCCGGCCCAGGATCCGGTTGGTATCGTCGTTCTCCACTTTCAGCGGCCAGTTCGTCCCAAGGGGCGGGACATTGATGAAGGCCGGTAACCGGATGTAATCCAGCGCCGGGTCGACGTTCTTCATGTAGAATAATGACCTCTGTCACCTCTTGACGAAGTCGATGAGGGTGAGGCGGGGGAAGTGGCTGCTGCAGATGCACACCACTGCCCCTCCGCAGGTGTATGGCTCGATGCCGTTCTTCAGGCCCTTGAGGAAGAACAGCTTCCTGAAGAGGTCCGAGAAAGGGAGAATGTCGGCGTAGGCTTCGCAAAAGGTTACAAAGCAGGAGATCTGCAATATGGAGTTCGGCCCCAGATGGTGCGGCTGGAGCTCGAACGTCTCGAGGAAGAACTTGAAAAACCTACTCGTCGGCAGACCAAAGCCGCGCGGGAAGTGCATGGCGAAGACCACGAACTCCCCCTCCTGGGGCTCCGGCACCTTCTCGTCGCCTTGGACCCGGGCGGCGACACGGTCCTCCGACGGCAGCATCCGGGTGCGATGGAGATACTTGATATCCGCCGCCGTCACGTCGGAGCTGCCACAACTACCAGACGGAGCGTCGGCCATCTCCGGGCTTGGCGAGCGCGCCAGGGTGAGGGCGGCAGAGACTCGAGACGCGACGGATCCCAGTGGGACCCCGCGGGCGAACGCAATAGGCGCGGAGAGAAGGAAGGGCGGCGGAGCGTCACGAGCTCGTGGAGCAGTACGACGAGAGAAGGAAGACGATGGGGGGAGGGCAGTGCTAACTGCCTCCGCCTCTCCCCCTCCCGCCCCTTATAAGGGGGTGAAGATGGGGGACGTGGGGATTAACTGGGTGGCGGCCGGCTCTATCATGATCGCGCGGGCGCCAGGGTCCCCGCCCTCTCCTTCCGTGCCCGTCGCACGACGACGGGACATGATCCCCCTTCGATGGGACCCACGTGGCCACAGTGCCCGTTGACGGTAGAACGTGCGTGGCTACAGTGCCGCCGGCCGTACCCACGAGTGGGGCGCGCGTGGCTACAGCGGAGGCGCGTGTAACGCTGACCACGGCCGACGGCGACCAGGCGAGGCAATAGTGGAGGCACGCCCCCAACCACTCCATTACCTGCTCCCGCATGGCTACAGGGCAGCTGTCCGTACCGCTGACCGCGGCCGCCTACAGCTAGACGACGCCGCACAGTGCGTCCCGTGCCGCGGCGTGACGGGCACGCACCAATAGCAACGGCGAACCGGGCGGGGCCACCACTTCCGACAAGACATCCCAGCCGGCGGGCCCCACCTGGCCGGCTAGAGCGGCCGCCAGCCGGGTCCCACCAGCCTTATCCCATGAATATTGTAAGCTGGGGTGGTTGACCTATAAAACCCCCCGGCGCCCCACATGCAAGGGAAACTAGAGAGACACACGCACACACCCACGTAGAGAAGGAGGAAGAGCTAGCGGGCTCCTTCTTCTTCCTCTAGCAAACAGCTCAAGGAGCGATCTTGTAGCCACCAAGAACATCAACCAGACAAGCAGGATTAGGGGTGTTACCTCTCGTAGAGGGCCCCGAACCTGGGTACATCGCGTGTCTTACACCGCTTGTTCTCAATCCCGTTTCCGGAACCCAACGACGTCCATTCGGCCCCAACCACGTTCGATAAGCCACCCCATGGCATCTGTCGTGTCAAAACGATGACACCGTCCCAGCGGCACACGGGCCATGGTACCCTAGTTCCCATTGGGTCGACACCCTCCTAGACCAACCACACAACCCACTAGCCCTCCTAACCTACCCCTCCGATTGGATCCATTGGATCGCAATCGGAGGGCTCCAAAAACACCCTAAAACCCCTCTCTACTAGCCCTTTTCCTATTCAAGCAGGTCTCCCCTTCCATTTTTGGGCAAAACCCTAGCCTAACCCTTCTCCTACCCCCTAGTGCCGCCATCCTCCTAGAATTCTGTGTCGGTCGAACCCACCCTCCGCCACTTGGCACTGCCACATCGCCGGCCTCAGTCAATCCGCGCCCGCCACGTCACCCCTGCAACGCCACCCACCACCGCAGCCCACGAAACCCAGTCGCAGCCCGAACGCGCCCGCTCCCGAGCCGCGCACCGCCGTGCTCCGCCCAGCCTCGACCCCGCCACACCTCTTCCGGCCGACCCTGCCACCTCGACGCTCCGGCAACGCGGCGCCACGCCTTGCCTCCTCCTCCGCTGCCCCGCAGTCCGGCCGACCCAGCCGCCGCCATCGGATCTTGCCTCGTCGCCAGCCGCCCCGCTTGCCTCCGGCCAGATCCGCCCGGATCTGCATCGTCCGCTCCTCCTTGGCCCCTGTCGGCCGACGTCCTTGCTTTCGCGTCATGTCGCCGCCGACCGCAGCAACCGTCGGCCCGGAACGGCCCCGTCCCTGGATTGCGGTGACCCCCCATCCAAGCAAGACCCGGAATATCCGGATCCCTCGTATCGCCCCGTCCCGGATTTTTGCAAGGGTAAAATTCACTAGGTCCCTAGAAATTGTCGTTGTAACATCAGGTGGACATATTTGGTTGGCCATAACGTTGTGCATGGGTGTCCGATTGATATGATCTTTATATGTAAAATCATCCAATCTTTGTGCTCCACAACGTGGTTGCATTTGCATGAATTTTAGGGATCATCTACTTGCTGTAATCAACGTTGCAAAGTGCATTATGAATAACTGTAGAGAACTGTTATTTTCATCAAACTTTGGTTGACGATTGCATCTAATCTATAGGTCCTATTCATATGGTTCCTTCATGAGTTTTTCCCTTTGATATGTCTACTTTCATGCCATGCCATTGGTTGCCTTGGAAATCATCTCTATCATGCGAACTTGTTGCTCTAAATTTTCTATCATGTTAAATATGTTTTTCTGTTAACGAAAAGTACCGTTTTGGAAAAATCATAGTAAAAGATCCATCCATACTTGGAACTTGTGCCAATGGAGTACTTTTTAGTATGCCATGTCTACTTGTTATACATGTCAAGTTCAAAAATATAGAAAATTCTTAAGCTACTGTTTTGTGCATCCCAAGACAACATCATGAAATAACTGTTTTGCATCCCAGATTTTCACTAAGTCAGAGAATCTCATTAGTTCAACTTGACCTTTTGTGTGGATGAATGTCATGAACCTGTGCATCTTTTGCTCATGCTTATGTTGAATGAAATGAAGTCCATATTGTCTACTACCATTCTGTGTGATTGCATGCCATGATAAGTATTGTAGATTATTTAAATCTAGCCATGGAAATGCCTTCATGTTAACTCTGTCTGTGAAAATCTATGATTTTCACTACGTCCTTAACTGCTATATTTTATAGACATGTTGTGAGCATCCTAGCAATTAGTCGATGACTCTTTTCACCATGGTCCCTTTTGATGAAATGATGTGCATATATCATACTACTGTCCTATGTCTTGTTTGTGCATTTTAAGTTCCTGTAGCTTACCGTTTAGATGGTTGCAAATTGCTATGTTGCTGTTTTAGATAGATTGTAACTAAAACTTGAGTGGATTGTAATTTTTGAACCGTGGATCCGTTTTGAACATGTTGTACATGAAACTTGCCTACAATTTAATATAATTTCATAATATCATGTTGCATCCATGATTTAAAATGTTTGTGGTTGTTGTTTGCATGCATCTTGCATTCATGACATATTTATCTTGCGTTGGTCATACCTTTTAGGCCGTAGTTCCGTTTTGAATAATCTATATATATATATATATATATATATATATATATATATATATATATATATATATATATCGCCTAGAATGACGAGTAGTATCACATAGTGCATTTTCTTTTCCTTTTTAATAAATGTAAAATATGTTTTAGCCAGATTTGGACCAAATTCAAAATTTGCACATGGGGTCATTTCGGAAATACTATATGTTGTTTCTCGCCTCATTTAAAATGCCTAGATAGATAGTTTAAGTATGCTTCACCTCTTGCCATGATAAATGGGGACATCTCATGCCACGCCAACTCTTATGCCTCGAGGCCCAAAACTATTTTGATAGCCACGACAAGTTAACCAATGCTTCGCTCGTAAGTGTCCGACACAAACACACCACGTTAAGGAGAATTAGCAGCACCCTAATTTTATAGGCCTACCACTAAAAATACTTAACATGTGATGTTGCAGCAATTGGGGAGGCAATTTTACTTGACATTCTTTGAGGGATCACCCTACTTAATAACATCTATCATGCAAAATAAGGGCGCATAAAAGGGATAAACTTTCACATGCAGATTATATATGTGTGATATGGTATAGCCCCTTTCATCAACGCATGGTGATCTCCATCTCCACGTGTGCTGCATGCCCATGGTGATCTCCATCTCCATGCATGGTTGCCCTTGTGGTGATCTCCATCTCCACACATGGTGCCAACTGCCAAGTGTTACATAAGATACTATGCTATTACAAACTAATAGCTATGTGAGTAAATTACATTACAAGGCATCTCATGTTGACACGAAGGTCATTAATACAATAATGGGACAACCATATGGCTCCAGCCGGTTGCCGCACTCATGACAAGCAGGTCATGATTTAATAATTTACAAGCAACATTCATGGGCTATACCAAATCACAAACATTCCTTGCAAAAACAAGTCAGACGTTCTACCATCGAAAATAAAACTGCCCGAAACTCCATTTTCCAAGAGGATTTTGACCTCAAATTTTTTGCCGAAAACGGAAAAGCCATTGATGGTCAAATGCATATTTTCGTGCCCTTCAGTTTGACAGGTCGTGGAGCGAAAACGGAGTTCGTATGCAAAAGTTATGCTCGTTTTACTGTGACCCTTCCAACAGATTTCAGCACCGCGGAAATCACATTTCCACGGTGTCGATCTTTGCTCCGGTTCGATCAATCTCGTTGATCTTCGCGTGCTGCATCTAGATTTACGTTCCACTGTCTACCCCGATGGCAGAAACCGACCGGTAGGGGTAATTCGTGTCACGACCTCTGCATCATGATCACGGAATCAAGATCACGAAACCAACCGTCAACACTGACGTGCACAGCCGATCTCATCGACCCGCACCTGAACCGATCTACATATCTCATATGCAAATCACCGAATCTATCACCACACAGCGGAGGCTCTGATACCACTGTTGGAACACGCAGTACGCTACGCTAGCGCCAAATAAAAATTTCTACCGCGCACCCAAGAACATGCTGCTGGAAATAGATCACGGGATCGGGTTTACCACTAGACGCGCAGTCACCGCAGCGGAAGTAGAGTTGGTGACGCGTGTAGTCGATCAGCCGATTCGTCTCCTCCTCGTGTAGCCGATCTCCCACGAACACCTCCTCGCGGATCCCTCGAAGAGTTCCTCACGGATCTCTCGAACGGTTCGTCCAAGCACCGCAGATGCGATGCCTCCAAGGTATCCACACGTACGGGGGCAGCGTCGGGCGACGGACTGCTAGGTCCGATCGCACGGCATGGTGGCGTGGGGAGTGGCGGTGGCTGTCGACGGGAGGAAAAAGATCAACCCTGAAAGGTGTGCCCACTCACCTTTATATAGACCTCCGAGGTGGGCTCAACACTTGAGGCCCACGACGAGTCTATCCCATTTTCCATTCGGATCCAATCCGAATGGGCTGCAATCCCTTAAGTGTGCGACCCTATAGGTTCACGTACATATGGACATGACCCGAGTCGATAGTCGGTAGCGGCTCCTAGCAGAACATGCCAACTCCCATGTGTGCGCAAAGTCGTTACACGAACCTCGACAATGTGTCATATACAACATTCCTTTTGCCTCATGATATAGGTTGTAGAGCTCAAGGCGAGTACTTGTCACCCTTGTGGTAGCTCAACATCTCTTCTCGAAACCGTGATGCAGATTCCCGAACTGGATTAACAATTAACCCATGTCGCATGGCCATGCTTTCTGAATCTGATCACACGAGAGGGCCCAGAGAATATCTCTCCTCGCGAAGGGGCAAATCCCATCTTGGTTAACCATGTCTCGCGGCATGTCTCACGACTCACCCGAAAGCTACCTTTATAACTACCCAGTTACGGAGTAGCGTTTGATAGACCCTAAGTAAGTCGATCCTCATCCCGAGAACATTCGATGACCTCGGGTCTAGGACATGGCATATACATTGTGCTTGAGACTAACAGATGACATTATCTCGTTGTGTCTCAAAGTGATGTCCGACTCGGTGATCTCAATCCCCGAGTTCATACTATCAGTTTAGCATCTCTATGCACATGACTTGTGAAACGTAGTCATCAACTGAATCGTATACTAGTAAAGGATATGGGTCCGCATAACCTTAACAAGTAGGGACTATTAGAACAATCATCATACTATATATAGTCTCACAAATAAGTCACATTCTTATTGATACATATCACCGATGATGTTCAAGGACAATACAAAATACTCATGAATACATAGGAAACGAAATCATCACATGATTGCCTCTAGGGCATATCTCCAACAGTATTTAATGCGTCTGTCCTAATCCGTCAGGGTTATGTATTTCCCACTACCATAACCACTATTCAGCTTGATGTATTTTACCATTTTAGCCATTGTGGTAACCCCTTTCACCTATAAAAGTAGGGCTATGGCTACCTTTACAAAGGTCGAAAACGTTGTTCAATTACCTGTGTAGCAGCACTCTCAAGCGTCTTGTCGGGGGACCGTGCTCCATGTAACTCGAACACATATACTCAATCCCAACACACATGACGTAGGGTTTTACGCTCCCGAGCGGCACAAACCTGTCTAAACCCTGATCATGCTTGAGTTGGTGTTGCTCTTTGCTCACGCGGATCCCCATAGTAGAACCGCAAAGGCGCCTTGATGGTCCCATAGATGGTCGTACCCTGACATCTTTGGCGCGCCAGGTAGGGGATCGCGTAGGCGAATCTTCACCAACTTATGCACGTCATCGCCATCATCATCATCAACAACTTCATCGACGCCCATGGCACCCAAGAAGGCCAAGGGCGCCTCGGCGATCGCTCTGTCTGCCTCCAAGTTGCCCTCGCAGGCGGCGATTGGCGATGGTGGCGGCGGTGGACACCGTGCACACCGCACTCGTGAGCGCAGCCACCACACTTCTACAGGACGGCGGGAATGATGTGACAGTGGCGGCAGCGGCGACGGTGGGAAATCCACCCCGTCCTTCACAAGACAACCGCAACACGCACTCGCGGGATGACAACGACCCCGGGCGACGTGCGGACAAGACCCTTGCGCATCACTCCCAAGATGCGTAGGGCCAAGCCCATCGCCAACCGGCATCATGCGTCGGGGCGGGGCAGCGTTCTTCCTGATTCCGTCAGGAGCAAGAGTGCCACCCACACCACACATCACAGCATGCCGAAGACCACAGACGAGGCCCTGGTGCAGGCCCAGCTATTGCTGAACTTCCTGCCTGCGTTGGAGAAGATGGAAGAATGGAGGGCCACCGAGCCTGTTGAGCTTCGCTAACCACGATAAGCCATACGAGGCGGAGCCTTCAGAATCATGACCCATTGCGAGGTGTGATGCGGGCGGTGCACTCACAATGCAATCGCCTCCACAGCAGCAGCAGCGGTCGCCCCGTCGGACTGAGCCGCAAGACGAGATGTCATACGCATCCCCGAACCCGCGGCAAAAACAAGATCAATGTAGGATTCTGAAGGACCGACAAAAGTAGGACGCCCACACTACCATTGAGCGGCAGAGGGAAGCTCGCCGCCAGTTTAATGATCATGTCGGGTCTTACGTCGATGAGCCTACGCCTGGGGCTTCCGGCAGCCTGCCTTATGAGATGGGTTGTTCGGCGTTCACCCGTGAGCTACGGCAGGTCTGTTGGCCCTCCACCAAGACGTTCAAGCCTAATTTGTCAGACAAATATGATGGCAAGATCAGCCCATCGGAGTTCCTTGGAGTATACAACATTGTCGTACAAGCTGCCGGGGGACGAGACGAGAAGGTGTTCGCCAACTACTTCCCTTTGGCACTCAAACCCAATGTGAGGAGTTGGCTGATGAACTTGCCGGAAAGCTCCATTTCTTCTTGGGCGGATCTATACAACCAGTTTGTTCGTGCATACCACGGGGGCCACAAGCTCCCAGGGCAGCCCAAGGATTTGCATGTGATCCCCCAGAGGGACGACAAATCCCTCCGCAAGTACATTCTGAGGTTCAGCTGTGTGCAACACAACATCCCCGATATACATCTTGTCATAGTGATTGCCGCATTCCACACGAGCGTGCGTAACAGGCGGATGTGCGAGGAGATGTGGGGACCCCGACTCATAAGTCGTGATCATTATGTGCATAGTGATCCCAAAGATCAATGCTCACTGAACACATAGAAACTGAATAACAAGAGTCTTACATCCTTTACGTACCGTTTTGCTCAAATAAGGCCTTTATGGCCAAGCCTTCATAAACTCGCAGCGGAAATCTTCAATGGTAGCGTGGACCCATGCCATCTGCCGTAACCCTACATGCATTCTGACTGGGAAGCGTCCTAATTTGCATGTTCGTCACCAACAAAATCTTCACCATATTCTTGCTCTTCCATTCCTGGCCAATTAAATAACCAGTGGCAAGCCAATGAGTACTTTGAATGTACTTGCAAGCAACCCATGTTTGGAACAAGGTACAACAAAGCACGATACATCACTAAGTAGGTAATTTTGCAGAAAGCTAATTTTGGAATGCAATGACATGTCCTATCATCTTGTAAGAATGCATCATGAGGTCACAAGTATCCGTATGAACAGGATACAGATATCAATATAAACAAGGTTTGAACATCTCATGTTCAATCACCATGTTAAGTCACCCGACTTAACACCAATTTTTTGTAAACAATGGACGTAGCCCAAGAGAGGTCATCCAACTGTCCTTGGCCATGGACACGGCTATTCGAATAGTTTTACACTATGCAGAGGTTGCACACTTTACCCACAAGACTCAGGGAACTTCCGTGTCAAGCCACGACTCGCGGTATATTACATACCCGAGGTAAGCACCCGAACAATGCCTTTCCCTTGATGATACTAAACAAAGAGTCCACTCGTTGGCCCACGTTTTCATCATGTACAAACACGAGCCTTGATCAACATAGTACCATCCATGAAGGGACGCAACAGTGTGCCCGGTGTCTGTAAAAACAGCACATGATCGCCCTACCTGGCATGACCCCGTATCGAGAGTGACCATGCCACTCCCGCCACTAGTAATGCGGGCTCTCTGCTAGTACCGACCAAGGTAATCAACAAAGCCCCGTCCCATAAGGGGTATCGTGGTTGTACATGTAAGGTTGCAGTAACGGTCGCAACTTAAACCAATCCATTTTCGAAAACCACACACTCACTTGCCTCGGTATACCACCTCTTTATCAAGTGGTTACCTAGCTCAACATCTCCCTCGGGCATTAGTGGCACCCGATGGGGTTTTCAAAAATCTTTGAAAAACTTTTGTTTCCATTGCCATGCATATTCACGTCCCTCTTTGCGTAGCAACTACTTAGAAACCTATCTACTTCCCACCCACGCAACTCTAAGCATAAGATAGAGTCGTGTCATGCATGTATCAACGAGGAAGGTAACGGGGAAAACCCATAAAGGTGGTCACCATGATCGTCATGATTCCGATGCGATAATACCAGGTGCTATATGACATGCACAAAAAGGTTTCTTAGACATGGTCAAAGGGCTGCTTGCCTGGCCCAACAAAGTCTCCGGGGTCTTCAAAATCTTCTGGTCCAACTCCTTCGTCAACAACGCAATCTATCATCGCAAATTTAACGGGCAAAAATAAGAGCACGACAAAACAGGGAAAATAAATCACTCCTAAAAATGTCAACCCACTTTTACAAAATACTAGGTTAAAAACGAAAATACTAAAATTACTAGTTTCTAGTTTTGAGGTTTAAAAAGTGGTGAAAATAATTTAAGCAGTGGTTTTGAATATTCAAAACAAGGTTTTTAAATAAAACCAGTACATAAACTATTTTCGAAAAGTTGCACAAGTGGCATCATTAAATAGCACAGAATATTGCAAGATGTAGAAATTGGAATATTTGAATTTGGATAAAATTCAATCCAGAGGAATTTCTGCAAAAAGCAATGCCAGAATAAGAAAAAAAGGGACACTGTCGCCCTGGGCCCGAACGGCTGGCCGAACCGGTCCAACCAGCGAAGCCGGCCCAGGCGACCCGAGGCGCGCGCGCTCGTCGGGTTTGAACCTGACGGACGGCCCCCGGTGGCCAGAGAGAGGAGGGGGCGACAGCATGATAGGCGGGGCCCGCCTGTCATCTACCACCTCACGACCAGAGGGGGTCGGGATCTCACCGGCGAGGCTATCGGCGGCAGAGAGGGGATCCAAAGGTGGGAATGGGATCAGGAAGCTACCGCCGTTCGAGGGGGAGTGGAGCTGGTCGTCGGGGCACCCTGGGTTGCCGGCGACGAGGAGGCTGTGGCGGAGGAGGCCTCGGACAAGCTCGAACCCGACGTTCACCTTTGCAAAAAGCGAGGGAGAGAGAGGGGATCGAGTCAGGGAGGCGACGGAAGAACGTGGGAAAGAAAAAGGGCACCGAAGAGGCCTCCTACCTCGAAATCAGCTGACGGCCGAGGTGGTGGAGTTCCGGTCCGATCCAAGCACTCGGAGCTCGGGTGGATATTTGGGTCGAGAAGGGGGCGATTGGGTAGGTGTGAGAGCGAGAGGAGGGCAGAGGGTAGGCTCGAGGGCTTTAAATAGGCGGGGGCGCGGTGCACCATGAGCGCAGCTCGCCGGCGCCCGTGGAACTGGCTCTGGCGGCCATGGGAGGGCGTCGGTGTGGCTCAGGGGTGTATGTGGGATCGGTCCACGATCAGGGGGAGGTAGAAACAAACAGCAGGGGAGCGCCAGGGGGCCTCGTGCGTGTGAGCGAGCGAGCTGGCCGAGCAAGCGGCGCTCGGCACGCGCGGGGAGAGATAGGAGGGGGAAGATAGAGAAGGGGGCCGACAGAGTGCCGTGTCAGGGATGTTGAGGGCGCCTCGACACGAGGGAGAGGCCCAATGCGGTCGTGATCGGGGATTGGGGGCAGCTACAGTGCGGGTGCACACTGTAGCGCGCTCTAGAGCACGCGTATGGCATGCCAGGGCATGCTCTTGGCGCGTAGGGCATGTACACGCATGTCCAGGGGATCTAGGGGCATAGGATAATGGTAGGGGAGGACTTTGGATGCTTTGGAATTCACTGGGGGTGAGAGAGCGAAGAAGATGATGTTGTTCTTGTTGTCCAGGAGGTAAAAATGAGGGCTTTTACCCCCCCCCCCCCCCCCAATCATTGTACCACAGGCTTGCAACTTTTACTGAGGGTAGAAAAGGGCTAGGAGGGACTGTGGTAAAGATCCTATCTCAAGGAGCACAAGTAAGAGAGTGAAAACAGTAACTTTTGGAATTGATGAGAAGGTGTTTGATGTGAGTTTGGGCAAGATAGAGTTTCCCACTTAAATTGAGATTTTACAGAATCAAAGGGGAGGTAAAAATAAGGCTGATCACAAGGTTTGAGCCTATTTGAAGAAAGTTGACAATGCAAACTTTGTAAACCCTAGAAATCAATAGAATCAGGTTTCTATAGATCTAGTCATGCTAAGCTAATCTTCTTGATGCACCACTTGGTGTGGTGTCATCATTTGGGTATTAGAGCATGTCTACAAAGTTTGAGATCAATTGGAGAAACTTGATAATGCAAAGTTACTCAAATTTGGATCTGGACAGAGAGGGTTTTGGGATACTTTGGTGAACAAAAACAATTTGGATTCAAATGAAACTTTGCAAGATTACCACATATGGCATATGTGACATGCTAAAATGTTCCTGGATTTATTTGAGAATATTTCTTATAGAAATATTTCAAAAGCTTGAAATAGGCAAAAAGGGTTTTGGAGTGCTATCTCCAATATTTTGAACATGACCATGTGTCGAAACTCTTATATATGCAAAATATATGTCCACTGAGTTTCCCTAAATTTTCCCAAGTATTTTGAAAGCATAAAAAAATTCCCTATAAAAGACCATTTCTGTCCTTAAGAAAAAGCCTTTAAATAAAATAGGAAAATAATATTTAGTGGTTTTGGGAAGTCTTATATATAATAGGTTTCAAATATAGTTTTTGAAAGAATTTAAATACCCTAATTTAAGGGCTTGTAGTTCAAGCCTCAACTCAGGGGTTTTTGAAAACCTAAATTAAATAAATGCTTTTTGGCCGAAATAAGATTTTATAAAAATAGTGTTATGTCCTATACACATGGCATGATCATTGGGCAAAGCTTTGGATCAAGGAGGTGAGTCTAGAGAGCAGGAGGAATTTTTATGAACTAAAGCACTAGCAGGCAAACAAGCAATTTGCAATCAAGTCAAGCATCACAAGCACACGAAAAAGAATTGTTGGCCCTAATTTTTGAGTCATGTTAACTTAGTCATGAGGCAAAACACAGGGTGTGACAGACCTACCCCCCTTACAAGCTCGTCCCCGAGGTTCCTAGTCTAGGTATAGAAAAGATGCGGAAATTCAGAGGTGAGGTAGTCTTCACGTTCCTTGTTGCTTCTGCTTTGGTGTGGTTGCTCCACTATTCCCTGAAGTGCTTGACGATATGGCTTCGAGTGCATCGTTTGACTTCGTCTGAGAAGTGAATTGGATTCCTGTAGTATGCTAGGTCTGACTAGGAGTTAAGGGCCTGATGAACGGGGTTCGAGCAAGGGTATGCTTGTGTGTGTATTCCAAAGTCGGAGTACGGGGCAAAGTAGTGTCTCTGCGTGCTAGTCCTGGGGTTACTCACATTGGTTAGTGACAACAAGACGTCTCGTCTTAGAATAGCCGATGTCGTTTCTATACTCAGAATAAAAGCCTCATAGCGAAGTCGAAGTAGATTATCCAACCGAAGGGGTCAAGGTTTTGGTGTAGCTTCCTGTCGACGGGGAAGTCCTTATCTTCCTTCGAGCAGGAGATCTTCAATCATAGGTGGTCTTCATCCTTGGGAGTGTTGAAGCGCGCCATCTTAGGCTTCTCGTCAAGATCTTCTGCTTGAGTAAGTTGCACATGTATGTTCTTCATTCATCTTTGTCGATTTGTCTTCGTCGTTACGGACGCATATTTCTGGCGGGTCATCGAGTGTTTGGTCTACCTGGCTCTCGGTAGCCATTTGTGGAAAGGTTTGGGCTGAGTCTCGTCCCTAATACTAAGCTTAGAGATTTGACGCGGAAACGGTTCCTACCACCTAGGAAAGTTTTTGAGGGGGGTCCTAGATGAACTGGTTACCCAAAAGTATAGACCAGCCATCCAATCCCCAAGGTCTGAGGCTTGGCAAGTGGAGTGAACCACCTTTGACAGAGGTTTCACCATGATCCTTGTCAGGATTCACGTCCTTGATGTGACCAAAAAGGGGCTCTTTAATTTCTCTTGATGTCCAAAGGCTTCATCGTGCTTGAACGTCGGTGCTTCTTGAGATAGTCTAGCTGATGTAACCGACAGAGGAGTGGTGGTCGACTTCTCTTGCTTCTTCATCGTCATGGCTCCCAACCATAGTGGTTCTTCATCTTGTTCGGTAAGAATGTGTTTTGCTGCAGGTAGGGTGCTTCGAGGAGTCCGTCTCCTTCAAGGTAAAAATTTACACTTGAGAAGCTTGGCAAATGGGCTTTTGGGGCCTATCCAGTTAGGACTAAGGTGTTGTTTTCTCTCATTGGGTAAATAAGTATGTCATTCGTGAGGAAGACAATATATTTCTCCAAGTATCACATAAACACATTGCTCATGGGATATGTGAGAGAAGCGGACATAAGTCAACCAAAAAAAGGCTTGACGGTATATCCATTAACCGTGAGGTGTGGACGGCCTGGTGTTGGGGCAAGACTCGGGAATGACTTTAGACTGACGGCATTTTGATTCAGCTTGCTCTCGAGGGGAAGCTCGGGAACCAATCTTTGGCCAGTTAGTCTTAATCTTCTAGGAGTCGTATTTGTCCCGGGTGGTTACTTGTTCAGGGGTTTGTGATCCCTCATACTCTAGCTCTTCACGTTCACCTTCCTTATGGAAAGGGTGGGTGGTGGTCAAGGTGGAGTATTGGCCATAGTCTTTCGACTTAGAGCCAAGGACTATGGTCATGATCTCACCATGTTATGGCTTGCTAAAGCTTTGGGGTTTCAAGGATCTTATGATGTGAGTGAACGTCTATCATGTTATCCTTGAGCACAGTTCTTGGATGCCAATAGTCCTACCTATTACTCCAAACAAAATCATCCTATATCATCGAGGGTATCATCTCATATAAGCCAGCTCCAATATCACTCATGCTATTCACATCTCCATGGATTTGAGGGAATGACTAAACCAAATTACATATGTATGCTATAGCTAACTCATATGTATCCCTATGTAAAAATCCTCGGGTGAAGCATACAAGCTGCTAAGCTTGAATAAGACACTACAAATCCAAGTGCTCAGCTAATGTATACAAGGTTTAAGGTATTGTGCCTCTATGCTAAGGAAACACGTATTATACCAATCCAAGATCTTGTTTCCTTCCTACGAATCCAATCAAGTGGTCCTTAAATGGCATGACACATTACTCCTACAAATCCAATATCGATGGAGTTCTACATAATCTCCTTGAGTTCCTATAATCCACAAATCATTGAAAGGACTATTATCGTACTATATCCACGAACTTCCGTTATCATGATCAAGTAAGCTCCAATGTCAGCTGCATATAGATCCTCGAATCAATGCTGACAACTATCAAATATTCCTAGTTTACCATCCACCGAGAAACATGGTATCCTGATTGAGATCATTAGACTAAATCCAATCTACTCCTAACCATGTCGTCTTATTTATTATTGACACCCTATTGGGAGCACCTATTAAAATCCAAAGCCCACATCTAGCGAGAATTCCTACTTGTTACTCCGGTCATTTTCGTAATATCGTCAATTCACGATTATAACTTGACAAGTCAAGTCATTGCACCACCAAGACTTTCAGCTTGTGATCACAATTGTCCTACTAAATCCAACTTACTCAAGGGAGAGATAGGTTGTGCTACTATACTCACTTGATCCACCAAGTTCACCTATCATTATGAAAGTCTCGCAATCCACCAAAGGGGCTTAGCTATATCCTCAAGAAATCTATTATAGTCACATCAAATCATCAGTCTATTAATCAAGTATCCTTAGATCTTCCCTATCGCATCATTAGTTCAAGTGCTAGATTAGGGATGTAATGTGTCTGTTCACTAGGATCACTAGTCCCATGATGAAACCCAGTGCTAAACCAAGGTTATCGTAGCTTATCATGTGTTCTCTCGCAAACCCGTATGTTAAGCACATGGTTAAAGGTTGGGTCGGGTAACTTGAGAGATCTAGGTTAGTCTAGGCAAGGGTTGCCAGTCTTGAGGAAATAGCAAATCTCTACGGGGTTGCACCTAGTTGAATAGGTTATCGTCAAAAGTCTTCAGCGCCAGTTGTTTGCCGAGGTGGGATCCTTGGTGCATCTTGCCTCGTCGGTCTTCAGTTGATGAGAAGGTGATACGTCCATTTTGCATCATGCTTTTATATTGATATTTATTGCATTATGGGCTGTTATTACACATTTTGGTACAATACTTATGCCATTTCTCTCTTATTTCACAAGGTTTATTTGAAGAGGGAGAATGTCGGCAGCTGGAATTCTGGACTGGAAAAGGAGCAAATCTGAGATACCTATTCTGCACAACTCCAAAAGTCCTGAAAATTTACGGAGAATTATTTTGGAATATATAAAAAATACTAGGTGGCAGAAATACCAGAGAGGGCCCACCAGGCAGTCACAAGCCAGGGGGGCGCGCCCTACCCCCCTGCGAGCGCCCCTGTGGCTTGTGGCCCACCTGGCAGCCCTCCGGTGCCCATCTTCTGCTATATGGAGGGTTTTGACCTGAAAAAAATCATAACAGAGCTTTCGGGGCGAAGCGCCGCCGTCTCGAGGCGGAACTTGGGCAGAACCAATCTAGGGCTCCGGCGGAGCTGTTCTGCCGGGGAAACTTCCCTCCCGGAGGGGGAAATCAAAGCCATCGTCATCACCAACGATCCTCTCATCGAGAGGGGGTCAATCTCCATCAACATCTTCACCAGCACCATCTCCTCTCAAACCCTAGTTCATCTCTTGTATCCGATCTTTGTCTCAAAACCTCAGATTGGTACCTGTGGGTTGCTAGTAGTGTTGATTACTCCTTGTAGTTGATGCTAGTTGGTTTATTTGGTGGAAGATCATATGTTCAGATCCTTAATGATAATTAATACTCCTCTGATTATGAACATGAATATGCTTCGTGAGTAGTTACGTTTGTTCCTGAGGACATGGGATAAGTCTTGTTATGAGTAATCATGTGAATTTGGTATTCGTTCGATATTTTGATGAGATGTATGTTGTCCCTCCTCTAGTGGTGTTATGTGAACGTCGACTACATGACACTTCACCATTGTTTGGGCCTAGAGGAAGGCATTGGGAAGTAATAAGTAGATGATGGGTTGCTAGAGTGACAGAAGCTTAAACCCTAGTTTATGCGTTGCTTCGTAAGGGGCTGATTTGGATCCACACGTTTAATGCTATGGTTAGATTTATCTTAATTCTTCTTTCGTAGTTGCGGATGCTTGCGAGAGTGGTTAATAATAAGTGGGAGGCTTGTCCAAGTAAGGGCAGCACCCAAGCACCGGTCCACCCACATATCAAATTATCAAAGTAAGGAACGTGAATCATATGAGCATGATGAAAACTAGCTTGACAGTAATTCCCATGTGTCCTCGGGAGCGCTTTGCTTTATATAAGAGTTTGTCCAGGCTTGTCCTTTGCTATAAAAAGGAGTGGGCCACCTTGCTGCACCTTATTTACACTTGTTACTTGCTACCCGTTACGAATTATCTTATCACAAAACTATCTGTTACCGATAATTTCAGTGCTTGTAGAGAATACCTTACTGAGAACTACTTGTCATTTCCTTCTGCTCCTTGTTGGGTTCGACACTCTTACTTATCGAAAGGACTACGATAGATCCCCTATACTTGTGGGTCATGAAGACTCTTTTCTGGCGCCGTTGCCGGGGAGTGAAGCGCCTCTGGTGAGTGGAACTTGGTAAGGAAAAATTTATATACTGTGCTGAAATTTACTGTCACTTGTTACTATGGAAAGTAATCCTTTGAGGGGCTTGTTCGGGGTATCTTCACCTCGACCGGAAGTACAAAGAGATGCTCCTCAACCTTCTGCACCTATTGAAAATTATTATTATGAAATTCCCTCGGGTATGATAGAGAAACTGCTAGCTAATCCTTATGCAGGAGATGGAACACTACATCCTGATTTGCATCTAATCTATGTGGATGAAGTTTGTGGATTATTTAAGCTTGCAGGTTTGCCCGAGGATGATGTCAAGAAGAAGGTCTTTCCTTTATCTTTGAAGGAGAAGACATTGACATGGTACAGGCTATGTGATGATATTGGATCATGGAACTACAACCGATTGAAATTGGAATTTCATCAAAAGTTTTATCCTATGCATCTGGTTCATCGTGATCGGAATTATATTTATAATTTTTGGTCTCGTGAAGAAGAAAGTATCGCTCAAGCTTGGGGGAGTCTTAAGTCAATGTTATATTCATGCCCCAATCATGAGCTCCCGAGAGGAATTATTATTCAGAACTTTTATGCTCGGCTTTCTAATAATGATCGGTCCATGCTCGATACTTCTTGCGCTGGTTCTTTTATGAAGAAAGATATTGAATTCAAGTGGGACTTATTGGAAAGAATTAAACGCAACTCTGAAGATTGGGAACTCGACGAAGGTAAGGAGTCAGGTATAAACCTTAAGTTTGATTGTGTTAAATCCTTTATAGACACCGATACTTTTCGTGAATTTAGCACTAAATATGGAATTGACTCTGAGATAGTAGCTTCTTTCTGTGAATCTTTTTCTACTCATGTTGATCTCCCTAAGGAGAAGTGGTTTAAATATCATCCTCCCATTGAAGTGAAAGTAGTTGAACCTATTAAAGTTGAGGAGGAAACTATCACTTATAATGCTGATCCTGTTATTCCTACTGCTTACATTGAGAAACCACCCTTTCCTGTTAGGATAAAGGAACATGCTAAAGCTTCAACTGTGGTTCGTAAGAGTTGTATTAGAACACCTACACCCCCTGAACAAATTAAAGTTGAACCTAGTATTGCTATGGTTAAAGATCTCTTGGTTGATAATATTGATGGGCATGTTATTCATTTCTGTGATGAAGCTGCTAGAATTGCTAGGCCTGATACTAAGAGTAAACATAGACCAGTTGTTGGCGTGCCTGTTGTTTCTGTTAAAATAGGATATCATTGTTATCATGGCTTATGTGATATGGTTGCTAGCGTGAGTGCAATTCCCTTTTCCTTATACAAAGAAATTATGCATGATATTGCACCAGATGAACTAGAGGAAATTGATGTTACTATTAAACTTGCTAATAGAGATACTATTGCACCAATGGGGATTGTTAGAGATGTTGAAGTCTTGTGTGGGAAAATAAAGTATCCTGCTGACTTTCTTATTCTCGGTTCCCCACAAGATGATTTTTGTCCCATTATATTTGGCAGACCCTTCTTGAATATTGTTAATGCTAGGATTGATTGTGAAAAGGAAACAGTTATTGTGAGTTTTGGGGATGTGTCTCATGAGTTCAATTTCTCTAAATTTCGTAGACAACCCCATGACAAAGAATTGCCTAGTAAAGATGAAATTATTGGTCTTGCTTCTATTGCTGTGCCTCCTACTGATCCCTTAGAACAATATTTGCTGGACCATGAAAATGATATGCATATGAATGAGAGGAATGAAATAGATAAAATTTTCTTTGATCAGCAGCCTATTTTGAAACACAACTTACCTGTTGAAATACTTGGGGATCCTCCTCCACCCAAGGGTGATCCCGTGTTTGAGCTTAAACGATTACTCGATACTTTGAAATACGCTTATCTTGATGAAAAGGAGATATATCCTGTTATTATTAGTGCTAACCTTTCAGAGCATGAAGAAAAGAGATTATTGAAAACTCTGAGGAAGCACCGTGCTGCTATTGGATATACTCTTGATGATCTTAAGGGCATTAGTCCCACTCTATGTCAGCATAAAATTAATATGGAGCCTAATGCCAAACCAGTTGTTGATCACCAACGACGGTTGAATCCTAAGATGAAAGAAGTGGTAAGAAAAGAAATACTAAAGCTTCTGGAGGCAGGTATAATTTATCCTGTTGCTGATAGTAGATGGGTTAGTCCCGTTCATTGTGTTCCTAAGAAGGGAGGTATCACCGTTGTCCCTAATGATAAAAATGAATTGATCCCGCAAAGAATTGTTATAGGTTATAGAATGGTAATTGATTTTAGGAAATTAACCAAAGCTACTAAGAAGGATCATTACCCTCTACCTTTTAGTGATCAAATGCTAGAAAGACTATCCAAACACACTCATTTTTGCTTTCTAGATGGTTACTCTGGTTTCTCTCAAATACCTGTGTCAAAAGAGGATCAAGAAAAAATCACTTTTACTTGCCCTTTCGGTACTTTTGCTTATAGACGTATGCCTTTTGGTTTATGCAATGCACCTGCTACCTTTCAAAGATGTATGAAGGCTATATTCTCTAACTTTTGTGAAAAGATTCTTGAGGTTTTCATGGATGACTTTTCCGTTTACGGAACTTCTTTCGATGATTGCTTGAGCAACCTTGATCGAGTTTTACAGAGATGTGAAGAAACTAATCTTGTCTTGAATTGGGAAAAGTGCCACTTTATGGTTAATGAAGGTATTGTCTTGGGGCACAAGATCTCCGAAAGAGGTATTGAGGTGGATAAAGCTAAGGTTGATGCTATTGAAAAAATGCCGTGCCCTACGGATATCAAAGGTATAAGAAGTTTTCTTGGTCATGCTGGCTTCTATAGGAGGTTTATTAAAGATTTCTCTAAGATTTCTAGGCCTCTCACTAATCTTTTACAAAAAGATGTTCCATTCGTTTTTGATGATGATTGTGTAGAAGCATTTGAAATCCTAAAGAATGCCTTGATTTCCGCACCTGTTGTTCAACCACCTGATTGGAATCTACCCTTTGAAATTATGTGTGATGCTAGTGATTATGCTGTTGGTGTTGTTCTAGGACAAAGAGTTGATAAGAAATTAAATGTTATCCATTATGCCAGTAAAACTCTAGACAGTGCTCAAAGAAATTATGCTACTACTGAAAAGGAATTTTTAGCAGTTGTTTTTGCTTGTCATAAGTTCAGACCTTATATTGTTGATTCTAAAGTAACTGTTCACACCGATCATGCTGCTATTAAGTACCTTATGGAAAAGAAAGATGCTAAACCTAGACTTATTAGATGGGTTCTTCTGCTACAAGAATTTGATTTGCATATTATTGATAGAAAGGGTGCTGATAACCCTGTAGCAGACAACTTGTCTAGGTTAGAAAATGTTCTTGATGACCCACTACCTATTGATGATAGCTTTCCTGATGAACAATTAGCTGTCATAAATGCTTCACATAATGTTCCATGGTATGTTGATTATGCTAATTACATTGTTGCTAAATTTATACCGCCTAGTTTCACATACCAACAAAAGAAAAAGTTCTTCTATGATTTAAGGCATTACTTTTGGGATGATCCACACCTTTATAAAGAAGGAGTGGATGGTATTATTAGACGTTGTGTACCTGAGCATGAACAGGAACAAATCTTACGCAAGTGTCACTCCGAGGCCTACGGAGGACACCATGCTGGAGATAGAACTGCACATAAGGTACTACAATCCGGTTTTTATTGGCCTACTCTCTTCAAGGATGCTCGTAAGTTTGTCTTATCTTGTGATGAATGTCAAAGAATTGGTAATATTAGTAGACGTCAGGAAATGCCTATGAATTACTCTCTCGTTATTGAACCATTTGATGTTTGGGGTTTTGATTATATGGGACCTTTTCCACAATCTAACGGGTATACTCATATTCTAGTTGCTGTTGATTATGTTACTAAGTGGGTAGAAGCTATTCCAACTAGTAGCGCTGATCATAACACTTCTATTAAAATGCTTAAAGAAGTTATTTTCCCTAGATTTGGAGTCCCTAGATATTTGATGACTGATGGTGGTTCACACTTTATTCATGGTGCTTTCCGTAAATTGCTTGCTAAGTACGATGTTAATCATAGAATTGCATCTCCTTATCATCCTCAGTCTAGTGGTCAAGTAGAATTGAGCAATAGAGAAATTAAATTGATCTTGCAGAAGACTGTTAATAGATCTAGGAAGAATTGGTCTAAGAAACTTGATGATGCATTATGGGCTTATAGAACTGCTTATAAAAACCCTATGGGTATGTCTCCGTATAAAAAGGTTTATGGTAAAGCATGTCACTTACCTCTTGAACTAGAACATAAAGCTTACTGGGCAATTAAAGAGCTCAACTATGATTTCAAACTTGCTGGTGAGAAGAGGTTATTTGACATTAGCTCACTTGATGAATGGAGAACTCAAGCCTATGAGAATGCCAAGTTGTTTAAAGAAAAGGTTAAGAGATGGCATGATAGAAGGATACAAAAGCGTGAATTCAATGTAGGTGATCATGTCTTGCTATACAATTCTCGTTTAAGATTTTTTGCAGGAAAACTTCTCTCTAAATGGGAAGGTCCTTACGTTATCGAAGAAGTATACCGTTCCGGTGCCATCAAGATCAACAACGCCGAAGGCACAAACCCGAAGGTGGTGAACGGTCAAAGAATCAAACATTATATCTCAGGTACTCCCATAAATGTTGAAACCAATATTATCAATACCATAACCCCAGAGGAGTACATTAGGGAGACCTACCAGAACGTTTCAGACTCCGAAAAGGAATAGGTATGTGGTACGGTAAGTAAACCGACTCCAAAACTTTTTCAATGACAAATTTTATCCGTTTTGGAATATTTAAAAAATTAGGAAAATTTAAAGTAGTCCGAATAGTGCACGAGGAGGCGACAAGCCAGGGGGGCGCGCCCTACCCCCCTGGGCGCGCCCCTGTGGCTTGTGACCACCTCGTGTACCCTCCGGACTTCGTTTTCTTGTGGTATACTCCTTCGGGTCGGCAAAAATTCATTATATAATCTCCCGAAGGTTTTGATCTTCGTATCACGACAATATCTCCTGTTTTCGTTTTGAGTTGTTTCTGCAATAGATTTAGAGCAAGATGTCGTCCCAAGATTCCGATGGGGAGAGCTATATATCTCATTATCTTGCCAATCCCAAGCTCTATGGAGACTTAGATCCTTATGGATTGTTCTCGGAGGAGGAACAAGAAGGCAAGTATGAGGAAGAAAGCTCGGATGAAGAAGAGACCCTCCTGCCTCAACCAGGGGATATGCACGTGGAGTTCAGGAAATCGAGCCTCCCAAACACAAAGAGAAAACCCAAGGTTCTATTTGTCCCTTCTCGTTTTCTGCAGGAGAGCAAGGAAGAATTATGTCAAAGGGTATTGAAGCTCGAGCAGGAGGTAGACGATCTGAGGGAACAGAATTTTATGCTTAAGAGGAAACTAGAGAAGCTTCTAACCTCAAAAACAACTCCAACATCACCACCCCCGAAGAAAGACAACTAAACACATGGGTATGGGCACTCCCCTTGGCTTGTGCCAAGCTTGGGGGAGGTGCCCCGGTATCGTATCACCATCACATCTTTTATTTCTATCGTTTTTCTTAGTTCGATCCTTTTGATTATATCTTGATCTAGTGGAATAAAGTTTTTAGTGTGATCTAGTTTTGAGTTTTGCTTTATGTTCCCTCTATGTAAGCAAGTCCGTGAGTAATATAATAAAGAGTAGTTTTGAGTTGAGGGCTTTGCTTGTTTGCTATGATCTTGAGAAAAGGAAATAAAAAGAAGTATAGAATAAAAGCAAAGAGTATATATGATGATCTTATGGGGAGTGATGACTTCACATATAAGAAGTATGTCGATTGAAACTTGTTATGAGTTGACAAACATAGCTATTGGTCATTGTGGCAATTAAAAGGAAGTAATAAAGAAAGAGAGGTTCACATATAAATATATTATCTTGGACATCTTTTATGATTGTGAGCACTCGTTAAAATATTATATGTTAAGAAGTTGATGTTGGACAAGGAAGACAACATAATGGGTTATGTTTGCTTACTTCTGAATAGAAGTTATATGGTTATAGATCCCTCAACATGTGTCGCTTGCTTCCACCTCATATCAGCCAAAACTTCCGCACCAAGTAGAGATACTACTAGTGCATCCAAACACCCTTAACCCAGTTTTGCCATGAGAGTCCACCATACCTACCTATGGATTGAGTAAGATCCTTCAAGTAAGTTGTCATCGATGCAAGCAATAAAAATTGCTCTCTAAATATTGTGTGATCTTTTAGTGTGAGGAAAATAAGCTTTATACGAACTTGTGATAGGGAAGAAATAAAAGCGACGGACTGCATAATAAAGTTCTCTATCACAAGGGGCAATATAAAGTGACGTTCTTTTGCATTAAGGGATTGTGCATCCAACTATAAAGCACATGACAACCTCTGCTTCCCTCTGCGAAGGGCCTATCTGTTACTTTTATTTTCTAGTACTTACCTTTATGCAAGAGTCGTGGTGATCTCCATCACTTTCTTTATTTCGCCTTTATCTTTTGGCAAGCGTCATGTGTTGGGGAATGATCTAGACACATATATCCACTCGGAAGTGGGCGAGCATGAGTTATTACTGTTGACATTACCCTTGAGGTAAATAGTTGGGAGGCAATACTATAAGCCCCTATCTTTCTCTGTGTCCGATTGAAGCTTTGACCTCATAGGTACCTCGTGAGTGTTAGCAATTGTGAAAGACTAAAAGATGATTGAGTATGTGGATTTGCTTTGCAAGCTCTTATATTGACTCTTTCCTACGTTATGATAAATTGGAATTGCTTCAATGACTGAGATCATAGTTTGTTGGTTCTCAATAGAGTTCTTGATTCATACTTTACCTTGTGAATGAATTGTTACTTCAACATAAGAAATTATATGTCAATATATGTTGCTGTTCTAAAGATGATCATGATGCCCTCATGTCCGTATTTTATTTTATCGACACCTCTATCTCTAAACATGTGGGCATATTTATCGATTTCGGCTTTCGCTTGAGGACAAGCGAGGTCTAAGCTTGGGGGAGTTGATACGTCCATTTTGCATCATGCTTTTATATTGATATTTATTGCATTATGGGCTGTTATTACACATTTTGGTACAATACTTATGCCTTTTCTCTCTTATTTCACAAGGTTTATTTGAAGAGGGAGAATGCCGGCAGCTGGAATTCTAGACTGGAAAAGGAGCAAATCTGAGATACCTATTCTGCAAAACTCCAAAAGTCATAAAAATTTATGGAGAATTATTTTGGAATATATAAAAAATACTAGGCAGAAGAAATACCAGAGGGGGCCCACCAGGCAGTCACAAGCCAGGGGGCGCGCCCTACCCCCCTGGGCGCGCCCCTGTGGCTTGTGGCCCACCTGGCAGCCCTCCGGTGCCCATCTTCTGCTATATGGAGGGTTTTGACCTGAAAAAAATCATAACAGAGCTTTCGGGGCGAAGCGCCGCCGTCTCGAGGCGGAACTTGGGCAGAACCAATCTAAGGCTCCGGCGGAGCTGTTCTGCCGGGGAAACTTCCCTCCCAGAGGGGGAACTCGAAGCCATCGTCATCACCAACGATCCTCTCATCGAGAGGGGGTCAATCTCCATCAACATCTTCACCAGCACCATCTCCTCTCAAACCCTAGTTCATCTCTTGTATCCGATCTTTGTCTCAAAACCTCAGATTGGTACCTGTGGGTTGCTAGTAGTGTTGATTACTCCTTGTAGTTGATGCTAGTTGGTTTATTTGGTGGAAGATCATATGTTCAGATCCTTAATGATAATTAATACTCCTCTGATTATGAACATGAATATGCTTCATGAGTAGTTACGTTTGTTCCTGAGGACATGGGATAAGTCTTGTTATGAGTAATCATGTGAATTTGGTATTCGTTCGATATTTTGATGAGATGTATGTTGTCCCTCCTCTAGTGGTGTTATGTGAACGTCGGCTACATGACACTTCACCGTTGTTTGAGCCTAGAGGAAGGCATTGGGAAGTAATAAGTAGATGATGGGTTGCTAGAGTGACAGAAGCTTAAATTCTAGTTTATGCGTTGCTTCATAAGGGGCTGATTTGGATCCACACGTTTCATGCTATGGTTAGATTTATCTTAATTCTTATTTCGTAGTTGCGGATGCTTGCGAGAGTGGTTAATCATAAGTGGGAGGCTTGTCCAAGTAAATGCAGCACCCAAGCACCGGTCCACCCACATATCAAATTATCAAAGTAACGAACGCGAATCATATGAGCATGACGAAAAGTAGCTTGACAGTAATTCCCATGTGTCCTCGGGAGCGCTTTGCTTTATATAAGAGTTTTTCCAGGCTTGTCCTTTGCTATAAAAAGGATTGGGCCACCTTGCTGCACCTTATTTACACTTGTTACTTGCTACCCGTTACGAATTATCTTATCACAAAACTATCTGTTACCGATAATTTCAGTGCTTGCAGAGAATACCTTACTGAGAACTGCTTGTCATTTCCTTCCGCTCCTCATTGGGTTCGACACTCTTACTTATCGAAAGGACTACGATAGATCCCCTATACTTGTGGGTCATCTGAAGGGTGAGAGGGAAAAGTAGCATAGAGGAGGGTTGCCTAAAGGGTGTTCTATAATGCAAGTGTAATCAAACAAGTGTCGAAAGGGCCAAACACATCCATTAAGATAAGAAAAGCGGCATAGTCACGTACACGTTGCCTAGGGCAAAGGTGCGACTTATACCAAAACACAAATAGATAAAAGCAAACAACACACAACATGGTTTCATTTCAACCATCACACGAACTCGACTTCGCATAGGGGTTACACGACTCATCCTACCCTAGGGGTGCTTGGACTCAGGTAGTCATGCCTTGCGTCATGTCTCGGGGAAAAGAACGCTCAGTCTTCAGCTTCTAGGCCTCCCTATGGTACCAGTGGGTATGTGACAGTTGGCTGCTTGTTGGGACACCTCCTAACAATATGCCCATATTCGCCACATCCGTGGCATGTGACAGGAGAAAAGAGGTCATTATTCACCCTTGGCTTACGACGTCGGTGGCCTGACGATGGTCCTCCACGTGGTGAATATGGGAATCTGTTCCTACGCCTTCTACGCGGGGCTCGGTTGCAGGCTTCCTGAAGTTCCTTGATTTGTTGCTTCTGGTTGGTGATGTAGACTTGCAGGGTAGCAATATGTTGTTCTTGCTCGACCACCTTTTACTTCTTGATGCAGTGGAGGTGTAGGAGTGAAGGGAAGTCATGGCGGGACTTGAGGAATTTTTCCGTAAGGTAACGCATATGGTGATCTGTTGCGTTGGTGAAGCGGACTTGGAGCTTGAGGGTTGGGTCTTCGTCTTCTAGGAAATCCATCACTTGAGCAGGGGCCCCTAATCCAATCTTGCTGGGTAGGCGGCGGGTAGCTTGTTCTTCTATCATTTTTGGGAGATGGTCTCGAAGACAGAGGAGGGCTTTGTAGGCCGCCTGCTGAATGGCCATGTCTCTTGTTGGCATAGGTGGTCTAACAAAGAACCAACTCTGGGGTGGGGTCTTGGCAGGTACAACCACCTTGGCGTAGAACTCGGTTCCGAACTCGCCATTGTTTAGCTCATGCAGGGTGTACATCGGCTCCAAAGGATGGCGGCATTGCTAGAGGCAAACCCTTAGGAGTGGTGGAAAACCAGTCATGAGGAGTCTCATGGGGGCAACAGCCATCTAAAAGATGGTCAGAGAAGGGTTAATATGACAAGAGAGGATAGGGTGAGTATGGAAGGTTTTATGGTTGGCTAGTTCAGAAGAGGAGAGAAGTGCAGTAGGTTTTGCAAGTGATTTTGGGGTCTGAGGGCTAGTTCCTTTCCTAACTAACGTCCATGCTAACTAAGGGCTTCCTACAGTCAGGATGGCTCTAATACGAGCTCTGTGGGGACCTCGACTCATAAGTCCTGATCACCGAATGTACGTGCACAGTGATCCCAGATATCAATGCTCACTGAACATAGAGAAACTGGATAACAAGAGTCTTACATCCTTTACGTACCGTTTTGCTCAAATATGGCCTTTATCGCCAAGCCTTCATAAAATCACAGCAGAAATCTTCAATGATAGCGTGGACCCATGCCATCTGCCTTAACCCTACATGCATTCTGACTGGGAAGCATCCTAATTCGCATGTTTGTCACCAACGAAATCTTCACCATATTCCTGGTCTTCCATGCCTGGCCAATTAAATAACCAGTGGCAAGCCGATGAGTACTTTGAATGTACTCGCAAGCTACCCATGTTTGGAACAAGGTACAACAAAGCATGATATAGCACTAAGTAGGTAATTTTGCAGAAAGCTAATTTTGGAATGCAATGAAATGCCCTATCATCTTGTAAGCTGTCATCATGAGGTCACAAGTATCCGTATGAACAGGTTACACATATCAATATAAACAAGGTTTGAACATCTCATGTTCAATCATCATGTCAAGTCACCCTACTTAACTCAAGTATTCCTTTCCCACACACTCACACCAAGTTTTTGTAAACAATGGACGTAGCCCAAGAGCGGCCATCCAACTGTCCTTGACCGTGGACACAGCTATTCGACTAGTTTTACACTATGCAGAGGGTGCACACTTTACCCACAAGACTCGGGGAACTTCCGTGTTAAGCCATGACTCGCGGTATATTACATACCCGAGGTAAGCACCCGAACAATGCCTTTCCCTTGACGATACTAAACAAAGAGTCCACTCGTTGGCCCACGTCTTCATGATGTACAAACACGAGCCTTGCTCAACATAGTACCATCCATGAAGGGACGCAACGGTGTGCCCGGTGTCTATAAAAACAGCACACGGTTGCCCTACCTGGCATGACCCCGTATCGAGAGTGACCACGCCACTCCCGCCACTAGTAATGCAGGCTCTCTGCTAGTACCGACCAAGGTAATCAACAAACCCCCGTCCCATAAGGGGTATCGTGGTTGTACATGTAAGGTTGGAGTAACGGTCGGAACTTAAACCAATCCATTTTCGAAAACCACACACTCACTTGCCTCGGTATACCACTTCTTTATCAAGTGGTTACCTAGCTCAACATCTCCCTCGGGCATTAGTGGCACCCGACGGGGTTTTCAAAAAGTCTTTAAAAACACTTTTGTTTCCATTGCCATGCATATTCCCGTCTCGCTTTGCGTAGCAACTACTTAGCAACCTATCTACTTCCCACCCACACAACTCTAAGCATAAGGTAGAGTCGTGTCATGCAAGTATCAACGAGGAAGGTAACGAGGAAAACCCATAAAGGTGGTCACCATGATCGTCATGATTCTGATGCAATAATACCAAGTGCTATATGACATGCACAAAAAGGTTTCTAAGACATGGTCAAAGGGCTGCTTGCCTAGCTCAACAAAGTCTCCGGGGTCTTCAAAATCTTCTAGTCCAACTCCTTCGTCAACAACGCAATCTATCGTCGCAAATTTAACGAGCAAAAATAAGAGCACGACAAAACAGGGAAAATAAATCACTCCTAAAAATGCCAACCCACTTTTACAAAATACTAGGTTAAAAACTAAAAATACTTAAATTACTAGTTTCTGGTTTTGAGGTTTAAAAAGTGGTGAAAATAATTTAAGCTGTGGTTTTGAATATTCAAAACAAGGTTTGTAAATAAAACCAGTACATAAACTATTTTCAAAAAGTTGCACAAGTGGCATCATTAAATAGCACAGAATATTGCAAGATTTAGAAATTGGAATATTTGAATTTGGATACAAATTCAATCCAGAGGAATTTCTGGAAAAAAAAATGCCAGAAAAAGAAAAAAATGGGCACTGTCGCCCTGGGCCAGAACGGCTGGCCCAACCGGTCCAACCAGCGAAGTCGGCCCAGGTGACCCCAGGCGCGTGTGCTCATCAGGTTTGAACCTAACGGACGGCCCCCGGTGGCAGAGAGAGGAGGGTGCGAGAGCATGACAGGCGGGGCCCGCCTGTCATCTCCCCCCTCGCGACCAGAGGGGGTCGGGAGCTCACCGGCGAGGCTACCAGCGGCGGAGAGGGGAGCCAAAGGTGGGAATGGGCTCAGGAGGCTGCCGCCTTTCGAGGGGGAGTGGAGCTGGTCGCCAGGGCACCTTGGGTTGCCGGCGACGAGGAGGCTACGATGGAGGAGGCCTCAGACAAGCTCGAACCCGGCGTTCTCCTCTGAAAAAAGCACCGGAGAGAGAGGGGATCGATTCAGGGAGGCGATGGAAGAACGTGGGAAAGAAAAAGGGCAGCGAAGAGGCCTCCTACCTCGAGATCAGCGGACGGCCGAGGCGGCGGAGCTCCGGTCCGATCCGAGCACTGGGAGCTCGGGTGGATATTTGGGTGGCGAAGGGGGGCGATTGGGTAGGTGTGAGAGCGAGGGGAGGGCAGAGGGTAGGCTCGGGGGCTTTAAATAGGCGGGGGCGCGGTGCACCATGAGCGCAGCTCACCGGCGCCCGCGGAACAAACTCTGGCGGCCACGGGAGGTCATCGGGGTGGCTTAGGGGTGTATGTGGGATCGGTCCACGGTCAGGGGGAGGTAGAAAGAGAGCGGGGGAGCGCTAGGGGGCCTAGCGCGTGTGAGCGAGCTCATTGGCCGAGCGGGCGACGATGGGCACGTGCGGGGAGAAACAGCAGGGGGAAGATAGAAGAGGGGGCCAACAGAGTGTCGTGCCACGGACGCGAGGGCGCCTCGGGGGACACGAGGGAGAGGCCCAATGCGGTCGGGAGCGGGGATTGGGGGCAGCTATAGTGCGGGTGCGCACTGTAGCATGCTCTAGAGCGCGCGTATGGCATGTCATGGTATGCTCTTGGTGTGTAGGGCATGTACACGCATGTCCAGGGGATCTAGGGGCATAGGATAATGGTAGGGGAGGACTTTGGATGCTTTAGAATTCATTGGGGTGAGAGAGAGAAGAAGATGCTGTTGTTCTTGCTGTCCAGGGGGTAAAATGAGGGTTTTTACCCCCCCCCCCCCCCTCCCCAATCATTGTGCCAAAGGCTTGCAACTTTTACTGAGGGTAGAAGAGGGCTAGGAGGGACTGTGGTAAAGATCCTAGCTCAAGGAGCACAAGTAAGAGAGTGAAAACAGTAACTTTTGGAATTGACGAGAAGGTGTTTGATGTGAGTTTGGGCAAGATAGAATTTCCCACTTAAATTGATATTTAACAGTATCAAAGGGGAGGTAAAAATAAGTCTGATTACAAGGTTTGAGCCTATTTGAAGAAAGTTGACAATGCAAACT
Organism: Elymus sibiricus; assembly: GCA_039707655.1. NCBI lineage: Eukaryota > Viridiplantae > Streptophyta > Magnoliopsida > Poales > Poaceae > Elymus > Elymus sibiricus. The sequence goes on from CM077669.1 coordinate 133,512,360, forward strand.
TTGTAAACCCTAGAATTCAACAGAATCAGGTTTCTGTAGATCTGGTCATGCTAAGCTAATCTCCTTGATGCACCACTTGGTGTGGTGTCATCATTTGGGTATTAGAGCATGTCTATAAAGTTTTAGATCAATTGGAGAAACTTGATAATGCAAAGTTGCTCAAATTTAGATCTGGACAGATAGGGTTTTGGGATACATTGGAAAACAAAAACAATTGGGATTGATATGAAACTTTGCAAGATTACCACATATGGCATATGTGACATGCTAGAATTTTCCTAGATTTATTTGAGAATATTTCTTATAGAAATATTTCAAAAGCTTGAAATAGGCGGAAAGGGTTTTGGAGTGCTTTGTCCAATATTTTGAACATGACCATGTGTTGAAACTCTTATATATGGAAAATATATGTCCACTGAGTTTCCCTAAATTTTCCCAAGTATTTTGAAAGCATAAAAATATATATTTTTCCTATAAAAGACCATTTCTGGCCTTAGGAAAAAGCCTTTAAATAAAATATGAAAATAATCTTTAAAAATAATATTTAGTGGTTTTGGGAAGTTTTATATATGATAGGTTTCAAATATAGTTTTTGAAAGAATTTAAATACCCTAATTTAAGGGCTTGTAGTTCAAGCCTCAACTCAGGGGTTTTTTAAAACCTAATTTAAATAAATGCTTTTTGGCCAAAATAAGATTTTATAAAAATAGTTTTATGTCCTATACACATGGCAAGATCATTGGGCAAAGCTTTGGATCAAGGAGGTGGGTCTAGAGAGTAGGAGGAATTTTTATAAACTAAAGCACTCGCAGGCAAACAAGCAATTAGCAATCAAGTCAAGCATCACAAGCATACAAAAAGTTTTTGTTAGCCCTGATTTTCGAGTCATGTTAACTTAGTCATTAGGCAAAACACAGGGTGTGACAGGAGATGAGCATCAACAAGGTGTGTGATGTCGACGAGCTCTACGCTCTGGCTAACAAGTGCGCATGTGCTGAGGAAGGGAGAAGACTCCCCGGTGAGCATGCTAGCATGGAGGTCGACTCCGACGATGAGGATGCATCCAACTCCAAGAAGAAAGGCCAAAATCGCAACCGCAAGCGTAAAGTCAAAACAGTCATGGCCGTCAAAGGCTCCGGTAACTCCTAGCCCGGCAAGAAGCACAAGACGAAGGGCTCTGGCAAGGACGATGTCGCGTGCTCCGGTGATGATGAAGCCACGGCAGGCGAGAAGCATGACGGGCCATACTGCAAAACCCATCGCACCAAGGGCCACGACATCAACGACTATCGCCAAGTTGAGCAACTTGCTGGAAAGCAAAAGCAAGAGTACGAGAAGCGCGTAAGGAGAAGGGTCAGGACGGTGCAGGTGGTTCCAGCAAGAAGGGTTGTGGCGGCCGTGGTGGGCGCCGCGGCAAGACCACGCAACAGAAAGAGAAGCCTGCAAGAGGCTGCGACAAGAAGTATGATGACAAGGACAGTGATGACGAAGATGAAGAAGGATCTGATGGCCAGGAGTTCCAGAAGGCAATAGACGCCATGTTCATTGACGGAGGCGCATCTTTGCACTCCTCTCACCGACAGCTCAAACAGTGGGCCCGTGAGATCAATGCGGCAGAACCGGTAGCGGAGGCACATAACCTATCGTTTTCGATGCCGGAGATCACCCTGACCGCATTACTGCCATCGGGGTGCTTGCCGCTGTTGGTTTCGCCAATGGTGCGCAACCTCCAGGTAACGAAGATGTTAGTTGACGGTGGGGCCAGCTTGAACTTGATTTCGCCAGACTTGATCATGAGGCTGCAGATCCCTAACACGGATCTCAAGCGCATGGGGACATTCCAGGGGATCAACCCTGGAAGAAGCCAACCAAAAGGAAAGATCACCCTGCCGTTAATGTTTGGCAGCGAGCTCAACTTCAGAACTGAGAAGATCACTTTTGATGTTGCCAAAATCCCGCTGCCATACAATGGAATCATGGGCCGTCCAGCGTTGGCGAAATTCATGGCGGCGTCCCACTACGCCTACAACACGCTGAAGATGCCAGGGCCGATGGGTGTCATCACAGTCCATGCAGATAAGAAAAGCGGAGTCTTGTGTGCTGACAAACTCTTCCGGGAGACAGTTGCAGCATCCGCCGACAAGGCACTTGCTCCTGCCGGTGAAGCCATCGGGGGAAGAAGAACAAGGGTTCTGGCAAGACCTCTGGCAAGGGCTCTGGGAAGTGCGGCACGGAGCACAGCATGCCCGTCGAGGACCTGCCGGAGAGCTCCACCGCCAAGAGCAAGAAAAATAAAGTCACCATTCCTAAGACGAAGCAAGTGGTTGCGCGGGAGGACGACAAGGGTGGCACTTTCACCATAAGTGCCACCCTTCACAGCAAATAGGAAAGAGCGCTCGTCTCCTTCCTGCGGGCGAATGTCGATGTGTTTACATGGCAACCGTCTGACATCCCCGGTGTTCCCAGGAAGATGACTGAGCACCACTTAGCCGTCTGTCCCCACGCACGTCCCATCAAGCAGAAGGTTAGGAAGCAAGCTCTGCGGTGGCAAGAGTTCATTGCCGAAGAGATCAAGAAATTAGAAGCGGCAGGCCTGATCAGAGGAGTGATCCACCCGACCTGGTTGGCAAACCCTGTGGTAGTGCGCAAGGCAAATCAGAAGTGGCGGCTTTGCATTGATTTCACTGATATCAATAAGGCTTGTCCGAAAGATCATTTTCCCTTGCCGCGCATCGATCAGATAGTGGACTCTACAGCTGGCTGTGATTTGCTTTCCTTCCTTGATGCCTACTCTAGATATCATCAGATCTTTAAGGCCAAGGAAGATGAAGAGAAAACTGCATTCATTACCCCGTGTGGCACGTACTACTTTAAGTGTATGCCAAGAGTGCTGGTTCAACATTCGCAAGAGTTGTCCAGATTAGTTTTGAACCTCAGCCACATAGAAATGTGGAGGCATACATGGATGATATAGTGGTCAAGACCAAGGACAAGGAAACACTTATTCAAGATTTGTAAGAAACATTTTCAAACATGCGCAACATCAACTTGAAGCTCAACCCCGAGAAGTGCGTGTTTGGAGTCCCGTCCGGTAAGCTCCGAGGGTTTTTCGTGTCACGGCGCGGGATTGAAGCCAACCCCACCAAGATAGAGGCAATCGAGCAGTTGGCGGCACCCAAGCGTGTCAAGGATGTATGACGCTTGGTGGGTTGTATCGCCGCCCTCAGCAGGTTTATTTCCAAGTCAGCAGAACGCGCCCTACCATTTTTCAAAATCTTGAAAAAGGCAGGTCCAATGAAATGGACTCCGGAAGTGGAAGCAGCGTGTAGGATCTGAAGTATGTCTAGAGGGGGGTGATTAGACTACTTGGCCAAATTAAAAATCTAGCCTTTTCCCAATTTTAGATGTTGGCAAGTTTTAGCAATTGTAACAAGTCAAGCACACCCTACACATGCAAGTCTAAGAGTATAGCAGTGGAAAGTAAAACCATGCACATGAAAGTAGAGGGAAGGGATAGGGGGATCAAACACAATTGGAAACACGAAGATTTTTCCCATGGTTCCGATAGGTTATGCTATCATACGTCCACGCTGATGGAGACTTCAACCCACGGAGGGTAGCGGTCGCGAGAGTCAACGGAGGGCTCCACCCATAAGGGTTCACAAAGTAGCAACCTCGTCTATTCCATCACGGATTACATCCACGAAGGACTAGCCTCACTCGGGCTAGATCTTCACGAAGTAGACGATCTCCTTGCCCTTACAAACTTCTTGGTTCAACTCCACACACGAAGACGGAGTCTCCCAAGCGACTCCTAACCAATCTAGAAGACACCACTCTCCAAAATGTAATAGATGTGGTAACAATGATGAACTCCTTGCTCTTGTGCTCCAAAAGATAGTCTCCTCAACACACAATCACTCTCTCACAGATTTGGCTTGGTAGAAGAGGTTGATTGGGTGGAAAGCAACTTGAGGAGCCTAGAAATAAAGATTCATATGGTTGGAGTGGAAGATCTTGATCTCAACACATGGGTAGGTGGCTCTCTTTCAGAAAAATGGATGGGACAAGTGTTGGTATATTCTGAGTGCTTCCTCTTCGAGTGATAGGTAGGTGGAGGGGTATATATAGGCATCTCCAAAAATCCAACCGTTACAACATTATTGCCCAACTCGGTGGAACCGAAGTAAAAACTCGGTTGCACCGACTAGTGCAAAAACGTGGCAACTTTTGGCGTTTCGGTGAGACCGATATATAAATCTCGGTGGGACCGAATTGGCTGACCTCATCAGTTTCCAAATCTCGGTGAGACCGATTTCCAAAACTCGGAAATTCCGATTCTTAGAAATGGGTTACCTGAAAGTTGGTCACCGATTTCGGTTTCACCGAAAGTGAAAGTTGGTGTCACCGAGACCTTAGGATTTGTCTTAGGATCTGTCTAGGGTAAAACTCGGTAGGGCCGATTATGAAAACTTGGTGGCACCGATTTTGAGTGGTAGGGTATAGACAGAGACTTTTGTGGGAAAAAATCATGTGTATATTTGGTGGCTAAATCTGAGCACTTGAGCAATCAGATCATCATAGATACCTCATCCCCTTTTAATAGTATTCGCTTTCCTATGGACTCAAATGTGATTTCTCACAAAATGAAAAATGTAGAATCTTGAATCTTGTTGCCAATAGATGTTCCTTTCATCTATGGATCTCCTCACAATCCTTTGCCAATCCATTCATTGAACTTTTCCTGAAATATACTTGGTGGAATCATTAGTTCAATGAAATATATGTTGCTATTAATTACCAAAAGCACCTAGGGAGAAGTTGTGCTTTCAATCTCCCCCTTTTTGGTAATTGATGACAACATATAGATCAAAGCTTCGATAGCGATAAAACAATGAATAGCATCGTCGATTTGAGAGGTATGTGATAAGCAAGAGCTCCCCCTAACTTTGTGCATTATTTAAAATTTGCCATTGAATGCAAATGCATAATCGATTAGGATCATGGGTAACTCTTCCATGTCACATACAACTTGGTGGTGCGCATAAATGATATGAATGGATTACAATGCACATAACACCAAACAAGTGTGAATGATCATCATATAAACATCACATGGATAGGAAATAGTAGCATCATCAACCAAACGATAAACCAAATATTTTTGAAATGAAGAGAGCAACCAAAAGACAAAACACTCTCTCTCGAAGCCCTATGATCTATACACTTCTCCCCTTTTGGCAACAAATTACCAAAAAGTTCAAAGGTATTGGCGGAACCATCTCATTAACAACCAACTTTTGTAGTGATTTTCCGTTTGACTCCTTTGTTGTAGGGAAAATAATACCAGCTTTTCTGCAAAAACTCAGACATAGAGCCACAAAGCCTTTGCATATAGATTAGCCTTTATCATTCTGCTTTTATGGTGATCTTGTCGGTACATTCAATGTACTAACCTACACGGCTGCAACGTCTTATGTTGCAGGATTTTTCTACGACGAGTAAGAGTATGGTATAGGGTTACGGTCTACACTCAACTTGTCGTTGGCGTTGATGGGACTTCACCCCGTTTGACTGTTTGCGCTGAGCCTCATGAGGTATATATCAGTTTTACGTTATTTACATGTGATTGCACTTTGATATATACATTGATGTACTGTGTGTGCCAGCATACTGATCCAGGGATGGCACATAAAGCACAAAGACTTGACCGTTTTGGGTCGGGTCGCTACAGAAATGGTATCAGAGCACATGTTGATTGTAGGACGTGACCCTAGAAAATGGAAAGCTCTAGGAGAGGATCTCTTTAAAACTTTATTTTCGAAAAGGATCTTTTACTCCTCATCTTTTCCGAGTTTTCCCAAATGTTCCTCTTACCCCAAATAGTTAGACAATACCCTTATCCCTTTGACCACTCGGAGGAATAAACTAATGTCACATCAAGCAGGACAAGATATCGGACAACTGATGACCAACTCAGAAAAAAAGGATTTCGCAATGGAAAGAGCTACAACAATTGAAGACTATGAAGACTCGAAGAAATTGAAGACCATGAAGAAATTCCCAGATTTACATGACCCCTAGAAGACCAAACCCCTATTGTATACTCACGTTAGATACGATGATTTGTGATCTGTCATTTGTGTGTGTTTTCCCGACAACCACAAAATAAAACCTATTTTCAAAACTATTGTTTGTATTGTGGGTATCTCCCTTTATCTCTCTCAAGTATCTCATCCCAAAATCCTTGGACCCAATAGATGATGAATGAAGATGTACTTGTATTCTTTGGACCAATGACACAGCTGGAAGTAGCACAGTGGGTACAGAACATGGAAGATCGCATGAAGGAGTACCGTATTGAAGGAGAGTATATGGTTCCATACACTCTACGATGCATCACACAAGGTGCTGCAACATGGCGAGAGATACGTCAAGCTATACAAGGATGGAATGGAGAAAATGCTTGGGAAGACTTCAAGACGATTCTACTAAGATCTCTTCCCATCCAGAAGCCTTGTGATCGTAAAGTGAAGAAGCCTTGTGCATGCAAGATCTATGGAGAAATAGGACACACCCAGGAAGAACACAAGGAGGGATGCCCTCATTGTGAAGAAAATCACTCAGCTGAGGAATGCCCAACTGGACAGGTGACATGTTTCTTGTGTGAAGGAACTAGTCATGACCCGGCTCAATGCCAAATTTACATCAAGGTGCAAGAAGTCATCAAGAAGCAGAAAGAAGCAATGAAAGAAGCCCCGAGGGAAAATTTAGGAGAACATGTGATGAAGGAAGATCTCAGTAAAGGTAAGCAATTACCAATGGTCACGGAAGATGTACCAGACCCACTTGGAGATACCTCGATGGAGGACTGCACCAAGTCATGTTATTCATTTGGAGAAGAAGGACATATCTCCCAGAATTGTCCGAAAGAGTATCTGGGAGACTTCCCGACAGCAGAAGTACAATATGACCCTCAGGAGATAGAAGGAATGATCAACCTGGACAAGAAGAAAGGTCAATTAAGTGGAGTCACCAGATGTTTGCATTGTAGCATGGAGAGACTTCATTGCTATTGCAAGAAGTATGAGCCAAGCATCAGGAAAGGAGCCCAACCCAAGAAGAAGAGGAAGACTCCGTGGTTTTCTGCATGGAAGGATCTCAGCCACATCACATGTCATCGGTGCAATAAGTCGGGACACTACTCCTATACCTTCCTGGAGAAGAAGGCTAAATTTGAGTAGTTGAGTTTTGGATATTGGAAGCAATAAGTGTAATAGGAAGCCCTCTTATTTTCATGAGGTTATGGAGTTGAATTATGTAACGGAAGTCTCAGAGATTGTAATAACTTCATGGATAAATAGAATTTAATGTGTCATGATTTCCTATGTTAAATTGTATGAGTTGTTAGTCTATAAACAAGGATCGCTGACCATTTTCGAGGATAAGAGAAAATATGGTTTATGCATGCATGTGTACATTTCATTTTAAGTGTGGTAGTGATGTCTACTACGCAACTTTATTCTTGTAGACGTTGTTGGGCCTCCAAGTGCAGAGTTTTGTAGTACAGCAGCAAATTTCCCTCATGTGGATGACCTAAGGTTTATCAATCCGTGGTAGGTGTAGGATGAAGATGGTCTCTCTCAAACAACCCTGCAATCAAATACAAGAAATCTCTTGTGTCCCCAACACACCCAATACAATGGCAAATTGTATAGGTGCACTAGTTCAGCGAAGAGATGGTGATACAAGTGTAGTATGGATAGTAGATATAGGTTTTTGTAATCTGAAAATATAAAAACAGCAAGGTAATAAATAGTAAATAGCAAGCAAAATGGTATATTAATACTTGGAAACAAGGTCTAGGGTTCATACTTTCACTAGTGCAATCTCCCAACAATGCTAACATAGTTGAATCACATGATCATGCCTCAACGTGCAACAAAGAATCACTCCAAAGTTCATAAGTAGCAGAGAACATAAGATGAAATTGGTGTAGGTAGTAGAACCACCTCAAAGTTATTCTTTCCGATCAATCTTTTGAGCTATTCCTACAAGTGTCGCAAATAGGCCTAGAATTCGTAGTAAAATAACACCAATGATACATATCAATCAACCCTAATGTCACCTAGATACTCCAATGTCACCTCAAGTATCCGTGGGTAAATTATGCCACATGCGTCAAACAATTTCAGGTCTATCATATTCAATCCAACAAAAAAAGAACTTCAAGGAGCACCCCAAGATTTCTATCGGAGAAAGTAGTATGAAAACGTGCAATCAACCCCTATGCATAGATCCCCAAGGTCACCGGAATCCGCAAGTTGATGCCGTAACATATATCAAGTGAATCAATAGAATACCCCATTGTAACCACAGGTATCCGCATGCAAGACATACATCAAGTGTTCTCAAACCAAAATATTCAATCCAACATAACGAGATCTCAAAGGGAAAGATTCAATTCATAACAAGATAGAGAGGGAAGAATGCCATATGATCCAACTATATTAACGAAGCCCGTGATACATCAAGATCATGCCATCTCAAGAACATGAGAGAGAGAGAGATTAAACACATAGCTACTACTACATACCCTCAGCCCCGAGGGTGAACTACTCCCTCCTCGTCATGGCCTCCGCCGGGATGATGAAGATGGCCGCCGGAGATGATTTCCCCTCTCCGACAGGGTACTGTAAAGGATCCAGATGGGTTTTTTGCCGATACAGAGAGTTGTTGCGGCGGAGCGGAAGTTCGTTGTTAACTTTCAAGGGTTTCTATATTTATAGGATTTTTCAGCGTAGGAATCACGTAAAACGGAGCCACGTGGGCCCTAGTACCCATCAGGGCGCGACCAGGGGGGTGGTCGTGGCCTGATGGGTACTGGCCCACAGGTGGCTCCCCTCCGGTGGTTCTTCGCTCCAGTATTTCTTATTTCCTCTAGAAAAAATTATAAACAAGTTTCGGGCGATTCTGAGGACTTTCATTTTCTGCACAAAAAAACATCACAGTAATTTTGATGAAAACAATGTCAGTCCAGGTTAGTTCTAAATAAATCATATAAAGTGCATCAAAACCATATAAAAATGTTGTAAACATAGGCAAATATGGCATGAATACTTCATAAATTATCAATACATTGGAGACGTATCAGGTAGTAATCGATAAAACCACAGGAAATCAAGGAAACAAAGAATGTACCGTTCATGCCAAGGAGTCTGGACAAATGAATACGGATGAGATAAATGTTGGGCCATAGCAAACTATGTGGATGGTGGCATTTGTAATAAAGTACTTTTTGAAATTGGAGTTTTGAGAAGAGATTAAGGATGTAATAAAGGATTGGATACAAAATGAATATGAGTTATGGATGAACCAATACCTTTTTAAACAAACCAATGGAAAGGAAAATGTATTTCCACAGAGTGGAGTCTGGACAAAAATAAGCCTGAGAATTATTTTTATATGATGGTTACTGAAAGCACATTTGCTCCCTTTGTGGTTTTGGTAATTAATAACAACATATATGTCATTCAACTAATGTTTCCACTAAGCATGTTTCAGGAAAAGTTCAATGATAGGGATGGCAAAAGGATTGTGGAGATACCCCAAGATGCAAGGAAATGGATTGGCAAAGATTCAAGCAAGAGGACTCTACATTTTACTTTGTGAGAAATCACTTTGAGTCCATAGGAAAGCCAATAATGTTAAAAGGGGGTAAGGTACTGTTGGTGAACAAGATGCTCCACGTGCACAAGAGATAGTCACCAAAAACACCCACAAGCTCTTCCACAAAAGTCTGTCCAAAGCCAAATATTCAAAATCGGTGCAACCAACAATTTCCACTCGGTGCCACCGATTCCCAAACTCAGACAGACCCATGCCAAACCCTAGCACATCGGTGCAACCAATTCCCCAAGTTGCTTTCCACCAAATCAATCTCTTCCACCATAGCCAAATCTGTGAGAGAGTGATTGTGTGTTGAGGAGTCTATCATCTTGAAGCACAAGAGCAAGGAGTTCATCGAAATTGCCGAGCCTATTACCTTTTGGAGGGTGGTGCCTCCTAGATTGGTTAGGTGTCGCTTAGGATCCTCCTACTTCGTGTTGTGGAGTTGAACCAAGAAGTTTGTACGGGCAAGGAGATCGCCTACTTCGTGAAGATCTACCCATAGTGAGGCTAGTCCTTTGTGGACGGAAGCCGTTATGAAATAGTCAAGGTTGCTACTTCATGGACCCTTATGGGTGGAGCCCTCCGTGGACTCTCGCGACCGTTACCCTCTATGGGTTGAAGACTCCATAAACATGGACGTACGATAGCACCACCTATCGGAACCACGGGAAAAATCTTCGTGTCTACAAATTGCTTTGATCTTCCTTCCTACCCTCCACTATACATGCTTGTTGTTACTTTCCGCTGCTATACTCTTATACATGCATGTGTAGGGTGTACTTGACTTGCTATCATTACTAAAATCTGCCAACACTTAAAATTGGGAAAAGGTAGAATTTTTATTTGGTCAAGTAGTCTAATCACCCCCCTCTAGACATACTTTCGGTCCTACAAGTGGTATCAGAGCTTTGGTCTCCATTGCATTGGTTTCACAACCTAGGAGAGTATGGCATCTAGTGAGGGAAATTATCACCGTAGAGGTCCGTACTTTGATGGCACTAATTTTGCTAGTTGGAAGCGCAAAATGAAAAAACATATTCTTGGTCATAACCCCGCCGTATGGGATGTTGTTCGTGTTGGCTTGCAAGGTGAATTCTTTGGTGATGGAAAGGAACCGGATCGTGAAGCGACCGCGGATGAATTAAAGATGTTGCAATACAACGCTCAAGCATGTGACATTCTCTTCAACTGCCTATGACCCGAAGAATTCAACAAAATCAGCCGTCTTGAGAATGCAAAAGAGATTTGGGATACTTTGGTTGATATGAACGAAGGTACCAAATCCGTGTGAGAATCCAAGTTGGGCATTCTTCAAAGTCAACTTGACAAGTTCAAGATGAAGGATGGTGAAGGAGTCGCGGAGATGTACTCTAGGCTAGCTCTCATCACCAATGAGATTGCCGGCTTAGGAAGCGAAGAAATGACCGACAAATTCATCATCAAGAAGATACTTCGAGCTTTGGATGAGAGATACGACACCGTGTGCACATTGATCCAAATGATGCCCAACTACAAAGATCTCAAGCCTACGGAAGTCATTGGAAGGATTGTTGCTCATGAGATGACACTCAAGGACAAAGAAGAGCTTCACATCAAATCTAGCGGTGCTTACAAAGCCACAAGTGATGCTCCCGCAACTTCAAGCAACAACCTTGTCACAAATGAAGAGATAAGCCTCATGGTCAAGAAATTCAACAAGTTTTACAAGAATAGAGGCAAAGAACGAAGCTCCAACTCAAGATATGAAGAGAAGCGTTCGTCAAGTCGTGACCGAAACTGCTACAATTGTGGGAAGCCTGGACACTACTCCAATGAGTGCACGGCTCCCTACAAATGAAGAGAAGAGTCACCTAGAAGACGAAGCTCAAGGAATGAATCACCTCAAAGAGAGAGAAGGAGTAGAGATGATCGTTATGAACGAAGACCCTCAAGGAGAAGTAGGGACTCGGAGAAGAAGGACAAGTACACCAAGAGCTACACAAGAAAAAGACATCAAGCTCATGTTGGTGAATGGTTTTCCGGCTCCGACTCCGACAACAACTCCGAGAGAAGCTATCACTCCAACTCCGACTATAGTCAAGATGAAGGTGTTGCCGGACTTGCACTAGTGACTACCAACTCCTATGATCTATTTCATTCACCAAATGAAGGGAGTGGAAGTTTCTTCATGGCTAAAGGCCCCAAGGTATCACACCCCGAGTATCTTGATTTCAATAGTGATGAAGATGATTTACTTTGTGATGATGACTTGCTCTTTGATGAAACTAGTGATGTTAGTCAAAATTTACTTGATAATTCTCATGTTAGTCAAGATAAGTCATTTGATGATGATAAGATGAAAATGGAACAACTAACTAAAGAACTAAACACTCTTAAGTTAGCTCATGAATCTACTCTTGAAGATCATAGAGAGCTTGTAAGGACTCATGAGAAGCTACGCTTCGAGAAGCTCACCTTGGAGCAAGAGCATGAGTTTCTTAAAGCTATCAATGACGATCTCCGAAAGAAGACTTCATCTTATCTAGCCAAACGATTACTCTTGTCTACATTCATGCCACAAGTTAAATCTAGACAAACTAGTAACAAAGGCAAGAAAGGTTCTTCATCTAGTAGCAACAATAAAAATGCTAAACCTAATGATGTTGCTTCTAGTAGTTCTATTGATTCCACTAATGATGATTCTCTTAGCCAAGTTACACTTGAGCAAGAAAACGCTTTATTGAATGGAATTATAGAGAAAGGTATCTACAAGAGTCTTGCCGGGTGTAAGCAATTTGAGGAAATTGTACGCAAGCACGGAGGATACCGAAAGAACCATGGCATTGGCTACTTCAACGCTAATGGAGTTGAATGGGAAGAAGGTCAATACCCCAAGCCCAAGTTTGTTCCTCAAAAGGAGAAGTATGAACATACTCCTCCCAAGGGAACAAACACTCAAGATGACCTTCCACCACAAGACCACAAGCTCAAGGGCAAGAACAAGCTTCAAGAGGACATTGACTCATATGAAGATGAATCCCAAGCTTTGGTGGAGTGGGTTCCCAAGGCTACTTCAAGCTCAACTTCTACAAGGGCTACTTCAACACCAAGGATCCCCATCAAGTTGATGTGGGTCCCCAAGAAGAAGAACTATAGAAGTTCTTGAGGGGTGACTCCGCCAATGAAATTCACTCACATTCATTATTGGCAAGAACTAGTTGCAATCAACATCAACTCTATGCAATAGTTCAAGGAGTCACACATTCCCTCAAAGGTAAGCAAGGGACAAGGTAATCAACAAATCCATGGACATCATCACACATGCTTTGCACTCCATGTCCATAGATATCCTTGTATTTGTCTCTTGTGTGTTGGTACTAACCCATGTAGGTGAGAAGAGTAAGGAAACAACAAGGATGCTCCCAACTCATGGTGATCTTCATCAACCTTGACCATCCACCACTACCTCACCAACATGAAGTCTTCATCGACAAAACCCAAGGTTAGTTTGTCCCTCCTATGGGGGGATGTCACATCAAGGGGGAGCTTTACTCTAAGACTTGAGTTAAAGCATCTCATAGTATGTGACAACATTAAATGCTTTATGTAAAAGTGGTAACCCCACTTGTGCTTAAACGATGAGTATGACCTATGATCAAGTATTCTTACTTGGATCCTAAGTCAATATACTCATATATAGATGACTCCGTCATCGCCAAAATGCTTGATAGATGCTAGTATGTTTGTGCATGTTTGCCATGATTTCATTTGACATCTTTTTGTGTGAGCATGTTGGTCTGCATTTATTTATCCATTCGAGGACATCCAATTGTTGCTATTTGGTTTTTGATTTCTCTTTTTCCAATTGGATGGACAAGAATGCCTAGGACCACTCTCTAGCTATCTATGCTTTCTTACCTCATATTCCATTCTTGTTGCATCACAAAATTTGAACAAGTACTTTTCGATCCCTCTGTGTGAGGAGCACTCGGAGTTCCGTATCGACAAAGGACTGACCATTAAAACCTCCCAAGTGCATCTCGGTAGAACCAACCCAAAATCTCGGTCTCACCGAATGCCTAGGGTTGATCTGGTTTTCTATCTCGATACCACCGATTCCATCTTCTCGGTTACACCGAGTTTCCCTGTCAGCAGACAGTTGAGGAACTCGGTGACACCGAAAAGTTAGAATCGGTGTCACCGACAGTGAAGGGTATATATCCTGGCGGACACGACTTTTGAAATTCAATCTCAAGAGCTCGTTTCCTCCAACCCTAAGTTGCCGCTCCGGACCCCCTGGTCGTCGCCCTTGCCTCCCCGTGCATCTCCGCAGTTGGGAATCGCCGCCGCCGACGGAATCTTCGCCGCCGTCGTCGCCTTAGCGGATCCTTCACCGAGCTAGGATATGGATCCGGCCCTCCTTGCGCTCCCCATCCGATTCTTGTGCATTGGAGTTAATTTTATCGATAATCCACCGATTGCAAACCTCCCTATCCTCTAGAAAACTCAGTAGAATAGCGAACGAACGATTTTTTAGGTTTTGCCGTCCGCCACATGAATCTCGGTAGAACCGATGCAAAAGAATCGGTAGCACCGATTCGTTTTTTCTGGCAAACTGAGAACACCTCGGTGGAACCGAGTGCCAATTTTTGGTGTGACCGAAAATGGGGCCAAGTTTCTGGAAAGCGAGTTGTCTGTCTCGGTGGGTCTGAAAAATTTGCCTCAGTTGCACCGACATACATTTGGCAGAATGCAAGATTTGAGAAATCTTAGTTCAATCTTTTGAAAATGTCTACATTTTGTGATGACTCATCCTTCCCACTCTTCTATGCTCTATTCACAGGGTCAGAGTTGTCAGATGCTGAAGACAGTCAGAATGATCCCAGAGAGCAGAGTGTTGACATGAGCTCAGGCACTAGTCCTGAGGGGAGCTATGATGATGTTCCTAGCTCTCCTGACCTGCCCAAAGCTGCAACAAGAACAAGGAGAAAGCTCAATTCTGATGAGGACGATGGGGACTTCATCCCTGAAGAGCTTCCCAAGAAAGATGATGCTGCCACTTCTTTCAAGAAGAAGAAAGCTATCAGAAAGGAGTATGCTAGCTCTGAGTCAGCTAGAGCACCAGAGAGCTCCAGAGCAACCATGACAGTTGTGCCTCCCAAGAAGTCTATGCCTAAGAAGGCAGGAGAGAAGAAGAAATCCAGGAAGAGGATCATACATGTTGTTGGCAGGCCTACCTCTATGTTTGAGGATCCAGAGGAGGCAGCTACTGAAGAGGAGGGGGTAGAGCCAGCTGCAAAGGCCCCTCCCAAGAAGAAGAAGAAGCTTATGGCAGATGCTATGTCTAAGGCTACCACTTCCAAGAGCACCAAGTCTGCTCCCAAGAAGGCTGCTGCTGCTGAAAAGCCTAAGAGGTTCTCCAGAGAGATACCAGCTTCCAGCAAGAACAAGACCTCCACTTTCAGGGAAGCTGAGGATGATGATGATATTACTGCTTTGATGAAGCTCAGACCACACCTTCCAGAGCACAATACCAACCATTTGCTTGCTGAGGACATGAAGAAGAGGAAGGATTCTGGTTTGAGGGAATGGTGAGCAATTGATCCATATGCTCAGAGGAGGAAAACAGTTGTGGACTATAGGTTTTATACCAAGGAGCAACAAGATTTCTATGAGACAATCTTGCTTGATAAGAGTCCAACTGTGAGTGACATGAGATACGTTGATTGGAAGTACATCAAGGCAAATGAAGATTACTTCCCAAATGTTCAAGACAACTTTCATTGCATTGGCCTAGATGAATTTGTTGGCAGAGAGTTCACTGCATGGAACGATGAGATGATCATGCAATTCTACTCCACTGCTCACTTCTATGGAGATGGTAGGATTGTGTGGATGACTGAAGGAGCAAGGTATGAATCCACTGTTGAGGAATGGGCTGCCATCTTAGGAGTCCCAAAGGTGGAAGATGGAGATTTGGATGTCTATTCTGAATCCAAGGAGAGCCATGATTCTATGAAGAACATGTATAATGAGATCCCTGCTACTAACTTGAAATCTCACAAGTTAGGATCCATTTACTTCCTCCAGGCTGGCCTCCGCACCATGAACACTATTTTGAGGCACACCTTGATGCCTAAGTCTGGAGATGACAAGATGATTCGAGGCTATTCCATCAACATGCTGATCCATCTTGATAGACACACCAGGATAAGGGTGATGGACTTGATTGTAGAGACTGTGAAGAGAGTTGCTGCTGATCAGAAGTGCTCATGCTGCTATGCACCCTACATTCGGATGCTCATCAACTCCAAGCTGGAGAAGCACATTTTTGCTCTTCACAGGCCACACTTGCCCCTACGGCCAGATCTTGAGGATAATGTCGTGGTGATGAACCCAGATCATCCCACCTCAGCTGCAGCACAGGCAGAGGCAGAGGCGGCTAGAGCCACTAGTGCTCAAGTCCCTAGATCCAGGAATGACCAAATGGATCTCTTGATCACTACCGTTCAGCGCATGCAGAAGGACATCAAGGACATATTGGCAAATCAGCATAGTCTTGTGAGGATCATGGATAATAGGATCAAGACCCTCAATGACAAGGTGGATGGGCTGACCAAGACCGTGAACGAGCTCAAGAAGGAAGTTGATAGTGTGCCCAGTCCCGACACTTCAGATGATGAGGATGACTCTCCTCTCAGGCAAGGCGCTCAGTTCACTACTCAGGCCAGATCAGCCACAGTGCCAGCTCAAGAGTTGAGGCCTTCTTCATCAGCACCTGCTACAGCCTCTTCACCTCCATCAGCTCCTCCAGTACCTCCCGTTGCTACACCAACTCCGTCCATGACATCAGCCGACATCTTCGCCGATGCAGTTCTCGTGACTCCTTCATCAACCACCGGAGGAGATCAGCCCCAGAAGAACGATTAGCTATATCTCTTTGAACTTTTTGATAACTTGTTGCCAAAGGGGGAGAAGTTGTATATAGATCTTTAGGCTTCGAGTGAGAGAGCGTTGGTTTTTATCGCTTTTTCAAAAACATTTGGTCTTTTGGTTTGGATGTGTTAAAACTTTGTGGTGTTTGATCATACACTTGATGTGTGTTGCTACTATTTCCTATCATTTTGATGCTTATGAGATGGTCATTCACCGTTACTTGATTGTGTTATGCTATGATGTTCATTCTAATTATTCTCGCACACCACCAAGTTGTATGTGACATGAAAGAGTGCCCTATGTACCTAATCGATTGTGCATTTGCATTCAAACGCAAATTTAAAATAATGCACAAATTTAGGGGGGAGCTCTTGCTTATCACATACTTCTCAAAGCGACGATTATATTCATTGATTATATCATATGTCGAAGCTTTGATCTATATGTTGTCATCAATTACCAAAAAGGGGGAGAATGAAAGCACATTTGCTCCCTTGGTGGTTTTGGTAATTAATAACAACATATATGTCATTGAACTAATGTTTCCACTAAGCATGTTTCAGGAAAAGTTCAATGATAGGGATGGCAAAAGGATTGTGGAGATACCCCAAGATGCAAGGAAATGGATTGGCAAAGATTCAAGCAAGAGGACTCTACATTTTACTTTGTGAGAAATCACTTTGAGTCCATAGGAAAGCCAATACTATTAAAAGGGGGTAAGGTATTGTTGGTGAACAAGATGCTCCACGTGCACAAGAGATAGTCACCAAAAACACCACAAGCTCTTCCACAAAAGTCTGTCCAAAGCCAAATATTCAAAATCGGTGCAACCAACAATTTCCACTCGGTGCCACCGATTCCCAAACTGAGACAGACCCATGAAAAACCCTAGCACATCGGTGCAACCGATTCCACTTCGGTGCCACCGAGTTTGGGTTGCCAACTTTCTGTTACCTCGATTCACAAAATCGGTACCACCGAGTTTGTTGGATCGGCGTCACCGAGTTGCACAATCTGACCATTGGTCATCTTATCGGTACCACCGAAAATTATATATCGGTCTCACCGAGATTCAAAAGTTGTCACCTTTTGGTCACTTCGGTACCACCGAGATTCACACATCGGTGTCACCGAGTTGGTCACTTTAGGTGTAACGGTTGGATTTTTGGGGATGCCTATATATACCCCTTCACCACCACCCACTCGAAAGAGAAGCACTCAGAACTATTCCATACTTGCCCCATCCAATTTTCTGAGAGAGAGCCACCTACTCATGTGTTGAGATCAAGCTATTCCACTCCATCCATATGAATCTTGATCTCTAGACTCCCCAAGTTGCTTTCCACCAAATCAATCTCTTCCACCATAGCCAAATCTGTGAGAGAGTGATTGTGTGTTGAGGAGTCTATCATCTTGAAGCACAAGAGCAAGGAGTTCATCGACATTGCCGAGCCTATTACCTTTTGGAGGGTGGTGCCTCCTAGATTGGTTAAGTGTCGCTTGGGAGCCTCCTACTTCGTGTTGTGGAGTTGAACCAAGAAGTTTGTACGGGCAAGGAGATCGCCTACTTCGTGAAGATCTACCCATAGTGAGGCTAGTCCTTTGTGGACGGAAGCCGTTATGGAATAGTCAAGGTTGCTACTTCGTGGACCCTTATGGGTGGAGCCCTCCGTGGACTCTCGTGACCGTTACCCTCCGTGGGTTGAAGACTCAATAAACGTGGACGTACGATAGCACCACCTATCGGAACCACGAGAAAAATCTTCGTGTCTACAAATTGCGTTTGATCTTCCTTCCTACCCTCTACTATACATGCTTGTTGTTACTTTCCGTTGCTATACTCTTAGGCATGCATGTGTAGGGTGTACTTGACTTGCTATCATTGCTAAAATCTGCCAACACTTAAAATTGGGAAAAGGTAGAATTTTTATTGGTCAAGTAGTCTAATCACCCCCCCCCCCCCTCTAGACATACTTTCGGTCCTACAAGTGGTATCAGAGCTTTGGTCTCCATTGCATTGGTTTCACAACCTAGGAGAATATGGCGTCTAGTGAGGGAAATTATCACCATAGAGGTCCATACTTTGATGGCACTAATTTTGCTAGTTGGAAGCACAAAATGAAAATGCATATTCTTGGTCATAACCCCGCCGTATGGGCTGTTGTTCGTGTTGGCTTGCAAGGTGAATTCTTTGGTGATGGAAAAGAACCGGATCGTGAAGCGACCGCGGATGAATTAAAGATGTTGCAATACAACGCTCAAGCATGTGACATTCTCTTCAACTGCCTATGCCCCGAAGAATTCAACAAAATCAGCCATCTTGAGAATGCAAAAGAGATTTGGGATACTTTGGTTGATATGCATGAAGGTACCGAATCCGTGAGAGAATCCAAGTTGGACGTTTTTCAAAGTCAACTTGACAAGTTCAAGATGAAGGATGGTGAAGGAGTCGCGGAGATGTACTCTAGGCTAGCTCTCATCACCAATGAGATTGCCGGCTTAGGAAGCGAAGAAATGACCGACAAATTCATCATCAAGAAGATACTTCGAGCTTTGAATGAGAGATACGATACCATGTGCACATTGATCCAAATGATGCCCAACTACAAAGATCTCAAGCCTACAGAAGTCATTGGAAGGATTGTTGCTCATGAGATGACACTCAAGGACAAAGAAGAGCTTCACAACAAATCTAGCGGTGCTTACAAAGCCACAAGTGATGCTCCCGCAACTTCAAGCGACAACTTTGTCACAAATGAAGAGATAAGCCTCATGGTCAAGAAATTCAACAAGTTCTACAAGAATAGAGGCAAAGAACGAAGCTCCAACTCAAGATATGAAGAGAAGCGTTCATCAAGTCGTGACCGAAACTGCTACAATTGTGGGAAGCACGGACACGTTTTCTTAGAAGGATACGAAAACCCGAGAGTTGTGAAGAAACGATAGATGTTTTGTTCATCTTGCAGGATCAATGGATTTACCCGAACTTCGTTCGTGGACAAGAGAAATTCTGCAATGCTTGTGAGGATGTCCAAGTGTGAGAATATGAGATTTGCTAAACCTTATACAGAGTGATGATTTGGGTGCGGAATGGATTGATCACCATGACGACTTACTCTTATCCTTCGCTCTTGTTATTTGGAATGGTAAATCTGAGTGACTTACCCATAGTAAAGTGACAACAACCGTTGAAACCTTTGTTTTAAGCCTTAGATTGGTATGATGATGAATCCTTGTACATGGCTGCTATTGCCAAATGTAGGATTTTTTACGGTGAGGATGAAGCCAAGACCCATTTCACTGTAGGATAACCTTTAACTGATGACCACCATGAGATCACCGATAAGTTGTTTAGAATTATCGTAAGGCCTGCCAGTTAAGAAGACCCAGTATCAGAAGAACTTTATATTGACCTAAGACCACAAGATTTTTGAAGGAAACGTTATGACTGTAACGAAAGAGCATCAATGAAGAAGTTATTGAGAGGAATGTGAAGAGACATATATTGCCAAAAACCCAAGAGGAATGTCATGACTTTGAGGGACCACTAACTCTCATTCTAAGTTTGGTAGCACCCCAGACTTTTTGCGAAGACCAATGGATTTGTTAGAAGACACCCAAACCCTAACCTTTCTTTCTAGCCTCTTCGAATCTCGAGGATGAGATTCATTTTAAGTGTGGTTGGTTTGTAATATCCCAAAATTTGGAATGTTATAATAATTAATTATATGATTGATTGTTTGATTGATTGATTGAAATTGAGTGAAATTTGAAACTTTTGAAACTTTTGAATGAGAGGGAATAAAATGACTTTCCCCTTTGCTTTTGGAATACAAATTCATCCAATTCAAATCATTGAGAGAAGATGACATGACTTCTTCAAATAAAGGATTTGAAAACTACCGAAATTTTCTATTTGGAATTTATTTCATAATTGGTTCTATTTCCATTTTAAAGTTTGAATGAATTCAAACTCTCTTGCCCAAATTCAAAATTTTGAGAGGAGCAATATGACACTCCAAACCAGGGGCATGTTTGAATTATATTTGAATTCATAATACTTAGAAAAATATTTGGAAAATATTTCATATTGGATTTCAAAGCTATTTTTTTAAATTTGGAAAACACTTATTTTTATAAGTATTTCAACTACCTCTGAAAATATGTTAATGTTTTAGAGTTTGTTTTTCCGGTCATTTTGATATATAACATCAATATATATGGTGTTGTTATCATTTTCATTTCTACTTTTCATTTTTTTCTGTTTTTAAACAAATAGGAAAAAAACATTTGAAAGAAAAACAAACGCGTCAGGCCAGCAAATGACCCAGCCCAGCCTAGCCCACTAACTGGGCCAAAGCCCACAACCAGTCGTGCCGGCCTCATCTCCGAATAGGCAACGGATCGGCCAACCGATCCCACTTACCGTTTCACCTGACGCTGACATGCGGGACCCTGATACGTCTCCAACGTATCTATAATTTTTGATTGTTCCATGCTGTTATATTATCATTCTTGGATGTTTTATAATCATTTTATAGCAACTTTATATCATTTTTTGGGACTAACCTATTGACATAGTGCCCAGTGTTAGTTGCTATTTTTTGCTTGTTTTTACTTTGCAGAATATCAGTACCAAACAGAGTCCAAATGCCACAAAACTTTTTGGAGATTTTTTTGGACCAAAAGACAACTTGGGAGCCAAGGAAGCACCTGGGGGAGGCTCGTGGGGCCCACGATACACCAGGGCGCGCCAAAGGCCCCTGGAGCGCCCTGATGTATCATGGGGCCCACGAAGGTCTTTTCCACCGCCTCTCAGCTCTATAAATCCTCAGAAATTTCAGAAGCCCTAGAGGAGGAGACGAAACACAATTCCAGCCGCCGCAAGTTCCAGAACCACGAGATCTAATCTAACACCATCACGGAGGGGTTCATCATCCTCATGGATGCCTCTCCGATGATGCGTGAGTAGTCCACCATAGACCTACGGGTCCGTAGGCAGTAGCTAGATGGCTTCCTCTCTCTCTTTTGATTCTAAATACAATGGTCTCTTGGAGATCTATTTGATGTAATGACCTTTTGCGGTGTGTTTGTTGGGATCCGATGAATTTTGAGTTCATGATCAGTTTCTATCCATGAATATTATTTGAGTCTTATTTGATCTCTTATATGCATGATTATTTATAGCCTCGTATTTCTTCTTCGAATATTTGGTTTAGTTAGGCCAACTAGATCGATTTTTCTTGCCATGGTTAGAGGTGCTTTGTGATGGGTTCAATCTTGCGGTGTCCTCTCCCAGTGACAGAAGGGGCAGCGAGGCACGCATGTATCGTTGCGATTAAGGATAACAAGATGGGGTCTATTCCTACATGAATAGATCTTGTCTACATCATGTCATCGTTCTTATTGCATTACTCTATTTCTTCATGAACTTAATACACTAGATGCATGCTGGATAGTGGTCGGTGTGTGGAGTAATAGTAGTAGATGCAGAATCGTTTCGGTCTACTAATCTTGGACGTGATGCCTATATATTGATCATTGCCTTGGATATCGTCATGATTATTCGATCTTCTATCAATTGCCCAACAGTAATTTGTTTACCCACCGTGTGCTATTTTCTTGAGAGAAGCCACTAGTGAAATCTACGGCCCCCGTGTCTATTCTTTTAATATATGGCTTTCCGATCTATCTTTTTCCGCATTTGTTTTCAGATCTATTATTCCAAAAACCCAAAAATACCTTGTTGCACTTTTTATTTGCATCTTTTATTTTGTGTTCTTGTGCGGTCTATTTATCCAATCTAATACAAACCAATCTATCTTTTTACCGTGGAGAGATTGACAACCTCTCTTACGCGTCGGGTTACAAGTATTTGTTCTTTGTGTGCAGGTACCGTTTACATAGTGTTGCTTGGTTCTCCTACTGGTTCGATAACCTTGGTTTCATAACTGAGGGAAATACTTACCGTAGCTGTGCTGCATCATCCCTTTCTCTTTGGGGAAATACCGACGCAGTCTCAAGCCATGTCAGACCTACCCACCGAATATGTCCCCGATCGGTCGACCTCACCAGGAGATCCCCTCCTTCCTTCTCTCCCCGGCGCCGCCGATCCCCTTCCGGATTCGCTCGGATCCGATCACCCTCTGCCTAATTCAGTTATTTTATTATTTTAGTGTTTTCTTTGCTTTTTTGTTATATTAGGACAAAAACTTATTTTGTTTAGGGTGTTACTTTTCATAGTTTCTTTATTTTGTTCTTCAAAAGTAATTCTTTTTGCTAGTAAAAGATTTACTAAAATAACTTTTGATTTATTTTGTTGTTTTGTTGTTGTTGATAATAGGTTATTTAGGGAAAACTATTCTTGGTTGCTTTGACAAAGTTTTGTTGTTTTAACTTTTTTTCTTAAGTATTTCCTTCATCTCAATGCTAGTGTGGTTTAGTATCTTGCTTTTGCTTCTTGATTGTTAGAAATATTGTTAGATTGAATGCTTATGTAGGTTGAACTGGGTTTGTCATTTCTGAGAGGGCAACTACTTCCCAAAAGTCTTGTCTTGATCTACCTAGCTACTTCACAAGTGAAATTTAGTGACATAAGGATGTGATCGGGAATCACGGGTAAAATACACAAACCTCTGCAGAGTGTATAAAAACTGATCATGATTAGCCGTGTCCCCGGTGACGAACAACTTTTCAGCAACTCATTGTAGAATTTTCAGCTTGATCTCATCACCTTTTTCATCTAAAAACAATGGGTTGATCCAACGAGGAGTTGTGGCGCTATTCCTCAGAGGATTGGGAGTGAACCAGGGTCTCTGGAGGGAAGCTTGGGGCTGAAGTGCGATACGAAGGCCCACAAACTCGAATTGCTCTGGGCTACCGCGTGATACGATATGTCCAGTTCTACCGCATGATACGGTACGACCAGCTATTAGAGTAGACCACTACTACAAATATAGGAAAATAATTTTGCGCAAAAGAAAACCAACCACAGCAATATGCATGTTTATGTTCCAGCAAGCCAATCCTGATGAAGCTTGCCAATACATCAAATGTATTTGACCCTTGTTGCTGCAACGTATCATGTTGCGGGTTACCATAACGAAACGAAGGTACGAAGTAGGGCTATGATGCTATACTCAACTCTTGCATGTGAGTTGATGGACGCCACAAGACTAGAATATTATATCTGCTGCATAATTGTATTGTAAGCTAGCCCTTGAGCTAAACAGGTGTGTATTGTAAAGCATTGTATGTTCGATGTAAATACTATGGCATGGGTTTTATTCTTGATATTTCATCGTCGACTATGTGTGTCAGCTATTGATCCAGAAACTGACACATTAAGCGCAGAGATTCAGGACCCTCTCAGGGACCGGGTCGTGTCATTTGGCAACCGTCAACGTGTGAACAAGATGAGTTGATACAAAACCGCGCACATGTCAAATAGGCAGGTCTATTTCGTCGTAGAAAAAATATAACAGAATAAAGGAAAGCAAAAAAAAGAAAAAAGAAAAAAATGAGCGCATACTTCAGGGTTAATTATAAATTTTTTTGGTAAGATTAGATTTGATTGGGCATGAGTAGCGAAAGACAAGGAAAATTGGAATTAATTGAGATTTATTAAGTATTTGATTTGAATGAGTTAATGGGTGACGTTGTATTGAGAAAGTGTTA
Organism: Elymus sibiricus; assembly: GCA_039707655.1. Lineage (NCBI taxonomy): Eukaryota > Viridiplantae > Streptophyta > Magnoliopsida > Poales > Poaceae > Elymus > Elymus sibiricus. Next base: position 133,536,624 of record CM077669.1, read on the forward strand.
ATTTGATTAAGTTAATGCAAGTGTCAAATATACCGATCTAAACTCGAAGTGTTTTTCTTAACACGGTACAAACGCAAGCGCTCATATACACGCGCATACAATCACCTCTTTGAACGCACACACGCACATCCTACTCCTATGAGCACCTCCGAAAGACTGAGCCGCCATATCATCTTGAGATTTACGAAGTCACCGTAGGCGCCTCGTCGTCGACGGAAACGTCTCCTTTCACTGAATGTGCATCGCCGAAAATCTTCAAATAAATTCAGGAATAATGCCAGCACTAGGGCTTGAACCCTGGTGGACGGGAATACCACTCCCTCTAACTATGCAACCACATGTTGGTTTGCACTTCGAGTTTGTAGGCCTTCGTATCGCACTTCAAGGTCTCGTGTAAAACATCGGGAAACGTAATATAGGGTTTGTGGGAGATGAGGCCACTATACCAACTCGCTTTTTCGAAGGAGAGGTTTGTTTAGTTGACACGCACCAACGTGTTTAGTGTGCTTTGCATCGGAAAAGAAAAAGGGAAAATCATGTCCCCACACGTGTTACATAGATGCAGCATGTAGGGTAAGGTACACGTCCCGGCTCAGTTCACTACGACTACAGTCTCGCGTCTCGCCTTTGCGAGGTCGTGACTCACGGTGGTCCGGGGCTAGCAGGTCAAAAGCTCAAAAGAAATGGTCAGAAGCGCTTCCCGGTTCAGTGAAGTCTGTACCCAGCCCGCGTGTGGGCCCGACAGCAACTGTGCGTCCGAGTCGCGTCACGGACCCGATCACTCCGGCGGTCGGTGGCGTGCATGTACCGACCTCGTGATCCGCACCTCGCTGTCGGCAGAGTCAGGATGACCACGAAGCCGCCCCAGGCTACGGCCACAAGCCCCAAGAGGCAAAATTTGGTTTTTGACCTTTTTAGAAAAGTTTAGCCGAATTCAATCCCTGTTTGAAAATATTTTAGGATCTGACTCATTTTTTTATCGTCAGGGTCGATGGCGATAGAGTATACCAGGCTACCGCCGACGCACATGGCGGTAGGGGTGCACGCCCTACAGTAATTTTTTCCAAGTATCAGATACATCGCCTATACGCACCTACCGTCGGGCACCTCGGCGGTACAGTTGCACATGCTAGCGCCAACCTGTGTGGCGATAGAGATGTGTTGCGTTGACGTGGATAAGTTATCTACCACAGGGGCGTTGGCGGTAGGCAGTTATAACCTACCGTCATCGATCCTGACGGTAGAAAAAGGATCAGATCCCGAAATGTTTTCGAACAGAGGTCAGATCCGACTAAACATTTGCAAAAGGGTCAAAACATGAAAATTTGCCCACCCAGGACCGTCACAAAAGGTAAAATAAAAATATTAGAGAATATCTAGAGTATGTAAATTGGGCCATCTGAAATAATAACCCTGGTTTATGGGACGAAAGTTTTTTTTTCTTAGATCTCATAAATTTGACCATTCTAAGGGCTTCTTTGATTCGCACGATTCTTAAAATGAAGGAATAAAAAATGCAAAAATAGGATGGTATGTCCTATAGTACCTTACAAAATTTGAAGGTTTGTTTGATAGCGCATGAAAAACAAAGGAATGTTACAAAGAGGTTTAAGTGGATGGAATTTTTTCTCCAAAATGTAGCACAAATGGATCCTGGGAGAAAATTCCCAAAGATGCCACTCCTACGAATCAAACGACCATTAAACAAAAAATTCTTAAGGGTTCAAATTCTTCAAAAATCCTATGCAATTCCTTTGAATCAAAGGAGCCCTAATTTTTTTGCGGATCCTGAATACCGCGGGTGGTTCCGCCATATCTACGGAAATAGCCTTTTTTTGCCGGATACCTTTTCCTCGAAGCAAAATCCATTTCCGCACGCTTCCATTCCTGTCTCACTCCCGCCGCCGCGGCCACACCTTCCCGCTGGATCTTACTGCCCCCGGCTGGCCCGCGCCGTCCGTTAGCTCTGTCGCCCTGTGCCCGCATATATTCCACCAAATTTGGGGTTGGGGGTGCCCATTTGTCTCCGCGGGCTTGCGTCTGCTACCGGCGCCATGGATCCGCCTTGGAGCTTGTCTTGTGGCCTTGTAGCCGGAGGATCCGGTTGGTTCCGGTGCCGGTGAGCCTCGGAATCGACCGGGGGTCGCCCGCGTGCGTCGGGGGAAGGGATTTTGGTCGGCTTTGCTTTAGTTATAGGGGGAGAGAAAGGGGCGGCCAACATTTCGCCGGCCGACGGGGGAGAAGAAAGGGGTGGTCGGGATTTATCCGGGGGAAGGTATGTTCAATGCTCGTCGATTATTTTGATTCAAATTGGAACGGTGAGATTCGGGAAAAATCACGGACGTTCATTTTTTAGATGAACTCGGTTTGTCCTCGTCTTCTTCATCGGATGATTCAGACATAGAAGAGATTATCCTAGACGACGACGTTGACAACCTAGTGTTGTTGCATTTCATGGACAAATTTGAGATGGGCCTGAAGAAAAAGTGTCGCACATCCACGGTTGGCCGATTATGCATTCCCCACAACCTAGTTCTCGACGACAAGATACTCATGAAGGACTACTTCGCCAAGGTACCGACATATCCGGCTCACCTCTTTCATAGGTGGTACCGAATGTGTAGGTCTATATTCGTGCGCATCGTTGAAGCTTGCGAGCAGAATTGACATTTTTTTCACTCAGTGTAGGAATGCTACTGGTTTGCTTGAGTTTAGTACATATCAAAATATCGACGACAATGAGTGCAATTGCATATGGCATTCCAGTCTACTACGCCGATGAATATCTTCGCATTGGAGAAGATACCACCATCAAATGCGTATGGGTCTTTGCGAAGACAATGATTCCGGTTTTTGCCCCAGAGTACCTTTGAGCTCCAAATGAGAAAGACACAAAGAAGCTCCTGATGATCAATGAAGAAAGGGGATGGGCGGGCATGCTAGATAGTATTGATTGCATGCATTGGAGGTGAAAGACATGCCCCGTGGCTTGGGCAGGGCAATAGACCAGCCACAAACGTGAACGTAAACCCACCATAGTGCTCAAAGCCGTGGCTTCACGTGATTTATGTATTTAGCATTGTTTCTTTGGTTTGTCGGGGTCTCTCAATGATATCAATGTTTTGCAGCGATCTTAGCTATTTTCTAGATAACTAGTGACAAAGCTCCGGCTTGCAACTATACCGTCAATGACCATGACTATACCATGGGGTATTATTTGGCAGACAGAATTTATCCTTCATGGTCAACATTTGCGAATACCATTAGTGACCCCAAAACCAAGAACACAAAATATTTGCCGAAGCACAAGAAGCTTGCTGAAAGGATATTGAGAGGGCATTTGGTATGTTGCAAGCCCGGTTTGCTATTGTTCGAGGTCTCGCTCGCTTCTAGGATAAGAAATTCCTAAAAGACATCATGACTGCTTGTGTAATTTTACGCAACATGATCATCAAGGATGCGAGGGATTTGAACTTAGAGTTTTATTATAATAGTGTTGATAGACGTGTGAAGCCTCCCAGGGACGAAAATGAGATCATTGTATTTCTTGACACCTCCAAGAAGATCGAGAACCATACTTCACACTTTCAACTCCAGGGCGATCTTATTGAGCATCAATGACAACTGTATGGACAATAGATTCCTGTATTTATTTAATTAATTTCATATGTATTTGTGTGTGAATCGAACAATTTTTTGTTGTAATAATTATTTGAATTCGAAAATTTATAGTTATGAGGACGATTGTTGTATTGTGATTTGCTTTTTTGGACCATTTATAGTCATATGTGTAATTTATATTATGATTATATTTGGTTCATATTGTTGAAAATCAAGATTTTACAACATATGGGGTGCAAAAAAAGTTTTACAGATGTCCGTACACAATTTTTGCGAGACAACGTATATTGGCTCTGCTAGAGATGCTCTTACTCGGCAAATAAAAGAACACTTTCTATATCATAGCCAGAAATGTAAACCAACCCCATGCCCACTTAAGATGTGACCAATCAAGGGGCAAAACACAGTCTTAGAGAGGAGTGACGGGTCAAAAATTTGTGACTCAGCAGCCTTCTTAGATCTCTAGCAGATACTGCAAACAGCGGTACCGCAAATTTCATCTATGGGATATTGTAAACTAAATTTTTAACGCAGACGTTATGAAAGATCAAATGTGGTAAACACATACCGTATAAATTAGACTACTAGCTCGCTCCATATAGTTAGCCGAAATTCTACAGAGTTCATACAACAAATAGAGTTCATACTAGCTTAAAACATAATAAAAACATAAATCTACTCATCATCATCACCGGGCTTCTTGAAGTGGAGGTGGTACTCCCTCCGCCCGCCACGACCCCTTGGTCAACCCTCCCGCGACCAGCGCTCGACATCACGAGGAGCTTTGGGTGCCTGCGCGCTTGGCAAACAACGACCGGAGGAAGGAGGATTTCTCGCCGGAGGGATGGATTGGTGGCGGGGTGGGGGAGGGAATATGTCGGATGCGAACCATAAACGTCGGTCGCTCCGATATATTTGTAGGAATCAAGGACGATTTATGGGCCGCCTGTAAAAAAAATATGGGTCAGGTTGTTAATAGTGCATCTAGTGCCCCCTTAGTAGTTTTGGAGTATTTACGGCAAATGGATTAAGGGACTAATGTGTTTGTGACTGTACACAGGTGTTATAGCCCCTAAAGAGTTTGGTTTAACCTACGAAAGACGACCCCTAAAAATGTATTTCTTCATATGACGAATTTGATATATTTCTTGAAGAAATTGAAGTGAAGAATTCAGTGTGACCATGAAGAAATTGACGTGAAGACTTGAAGCGTGAAGACTTTGTTTGCATATTTCATTTTCTCTTTCTTGAGTCATAGAAAACATCGTACTGTTAAAGGGGGTCTAGGCGAAGCATAGACGCATTTCTAGGTGATGCTCATAAACTACAATACTAATCCTTTGAGTGAAGACTTTGGGAATCTCTTACAACGCAGACAAGTTCTTCAGTGAGAGAGACGAAGTTCTTCTGGTCACTGATGACTTTGGCCTAATTGAGGAGTTAGGACATCGCCAGTGCGTTGTGCCTACCATGACGACTTTGAGTGCCCACATGAATTTGAGAGTTCGGAATTCTAACCGTTGCTGAGCTTAGTGCTAGCTGTCCAAAGGATCTTATCCTGACAACGATCATACCATTGAAGGGCATTTATGTCTTATCATGTCAGATTGCTCCCAAGCTATAAATAGCTGCCCCCACAACCATTCGTTGGTTGGCTGCTCCGAGAGATAGATTGACACTTGTCATTTAGAGCAACCCATTCCTCTGATGACTTAGAGAGAATCCTAAGTGAGGAAAGACCCCATACACTCAGAGCCTTAAAGTGATTGAGCATCACTGAAGAAATTTTCCTTTGTGGAACCGACGCTTGTTACCTTTGAAGATTGTATATCTACGAGACGGTTAGGCGTCATCCTCTAGACCATTCAAGAGTCATTATGGATTGTCGGGTGACCAGTTTGTGAAGGTTTTGGAAGTCTACCTTGAAGACTTACCACGAGTGATTGGGCGGAGTCTAAGTGACTTTAGCTCAAGGGGAAGCAGTGAGGACTAAGTGTCTTTAGAGTGCAAGCTCAGCCGCCCCAACCAGACGTACGACTGTCACAACAGTTGGATTTGGTCGAACAAATCCATTGTCTTCATAGAGCATCTTGGTTCTATTTCATCAACCCCTCACTTACTTACTCGTACCTTGAAGAAATTGCTTGTTGTTTTGTGAAGACTTTGACTAAAAACTTTCTCTATTTCCTCGACCCAAATTCTTCAGTCACTGCACTTGTCCTATACGCTAGTTACTCATTCACTCGTACGTTTCAATTCATCATGACGACCATGTTGTTCATGTATTTCGCATATGCCTGAGTACTTATCCGCTACACTGTTTTTTGTCACCCTACTATTTCTTCATCTAGAAATTCCTGAGTGACGATTTTGCAAAAATCGCCCAATCACCCCCTGGCCGATATAACGCACTTTCAGTTGTTTATACGGTATCTGGTCGGGCCGGTTTTTTCACGCAACATGTAAATCCGTTGAAATTTAACGATCCGACGAACTTTTAAGGGATCTGCTAGAGATGCTCTTAAATCGCTCCTATACGTTCAAACAAACCGACAACCCTCATATTCAGTTCATGTCTAGGATGGATATAGGCAGCCCAGATGCGGTCATACCCGGCTAATCGAATCCACCTCAAAATCCATTAAATTGCCGGACCGACCGCGGCGGGAGCTCCTAATATGCGCCGCCGAGCGAAACCGACGCTCACGCGCCGTCGCCTAGCGGGCCTGCCCACCAACATGCTGGAAAAGAAACGCGAAGAAAAACTTCTGTGAGAAGGAGGAATAGAAATCTGTACCACACCGTTAAGTGAGCGCTGCCGTGGTAACCTCTAGATCGACCACAATTTGTTATCCAATATCAGGAAACTATACTATTTAATCCTTTTAGTACTACAAATAACATATATTATAAACCCCGGTATAAATTATTTTAAAAATAAAACGCAAATTTGGCAAAGAATTCGTAAAAATATAGAAAAACCACAAAATTTAAAAAAAACATTGATTTAAAAAAACATTGATTTAAAAAAATCATTGATTTTGGAAAAAGGTTCATAAATATTACAAAACACAAATTGGAAAAAAAGTTCATCGATTTTGAAAAAAGTTCACAGATGTAAAAAAGTTCATCGATTTTGGAAAAAAGCTAATCGATTTGAAAAAAGTTCATCGAACTTGATTTTTTTATATCAAATTTGAATAAAGTTCATCAAATTTGAAAAAAAATGATCGAATTTGAAAAAAGTTAAATGAATTTGAAAAAAAGTTCATCCAACTTGAAATCAATTTCATCGATTTGGAAAAAAGTTAATCGATTTTGAAAAAAAAAGCATCAATTTGAAAAAATCAGCAATTTTAAAAAAACATCTAATTGAAAAAAAAGTTAATCAATTTTGAAAAAGTTTCAGAAAATATAAAAAAATTCAGCTTAAAAAAATCATCTAATTACAAAATGTTCATCCATTTGGAAAAAAGTTCATGCAATTTAGGAAAATGTTAATAAATTTGGAAAATAAACTTTACGAATTCGAAAACAAACCCGCTCGTTTAAGAAAATTAAAAACCAAATTAAAACGTCCGGAAATTGACCAGCGAACCCGAAAAGAAAAACCGTGAACTGAAAAGAACAAATAAAAGAAGAAGAAAAAGGCAAATGTGCATGAGTGAGTAATGTAGCCTAGGTTGCGATTGTACCCTTAGAACATAGAGGTTGCCGTTTCAAACCTGACTGCCGCACAATTTCTTGTTTTAAACAGCAAAAAGGGAAGGTATATGTCCTTTACGTGCCTGTTTGTGAATGCCTAGAACACATGCCTGAAGTGTAAATAGGATCTGCCGCGGCGATGTGCCTCTCGCAGCAACTCCTAGCACATGGCTACTATAAAAAAAACGCCTAGCACATGGTCACCACCAGGGAGCCATTACAGGCCGGCTCATTGTTTATCTTTCCATGACAGTTTGATGTTATCCATATTTTGTTTTGTTTCCGTTTCTCTTCACATTTTTCTCCCTTTTTTGTATTTTTTTTCTACTATTGTTTATCGTGTGAATTTTTTAAATATATATATTAGATAAAACATTTTTCATAATTTTGACAAATATTAATCATGCATTTCAAAATACTTAACATGTATAGAAAAGTGTTAATCATGTGTATGGATTTTTTGTCAAATTTTAAAATAACACCCACTTAAAATATATACACGAGACATTTTTAAAATTGAGTATGCAATGTAAAAATGAATAAACAAATATAAGTTGCATTTTAAAAACTTATTTGTAAAATCATAAAAAAATGTATTTTACATTTAAGAAAAATATTCATGAGTTTTAAAAATGTGTTTCACATTTTCATGAAAAAGTTCATGCAATGTAAAAAAAATCTAGGCATAATGTAAACAAAAAGTTGTACCATTAAAAATATGTATGTGACAATTTAAAGAGAACTTCTAACGATTCAAAAAAGTGTTTGTGACATTTATATCTATACTCCTATAAAAATCTGAGTTGGTGGTGATGGTGTGTCTGCCTCCGGACAACGTGAGTCGTTCGATCTATCTCGAACCAGCGGCTGAGATGTGTGTGCATAGAGACATGGACTTACCACCGGAGGGAGCAGATATTTACCCACCTCTGCCACTATATAAAATACGAAGCATACTCATCCGAGTATTATTTCCTTTCTGGCTCATCTCCTTGCATTCTTGCCGGCGGCCGTGAAGGTTCCTGAAGATGGAGTTCATACTCCAGAACCCGCTGCAACATCGTCCCGCTCCCCTCCATATGCCCTCCCCGTCGTGTGTAGCCCCTCCCCTCCCCTCATGACATCACGACCACCTCCCTACTGTGGCACCCCGGCTCAGAGAACCGGATTACCAGTGTTTCCAACCCAGAGATCATGTCTTCTGGAAACACACAACAACTTGGTACAGAACAGAACTGAACTTTATTGATAGATGTCGGGTACAAGCTTATATTTTACAATGATAACGAGGCCAAAGGCACCCTCGGTGCTATAACAGTATCCACATTATTTATGGAACATAGCAGGGCCTCGAAACTACTAAGTACTTCTACGGCGTAGCGGAATATAGCGGCAACTCCATCCACAGGGACACTGCTGTGGACACATCCTAGCTAGTGTAGCACGAACCATCGGGACCTCCGTCCTCGGTTTCTCCTGCATCTGGCATGATACGCTAGGTGAGTACTTTGAATGTACTCGCAAGCTCACGACAACCAAGTAATGCAGCAAACAATAGCATAGCAATCAACATGATATCATTGAGGTAATTCACTTACTGTTACCGATCATCAACTTACTCTCTTCCGGGTTGTTCCACAACCCTCGGAATACTCATAACCATCGAGTACTTCCGAACACAAGACGAGTTCTTCCATCATTACTAACACTGCTACGGTTGACCATCTACTAAGGTCTGGACGGGCTGTCCAATATCGTGGACGCGGCTATTCGAATAGATTTTTACACTCTGCAGAGGTTGCGCACTTTACCCACACCATGAAGCACCCGGCCTCGTGATCCCCTTCGGGTGGACCAGCGTTGCTTCAACGAAACCTGCCTGACCCGTGACTCTCTCATCGTACCACCGGCATTCATCCGCCCCCGGAGGCCTGCCCTGGGTGGCCCCTGTGTCCTCATGACACCTGTATCCTCATGGCACCTGCCACCGTTGTGGCCAAACTAAACTGTCCCAAACGAGGACGCCGGCACAATACTCAATTGGGCTCACAGGGTTATCGCCGCCTACCTGATCAGGGTAGCACGCGCGCATAACCCTCCCTCTTTGGAGGTACCGGTGAAAGAGCACGCGGTTAGGCCAAGTCAAGGCCGTCCCATACCAGCAAATGTGGTTGCACGAGTATGCCCGGACAGGTGACTCAAGATCAACCGACTAAGTTCATCTTGCAAACATAGTGATTCATCACAATACTTAGGTATTTAAATATTGCTATGAATTATTTATGGCAAACAAATAAACATAATGCATATAAAGATGCAATGCTATTGATATGCATTCATGAAATGGGTATCATGGCTTGCCTTGCTCTGTTGGGTTGTTCAAAAGCTCTTGGTCTTCAAATACACCACAATCTCCTTCTGAAAATATTTTCAAAATGCAAATGAAAATGTCACATAATGCATTTTTGTTAACCAGATATTCTGTGGATAAGATAAAAACACCAAACTTGGTCAGAAATTAAAGGGGTTCAATACCAAAACAATGCAAAAAGAATCAACTGAATTGGAGTTATAAACAAAAAGTTATTCAAGGTCAAAGTCTGGTCAAAATTCTGGATTAAAATGAATTTAAACAGAAAATAGAAAAAAACTCCCAGCCGGCCACGTCGAAGGCGTAAAGTGGAGGGGCGCCTCCACTTATACCGCTTCGGGCGCGGGCCTAGGCCGCTGACGGGTGGGGTCCCGGTCTGTTTAAACAGAGGGAGAGGGAGGCAGGGAGGAAGGGCGGCTCACCGGCGACGCTCACCGGCGTTAGAGACGGCGGCGGGGCTAGGAAATGGTCGGAACGGATCGGGCACTCAACGGCGGTTCTCCCTGTACCCGTAGCTCCTCCGGAGGTGGACGGACGGCGTCGCCCCCTTCCTCTCCGGCGGGTGGAGCTCACGGTGGTCGCCGGCGATGCCGATTCCGACGAGGATTAAGCTGGGCAAGGAGTCGAGAAGGACCAGGGGGACCTGCTGATCATGATGGCGGGCTCGGCAGAGACTAGGAAGAAGTGGTGGTGGCTGGCAACAGAGAGGATTCGAGCGGCGGAGCCTTCGCCGGAGCTGAGGGAGACGAGCTCCCGGCTCTTGCTGGGGCGCTCAGGAGGCAATTGATGGATGGCGAAGTGAGGTGAGGGGCTAGGAGGAGCGGGGCAGGGCCTTAAATAGGCGAGAGGCGAGGGCAGCCGAGCTCTCCCGAAGCGGTGAGGCTCGGGCACGCCACTGGAGCAAGGACGGCGAGCTGGCCGTCGCGGCGTGGGGGATGAGGTGATGGAGGAGGGCAGAGGAGCGACGGGACGGGTCCTGCGCCATTAATGGCTTGCGGACGACCACAGTGGCTGAAGCCCACTGTTTTGCCCGTGGAGGAGCTTGGCCGGAAGCGGTGGCAGCCTTCGCCGGCGTCCAGGAGGCTTCGAGAGGGGCCACGCGTCCGGCAGGGGCGCTGTCGGCACCAAGGGACAAGGGGGGGCAGCGAGAGACGGCTCGGGCGAGCACATCTGACGCGGGCGCCATGCAGAGCGCGCGCTCTGGCATGCCAGCCCCGTGCTCACCACGGGTGCGGCCACCAGGAGGCCACGCACGCCTGGCGCACCCTGTCCACAGTGCAGTCCCTCAACCATCTAGTCTCCCTATGCCACTGGCTCGACTAGGTGCACTCTGGCTTGATGGGTAACTTCAGCAACAGTTCCTGGCTGCAAACTTGAGAGGGATCTAGAGATGATGTGAGCTGGAGATGAAGCCATAGGAGATGTCCAGAGTGATCTACTTTGGAAGGACAACAAGCTGGCAAAGTTTGAGAGAATATGAAAAAGATTTGAGGGTAGTTCCTATGTAAACTACCATTCTGGTCCAGAATCTAGATAAGCTTGTGGCACTCACATGGGTGTTATGCTGATGATGAAACTTGGTGGAGGGAAGTTATTTGGTAGTGCACACATGCCATAAAAAATGTAGATCAATTGTGCACCCCTAGCTGGTACTTCCTTCACAAAGTTTTTAAATAAGCAGAATCTTGTCAGAGCCTTGCTGCTGAAAACTTGCACTGGACCAGATGATATTTTTGGATATTGTGGCTAGATAGGATCCCTAGGAGCTTGAGGAATTTATTGGGAATTTTCTGAGATAGGAAAAATGGGGTTGCTTCACAATGGATCAATTCTAGCCAGAAAAGAAATAATTATTCTGGCCATAATTTTATATTGGGCAATGGAATATTTTTGGAGATTATGGAATCATATGATGATGAGAAGGTGTGGAAAAAGTTTGGGAATTTATTGATCATCCAAACTATAGGTTGCTTCACAACCCATAGTGGTGACATAATTTCCCAAATAAAGAAAAGGGTTTGTTGGAAAAGATTAAATATTGGAAATTGATCCAGGAGAGATGTAGAAAGGTTTTGGCAAGATGAGGAGGGTTTTGGGTTACTCGGGAAAAGATTCAAAGAATCATAGATCCAATCAACTGGAAAAGTTTGAAAAATCATCCAAATTTGCAAATAAAATCCAAATGATTTTTGAAAAGAAAAAGTTGCCAAAATCAGGGTGTCACACCTACTGTCGCGGATGGCGACCCAATCCCAATCGCAGTGGCACAAGGCTGAAGGTGAGCAGCCGGTCACAGATTGTTTGTCCGAACTGTCAAGCGATGTTGCCATCGATGATTTCCGACATCTTCATTGTTCCCACTTCAAGATTCGCCACACGACCGTCAAATCAATGGGCTCAAGCCCCTGGTGAGTAAGCTCTGCGTTGGTAGGACCGCGTTCACCTGCACCTCAACCGTCTCCGCGTGCTCCTGCTAGACTAGTGATCTCGGCCCCAACCTCACTGGTGATTCCCATTCCCACAGTGGCAACAACCAATTTCCTGTCCTCTCCCTTCTCTCTCTTTTTTTTCAACGGAACAAGGCTTCACCAAGTTTCAAGCTGGAGGAGCTCACTGAATGCCTTGCTCATCTCTAAAATTGGTTTTCTTTTTTTTTCTGAAAACCAGCAAGTGGAACAAGTTGTGCATTCTTTTCTATTCCATCATCCAGATAGAGAAGTAGGAGTACATTCAGTGTTCTAGGCACATTCACCAAAATTGCCCCCTTTTGCAACTTCATATCCGTTGGAAGTGCTAATACAAATGATGTAGGCAAACCTTAAGTTTTTATAATCTCTGCGTCATGTTCCCCTTTCAGTAACTAACCTTGAGTTGTCATCATATGGAGGTAGAAGTTAAGTTACTTCTCCAAGGACTGCTTACTTTCCTAAGTGACCATATTATTTGATATGGAAAGAATATCAAGCGCACATTCGGAAGAAGTGTTGCCACCATCGGATGGGCTCTCCTGGACGTGCTCATGCGTACACAAAGTGATGTAAGCTGGACTTGATGTGTTGGTAGCCGCCGACGTCACGCGTTAATATTGTTGTGTTGTAGTTGACCCCTATTTGATATGGCGGCTTGTAGATTAATCTTCTAATGTGTTTATTCAATGAAGCTTTTGCCGTTAAAGTTGCTATTTTAGTGGTGCCTTGAAATGCTGTTAAATCAAGAAACATCAATAAATGTGTCAATTACATGTTATTCATGTTCTTTGCTACTTGTTCACAAATTGTTTGATGGTAACTGCTATTTATTAGACTGGATAAAGCTGAGATATCATCATAACGAAGTTCACAAATTGGTTGATGGTAAGCGCTATATGATATGTGCATAATTTATAAATTGTTAATTATTTCTTTGTTGTAAATTTTGTCGTGCCTTCTCTGATTCTAATCTATACCAAGTGTGATGCAACTATGATGTTTCCGTTTTCTCTTTCCAGAAAAAGAAGTATGATGTTTCCGTAGCAAACTGAGGTAGCAATTAGGTAGCTGGAGGTGAGGGTGGTGTTCCAGAAGGTACTGGATTCTAAGCAAACTCCTCAGCTCCAGTTATTTTTCAGTACCAAGTAGTTGCATTCATGATGGACTAGATGTTTGAATTCTGGATCTGTTTTGAAGAAGAAGTATGAGGTTGTGCTTGAGAACACCTCTAGGCTATAGGATCATATGGCTGATTCATCCACTTCTTTCCTACCTAAAGGTACAGTGTGCAATGCTCTCCTCGAAAATGAAAAAAAATCAACTTCACCACTCTCTTAGGATAACCACATATATGGTGTGTCTTTTGTGGTTCTCGTTGTATGTAGGAATTTTGGGCTGGGAAGAAAGTAACAAAAAATAGTGCTCCAATATAACGAATGATTACAAAATTCACTAAAACATGTTGCATTTTTTACGAGTTCAAACAATTTCTCAAGTCGTGTAGTGTATATTGAAAGAGCAACATTCAAGCAATAGAGAACTTTCAGGCCTTCCATTTTTCCAACATGTTTGTCATATGAGACATAATAAAGACACTTTGGCTTCAAGAAATCACTTAATCTGTTGATGTTTATTTCCACTTCTCTAATTCATTATCCTTTTGCTCTATAGAATTAAATTTTCAACAATTAATCTATGATTTAAAAGCTGGAGGCTCACAACTACTTTAGGACAATTATGTCATGTTTTATACCTTCTCCTTCAATTATGTGCGGTTCATTTTTTATTAATTTTCCAGTTCTCGGGTTTACAAATCTTACAATTTCTCTATGAAAGAAGGTCATAGGACAGGGTTAGGAGGCATGGATGAGAAGGGTCGAGATGTTAGTGGAGCATATGAGGTGGGAGGAGGAAGACGAGCCACATGTGTTGAATGAGATATGCACAGATGGGTGTGTATCTGTATTGAAGTATGTCTTTGATGAGTGAGTGCAGCTTGTGTTGGCAATATGTTCCTTCTTAGCTGTAACCATCTTCCATGAAGGAAATATTCCGTAAACCTGTGCAAACTTTATCCGCTGAAAGTATTGTGCATTTGGTAAAGTATGAAAGCAGATCACACGATTCCAAAGAAATAATCATTAGAGTTAAAAAGTTTAACCATTGGGTGTATATTCCTCTTCATTTTCTTTGGTGTTAAGGTGCAGTATTTGAGTGCACTCCAACTACTAATGCTAATTCAAAAGGGTTCTATTTGATTTGACCATCCACATATATCTTCTCTTCATTTGACTATCTTGATTATTGGAAATATTTAACAAACTTTGAGCCATAGCGGAGCTAATTTTATTGTGGTTCCGTTGCAACACACGAGCTCCTTGCTAGTACCTAATAATAATAAAGTGGCTATTGCTTCTTGCCGTACGTCACATAAATTACCCCCAAAGTTGCAAAATATTATCACCAATACCACCTATAAGTGATAAAAACCATTTAGCACAATGAATCCTTGCCCATGCAGTAGCAACCTCTTATACTACGCTCTGCGTGCTGGGAGAAGCCGCAGCGCGCCTGTTTGAACCATCCCATCTCCGGGCGGCCTGTTTTATATTTTTTGTTTTTTCTACTTTATTAAATAATTTGGGGCGTCAAAAAGGTTATAAATATTTTAAAAAATTAAAATCTTGAAAATAATTTTTTTAACATTTCTAACTATTTCTGTATTAACAAATGTTCATGATTAATAGAAAATGTTCGCATATTCAAAAAAAATCGAAATAAATGTTTGAAAAATCCAAAAATGTTCATGATTTTTTTTAAAAGTTCGTATATTCAAATATGTTAATAAATTGAACAAAATTTTGCCAAGTCATAAAAACGTTCATGAATTAAAAAATATCCTAAAATTCGAAAACAGTTCGTGACTTACCAAATAGTTTATTGATTCATATTTTTTTTGCTGATTCAGAAAATGATCATACATTTCGTTAAATCAAAAAAGTGTTTGTGAATTTCAAAAATTGTTCTACTATTTTCAAAAAAATGTTCGTTGATTCTAGAAATGTTCTTCTATTGAAGAAAAATGTTTACTTTTCTTTAGAATTTTAATAAAAATGTTTGCAAATAATATAAAATGTTCATTAGTTTAAAAAATGTTCATAATTTTAGAAAATCTTGAAAAATCTTAAAAAATGTTCATGTGAAAAATATTCACGAGTTCAAATATGTTCATGAGTTTACAAATTGTTTAGGATATTGCAAAATTGTTCACGATTTCATGAAAAATGAGAGTGATAGTATATCTCGGTGATGCAGCAAAATATGACCATGCCCATTGAAGATTATGATTTATTTGCTTTCGTTGCAACGCATGGGCCGTTTTGCTTGTTTACAATAATAATTATTGAATGTAATAAAATATTTTCGTAGGTTTAGAAATATTTATTTCTTCAACAAAAATGTACTTGTCCATGATTTTTAAAATTGTGTATAAATTAAATAAATGTTATTGTACTATAATAATTACTATTACTATTAAATAAAATCTACAACGTGTGTTTGGAAAAAAGTTACCATTTATTCAAAAAATATATCAAAACATGTATGTTTAAAAAATGTACATCGTGTATTTGAAAAATGTTCAAAGTGTATCAAAAAAATGTTTCACATGTGCTCTAAAAAATTAAACTGTGTACTGAGAAGATGTAGATAAATGTAAAAAATGGAAAACTAATTAAACCCGACAAAGACAAGAAAAGAAAACTAAAGAATATGAAGAAAACCAAAAAAGCAACAAAAGAAAGCTAAAAGTATAATAAAGAAAGAAAAAACTAAGAAACCCCATGAAAAAAACAAAGAAAAAAGTTTAATGTAGGAAAAGGGAAAGCGAGGAAAATCGGTGAAAAAATAAAGGAAGCGATACCGACTATTAGAAATCTGCCAATTCACATGTGGTGTGTGAACAAGGTATTTCTTTTTTCGAGAGAAGAGCTCTTTTTCGTTGAAAAATCGAGCTTCATGAGTGGTTGTGAATGACTGCGTTTTTCAATCCTCCGAGTTGAAATTGAACCCAGCCCCCGATTTCTGTCAATCAATCCAAACAAAGTTTATTTTGTATAATGCAGGCAGTTCGATTTTTTCTTAATCGGAGTACTTGGTATGGGCTTATATGGTTCAAACAAACCAAATGAAATAGAAAAAAAAGAAAACGGAGAAGAACAAGCTAACCTATAGTGACACACGAGCGGCAGCGAGCGACTTCGCTAATGGGCCAGCCCGATTCACTAGCTGGTAGGCTATTCCTTATAGGATTGGTACGGGCAAGACATAGCCTTGGCAAGACGGACCTACTCTTTTCCTCTTCCTATTCTCCCTTGTCCGCTCCGTCTCTCCGTAACTCCGCTGCCACCCTAGCTCCGTCGTCGTCCCGACCCCATAGCATCACCACGAAACTTCTCCCCACCGTTCTCGCCCCCCCCCCCCCCCCGGACATGGTCATCGCCCTAGTAGTCGTCGTGGTTTGTCCAACTCATTTGTGTTCATCGGGTTCGTCAAAATTCTGAACATTAATTCCTTTGTAGGCAAACCGATGGATTCACTGGGTTCATGGGATGGGGTGTATCAAAATAAGGAGCTTGATGAATTCATTCAAAAAGAGTTGTGGATTTGGCATACTTTCTTTGGCTAGTCTGGTTCTGATACGTCTCCAACGTATCTATAATTTTCGAAAAAGATAACGCCCACACGTGTGGGGGTTTGGCAACCCGCCCACACGCATGGATCGCCGTCCATTAGCAGCTGCACGAATCTTGGCAAAATTTGCATGATTTTCTTTGCCACGTAGGACTCGGCTGGTGTGTGGAGGTTTACCCACTTCGCCTGCACGACAGTTTCTCTCGGATTGCTCGCAGTTGCCAAGCCGGCGTGTGGTGGTTCTACTGTTGTGCCCGCACGCCGCGCACTTCTCCTCTTCCACTTCCTCCCCGACGGTTTCCCCACTATCGCGCCCTGCATTTCCCCACAGCCTTCATAGCTTCTCTCCCCATCCACATTCGTCTGGCAATTTCTAGGCGGAGGCGGAGCAAAGGAGAGGGGCGGCGGAGCAGAGGAGAGGGGCGGCGACGACGGACGAGCAGCCGGTCTTCGTGGCTGTCGCTGGTGCTCAAGCAACCGGAGCGTCGTCCGCGGCGCAGTCACCACGCACAGGTAGGGCGTCGGCGATTCGCCTGGTGCAAATCTGCCTCCTCCCCCGCCCCCGAATCCCTCCCCCCCTCATCTGCTTCTCGATTCCGGCAAGATTCGCGTTGATATCGGGGTCGATTTACTCATCCCCGACGACGAGGGAGTAGCAAGGTGTGCCGTTTTGCCGGCAGCACCTAGTTCATTTTGTCGCCGCGATGGAAACCACGCCGGTGATGCTCGCCGTTCCTCGGGTGGTACACTCTCTGTTTTGAGAGATTAGACGCCCTCAGGTCTATTATGCAGCGACTATGCTCTGATTTCCTAGTTGATGCTCTTGTAGGCAACGATTTCCCTTTTTTCAGGGGTGTTTTTTTATTGATGTTCGGGTCTGAGAGCATGGTATTATCCCTAGATCTAAATTTTACAGACATTTCGTTTTGTAAGTAATGTAGTTTTTTGTTCCTCCAAAATCACTTATTTACCATGCTGTTGTCTGCAAACATGGCAACTCTAGTCTACCAGTCTACATACAGATTGCCACTATGCTTTTTAAATACATGGCAACTAGTCAGTTGAACACGAACTCTCAGTTGCCATCTACTTTTGCCACTGATTCAGGGGCAATTTCATACCTGCTATCCAATTAAGCAGACGACAACAAATTGTTTTCCATATACACTTCATTTGCCATGCTGTTTTGTAGAACATGGCAACGTTGACCTGTTGGTTCATGGACATTTTGCCTCTGAGTTTACTTGTTTGGTGGCAACTGTCTGTTGAACCTAAGATATCAATTGCCATGCTTGTACACTGATTCATGTGTGTCAAACTACCCAATGTGATCATAAAATACATGACATCTTTTTTTTGCCATGTACTTGCATTGTTACATGGCAATTCCCTACTCTACTTTCAGTTTGCATGTGGCAACTCCTATTTTTAACCCAACACACTTTATACCGTTGCTTTCGGTAGTGTCACACGGCAACTGTGTAATGCCTTTTAGATAAGAGGTGGCAACTCTCACTTTTACCAAGCTTTCTTTTTCGCGACGTCCTCTGCAGTGCTCTATGGAAACTTCTTGGTCCAGCAATCGCTATATCTGTTCTAGCATTGTTTGCCATGGCAACCAAGATGCAGGAGGCAATGAGACCTTTTTAGCAGGGCCACATTGAAAATGCATCTTGCTCACTTTATTTTGTTTTGCAAACGTGTCAAATATGTTCGTGTAGCAACACACCAGATTTTGCATCAATGCTTTAGTGTGCAAATGTGATAGTCCCCACCTTTGTGCCTCTATGGCAACTTCATTTTTTGGTGTGTTTTGGTTTGCAAACATTTCCAACCCACGACATATTTTTGTTGTGCATACATCAATTATGTAGTTTGCCATCAGTTTTTGCTTGATCAAGGCATTTGCCATCCGTATGTCTATTCAACATGGCAGTTTCCCTTTTTTTGTTCGAATCTAGCTTTTCCTCTATGTTCGTACTCATGTGTGCTTGTTCTTACTACAGCATCATGGTTCGCGTCGACCAGCAAGACGATGACGATGACTTCATGGAGCCACTCCCACGGCAACTTGCGGCTGCTCCTGGGAAAGACGGTGATGAGGTTCTTCCCTCGCCCCCCCCACAATGTATTATTTGTGCTATACATGTTTTTCATTCATTTATTGAACGATCATCGTGTTTCTGTTTTCTTGTTTTTTTGCAGAATAAGAAATGTACGCGGCGCAATAGGGCTTCTCAAGAACGTCTAACTAGCACCTTTTATGTGTTTTAGATTGTGTTTGTGAATGTTCGTAGTGATGTTTGAACTTGTCGTTTGTGTGCATCAGTACTTCATTTAGAAGGAATGATGACTATTTGTTCAACTTTCTTTGTGTTATGCGTGTGTCTATGTGGCATGCACCGTGTGATCACACGGCAGTTGTTTTGATGCAACGATTCGTACATATGTAAATACGTTGGTTACGTATAGAACAACTTTTTCATATAGCTATTTTTATACATGGTAGATGTAGTTTTGATATACATGTGCAGTCTAGCAAAAACATGATGCTTGCATCTAAGCACAAATGGCAACTAGAGTCACCCAATACCTGGCAACTACAGTTACCCATACATGGCAACTGCAGTTATTCATACATGGCAACAGTAGTTGTCCATACAAGGCAACAGTAGATGTCCATACATGGCAACTTCAGTTTGTTCATACATGGAAACTACATTTCTCATACATGGCAACTGTTCACATGTGGTAGTGAACTTCACTACACAACTTATCATTCAGCATTGACAAAAAAAATACTTGAACAACTTTCCACACGATACACCCCCCCCCGGGAAACGCAAAATGTGTTTCTACCCCAGGGCAATTTTGCTAGGAGATACATTCCTAATTTTCTGTTGCAGAATTCTATGCAAGATACATGGCAATTCTATGTAAGAAAACTCAAGTAGTTGTGACATTTTTCTAAACCATCAACATTTTTTTGTGCTGCAAAATTTTATCTAACCGCAAGTCTAGCCCCTGTGCATCTCCCTACGGGTTGCCAGCACCTTTTCTTGGTTTTTTGTGCTTTGCTTGAATATCTAAGCCTGACTTGTATCTCACTTCTTTTGGATGCCCTTTCGTGATGGAGCGTGGCGGGTTCCTGATCTGCATCTGCGTGTTTGATGCTCCTGACCCTACTTCTGAGTTTTCAGAGGACGGACCCGTGGATGAAGTTGCCTTTGAACTGTACGGGAATTTGTGTAAGGCCTCCTAGGCCTTCCTTTTCTTGAACTCCTCAAGGTCTCTCTTGAAGGCCTTTCTGTGCTTGTCTGCAACTCTTGCCATCTCATCGCTCTTGCATGCATCATCTATTAGTTCAGCAAAATCCCTAGTCAGTACCATGTGCCTCACAGAGTCCGTTGTTGCTTCCGGTCTGTCCTCATGTATTGCCAATACTGCGTTCGGCGTTTGCGGTCCCAACGCCTCGTCAGCGTCCCAAGTCCATCGGTGGCGTATGAAATGGCGGGGTAAATGCTTGACCGCGTGGTTTTCCATAACTTTGAGTATGTGGCAGCACACAATCCCATCCCGTTCAAACTTGCAACACTCGCAGTAGTACTCACCTTCTGTTACGACTATCTTCACAAAGTAGTTTCTACCCTTGTCCGGATCTTCTGTTTCCGAATCGGACATGTTCCTGAGACTGCACACCTTGAATGCCCATTCGTCAACCTGAAAAGCTGAGTATGAGGTGGACCACTTTATTTCTTCTTGGAACCTGCATGATTTGTGGTCGTTAGTTTCTCACTCCCTTTCTTATCAGTTTTTTATTGTTTCCTAGCAGGACAGAAAATAGAAACCATACTAAATTGAACATGGCAAACAAAGGATACTACGCATGGTATATTTTCTATCGTTTCCACATGGCAATTGCATCACAATTTTGTGACGAAACATATTGTCTTAATGCATTTGTTTGTCGTTTGTACCCCATTTTGCATATGTGAATCTAGTAGGTGCATGAGCCATATCAAAATAGGGTCAACAGTGGCAACTCTCTTGTGCATTTGTCATGGCAAACAGAGTGCTATGCACATGGCAACTATGGATGCTTAAACATGGCAACTGCAACAACTTCTTTTGCGTGGCAACCGCAGTTGATGTCTTCACATGAAACACATTTCTACTCTAAATTACAAACTACATCTCTACACAAACCAGTTCACACATGGCAATTACATTACAAATCTAGATTGCACTCACGCAACATCACACATGGCAACTATTATTCTTGTCTTCTATCTAGCCACATTTTTGCACACCACTTTTTCATGCTGCCAATATTGTTCATTCTGGCATGGCAACTTTGTTCGATCATCCTCGGTATTCTATTCTGTTTTTTGAATACTTAAAAAAAAACCAAAAATGCTTGTAGCATGTTTCTTTGTTGTTTTGTTTCACATTTTTTAATTTTTATTAATTATGGTTGTGGTCGCATTCTACCATTCTTTTGTCAACTAAGGATCGTGCGAGCAAAATACTTACTTGAAAAAGATCTTGTTTGTGTATATTTTGCTCATTTGCCTCTCCATTGGCATGTATGTGAGTAATTTAGGCTGTTTTAGGGCTGTGTTTGCTTCTTGCTGCAGCTCCGATCCCAATATTTTCTGTTGCAAAGCTAAATACTGTTTAGCAAACTGCAGCAATGAGTTGCCGGGGCTCACGTAACGCTTCAAAATAGCATTGAAACCCTCACTACGCTGCGTAGTTTGTAGGAATGGGTAGAAGCACTGCATAAAGTAGGCTGGCACCCAGTACACCCGCTTCTCCCATAGGATCTGTAGTGTCTCGTTGTCCTGTACTTGGTACTTTTCAATCATATCTGTCCAGCTCCGTTCAAACTCTTCCACTGTCAAGCTGTGGTCGACACACAACTCGAAAGCCTTGTGCAGTTCTGGACGGTCAGCAAAGAATGGTCCCAGTGTCTCTTCTGCCTTCTTAACTATATGCCACCTGCAGTATCTATGAATTGCCGTGGGGAAGACGTTACTTATGCCTGCACGCATGCTGAAGTCCTGATTTGTTATTATGTTCATCGGAGCAAGTCCACCCATGCACTCCAAGAAAGTCTTGAACAACAAGGTGTAGCCGTCGATATCTTCGTTCCGCACAAGGCCGCAGCCGAACTGCAGAGACTGGTTGTGGTTATTTATTCCAATGAATGGAGCACATGGCATCTTGTACATATTTGTGAGATATGTCGCGTCGAATAAAATGCAATCACGGTAATGCTTATACGCTCTCCTTGCTGCACCGTCGACCCAGTACATGTTCCTCACACGGTCCTCGTCATCGAGTCTTATTCTGAAGAAGAAATCAGGATCTTCTTTTGCTTTCTCTTCGAAGTATGCAATTGTGTCCTCCACGTCAGCCAACTTGCTTTCTCTACGGTACTTTGCCTTCAGGTTTGTGATGTCTGCTGGGAGGTAGGACATGCTGCTCAGTTTCCCATCTTTGCTGTGTATCAGGGACAATATCTGGACCATTCTTGAAGTGCTCACGTTACAGTCGTGCATCAGTTTTATGAATCTCTTCTCTTGGAAGCTGAATCCTCGATGGGCGCTCAGAAATTTTACGAGGTCAAACTTCTTTATCATATCTTGGTTGTGTTCGGCGACAAACTCGGTGACCACCCACCAGGCTCCATCTACGTTTAGCTTCAATCTAGCAGGGCATTGCGTCTTGACAGTGATGCCTCTTCTCCGCTCTGGCACGACTGGCACGACACCTTTAGCTTTCTTGTTTTTCCGTGCCTTGTAGCACCTAAACTCGCCTCTGCTGTACTGCCCAGTTTCTTTTATCTTCCTATGGTATTATGTGTTTATTGCAAATCCATTAAACAGGGCATAGCTCTGGTAGTATTTCCTGGCATCTTCAAATGAACTGAATCTCTGTCCAAGATAAGGTGGCTGCATTATTATGAATTCAGTCCATTCCTCTTCTTCTCCCATTTGCATTTCGTCATCGGTTTCATCACTCAGAACTTCAGTATTTGTGGTTGACCCATCTATTTGGACGTTGCTCGTGCTGGTGTGCCCTGGTGTGCTTGTTGTCGTTGCTGGAACGATGACAAGTTCTGACACTGTCCCTGCATTGTTCGTGACAGGTTCGTTGACCAGCTCGTGGAACGTCTCTTCTGTGTGTTCAGAGTTGCCCTCAGCAGCCGTGCGCGGGATGCCGTTGAACATTGTTATAGCTCCTGATTTTTTTTCCATCAAGTAAGTTCACAATCAGTATTCTTGAATGGCAACTTCTTTAAGATCACCTATGGCAACTGCATTGTTTAATAAACCACGACAACTGCATTTGATGCCATTAGTCAAAATGTAGGTTAGCAGAAAATTTGCTGCTACATTGAATTGGCGTACGACAACTTTAGTTGTTTTCCTGTGGCAAAACTAGATAACCATAAGTGTATTCAGCTGAAAGTTCAGTCTTGAAAACATGGAAACTTTTAACCTACTGTGCATGCCACTATGTATTTTGATATGTTATGGCATATGCACCTGGCCAGTCATGGCAAATGCAGCTGACATGGATTGGCAACTGCAATTGGCATGGCTTGGCAATTGCAGTTGCCCAAGGATGGCATATATAAGCTCAGCATCCTTATCAACTACAATTTTAGCATCCATGGGGCAGTGCAGTCCAGCAAAAACACGATATTTGCATTTAAGCACAAATGACAACTACAGTCACACAACACCTGGCAACTGCAGTTGCCAGGACATGGCAACTGCAGCTGTTCATACATGGCAACTGCAGCTCTTCATACATGGCAACTGCAGCTCTCCATACATGGCAACTGTTCACAATTGATAGTGAATTTCACTACACAATTTGACAATCATTACTGACAAAATTTTACAGTTGCAATTCATTATTTTCATTTTGCTGTAACACCCATTATAGTTGCCATGCTCAATCAGTTTTTTCACATGATACACTACGTGCCAGCAGTTTTTCTTCTCTTTTTCTCACCTGCGATAGATGTTGATGGCAGGTCTATAGAAGTCAGCTATTGCCACGCACTGCTCGATGCTCCTACGTATTGAAAATTTGTAAGTTTGTCAGTTCATGAACCCATATTTTTTTGTTTGTTGCCACATCAATTTTTTGCATGTTTATTCTTTTTGTGTCACGATACCTTCGAACTGGTGTCCTCTATCTGCAATACCGATAGCTTCAAGTGGCGCAACTTTCCATGGGATACCTGCGTTCATGCCAACGTAAAACATTTAGGTGGCTGCCATGTTTAATTCTACACCCATTATAGTTGCCATGACTGCTTGATGTCTACTACACAACCTTCTTCTTGTAGACTCGTGTTGGGCCTCCAAGCGCAGAGTTTTGTAGGACAGTAGCAAATTTCCCTCAAGTGGATGACCTAAGGTTTATCAATCCGTGGGAGGCGTAGGATGAAGATGGTCTCTCTCAAACAACCCTGCAACCAAATAACAAAGAGTCTCTTGTGTCCCCAACACACCCAATACAATGGCAAATTGTATAGGTGCACTAGTTCGGCGAAGAGATGGTGATACAAGTGTAATATGGATGGTAGATATAGGTTTTTGTAATCTGAAAATATAAAAACAGCAAGGTAGCAAGTAACAAAAGTGAGCAAAAACGGTATTGCAATGCTTGGAAACAAGGCCTAGGGTTCATACTTTCACTAGTGCAAGTTCTCTCAACAATACTGACATAGTTGAATCATATGTAAATCCCTCACGTGCGACAAAGAGTTCACTCCAAAGTCACAAATAGCGGAGAACAAACGAAGAAATTATTGTAGGGTACGGAACCACCTCAAAGTTATCTTTTCCGATCAATCATATGAGCTATCCCTATAAGTGTCACGAACAGCCCTAGAGTTCGTACTAAAATAACACCTTAAGATACACATCAACCAAAACCCTAATGTCACCTAGATACTCCAATGTCACCACGAGTACCCATGGGCTTGATTATACGATATGCATCACACAATTTCAGATTCATCATGTTCAATCCAACACAAAGAACTTCAAAGAGTGCCCCAAAGTTTCTACCGGAGAGTCAAGACGAAAACGTGTGCCAACCCCTATGCATAGATTCCCAAGGTCACGGAACCCGCAAGTTGATCAACAAAACATACATCAAGTGGATCAATAGAACATCCCATTGTCACCACGGATATCCCATCGCAAGACATACATCAAGTGTTCTCAAATCCTTTAAAGACTCAATCCGACAAGAAGACTTCAAAGGGAAAACTCAATTCATCACAAGAAGATAGAGAGGGGAAAACTCCATATGATTCATCTATATTAATAAAGCTCGCGGTACATCAAGATCGTGCCATCTCAAGAACACGAGAGAGAGAGATCAAACACATAGCTACTGGTACATACCCTCAGCCCCGAGGGTGAACTACTCCCTCCTCGTCATGGAGACCGCCGGGATGATGAAGATAGCCTCCGGTGATGGTTTCCCCCTCCGGCAGGGTGCCGGAGCGGGCTCCCGATTGGTTTTTCATGGCTACAGAGGCTTGCGGCGGCGGAACTCCCGATCTAGGTTTCTTTCTGGGGGTTTTGGTATTTATAGGAGAACTTGGCGTTGGAATCAAGTCAGGGGGACTCCCGAGGGGCCCACAAGCCAGGGGGGCGCCATAGGGGGGGGGCGCTCCCTAGGCTTGTGGCTGCCTCGGGACTCCTCTCCGGTATCTTTTTTGCTCCAGTATTTTTTATATTTTCTAAAAATATTCTCCGTAAATTTTCAGCCCATTCCGAGAACTTTTATTTCTGCACAAAAAACGACACCAAGGTAGTTCTGCTGAAAACAGCGTCAGTCCGGGTTAGTTCTAATAAAATCATACCAAAATCATATAGAATTATTGTAAACATGGCATGAATACTTCATAAATTATAGATACGTTGGAGACATATCAGCATCCCCAAGCTTAATTCCTGCTCGTCCTCGAGTAGGTAAATGATAAAAGAAATAATTTATGAAGTGTGAATGCTAGCAAGTGCACAAGTTTGATCAATGATAATTCCAATCACTTTTTCTAGCATCAATATAAACCATAAACAGTAGCTCATCTCATAAAACTTCTCATGATCAAGTAACAAGCTATTCACGTGTTAAAGTATAGACCAGAAAGTTTCTTGAAAACTAACAAACCATATTCCTAGTCATCGAACAATTGCAATTCATCTTATTTTCAGGAAGGGTCTATGTAAGAGCTTTGATTTAGCAAATTCCACATACTCAACTATCATATAGTCTTCCATGATTATTGACACTCAAAGCATATTTTTAGAACAAATAGCATCCATCGAACACAGAGAAAGATAGGGGCTTAATGTTTCGCCTCCCAACTTATTTATCATATAGATAATTGTCAACAATAATAATTCATGATCAAATATATTTGTTTGGATATATATGTCTAGATCATTCCCCAACACATGACGCTTGCCAAGAGAAAAAGGCGAAATATAGGAAGTGGTGAAGATCACCATGACTCTTGCATAAAGGTAAGTACTAGAAAGTAAAAGATAGGCCCTTCGCAGAGGGAAGCATTGATTTGCAAAGGTGCCAGAGCTCGAGCTTTTAAAACAGAGATGAATAATAATTTTGAGCGGTATGCTTTCATTGTCAACATAACAACGGAGAGATCTCGGTATCTTCCATGCTAGATACATTATAGGCGGTTCCCGAATAGGATGGTAAAGTTTTTACTCCCCCTCCACCAATCAATCACATTCCACGGCGAGCCGAATCCACGGGTACCGTCCATACAAACAACAATCTTGGGGGAGTTTTGTTTCATTATATTTTGATTTGATTTTTGAGCATGGAACTGGGCATCCCGAATACCAGACACTTTCTCGTGAATAATAGTGAATCAACACATATCGTGAGAATAACCCACCTAGCATGGAAGATACTGACAGCCCCTAGTCACTATATGAGCGATTCGGGCATACAAAACAGAATATTATTTGAAGGTTTAGAATTTGGCACATGCAAATTTACTTGGAACGGCAGGTAAATACCGCATATAGGTAGGTATGGTGGACTCATATGGAACAACTTTGGGTTTAAGGGTGTTTGAATGCACAAGTAGTATTTCTACTTGGTGCGGAAGTTTTGGCTAGTATGAGGTGGAAGCAAGCACCACATGTTGGAGGATCCATAACAATATAACTTCTATACAAATATACCCAAACATATCTCATTAAGTTGTCTTACTTGTCCAATTTTAACTAATTTGCTCGAGTTTGAAAATAATTAATGAGCTCACAATCATAGAAGATGTCCAAGATAGTATATTTATATGTGGAATCTCTCTTCCTTCAATATTCTTTCATGAATTGTTCAAGTGACCAATGCGGTGTTTGCTAACTTTCAATAAATTTTACCACCTATACTTATTATGTGTGAAGTCATTACTCCCCATGGGATAAGTATATGAAGCATATTTAATTTCAGATTTATGATATTCAATTCATTCAACCATTTACTAATAGGATATAAGTGAAGCACGAGAGTGAATGGCAAACTACTCCAAAAAGATATAAGTGAAGATCAATGAGTAGCCAACAATTAAATAACTATGTGAAGACTCTCTCATCTAAGAATTTCAGATCTTAAGTATTTTATTAAACAGCAAGCAAAAGAAAAATAGCACTCCAAGAATAGCACGCATCATGTGAACGAATAAAAATTTAGGCTCAACATAGGCTAACCGATAATTGTTGATGAAGAGAGGTGGGATGCGTAGCATCCCCAAGCTTAGATGCTTGAGACTTCTTGAAATATTTACTTGGGGTGCCTTGGGAATCCCCAAGCTTGAGTTTTTGTATCTCGTTCAATCCTCTCATATCATGGTTTCACCTATTCTCAAAAACATCTTCCACACAAAACTTGAAAAGAACTCGTGAGATAGGTTAGTGCACATAAGAACAAATCAACACTTCATGTACTGCCAAGACATGTTGCACAATAATTTTCAAACATCATTTACTGTTTACTATCATTTCCACAATTTATATCTACCAATATAGGCTATGAAAACCATAGGATAAGTAGATAACAAAACTATGACAGCAATCTGTCCAAACAGAACAGTCTGTAGCAATTTATGAAAACAGTGTACTTATGTAACTCAAAAAATTATGAAAATTTAGGACATGCTAAATAATTTATATGAAAACACTGTGTAAAAATTTCAGAAACGTTCCACGTTCCAGTAAAATATGAAAATTCAAACACTACAGCAAAAGTTTCTGTTTTTACACAGCACGCATCAAAACATGCAATGCAAGCATCCTAAGGAAATTCATGGAACTTTTTATTGAAAAACAAGATTATAAATGACACCTAACAGAGAACAAGAAAATAAAATGACGCTCCAAGCAAAACTCATATTATGTGACGAATAAAAATATAGCTCCAAGTAAGATATACCGATAGTGTTGAAGATGAAAGAGGGGATGCCTTCCGGGGCATCCCCAAGCTTAGACGCTTGAGTCTTCCTTGAATATTACCTTGGGAGTGCCTTGGGAATACCCAAGCTTAGGTTCTTGTCACTCCTTATTCTCCTCATATCGGTGTCTCACCCAAAACTTGAAAACTTCAATCACACAAAACTTAACGGAACTTCGTGAGAAGGGTTAGTGTAACAAAGATAAATCATTCACTTAGGTACTATCAAGACAAGATTCATAATTGTTCCCACATGATACCTACTGTATTTTGTCATTCCCATAATTTATACCACTAAATATAAGCTATGGAAACACTAAAACAAGCAAACTATGCATGCAAAACAGAATCTGTCAAAAATAGAACAGTCTGTGAAGATCGGTAGTGTAACCATACTTCCCTGTCTCTAATTTTTTTTTAAATTAGGAAAACCTGAAGAATTTGTAACCAAGACTGTGTAAAATTTTCAGATCATTATCACGCTCCAGTAAAAAAATGAAAAATTCTGTACTGGAGTCAAAAGTTTATGTTTTGGTTCAGCATCAAGTCTACTCATCTTGTGAGTCATCCCAAAGGTTTTACTTGGCACTTTATTGAAATAAAAGGCACAAAACATGATTACTACAGTAGATTAATCATGTGAACACACAAAAACAGAAAGTAAAAGTGTTGGGTTGTCTCCCAACAAGCGTTTTTCTTGAATGCCTTTTAGCTAGGCATGATGATTTCAATGATGCTCACATAGGAATAATAATTATGACATGCAAAAGAGCATCATGAATCTCATGACAAGCACATTTAAGTCTAACCCACTTCCTATGCATAGGGATTTTGTGAGCAAACAATTTATGGGAACAAGAATCAACTAGCATAGGAAGGCAAAACAAGCATAACTTCAAAACTTTGAACACATAGAGAGGAAACTTGATATTTTTGCCATTCCTACAAGCATATGTTCCTCCCTCATAATAATTTTTAGTAGCATCCTGAAGGAATTTCACAACATAACTATCACATAAAGCATTATCTTCATGATCCACAAGCATAGAAATTTTTTCACTCTCCACATAAGCAATTTTCTTCTCATTCATAATAGTGGGAGCAAACTCAACAAAATAACTATCATGAGATACTTGATTGACATAACCACTTTGAATATTAAAATCATGATGATGACAAGTTTCATGGTTACTATCACTCTTTATAACATACATGTCATCATCATAATCATCATAGATAGGAGGCATGCCATCATCGTAATATATTTGCTCATCAAAACTTGGGGGACTAAAAATATCATCTTCATCAAACATAGCATCCCCAAGCTTCTGGCTTTGCATATCATTTGCATCATGAATATTCAAGGAATTCATACTAACAACATTGCAATCATGCTCATCACTCAAAGATTTAGTGCCAAACATTTTAATAACTTCTTCTTCTAACACTTGAGCACAATTTTCCTTTCCATCATTTTCACGAAAGACATTAAAAAGATGAAGCATATGAGGCAACCTCAATTCCATATTTTTGTAGTTTTCTTTTATAAAACCAAACTAGTGAAAAACAAGAAACTAAAAGATTTAATTGCAAGATCTAAAGATATACCTTCAAGCACTCACCTCCCCGGCAACGGCGCCAGAAAAGAGCTTGATGTCTACTACGCAACCTTCTTCTTGTAGACTCGTGTTGAGCCTCCAAGCGCAGAGTTTTGTAGGACAGTAGCAAATTTTCCTCAAGTGGATGACCTAAGGTTTATCAATCCGTGGGAGGCATAGGATGAAGATGGTCTCTCTCAAACAACCCTGCAACCAAATAACAAAGAGTCTCTTGTGTCCCCAACACACCCAATACAATGGCAAATTGTATAGGTGCACTAGTTCGGCGAAGAGATGGTGATACAAGTGTAATATGGATGGTAGATATAGGTTTTTGTAATCTGAAAATATAAAAACAGCAAGGTAGCAAGTAACAAAAGTGAGCAAAAACGGTATTGCAATGCTTGGAAACAAGGCCTAGGGTTCATACTTTCACTAGTGCAAGTTCTCTCAACAATACTGACATAGTTGAATCATATGTAAATCCCTCACGTGCGACAAAGAATTCATTCCAAAGTCACAAATAGCGGAGAACAAACGAAGAAATTATTGTAGGGTACGGAACCACCTCAAAGTTATCTTTTCCGATCAATCGTATGAGCTATCCCTATAAGTGTCACGAACAGCCCTAGAGTTCATACTAAAATAACACCTTAAGATACACATCAACCAAAACCCTAATGTCACCTAGATACTCCAATATTGTCACCACGAGTACCCATGGGCTTGATTATACGATATGCATCACACAATTTCAGATTCATCATGTTCAATCCAACACAAAGAACTTCAAAGAGTGCCCCAAAGTTTCTACCGGAGAGTCAAGACGAAAACGTGTGCCAACCCCTATGCATAGATTCCCAAGGTCACGGAACCCGCAAGTTGATCACCAAAACATACATCAAGTGGATCAATAGAACATCCCATTGTCACCACGGATATCCCATCGCAAGACATACATCAAGTGTTCTCAAATCCTTTAAAGACTCAATCCGACAAGAAGACTTCAAAGGGAAAACTCAATTCATCACTAGAAGATAGAGAGGGGAAAACTCCATATGATTCATCTATATTAATAAAGCTCGCGGTACATCAAGATCGTGCCATCTCAAGAACACGAGAGAGAGAGAGAGATCAAACACATAGCTACTGGTACATACCCTCAGCCCCGAGGGTGAACTACTCCCTCCTCGTCATGGAGACCGCCGGGATGATGAAGATGGCCTCCGGTGATGGTTTCCCCCTCCGACAGGGTGCCGGAACGAGCTCCCGATTGGTTTTTCGTGGCTACAGAGGCTTGCGGCGGCGGAACTCCCGATCTAGGTTTCTTTCTGGGGGTTTTGGTATTTATAGGAGAACTTGGCGTTGGAATCAAGTCAGGGGGACTCCCGAGGGGCCCACAAGCCAGGGGGGCGCGCCCTAGGGGGGCGCCCCCTAGGCTTGTGGCTGCCTCGGGACTCCTCTCCGGTATCTTTTTGCTCCAGTATTTTTTATATTTTCCAAAAATATTCTCCGTAAATTTTCAGCCCATTCCGAGAACTTTTATTTCTGCACAAAAAACGACAAGGTAGTTCTGCTGAAAACAGCGTCAGTCCGGGTTAGTTCTAATAAAATCATATAGAATTATTGTAAACATGGCATGAATACTTCATAAATTATAGATACGTTGGAGACGTATCACTGCTCAACTATACTTGCCCAGTATGCCAAACTATAGTTGGCCAGTCATGGGAGCTGCAGTTGACTTGAGATGGCTAGTACAGTTGAACATGAAAATGGCAATCTTAGTTCAGCAGGCATGGCAAATGCATAACAACCTCACTGGCAAACGTACGAACTTTTAAATGGTAACCGTGTCAGACAGTACCATGGGTTATCTAATACCTTGGTTTGCCATTTGTGTCAATTGAAATTGCTGCCCTATATCTGCAATGCGGATAGT
The DNA here is from genome assembly GCA_039707655.1 of Elymus sibiricus. Taxonomy (NCBI): domain Eukaryota; kingdom Viridiplantae; phylum Streptophyta; class Magnoliopsida; order Poales; family Poaceae; genus Elymus; species Elymus sibiricus. The sequence goes on from CM077669.1 coordinate 133,568,541, forward strand.
CCCATGTGGTGTAGTTTGCCATGGCTCTCCTGGTGGTGCGGACATACCGTCATAACCTGCAAACATGTCATTGAAAAACGTAAGACGGATTGCCATTACTTCATTCGTACAAACAATCAAATAGAACTTGTTTTTCTTTTTCACACATCCCTACCCATGTTTGCGTATGCTTGCAGTAGTGGTAGCAGCGGACCAGATGAAATTAGTTCGATGTACCCTAGTGCATCCCAAGGGGGCGCTTGTGGCTGTCCTAAAAACCAAGTATTAGTCCCGTCTCCACGACATGAGTGAGTATGCATTACCTTAATCTATGAGGAAAATGGCAAGCTTGTTGCATCATTAGCATAGACCCCTAGCATGACATGGCAAGTTCAACATTTGTAGTCGCCCATCTATTTTTTTGTCAGTGCATGCATCTGTATAGTTCTTGTTCAATCTGCATGGCAACTACCATGAAAATTGGCGGCATCTAACTCTGTAGCAAGGCGGCAACTACCAGCAAAGTTGGATGGTAACTATTTTTTCCTTTCATCTCCTCTTTAGTAGTTACTCTGCCTTTCCCCTGCTCCTCCCGTACGCACCTATGGCAACTAACTTTGTAGCAAGGCGACAACTACCAGCAAAGTTGGATGGCAACTATTTTTCCTTCCATCTCCTCTTTTAGTAGTTACCCTGCTTTGCCCTGCTCCTCCCGTATGCACCTATGGCAACTCACTCACCGTATGATCCTCGGTGTATTTGGTCCAACCTGCTAGCACTTCACTCTGATTACAACCTAAAAATTTCCAACTCCATATACCAATCTATGGTAGATGATGGGCAATTATTCTGCTGTGGATCTACTTTTTAGCAACCATCCATTGCTGCTCTATGGTTCATATACAGTGGTTGCCATGGCCAATTCGGATGCGTGATGGCCGTTTTACGAGGTCAATTTGATGGGAGGAGAGAGTAGATTTACCAGATCCCACATGGGGTGCATACCTTTTGCCGCGTTCTTGACCCAGCAATCGCTAGATCTGTTCTAGCATTGTTGCCATGGCAACCAAGATGAAGGAGGCAAGGAGATTTCACATCAGGAGGTGGGAGATGGCTGGATCGGGAGGTAGGAGATGGTGGGGGAGTACGACGAGTGTGGGGGATTTCTCGCGTGAGGGCCGGTGGGTGGGGAGCCCGGACGTGGAGGCAGCGTGATGGCAAGCCAGGTCGTGCGGGCGATCGTCCCAGCCACCGGACATGCGGGTTGCGATTTGAGACGCCCGGACGTGCGCGTGCGGGCGGACCTGGGTCGGTGCCACACAGGGCGTGCGGCAGGTACCTCCCACCTCTCACATGTCCGGCAGATACCGCGACCCATAATTTTTGATTGTTCCATGTCATAATATTATCATTCTAGGATACTTTTTGGGCATTTATTTGCTGATTCATATTATTTTTAGCACTAACCTATTAACCCATTGCCAAGTGTCAGTTGTTGTTTTCTGCATGTTTTTGGCTTTTCAGGTTTACAGTACCAAACAAAGTCCAGTTGCCTTAAACTTTTTGATGATTTTTTCTAGACCAAAAGAAGACTTGGAAGCTTCGGGAGAAGACCGGAGGCCGCATGAGGGCCCCACAAGCTAACATGGCACGCCCAATTAGCTTGTGGCCGCCCTGGATCCCGTGGCCCCGTACTCTGGCCTATAAATTCACATATATTCCAAAAACCCGGGTGCTCCCGAAACACTTTTTCCGCCGCCGCAAGTCTCTGTTCCACCGCGATCTCATCTAGAGCCCTTTTCCGGTGCCCTGCCGGAGGGGGGATCGATCACGGAGGGCCTCTACATCATCCTTGCTGCTCCCATGGTGATGTGTGAGTAGTTCACACAGACCTACGGGTCCATAGCTAGTACCTAGATTGCTTCTTCTCTCTCTTTGATCTTCAAAACAAAGTTCACCGTGATCTTCGTGGTGATCTATTCGATGTAACCTTCTTTTGCGATGTTTGTTGGGATCCGGTGAATTTTGGGTTTATGTTCAGATTATTCATGAAAAAGATTTGAGTCTTGTCAGGGATATAACCCCACGGTATGACCCGCCCTACTAGGACCGGGTCAGTATAATGGCGGCTCTGGAACAATGTTTAAGATGGGTTGTGTTGTAAAGGTAAAATAAGTAAGGCGGTTACTAAGTAAACCGCCGGGCAGCCAAGCGCGTGGAGACGGCGACTCAAGGCCCACAGAGCAGAAGACGCCGGAAGATTGCTTGCTTGAGAGGCAAGGCATGTTAGAGACATGATAGGTTACGAGTCATAATATGACTCGGACTCTGTTGTAACCCTAGGGTCTTGACCTGTATATAAAGGGAAGCTCCTAGGGATGAAAGACTTAAGTTACACACCCTCGAAAGCTAGGTTAGCGATTCTGAACCCTTGTAATCGAGATCATCATCAATATGGACACAAAGCAGGACATAGGCTATTACCTCCATCGAAGGGGCTGAACCTGGGTAAACTCGCCTCCCGTTCCTGTTTAATCCCTTTGAGTCGCCACTTAGTGGTGATGGCCTCACACCTAAGTCCTTTCACGAGGACATCTGCCGTGGCAAAACCACGACAGTTGGCGCCCACCGTGGGGCACTCACTCGATGGAGTTGAGTTCTCGAAGGGAACCTGTCCAGGGTTCGGGAAATTCGCGGTTGATCAGATGATCAAGGGTCGCCACGACAAGATCTTCATTGACGATCCAATCTGGGGTACCAAGGTCGGCTCAACCGAGCACGAACACCAAGTCCCCTTTGGTAGGATCGAAACTACCGTTGCCGAGCCGGGCATCTACATCGACATCGACGAACCGGCTCAGCATACACGACCCGGTCCGGATCGAACCGACTGGCGTCATGTGTTCGTCGGTTTTACTCAGGGAGTTTGCCTCTCGGGTGAGCCGACGGGCAGCGGCGACATCCTCGCCGACTCAGATGGAGATTCTTCCATAGGAGAAACTGAATCAATCTATCCTCTCTATGATGACAGACTCGGGGGATCATTGGAGATTGAAGCCCCTGGGGAATTCCATGAGTCGCCTCGTCAGGTTGCTGTCTAGTTAGGAATATAATATGGTAAACGGTTGTGCCTGGTGCGCCGGCTGAAGATTGGGCCGGGCGCACGCGAGCCGCGTGATTAATGAGAATCGCGCGTACCAGACTCTCCCGCTGCTCCTATCGATACCTTATCCTCTCACGTGTTCCATCATTCTTCTTCCTCACGGGAGAAGTCTCGCCCACCCAATTCTTCTCTCAAGCTTCTCTCTCTCTCGCGCGACCGTGCCATGTGGGCCGGCAACAAGATCTTGGGGCGACTCGTGCGCGACCGTGCCATGGGGGCCGACGACGAGCTCCTGCGGTGACGGGTAACATGTGCTTGCGAGCACGGCCGCCCAAGCCTCCTTTGCCGCTGCGAGCTGCGTTGACGATGGCGGCTTGTTGGAACCACGACCACGGCGACCTGCGACGACCACTGCCCGGCGAGCTGCAACGGCGACGCCCATGGCCGCGGGATGCTGGGACTACTGGCGCCAGAAGCTGCAACCTCGTCGCGGGGAGGTACAATAGGCGACGCCAGGAGCTGCAACCTCCTAACGACGGTGCATCAGGGCTCGCCGGTCACCATAGTCATCATCGATTTTTGTTACAACCGGTGTCGAAATTTGCTACAACCGCTGTCTGATTTTGCTACATTGCACAAGCCGATGTCGGGATTTTTTTGCTACAACCGCTGTCACGCCGTGCTACAACCAGCACATAAAATTGCTACAACGGACTAAGCCAGAGCTGGAACCAACCAACATTTTTGCTGCATCGTCGGAGTGTTTTTCTACGACGACGACGGAGCACATGATTTGTTGCAACCGTCAAATCCAGAGCTGGAACCAGCGTATGGTTTTGCTGCAATCGGCTGGGGTGTTTTTTTTTCATCGACGACGGTGAAGCCATGTTTTTTGCTTCAACCGAGAACCACAGAAGCTTCCATCAGCGAGGTTTTTTGCTGGAACCGGCGCAATTTTTTGCTTCAACGGTGACACGCATAATTTTTGCTGGAATCGGCCATTAGATTTGCTGGAAATCAGCGCAATTTTTGTTGCAACCGGCGACTTCTGGTGATGCTACAAGCACAACACTACGGCTATGACGATGACGCATTTTTGTGTGCTGAAACTGGCGATGCATCAAAAGCCTTTTTTACTACAGCGGCAACGGCGAGCGGCAACGAGCGGCGACGACGAGCGGCGGCGAGGGGCGACGAGTGGCGAGCGGCGGCGAGGGGCGACGACAAGCGGTGAAGGCGAGCGGAGGTGAGCCGCCGGTGCTTCGAGTCTGGACACGGACGGATCTGGCGGTCAAGCCGGTGGTGTTTTTTTTCGGTGGACAAGGGGCAGATCTGGCTCGTTGGAATCGCCAGATCGGATGGCTGCCTGGCGTTCGGTCGAAAGTTGGGCCGACGCGCCGGGGCCTATCACTCCCCATATAATATTACCCAATAGGGCATCTTTAACGCTGAGCCGTAAATTCTCCTCCGTAGATAGGTCCTATCCGCGGACACGGATGCAGGAACCGGTCATGTTTTTTCTAACTCTTTATCTAGTGTTATATGTAAACGGTTCGTTTTCTATCGTTTTATAATAATACAATAAGTAGAAGATACTCCAAAATTGGGCAAATCAAAGAGGCCAATAAGGGTGTGTTTGGTAGCGTGTGTGGAGGCTGCATGAGAAGAACAGTTCCCTTCCCGATCCACCTTCGAACGTTTGGTAGGATGCATGGGCTCTACACAGCATGCTCCATCTGATGCAAAAAGGTCCCATAGCATGGCTCACGAGAGAACGGACGACCAGCCGTTCGCTGCTCAGCGTGGCTCCTCACGCCCACTCCACCAGTTCCCTGCCCAACCCACCAGGCCCGAACGACCTCTCCACCCCGCCGAAAAAACTGACCTAGGCAACCCCTCGTCCCTCTCTCTCTGCTCTCGCGACCCGGCGGCACACGAGCGAAACCATCCCTCCCGCCGTTCGCCTCCCCTGCTCGCCGCTCGCCACCGCCCGTCGTCGCTCCAGATCGAGCTCACGGCCCTCCCCTCGCGCAGATCGAACGCGGCGCCGCCCCTGCTCGCCCCCGACCGCGCCGCCTCCCCTGCTCGGCCCCGACCGCGCGGCCGCCTCCCCTGCTCGCCCCCGACCGCGCCGCCACCCCTGCTCACCCCCGGCCGAAGACGGCGCCGCCCGAGCTCCTCCGCCCCAGTTGGACCTCGCCGCCGCCCCTGCTCACCTCCGGCCGAAGACGGCGCCGCCCGAGGTTGCTTCTCCGCCCTCCTCTCTCCTCCCTGCCCTCCACCTTCTCCCGTTAGCTGGATCCATCTCCACCGCGCGCCCTCCACTCTCCTCCCTGCCCTCCTGCTTCTCCCCTATGCTGGATCCATCTCCTCCTCCTTCTCTGATTCCTTTCCTTCTCCTGCCTTGTTGAAATTGTTGAGTAGGCTATTCATGTGCTAACAATTAGTAATGTAGATGTACTTTGTTTAGATACTGTGATCAATTTTTATTTTCTGGTATTAGATCTTTTTTGTGCTGAAAAAGAGAATATTTCAGTGCTACTTTGCCTGTTTTTTGGCATGACTTTGATGCTAGAGTAGTTAATTATTGATTGTTTTTTCATATTTACATATAGTCGAAATAATTTATCATTGTTCAGGTCATGTTGGAACGGTGATGTACGCATTATTAGTTAAGTGTCGAAATGTTGTTCTGTTATTGTATTGTCGCCAAAAACTTCATTCATGCAGCATACCTCAGAGAAAGGCTACCAAACACAGTCTCAGCCCAGCATGTATGTTCAGGTGCAGGCTACCAAACAAAGTCTCAGCTCAGCATGTTTCCGCACATACATCGCTACCAAACAGCAGCAAATGCATGTACTCAGCATGTTTATACTCAACATGTCTCAGGAGGGAACCACCATGCTAGGGAGGGAATGCAACCAAACACACCCTAAGAGACTGGTTGCTTTTTTTTTTTTGAGGATCAAGAGACTGGTTGCTTCTAAAAGGAAGAAAAACAAGAGACTGTTTGGTGGAAGACCTGGCAAATCTTCTCTCCTCCAGCGTGCTTCGGCATGTCGTCCGCACCACCACCGCCGCCAATCCTCCGCCTGCACCCGCACTCTTCTAGCTCCTCCTTCTCATCCCCACGGCGGCCGCACCTTTCCCCACGAACCCGCCCGTGGAGGCTCGCCGCGGCCCGCGAGATGCCGTGGCCGCACGTGCTCACGGTGGCGGGCTCCGACTCCAGCGCCGGCGCCGGCATCCAGGCCGACGTTAAGGCCTGCGCTGCCCTGGGGGCATACTGCTCCTCCGTCATCACTGCCATCACCGCCCAGAACACTGCCGGCGTCCAGGTGCGTCGGCTGCCCGATTTCTTCACTCCTAGGTTCCTTTTTCACTTGCTGTCCCCGGCGGCATCAGTCTGATCAGCAGAAGGAAGTAAATTGGGTGGTGGTGGTGATGCAGGGGGTCCATCTCGTGCCGGAGGAATTAATCCGGGAGCAGCTCCAGTCGGTTCTTTCGGATATGTCGGTGGACGTGGTGAGCCACATCAATTCCTCTTCCGGTTGTGATGCCAACTTCAAATAATTCAGTTTAGGTATCTCGGATAGTGCTAGCTATTGGAAGATCTTTTTAGTGCTCAGTTTGTGCGCTGCTCGGAGTTGATGCTGTCACCTACTGCCGCTGTTGCTGTGAATCACTAAGCCGGGCATGTGTGTTCGCATTTGCTATTTTTTTACTTCGGTAGAAACTGGAACATTGGACTGTCTAAATCAATTCTCATTTGGCATGATTAGTGTATCACCGACAGCTCATTGACTAGTTAGTATCGTTTAACCTCAGAAGGCGGGTTAGAAATTTTGCTGTTGCATTCCTGTAAGTTATGTTGTACTTGACTTTCCGCTGACACGGTGTTTATGTTAGTCTTGCTGACTGTGTATTAAGTAGTTTCTCACTATTATTAGAAGCCGTCATATGACTCTGTTCTGGAACTTGAAGTGATGCACCACTTAGTGACTTAGTATGCATTGATTTCATTTTAGCTTATCTATAGCGTAGGTTGGAAAAGGCGGTTGGCCTTCGCCTAGTGCCCAGGTGTTGCTTAAGCGCCCTAGGCGCGGTAATATAGTTTTTAGTATCAGGATGTATTTGTGATTATTATATGTGTGTAGATATTAATTTAGGGCATATAAATAAGTTAACGACCTGCTACTGCCATTGGAATATGACCCGTTTGGCATATGAGTTAAATATGGCATGTTTTCTCGGTTGGGTTGACAATTCCTTGCTTGCCCTGCCTAGACTTCTATTTATGCCCTAGGTGAGGCGTTTGGCCATCGCCTAGCGCCTAAGCGTGCCTAAGCGCCTCCTAGGCACTGCCTTTTTCAACAGAGAGCGTATTAGCGTGTTCATTACCTTTTCTCGATTTGATCAGGTGAAAACAGGAATGCTCCCTTCGGCTGGAATAATTCAAATTCTGTGTGAGAGTCTCCGGAAGTTTCCAGTCAAAGGTATGGGGATCCATTGCAAGAGTTTGATTAAAACATATCTATGGCACCCCAATTACTTCCTTAATGTGACCTCCGTATCTGAAGGCAGCTTTAGTCGTGGATCCAGTTATGGTGTCTACAAGTGGAGATAGTCTTTCAGATCCATCTACTCTCACTAACTATAGGTACTTCACTGATAGGGATGCAAATTGATGGATATTAGTGTCCCTCTGACCCTAGCTAGTTCAACCTAATGAACTAAAAATTCCATAAGAGATGTCTTTTTGAACTCTTAGTTCATTTGATCAAATTAGCTAGGGTCAGAGGGTACCATTTAGATCATCCATTTGCATGCCTACTGTCTAATACTTGTTTTGTAATATGTGCATTTATAAGGTCTGGTTGCATTGTTGCTGGCCTAACATTCTCAGTTTCATATCGCTTACTAAGGTACTGTTACAATTGCTTTGAACAGGGATGAACTATTTGCCATGGCCGATATAGTCACCCCAAATGTGAAAGAAGCATCAAAATTACTTGGGGGTGTATCATTGCACACAATCTCCGACATGCGTGATGCAGCAGAAGCCATTTACAAATTTGGTCCAAGGTTTGTATTTAGTATTCTTGTGATCTTATTTCTTTGTTCTGAAGCACATCATTCCTTATCTATTGTTATACCTTATACCCGCACTATCCTGTGCTTGCACATCCAGTTCTTAACTTATATGGGTAAAAGTCATCTAGTGTCTTATCCCTGGGTATGACCTTGTAAGTATATCTGTTGAAGCAAACTGGTTAAGCACATTTTGGATGAATGCGAAACCTTGTGAGCTTGCATGTGCTGTGCTGGTTGAAATCTGTTTCATCTTTCAGTGGCTATTTAAGAAATGTAATCACTAACACACTATTGCTTGTTAGATCAATGGAGGTTTAAATTTTCAGTCAATAAAGTAAATAATGTGTAATTTGCAGATATGTACTTGTGAAAGGTGGGGACATGCCAGATTCGTCAGAAGCTATTGACGTACTCTATGATGGTATGTGTTCTATGATTACCTTTACATACTACATCATCACATCTAGATCCTGCTCTTTTAGCAGCCTGATATAAACTCTGGCCTGCATCATTAGGTAAGGAATTTATCGAGCTTCGTGGGCATCGTATAAAGACCCGCAACACACACGGAACTGGTTGCACTTTAGCTTCATCTATAGCGGCCGAGTTAGCAAAAGGTTCAAGTATGCTGAATGCTGTTCAGGTTTGTGTTGTAGTACTTTTTTTTGCGGGGAAGTGTTATAGTACTTTGTACCCACATATACCTTTACAGTCAAAGTTGCTCTCCAAAAGTTCTCCTGTATAGTGAGTTTGGAAAATAGTACGTACATTATTAGAGATAACTAGCCTTGTATCAGATGGTATATTGTACTCCCTCCGTCCCATAAGACCATTTTTGACGTGATGGTATATTGCATAATTGTTGCTGCCAGCATCTTGATCAGTAACTAGGCATGTTATCTGTAGACTGTTAAGTGTTGACCCATTGGCATGTCTGTTTCGGCCTATTTTTAGAATTTGCTACCTGTATCATGCAAATGTCATCATAATTGTCAGAAAACTGATTCCTAATTTGTTATTAGAAATTAGTTTTTGCCTGCTTTATCTTTTCATGTAGCTAAATCAACCTCTAGTGGTTTCTGAATGTTTGTTTCTTTTGCTGTATATGTGAACTCTGCAGGTGGTGAAGAACTTTGTTGAATCGGCTCTTCATAACAGTAAAGACCTTGTTATTGGAAATGGACCTCAAGGCCCTTTTGACCACCTTTTCAGGCTCAAGTGTCCTCCATACAATATTGGATCACAGCAAAGGTTCAATCCAGACAGCCTCTTCCTGTATGCAGTGACAGACTCTAGGATGAACAAAAAGTGGGGTCATTCAATAGAAGATGCCGTGAAAGCTGCAATCGAAGGAGGCGCAACCATTGTCCAACTGAGATCTGTTTATTGAAAATTAATTGTAGATTACTATTGGATTTCACTGATGTACTTCTTGTTTGGTAATGTTCAGAGAAAAGGACATTGAATCACGAGCGTTCTTGGAGGCTGCCAAGGCTTGTATGGAGATTTGCAAGTCGAGTGCAGTGCCGCTGCTGATCAACGACCGTGTAGACATTGCCCTGGCATGCAATGCCGATGGTGTCCATGTTGGCCAATCAGACATTTCAGCACGGGAGGTTCGGGAGCTCCTAGGACCGGGTAAAATCATCGGTGTCTCGTGCAAGACCCCTGCTCAAGCCGAGCAGGCTTGGAGAGATGGGGCGGACTACCTCGGCTGCGGCGGTGTCTTCCCAACCACGACGAAGGCGAACAATCCCACCTTGGGATTTGAAGGGTTGAAGGCTGTGTGCCTGGCTTCAAAGTTGCCTGTGGTTGCCATCGGTGGCATCAACAAGACAAATGCAGGTTCCGTGATGGAACTCGGCCTCCCCAATCTGAAAGGTGTCGCCATGGTCTCTGCTTTGTTCGATCGCGAATGCGTCTCAACTGAGACGAGAAACCTTAGATCCATCTTGACGAGTGTGCGTTGCTTGGCTTAGATCCTAGAGCTTTTGTTTTGTCGATGGAGAATAAGATTTCACTCCAGTCAAGTGTAATAAAGAGGTGTAACAATCCATCTGAAAATTCAGAATCATGATTACATGGTGCAGGCGTACTAATATTTGTATCCACGGTTTGATGCGAAAGTATATGGATGCGAAATTTCGTTCTGTGGAGAGGCAACTAAACTATACTTTTTTTTTCTTCTCCCACCGTTTTTAAATATAAAATGTTTTGGCTTTCCTCTATTTTCTCAGATTCATATGCGTCTAGAACTCTAGATGCGTTGTTTTAGCGTGTATATTAATCCTGTGTAGTCCATATTTTAATATCTAAAACATATCTAAAACATTTTATAATTAGAATCGGAGGGAGTAAATCATTATAGTATGGTGGAGTAGTACTAATTTGTTGGCCCTGTCAAAAGTAAATTCTCCATGACATTTTCCTCTCGGTTTTTGTCACAAATGGTGTGATGGTATTTGACCACCATCTCTACTCCATCTGTGGAGACTGGAAAGGCATTTTGAAGCATTGCCAGACTAATTTTGTTTCGAAAGTGTACTTTCTCTCAAGTGTACTTTCTCTCAAAGTAAGATGCCCGATGATGCTCTAGCTGGGGTTTTTATTTTTTTGAGCAGGCTTGAGCTGTCTATTAAAGTTGACAGACGTGCCCACTACTTTGATCTGCCCGCCTCCGTCGCCTTAATTAAAAGATGAGATGGCTTTTGCAATGCTGTAGTGGCATTTGATTTGACAACACCACCATCACCGATCTCCAGATCCAGCCAAGATGAACGATCTGATGACCGACTCCTTCGTCGGCGCCGCTGCAGCAGCGCCCCAGGCGAAGAGGCAGCAAGACGGCGGGTCTGCCGCCGGCGACGAGAAGCTGCAGGCGTTCTTGGCGGAGGCAGAGGCGGCCAAGAACGAGATGGCCGCGCTGCGCAACGAGCTTTCCCAGCTCCAGTCCGCGCACGAGGCTTCCAAGTCCCTCCTACGCCCCGGCGCGCCCCGCGCCGCCACGCAGGCCGCGCTCGTCCGCCTCCTAGGCTCTGCCCGCCGCCTCCGCGCCCGCCTTGCATCCATGGACCGCCGCGCCCCGGCGCCAGCTGCACACGCCACCGCAGGCCTCCGCGGCCGCCTCCAGGACCTCACTGCCGGGGTCCAGACACTCCGGCGTCAGGTCTCTGCCGAGCGCCGAGGCGATGCGGCCCGCTGCTACCTCGCCGTGGCCGGCGAGGCCCCCACCGAGGACCAGCTGGATCGACTCGTGACAAGCGGCGGAGCGGGCGCCAACGACGCCGACGAGGCGATGCGGGCGGCCATGCTGTCGTCCACCGAGGCTGAGAAGGTGGAGGGTGGGCTCTTGGAGCTGCAGCAGCTGTTTCTTGACATGGCCGCGCTGGTTGAGTCCCAGGGCCCGCTCTTGGAGGACGTGGAGCGGCATGTCGCAGCGGCAGCGGAGGACGTCGGCGCGGCCGAGGGGGAGCTGCGAGAGGCCCAGCGGCTCCAGGGCGCCGCCCGGCGGAGGAGGATGTGGTTGGGCGGGGGGCTCGCGGCGCTGCTGCTGATCGCCCTCGCCGTGGCGGCCGTCGTGGTAGCTCTCGCTCTGTCGCGGCGCAAGGGCGGCAGTGTGCAGCTCGCTGGTGCCGGCTTGTCTGGCTTGGGTGAATTTGCCAGTGTAGGTGTGTTTCGTTTTCTTGGGTTGTGAACTTGAGGTGAGAGCATCTACAGCCGGCGATGGGCTAATCCGGTCACATCCGGACGCATGCGCTCGCACTGATCAGTCAGTCTTTAATATTTTTCGTCCATATCCGAATACTTCGTATTAGAAATCTCAAATTCATACAAAAACATGCAAAGAAAAAAAAAATCCACATACTACGTATATCATCTATCCTAGTCCTCGTCAGAGATGTCCACTATTTCCGTGCCCGGCTCCGGGTACATGGACGACAGATGCAGCTCATCTCCAGCGTCTCCTCCGGCTCCTTCGCGTCGGCCTTCGCATCCATCTTCGCGACGAGTTCAACAAAAAGAGGATACACCACAGGACTAGAAGTCAGCCCACCAGGTCAAACACAGACTGGTGACCATGGTGCGGCCCAACCTGTTACCCGATCGATATGCCTCATGAAGACGGCGCCAACAACTTGGCACACAAGAAGACCCTCGGAGATCTCGAGGGATCTTCGAATCAGCTGTATCAGCCTAAATTTCTGTAAACCCTAGGCCATATATCATATATAAACTCGGCCTAGTGTTAGTTGATAAGCATCTCATATTCTAGTCTTGCTACACCTACCTGGTCCCTCGCAATCTCACCGCTGTATACCAAGCCTCCTCATACGAGGCATATACACCGTAAATCCAATCTAGCAGGAGTAGGGTAATTCCTTCGTGTGATCTATCATATGGCCTTCCGGCTGAGCGTGACGCTCTATCGAGACTAGTACCAGACTAATGAATCGACAATACTCGTTGATATATATAATTGCAGACAAGCAGGATTAGGGTTGTTACTCGCATCGCGGGGGCTCGATTCTGGGTAAAATCGTCTCCCTGTGTCTGTTTGATAACTTTGGGTTATGGCACACTGTGATACAATGTGATACAGATCCATGTATGCTACTGTACCGCTGCTCAGGCACTTTGTGAAACACCATCGACAATACTCATGACGTGAGACAAGGGAAAATAATACTCATGGCGCGAGACAAGGGAAAATGTTGACAAATGGGTATCTGGTTCCGAGTTCGAGACCAACTCCAATTCAAGCTATGACGCCGACCTTGAAAGTGAAAGTGAAGGAGTTGCACTTGCCTCCACCAATCACAAGTCTTTATCTGACTCGTGGAATGAATAAAATGGATCTTCAAGATGCTTAATGGCAAATAGTCCAACAAATGGACCATGGTAAGAGTTCGTAGACTTTAATAGTGATGATGATTTACGTGGTAAACAACCAGAGAAGCATCACTGGCGCCTCGTCACCAATTACTGCGGCGGTGGCGGCCACCCTCCATCCCCCGATGAGCTCCACGCCGCCGACTGCTCTGGCCGCGGCGGAGCCCCTGCTTTTCTCCTCTGTTCTCCCGCGACCTCCAGCGCTGGCGTTGTCAATCCCGGCGCTCCACCTCTCGACTGTCGCCGCTCCTGCGGCTTCCGCATTTGTATCCGGTCCTCCCACGCCGGCCTTCATCGACAATACGACGCCGATCATTGGGGGGGGGGGGGGGTTCTTTGTTGATCGGCACTGTGCGGGTGCCGCCGGAAATCTCGTTCGCGGCGGACGAGGACCTGAGGCTGGCAACTCCTCTCAGGCCGGGTTTTCTCGCCACCTCCACGCCAGAAATGCTTCGCTGGTGTCAAGTTGGGCCCTTCGCCACATGCTTAAAGATGCCGGGAGACGCGCTGCTTCACTACACCCTCACTTATTTCTCCTCGCCGGTATGTTCTCCCATCGCTCCGGCGCCTACCTTGGCGACTCCGGGATCGGTTTGGATCCAGGTGCTGCTGCCGTCGCCGGTGCCGCATGTGCCTGCCATTGCTGCGTTGCTTAAGTCTTGGTTAGGCTCTGTGAGGGAGTCTGGGACTAAGGGGTCCTCGGGCCGCCGACCTATCTCCTATGGGCCGGCAGGTGGGCCGCTCTATGTCCACTGCATGAGAGCCGAGCTATGAGGCGACTGCGTATTTGGGAAGGAGACATTTGGTGACTTGGTGTGTCCTCCAAGTCAAGACGGCAAGATCGGCGCATTTATCCTTGATGATGACCGACTATGTGTAACCCTAGGTAGCCCTGGTGTCTATATAAACCGGAGGGTTTAGTACGTAGAGGATTCATCCCGACTCATCTAGGGTTTAGTTCCTTTGATCTCGTGGTAGATCGACTCTGTAATCATCATACACACATCAATACAATCAAGCAGGACGTAGGGTCTTACCTCTTCGAGAGGTCCCGAACCTGGGTAAACATCGTCTCCCTGTTTCCTATTCCCCATTGATCCAAGATCCACAGCTCGGGACCCCCTACCCGAGATCTGCCGGTTCTGACACCGACATTGGTGCTTTCATTGAGAGTTCCACTGATTGGATCGCCAGAAGGATCGATGGCTCGCTTGATTATCAGTAATGACATCCACACCGGGGACATATTTGTCCCCGACCAGTTCCTGGTATCCGGCGGCGTAGTTCTACGCGCCGGTACAGCCGGTCATCTTGACCAGATCAACAGTTTCACCCCAGGGCAGAAGATCAGGTTTGGCAGCCTATAGTACGCCGCCGACGCCCGGGGCGATCTGTTCCTGGTTGGGCGCACGGCCTCGCCCGATGAGCCTAGAAACCCCGAAGCTTTAACTTCGGCCCCCCTCTTCGCCCCCACCTCCGGGTCGATCCTTACCCCGGACCCGGCTTCGAGCTCGGATCCGATCATTGCCCCCGGAGATATGGGCTCGGCCTTGGCCGAAAACCGTTCCTGTATCGACACTTCGGAGATCGACTCCAAAGGAATCCGGAATACAAATCCGGCTGAACTCTCGTTATTAAACGAGACACTCGCCCAGATCCATGTGATGAACATTACACACGACGCGTCCTCGACCTATGCCTGGAGCGGTCTTGACTCTTGAGGCTAATTACGGGGAATTTTACGACCCACCCACCACCCACTTGGTAGCCACAATCGAAGACTTAATCGATATGTTGGACTACGCCTCTAAAGAAGCCGAAGACATGGAGGAAGAGGCCGATGCCACTGCCACTCCCAACTACGACGTCTACATGGTGGACGCCCCTAAAACCGCGGTGAAGGACGGCGACGGCACCCCCGCAGAAAACGGCAATAGCCCTGGTGAAGCACCTCCTAAGCGCCGACGCCAGCGCAAACGATCCAAGGCTCGCAAGGGTAGGGAAAGCAACACGACCACTGGAGAGGACGATTCCCCGGACAACATGAAGAACCTTAAAGATCCCGCCGCCCCCGAACACAATCTCGATTTTTCGGAGGGCCACGAGGTTAAGTATAACCCCGAGGAGCTCAAGGACTCCGAGGATAGCAACTACCTCCCCTCCTCTAAAGAGGAAGTTATCCTCGAAGCCGAGGATTTCATCGTCCCTGAAGACCCACTAGATCAAGAGCGGTTCAAACGGCAACTTGTAGCAACCGCCCGAAGCCTGAAGAAAAAGCAGCAGCAAATAAAAGACGGATAAGATACCCTAAACGACAAGTGGATGAAAGTCCTAGCACCCGAAGAAGGGTATGTAGGGAGCAGCCGAATCAAACCAAAAGCTACCCACGCCGACAACTACTGCCACAATTCGACAATGAGGTCCCCGAGCTCGCACCCCCGAGACACACTCAGGACGACCAGCCAGACCGCACCCCGAGGACAAGACATGATGGCGGGAAGAACCGACGATCAACCTATCCCCCTCCCCCGCAGGAGAGGAAAGGAGCCAATGAATGAGGACCCATACGACCTACGACATGGCCTAGAAGCTAGAGCAGGCCAGCCCAGATCCATCTACGGATTTAGAGGGCATAGCCCAGTTAGACGGGGCGAATACCAAGCTTGGCTCAACCGAAACAATAGAGCTCGAGAGGAGCACCGTGTCCGGATGTCATCCGATCTCCGGAACGTCATAGCCCAAGTCTGGGGCGCCGCTCACCCAATGTGCTTCACCGATGAGGTGATGCAGCATCAATTCCCCGAAGGATTTAAATCCGTAAATATCGAACAGTGCGACGGGATGACAGACCCGGCCGTGTGGATTGAAGATTTCCTTCTCCACATCCATATGGCTCGAGGAGATGACCTCCACGCCATAAAATACCTACCTCTAAAACTTAAAGGGCCAGCGCAGCACTGGCTAAACAGTCTCCCCAAAAACTCCATCGGGAGGTGGGAGGATCTCGAGGATGCCTTTCGAGCTAACTTTCAAGGAACCTATGTTCGGCCTCCGGACTCCGACGATTTGAGCCACGTCGTTCAGAAGCCTGGAGAGTCAGCCCGACAATTCTAGAATCGGTTCTTGACCAAGAAGAACCAGATCGTCGACTGTCCAGACGCTGAGGCAATAGACTCCTTCACGCACAACATCCGTGACGAATGGCTAGCCCGACAGCTCGGTCAAGACAAGCCGAGGACAATGTTGGCCCTTACCGCGCTAATGACCCGCTTTTGCGCAGGTGAGGACAGTTGTCTAGCTCGTCGAGATAGTAATCCCGAAGACTTCAGGACAGAAAGGGAAGGCCGCGGCGCAACAAAAACAAGCGCCGACAGAGCGACAGCGATGCTGAGGACACGTTAGTCAATGCCAGATTCAGTAACTCGAAATCAGGACCGCGGAAGAAACCCTCTATAGATAATAGGGATGGACTTACCGCGCTGGACAAAATCTTGGACAGACCCTACCAGATCCACGGAACCTCAGACAAGCCCGCCACCCACACCAACCGTAACTGTTGGGTGTTCAAGTAGGCCGGCAAGCTTGCAACCGAGGACCATGGCAAGGGCCCTTGTAGCAAGGACGACGACGAGGCTCGTAGCCCGAATAATGGGGGCCAGAAGCAATTCTCTCCTGAGGTAAAAACTATGAACATGATCTACGTCACGCATATACCAAAGAAGGAAAGGAAGCGCACCCTTCGGGATGTCTACGCCGTAGAGCCAGTAGCCCCAAAATTCAACCCATGGTCGGCTTGCCCGATCACCTTCGACCGAAGAGACCATCCGACCAATATCCGTCATGGAGGATCCGTGACCCTGGTACTCGACCCTATCGTCGACGGTTACCACCTAACAAGAGTCATCATGGATGGAGGCAGTAGCCTCAATCTGATTTACTCAGACACCATAAGAAAGATGGGTATCGATCCGTCAAGGATCAAACCCAGTAACACCACTTTTAAAGGAGTAATTCCAGGCGTGGAAGTCCGCTTCTCGGGCACCGTAACTCTGGAAGTAGTATTCGGCTCCCCGACAACTTTCGCAGCGAAGACTTGATCTTCGACATCGTCCCCTTCCGCAGCGGCTACCACGCACTTCACGGCCGTACAACATTCACCCGCTTTAACGCCGTTCCCCACTATGCATACATGAAGCTCAAGATTCCCGGGCCAAGGGGCTTCATCACTATAAATAGCAACACAGAACGCTCACTGCAAACTGAGGAGCACACAACGGCATTGGCCGTCGAGGTACAGATCGGCAAGGAGACGCCGAACTCCCAGCCCGTCGTCAAGGCACGAAAGGTGAGCAAGCAAGCCCGGACCCTATTTTCATTCCCGGAGCCTTCCCACGTCAAAGGTAAATAGGAACACGCGCCCCACAGTAGAGCCCCGCTAGCTGTGAGGTACGTACCCCGGAGGTATAATTTCGCACTTAAAATACCATGGGCAGCTATGGGGGCCCGCCAAGTGTTCGGCTCGACCGAGCTACGACCAAATTCATTTTCTAGGAAACAACATGTACCATTAAGGACCTACCCAGCATCAGGCTAGCACACCACGGCGATCTTTCAAGACCAAAGGTCCGCTCACCGATTACCACCTCCTCTCAAGGAGCTCCAGAGCAAAGGCGCAGAAGTGCAACAGGGCGCAACAAGGATGTAAAACCACCCATAAATAGCCCTGTATAAACCTTTCCTCTGTACCACTTATATTAAAATAAAGTATCTATAACAGTTGCTTCGACGGTACGGATTGTATGGTTAGACATCACGAGTTCATCGGAAATCAAGGACCGTTTTTCGCTGGTCTCATTGCGATCATTTGTGTTGCATAACTTTTCTTTCCCGCTCTTTGACGCCGAAGCAACCTTGTTCGGTACACATTTTAGATGCAACCAGTTATTACACCGGGGGATTTCCATCAAAATTGCCCCAAAGCATCGTTCCGACACTATTCTTATCTTATGTGTTCGGAAGTCTCAGATATTACATTATATGCATCGGTCCCGAATTATGTCTTGGGTCAATAGTTGACTATTGAGTTGCCTGGCTCCTGTGTTTACCCTCTTATGTTCCACATGTTCGGCTAGGAGGGTAAAGGGAGAACCACTGCGATTGTACTTCCAGCTTGCCCGGTTAAGTACCTCAGTGGAGAAAGCCAAAAAGTGACTAGCATAATACGCAAGGAGCGGTTAGCGATCCGATGACAAGTGTTAAACAAAAAATCGTTGGAGGTTATCCCATGTCATGCGAAGGGTTTGTACTCATACAAACCAAGTGGCCGTAGTATTCACCTCGGTACACCCGAATATCACGAACACGGGGGGCTAGTCATTAACCCCCGCAGTCAAGCTCCTACGGCTAAGTGAAAGCAATAAAGCCGCATAGTCCGATTGCCTCGTTTCCCTTGCGCACTACCGCCTACAGGCGCCGAGACGTCGGATAAGGGTTACAGTGCGGAGGCCAAAACACCCCTTGTAGCATCTACAAGGGGGCTGAAGCCAACGACCGGCAACTTTCAAATTAAAACGGCCAAACAGGAGTCAAAATAAAACAGTGCATAATAAACCATGCAAACCAATGACACAGTAAAGCACAAGCGATTAGCTGACATTCGATACATGATCGGTGCGCTCATTCATATATTACATCCTTCGGGCACAAGGCCTCTACTGCCCGAGCACCATCCATCACAATGGGAAAGTACCGCTTGGGGCACCGATGCTCCTTCCCGGGAGGTAGGGGTCCGGTGGCCATCTCGGTTGGCTTGATCTTTGGCCAATGCACCATGGTCTTTGCAAAGGCCATCCGAGCTCCCTCAATACAACTGGAACGCTTTAGGACGTCAATCCGGGGCGCGGCATCACAGAGCTTCTGCACCAAGCCAGAGTAACTGCTCGGCAGCGGCTCCGAAGGCCATAGCCGGATGCAGAGGTCCTTCATGGCTGGCTCCGCCATCCGATTCAGCTCCATTAGTTGCTTCATTTGGTAAGAGAGGATGGGAGGATGCTCGGGGGCTCCAAACTACGCCTAGAACAGCCTTTGCTTGGCGTCCCCGTCATGGGACGCAGAGTACCTTGTCGCATCCGCCACGCTTCGGAAGATCCACGAAAGCGCCTGAGGAACGCCGCACTTGTGTGAGCAACGCGAACCTGTTACCACCGAAGACACATTGCAGTAAGTACGGCTTACCTTCCACAATATGCCAGACTTCGCGAAGCTCCTGTTGGCTACTTCACGCCTCCACACGTGCCTCTTTGATTGCCGACCTCAACGAGTCTAGCTCGGAGGCCTGATCCTTATTATTTTGCTCAAGGGCCTCACATTTCGTGACGGCACTTGAGCCACTCTGGCTTCGTGCTTATCACTGACAATCTTTGCCGACGATAGCTCGGAGGTTACCTGTTCGGCCGCCGCCCTTTACTTGGCAGACTCTTGTC
Organism: Elymus sibiricus; assembly: GCA_039707655.1. NCBI lineage: Eukaryota > Viridiplantae > Streptophyta > Magnoliopsida > Poales > Poaceae > Elymus > Elymus sibiricus. The sequence goes on from CM077669.1 coordinate 133,588,092, forward strand.
TCGCCTTCTTCAGCTCGGCCTTGAGGTTCTCAACCTCCGCGGCGACAGCTGCAGTCACAACAGGCACCCCAGGTTCAGGAATCAAACTCGAAGATTTCACTTAAATGAGACCAACCAGGACATTAAAGGAGCCTAGTTCTGACTTACCTTGTGCTTCATCGAACCGCTTATGGAGGCGGTCAAATTCCTCATCGGAGCTCTTAAGCTTCCGATTCACCTCGGCCAGTTCTATGGCGTTGGCGGTCGCCACCGAAGACGAAGCCTACACAACAGTGTTTCGTTTATAAGACTCCCAGACTGATTAATCCTCCGCCAGGTTTTCTCCATTCCTGACAGAGTCTCGGGGGCTACTATATACGAGGATTGCATAACCCTATAACATAAAATTGATTTGAAGAACAAAGGGTATTACATGATATACCTTGAAGCCTGATAAGAGGCCTCCAAAAGCTTGCTTCAGCCCGCTGTTAACAGACTGAATGCTCTGTAAAACTGCACCCATAAGGGCGTGATTTTCTTCGGTGATAAAGGAGCTTTTCAAAGCCTCCCCCATCACGGCCGGCCGCCCAATTTCGGCCCGCTCCAGTACGGGTGATACTGGTGACGGCGCCCCCGCTCCCCCGTTGGTGGAGTCCGGAATAGACGGCTCCGGGGCCGCCTTCGGGAGATCTTGGATGGACCGAGCCCCCCCCTCTTTGTTTGCTCGGGGGGATCCCTTCTCCTATTCTTCAGCGACCAAGGTGTTAACCTCGGCCAGGATGTCATCACCCCCGCCCTCCGTGAGCGGACCTGGAGGGGACTTCTGGGACAGCACCTCTTCGAGCTCCTCGGCCGCTGGAGGAGGTGTGTTGTGCGAGGCGGTCCCGCTCTCTGCTAACTCGGCTGGCGGAGAGTCCCCCTCCGAGATTCGGTCGGTGGGGAGGTCGCGCGGTGGGCTACAGCAAGGATGGAGTTCGTCATATTAGTAACAAACTTTAATGTGAAGCTATAAGGAGATCTTCGGACACATACCTTTGGGCTGGGGGCTTGACCCTAGGAATCCTTAGAGGAACCCCTTCTAAGGCGGAGTCCGAACTATCGTCGGCCAGGGTCACCTTGGCCCTGCATTGCTTCTTTGAGGCAGGAGGAGGTAGACCCTCCTCGGCATCATCGGACGCCGCCCTTTTCCTTGTTCGGGAGGAGTCGCTCTCCTCCCCGTCCTCTCCGAGCTCTCCCTCGTGAGTGGAAGAGGCGTGGGTTTCCCGGGACTTAGTGTACGAGAGACCTCTTGAACGGATACCTTCTCTGGTCTCCCTCTCTTTCTTTTTCTTCTCCTTCTTCTCCGGCGCCCGGTATAGCGCCTCGACGAGCATCGCCTCCAACAAAGGCGTCTTGGGGCCCTCGGGCAGCGGGGCTGGATCGTTGATGTGTGTGGCCTTGTTCAGCCAATTCTATAAAAGTAGCAAGGGGGTTGAGTTACTTGTTAAAAGAACAGTATCTGAATAATAGATCGGAAGATTTTATCTTACCTCCTTGGGAGGATTAGCGGCGTCCAGGCCGGTGTCTTCATCCTTTGCTGGACAGTCCTTCTGGGGCTTGAACAACACCTTCCACAACTTATCATGGGTAGTGCAGAAGAAGTAGTGCACGGTGGGGGCATCGTCAAGCTTGTAGGACCACATTGGGGTGGTCCGATGCTGACAAGGAAGGAGGCGGCGTCGGAGCATGACTTGAACCATGTTGGTCAGCTTGATGTTCTCCTTTATCAATTGGGAGATGCGCATTTGCAGCGACTTCACCTCTGCTTCTAATCCCCAGTCAAGGCCCTTATTGATCCATGATACCAGCCTGGTGGGGGGGATCTGAATTCGACAGGTGCTGCCTAGTCCGTGTCGCGTGGTTCGGTAATGTAGAACCACTCCTTCTGCCAGATCTTGACAATGTCGATGAAGGTGTCGTCCGGCCATTCAACCCGAGGAAGCTTGCTAATCATCGCCCCCTATAGTCCGCGTGATTGCCGTCGACTATCTTCGGCTCGACATTGAGGACCTTCAGCCACAAGTCGAAGTGTGGCTGTACTCATAGGAAGGCCTCGCAGACGATGATAAAAGCTGAAATATGCATAAAGGAATTTGGGGGAAGATCATGGAAATCCAACCCGTAGAAGAACATGAGCCCCCTTACAAACGGGTGGAGCGGGAAGCTCAGACCCCGGATGAAATGGGGGATGAAGACTACCCTCTCGCCTGGCCTTGGCGTGGGGATGACCTGCCCCTTTTCGGGAGCACGGCGGGCCACGTCGACCGGAAGGTAACCAGCGTGCTTTAGCTCCACGATGTCGTCGTTGGTGAAGCAGGAAGCCTCCTACTTTCCTTTAGAGCCTGAGCCGGCCATGGCCGAGCTGGGGATGTGGGATTAGAGAAAGGAGTGGATCTGAGTGCTTGAGCTCTCAAGATTGGGAAGGCGATGGCGATGGAGGATAGGGAAAGTGTGTGGATGCTCTGGTGGTTGTTCCCCTTTTATAGGCAGCCGTAATACTAAGAGCCCCTTTGTTGCGCCGCAGACCACGCCACGCCTCGATGAAATCGTGCCGTTATGCGCGCGTGGGATAACCTAGATCATTGATCATATCCCGTAAAAAATGGGGCACGATCTCCGTATTGATGGGACGTGCCAATGAAGAAACTGCCTCGAACCGCGATTCGAGTGTCAATAAATTGTCAGAGGTCATGACCGGCCGTGACCCTTCGCTAAAAGTTGTCAGGCGGGGGTGCTGAGCACACTCAAACTGTTGGCCTTTGTGACTGATCAACACATATTGTTCGGGAACCAGGGAGTCATCGGTGGCCGAACTAGTGACAACCGAATACAGAAGGGGAAAAAGAACTCGCCCCGCAAGCCGAAGACCTTTGCGCGCAAGACTACTAAGGACCGTGAACCTCGGCATTGGAGGCCAGTTCGGGGGCTACTGAGGGAGTCCAGGACTAAGGGGCCCTCGGGCCGTCGGCCTATCTCCTATGGTCCGGCAGGTGGGCTGCTCTATGTCCAATGCATGAGAGCCGAGCTATGAGGCAACCGCGTATTCGGGAAGGAGACCTTCGGTGACTTGGTGTGTCCTCCAAGTCAAGACGGCAAGATTGGCGCTTTTATCCTTGATGGTGACCGACTATGTGTAACCCTAGGTATCCCTAGTGTCTATATAAACCAGAGGGTTTAGTACGTAGAGGATTCATTCTGACTCATCTAGGGTTTAGTTCCTTTGATCTCGTGGTAGATCGACTCTGTAATCGTCATACACACATCAATACAATCAAGCAAGACGTAGGGTTTTACCTCTTCGAGAGGGCCTGAACCTGGGTAAACATCGTCTCCCTGTTTCCTGTTCCCCATTGATCCAAGATCCACAGCTTGGGACCCCCTACCCGAGATCTGCCGGTTCTGACAACGACACTCTGCCTTCGAAACTCCTATTATTCGCCAGTTTAGCACTTGCTTATTCTCGGTTTCCGTTGCTAGTAAGCAGATCGCCCAGTTCATTGTCTCTCTAGAAGGTATTAACTACAAAGGAATTGTGATTTCCTTCCATGGTTCTCCACCGGCCACTGCGGCGGTGCAAAAGCTCTTTTTCATCGTGCCGTTTCAAAATTTCATGTCCATTGTATCTCATGCTGATGCTGTTCCTGCTGCAACCAATGTTGTGCTGTCAAATCCTGCCATCTCCTCCACGCGCACTATGAGCTCTGCTCATAGTGACAGCCATATTGGCTCGGCATGCATCCCTGGCTATTATGTAGCCTCTTCTCTCTGCTTGGAGAGCCCCGCTGCTCGTTCTAATTTAGTTGTTGCTCGTTCTAGACCCCCCCCCCCCGTGACCGCCCGCTTGTCCAAAGTCATTTAATCTCTACAGATCGCAATACGGCGTGCCTGATCAGATCAGAAAAACCTTCTAGGCGTGCTACCGCACTGGATGTCCGTAGTGCTGGATTACTCCCGAGACTAGTGGGCCCGCTGCCCTGGCTTACCTACGAGTCCTCCCCGCGCGATGTGATGGGCTGCATGGCTTCTGGCATGCAACCATACAAGCTCGGACACACGTCCAAGCCTAGACGGCAAAGGCATGTTCCCGTATTAGATCTCCTCGGCCATGGCATCCTGCCAAGGCCTGAGGGCCCTTTGCCCTGGTCAACTTCTACTGCATGCTCGGTTGCTAGTGATGACCATCCGCTACAACCAAACGCGCTGCTGTTCACGGGATGTGACAACGCCGAACCCAAAAACTTTTTGCCCCCTTGGCTGCTTGCTTCTCGTCCTTCGAGCGCTCCCCCGTCTCAATCTTCTAGTCAGCTAAAGGAATCTTACGCCTGTGCCCTCCCTTCTTCTCCTTATAGCATGCACGAGACTCCTCGACTGCCACCACGAGCTATCTCTCCTCCAAAAACCCTAACTTCATGAATCGCTGTCACTGATGCCTAGCTCTAGACCACCAGGTCAAGCTATGTCGCGACCCTCTTCAGTGTCGCCGATGCTGGCGCTCGGCCCATACTCAACGCCATTGCTTGGCTATTTTAACCCCCTCCCGCCCCAGCAACTCCTCCACCCCTTCTCACGTCTCACAAACTCCTTCTCCCGTGTGCTCTCCCTCCCCCTCCCCACCTCCACAACCCGCCTCGCAACCCACATCCATGACCGATTTCATACCTGTGCCGATCGAGGTCTCCTCCTCTCAGGAGGAAGAATCTCTCCCCCACTTCCAACTCCACCCCCGCTCATGTTTTTGCCTTCCCGGAGTAAGTAGATGCCGCTGAGGTTGACGAAGAAGAGGAGGAGGATCCTGAGGAGATTGAGTTTGAATCAGGGGAGGAATCAACTGATTCGGATTCAATCCCTTACATGCTTCCTCCTTCCCCACCACGACACCATAGGAGCCACTCCAATGTGTTCATGCCCCACGTTCCTCTTGAGCACTTCCAAAAGCTGGCCTTTGCATATGTCAACCTCCCCATCCGTCTCCCCAAGCCATGATCCGTAGGGCCTTGCTAACCGGGTTGGAAACCCGGAGGTGGCCATTAGGGCGTCCTCTCAAGGGGCGGGCCTGGTCATTTTTGGCTCGGCCTATGAGAGGAAATCTCTGTCCTCTCTAGCCCTTTCAACTGTCCTCTAAACTCTGTGCACTTGGTTCGCCATGATGACACGGATAACCGCTTCCTGTTTCACCTTGGCGTTGTCTCAGCCTTGAACCTGGAGGACGTCCCTATTGAGTATTGGTTCCCCAACACCATAAGGAACTCTGTTGGTCCTTTTGCTTGTCCTATCCAGATTGACCTGGTGTGCCTTACGGGGGTTGACTTCTCGGCCGTTTTGATCTCTGTCAAAAGCCGTTCTCTCACTGATGTTCCTCACACTATCCTGGTGCATGGCTTCTCCGGCCTCAGTGCTATCGCCTTGGTCATGGTTGTGTGCTTCGAGGAGCTTCCTCCAGATCCGTCCTTCCCCATCGGCACCGACGATGATGACAACTCTAATGGTGGTGGTGGGGATGACGACCACTTCGGCGGTGGAGGTGGGGACTTCCCTGCCGGGATGGACGCGGGTTTGGCTCCGCCCCTGCCGCCGCCCTCGGATCTTCATCACCCTGATTGAGTGGTGCAGCTTCCAGGTGGAATGACCATGATGGCCAACCACAAGCCCCTGGTCATCGCTGTGCCGCTCGACGCCCGCCTCGAGTCCGGCGACGTCAAGCTGTTCACCGGCTTCTACGACGTCCGCGTCACCGGCCACAACGGCGGAAGGGGCTTCTACTGCATCCCTATGCGCCCTGCCGGCTCCCCTCGCCTCTTGGTGGCTAACCTTGCTTCATGCTCGATTGGTTCTCTCAACAGGGTGGGTACGGTGGGCGAGGCACTCAAGCCAATGACGGACGTGGACGTGTTTTGCTCGGACTGGCGTGGCCGCTGCTTCGGTCACGTCGTTTCCGGCGAAGACGAGGTCATGCTGGCCATCGAGCGTTTCGACTCCGGTTCCCCGCTTCTCCATGCCGACACGTCCGCGCCTGCCCTTCTTCTTCAGGCTCCGCCGGCTGTCGAAGATGCTCCTCCCACCGCTGCTGCTCTTTTAGCTTCAGTTTTTTTGCCTTGCTCCGCTATGCCATGCCGGCTATATTCCCCTTTTTTCTTCATGCATTTTAAATCCCACTAGGGCGAATGTTGCTAGCTAATGTACCGGTGTCTTGTATGGCTGTAGTTCTCCTTCTACCCTCATCCATGTTATTCAATGTAACCGTGCCTTTCAATTATATCTGCTTCCCTTATGCTCTCTACCGTTGTTCTCCCTGGTTAGCCATGAATAAACACTTAAAATTGCATCTTGGAATGTTAGGGGACTAGGGAGACCAAACAAATGTATTGAGTTAAAAAAGGTCTTCAATCTGCCTCTGCTTCTATCTTCTGCTTAGAGGAAACTAAGCTGCAGCAAATCCCTATCTTTAAGGCGTGCTCTTTCCTTCCTCCAGTCATCCACTCTTTTCACTTTCTTCCTTCTTTGGGTGCCTCCGGCAGGGTCCTCACGGCATGGGACGATGCAACCCTGGAGTGCACAAAGGTGCAGATGGATTACTTTGCTATTTCCTGCTGGTTTTCTCTTTGTGCCAATGGTAATTCTTTTGTCGTTACCAACGTATATGGGCCTTGTGATCACATCAGGAACTTGTTTTCCTGGACTCTCTTTCGTACCTATCTAGGTTGGTTAAGTTGCTTTGGATGATTATGGGTGATTTTAACATCATCTTAAGACCGTCCGATAAATCTTCGGCTAACTTTAAGTCTACTGAAGCCAGCTTGTTTGCTTCGACGATCAATTCTTTACAGCTCCAGGAGGTCCCTCTTTTGGATAGGCTATTCACTTGGTCGAACCAACAAGATAACCCGACTCTTGTACGCCTGGATAGAACCTTTGTTAACTTAGATTGGACTAATACGTCTCCAACATATCGATAATTTATGAAGTATTCATGCCATATTTGCCTATGTTTACAATACTTTTATATGGTTTCGATGCATCTTTTATGATTTAATTAGAACTAACCTGGACTGACGATGTTTTCAGAAGAATTACCGTGGTGTCGTTTTTTGTGCAGAAAATGAAAGTTCTCGAAATCGCCCGAAACTTTTTGGTGATTTTTTCTGGAACATATGAGCAACATTGGAGCGAAGAGCCACCAGAGGAGGGCTACCAGGGAGGCACAACCCAACAGGGCGTGGCCCAGCCCCTGGTGACGCCCTGTTGGGTCGTGGTCCCCATGTAATTCCGTTTTGTGTGATTCCAACGCTGAAAAATCCTATAAATACCAAAACCTCCAAAAGTTAACCGAGAGCTTCCGCTCCGCCGCCGTAACTCTATATCGAAGAAAAACCCATCTGGAGCCTTTCCAGTACTCTGCCGGAGAGGGGAAACCATCACCGGTGGCCATCTTCATCATCCCTGCGGAGGCCATGACGAGGAGGGAGTAGTTCACCCTCGGGGCTGAGGGTATGTACCAGTAGCTATGTGTTCAATCTCTCTCTCGTGTTCTTGAGATGGCACGATCCTGATGTATTACGGGCTTTGTTAATATAGTTGGATCATATGGTGTTCTTCCCTTGCTATCTTGTTGTGATGAATTGAATCTTTCCCTTTGAGATTTTGTTGTGTCGGATTGAATATTTTGGATTTGAGAACACTTGATGTATGTCTTGCATGCGGATACTGTTGGAAATATGCCCTAGAGGCAATAATAAATTAGTTATTATTATATTTCCTTGTTCATGATAATCGTTTATTATCCATGCTATAATTGTATTGATTGGAAACTCAAATACATGTGTGGATACATAGACAACACTGTGTCCCTAGTAAGCCTCTAGTTGACTAGCTCGTTGATCAAAGATGGTTAAGGTTTCCTAGCCATTGACATGAGATGTCATTTGATAATGGGATCACATCATTAGGAGAATGATGTGATGGACAAGACCCAAACTGTAAACGTAGCATTTGATCGTGTCAGTTTATTGCTATTGTTTTCTGCATGTCAAGTATCTGTTCCTTTGACCATGAGATCATGCAACTCACTGACACCGGAGGAGTACCTTGTGTGTATCAAACGTCGCAACGTAACTGGGTGACTATAAAGGTGCTCTACAGGTATCTCCGAGGGTGTCTGTTGGGTTGGCATGGATCAAGACTGGGATTTGTTACTCCGTATGACGGAGAGGTATCTCAGGGCCCACTCGGTAATACAACATCACAATGAGCCTTGCAAGCAATGTGACTAAAGTGTTAGCCACGAGATCTTGTATTACGGAACGAGTAAAGAGACTTGCCGGTAACGAGATTGAACTAGGTATAGTGATACCGACGATCGAATCTCGGGCAAGTAACATACCGAAGAACAAAGGGAACAGCATACGGGATTAACTGAATCCTTGACATAGAGGTTCGACCGATAAAGATCTTCGTAGAATATGTAGGAGCCAATATGGGCATCCAGGTCCCGCTATTGGTTATTGGCCGTAGAGGTGTCTCGGTCATGTCTACATAGTTCTCGAACCCGCAGGGTCTACACACTTAACGTTTGGTGACGATTAGTATAATTGAGTTATTATGTTGGTGACCGAAAGTTGTTCGGAGTCCCGGATAAGATCCCGGACATGACGAGGATCTCCGGAATAGTTCGGAGGTAAAGATTGATATATGTGATAATAGTGTTTTGATCTCTGGAAGGGTTCCGGAGTTCACCGGAAGGGGTTCCGGATGTTTACCGAAGTGTTCGGGTGCAGCAACACTTTATATGAGCCAAAGGGATAAAGCCCACAAGGTATTGGAAAGTGCAAAAGTAGTTTTGCTGCCGCGTAAGCGGTACTACCGCTTGGTGAAGCGGTACTACCGCCGGAGCGGTACTACCGCTTGTGTGAAGCGGTACTACCGCCCGAGCGGTACTACCGCTTGTGTGAAGCGGTACTACCGCCCAAGCGGTACTACCGCTTGTGTGAAGCGGTACTACCGCTTGTGCGCGGCTGTGCACGATTCGGCAGGGTCCGAATTGGACTCTTTTCCTGCGGGCCAAACCGACCTTGTGCGGGCAAAACCGACCCGGAGGAGGCTTTTACTCCAAGTTTAGACCCCAAGGCTCAACATATAAATAGAGGGGCAGGGCTAGCACACGGGACACATCAGGATTTCCCAAGCCGTGTGCCGGCAACCCTAGCCCTCTAGTTCCTCCGTCATAATCTCCGTAGTGCTTGGCGAAGCCCTGCAGAGATTGTTCCTCACCACCATCACCACGCCGTCGTGCTGCTGGAACTCAACCACTACTTCACCATCGCTCGCTGGATCGAGGAGGTGAAGGCGTCATCAAGCCGTACGTGTGTTGAACGCGGAGGTGCCGTCCGTTCGGCGCTAGTTCGTGATCGGATCGAGGGACGACTTGCGATTTGGATCGCGGAGACGTTCGACTACATCAACCGCGTTTCTTAAACGCTTCCGCTTAGCGATCTACAAGGGTATGTAGATTCACTCTCCCTCTCGTAGATGCTCATCACCATGGATAGATCTTATGTGTGCGTAGGAAAATTTTTGTTTCCCATGCAACGTTCCCCAACAGTGGCATCTGAGCTAGGTCTATGCGTAGATGAGATCTCGAGTAGAACACAAACGAGTTGTGGGCGTGGGTGTATACATATTGCTTGCCGTTACTAGTTGATACTTGATTCCGCGGTATTGTGAGATGAAGCGGCCCGGACCGACATTACGCGTACGCTTACGCGAGACTGGTTTCACCGCTGCGTGCACTTGTTGCATAAAGGTGACTGGCGGGTGTCTGTCTCTCTCACTTTAGTTGAATCGGTTCAATGAAGAGGGTTCTTTTAGAAGATCAAAAAGCAATCACTACACCACGTTGTGGTTTTGCGTAGGTAAGAACGGTTCTTGCAAACCCGTAGCAGCCACGTAAAATTTGCAACAACAATTAGAGGTCGTCTAACTTGTTTTTGCAGGGTATGTTGTGATGTGATATGGCCAATTACATGATGTGATATATGTGATGTATGAGATGATCATGTGATGTATAGAATATCACGACTTGCATGTCGATGAGTACGGCAACTGGCAGGAGCCATAGAGTTGTCTTTAATTATTGTATGACCTGCGTGTCAATCATTAAGCGCTATGTAATGCTTTACTTTATCGCTAAACGTTAGCTATAGTCGTGGAAGCAACAGCCGGCGCGACAACCTTATGGCGACACGTTGATGGAGATCAAGATGATGGAGATCATGGTGTCATGCTGGTGACGATGGAGATCATGCCAGTGCTTTGGAGATGGAGATCAAAAGCACAAGTTCATGGCCATATCATGTCACTTATGATTTGCATGTGATGTTAATCCTTTTATGCATCTTATTTTGCTTAGGACGACGGTAGCATTATAAGGTGATCCCTCACTTAAATTTCAAGATAAATTGTGTTCTCCCCAAGTGTGCACCGTTGCGAAAGTTCGTCGTTTCGAGACACGCCGTGATGATCGGGTGTGATAGACTCTACGTTCGCATACAACGGGTGCAAGCCATGTTGCACGTGCGGAACACTCGGGTTAAACTTGACGAGCCTAGCATGTACAGACATGGCCTCGGAACACAAGAGACCGAAAGGTCGAACATGAGTCATATAGTAGATATGATCAACATGAAGATGTTCACCATTGAAACCACCTCAACTCACGTGATGATCGGACTTGAGTTGGTGGATTTGGATCATGTTACACTCGAATGATCGGAGGGATGTCAATTTGAGTGGGAGTTTTTTAAATATGATTAACTAAACTCATTATCTAAGAACAATAGTCTAAGTTGTCTTTGCAGTATTTATGTTGTAGATCATGGCTCGCGCAGTAGCACCCCTGAATTTTAATGCGTTCCTAGAGAAAGCTAAGTTGAAAGATGATGGAAGTAACTTTGTGGACTGGGCCCGTAATCTAAGGATTATCCTTACGGCTTCCCAGAAGGCTTATGTCCTTGATGCACCGCTTGGTGATCCACCCGCTCCAGTTGAGTCTCTAGACGTTGTGAACGCCTGGCAGGCTCGTTCTGATGATTACTCAATAGTTCAATGTGCAATGTTGTATGGCTTAGAACCGGGACTTCAAAGACGTTTTGAACGTCATGGAGCATATGAGATGTTCCAGGAGTTGAAGTTTATCTTTCAGAAGAATGCCCGGATCGAGAGATATGAGATCTCCGATAAGTTCTATGCTTGCAAGATGGAGGAGAACGGGTCTATCAGTGATCACGTGCTCAGAATGTCTGGGTACTCCACCCGTCTGGCTGAGTTAGGGATGCCCCTTCCGCCAGAGGCTATCACTGACAGAGTTCTTCAATCATTGCCACCTAGCTACAAGAGCTTCGTGTTGAACTATAACATGCACGGGATGAACAAGTCAGTCGCCGAGCTGTTTGCGATGCTGAAAGCCGCTGAGTCTGAAATTCAGAAGGAGCATCAAGTGTTGATGGTCAATAAAACCACTAGTTTCAAGAAAAATGGCAAGGGTAAGAAGGGTAACTCCAAGCAGAGTGGCAAAGCAGTTGCTCCTCTCGTGAAGAAACCCAAGGCTGGACCCAAACCAGAAACTGTGTGTTTTCATTGCAAGGGAACTGGACACTGGAAGCGGAACTGCCCCAAGTATTTGGCTGACAAGAAGGCGGCCAACAAACAAGGTATATATGATATACATGTTATTGATGTGTACCTTACCAACTCTCGTTGTAGTGCCTGGGTATTTGATACCGGTGCGGTTGCTCATATTTGCAACTCAAAACAGGAACTGCGGAATAGACGGAGGCTGGCAAAGGACGAAGTGACGATGCGCGTGGGAAATGGTTCCAAGGTTGATGTGATCGCCGTCGGCACGCTCGCTCTTCGATTACCGTCGGGATTAGTGATGAACCTAAATAAGTGTTATTTGGTGCCTGCGTTAAGCATGAACATTATATCTGGATCTTGTTTATTGCGAGACGGTTACTCATTTAAATCAGAGAATAATGGTTGTTCTATTTATATGAGTAATATCTTTTATGGTCATGCACCCGATGTGAGGGGTTTATTCTTATTGAATCTCGATAGTAATGATACACATGTTCATAACATTGATGCCAAAAGATGTAGAATTGATAATGATAATACCACTTTCTTGTGGCACTGCCGTTTAGGTCATATTGGCGTAAAACGCATGAAGAAGCTCCATGCTGATGGACTTTTGGAGTCACTTGATTTTGAATCACTTGACACATGTGAGCCATGCCTCATGGGCAAGATGACTAAAACGCCGTTCTCTGGAACAATGGAACGGGCAAGTGACTTATTGGAAATCATACATACTGATGTGTGCGGTCCGATGAGTATTGAGGCGCGCGGTGGTTATCGTTACTTTCTCACCTTCACTGATGACTTAAGTAGATATGGGTATATTTACTTAATGAAACACAAGTCTGAAACATTTGAAAAGTTCAAACAATTTCAGAGTGAAGTTGAGAATCATCGTAACAAGAAGATTAAATTCCTACGATCTGATCGAGGGGGAGAATATCTGAGTTATGAGTTTGGCAGTCACTTAAGACAGTGTGGAATTGTTTCACAATTGACACCGCCTGGAACACCACAGCGTAATGGTGTGTCCGAACGTCGTAATCGAACCTTATTGGATATGGTGCGATCTATGATGTCTCTTGCCGATTTGCCACTATCGTTTTGGGGTTATGCATTAGAGACAGCTGCATTCACTTTAAAAAGGGCACCATCGAAATCCGTTGAGACGACGCCATATGAACTTTGGTTTGGCAAGAAGCCAAAGCTGTCGTTTCTTAAAGTTTGGGGATGTGATGCTTATGTCAAAAAGCTTCAGCCTGAAAAGCTGGAACCCAAAGCGGAGAAATGCGTCTTCATAGGATACCCAAAAGAGACAATTGGGTATACCTTCTACCTCAGATCCGAGGGCAAAGTGTTTGTCGCTAAAAACGGAACATTTCTTGAGAAAGAGTTTCTCTCGAAAGAATTGAGTGGGAGGAAGATAGAACTTGATGAGGTTGTTGAACCTTTACTTCAACCTGAGAGTAGCGCAGCGCAGAAAGTTGTTTCTGTGGAGCCTACATTAGCTGAAGAGGAAGTTAATGATGATGATCATGAAGCTTTGGATCAAGTTGCTATCGAACCTCGTAGGTCGACAAGGACGCGTACTGCTCCTGAGTGGTACGGCAACCCTGTCTTAGAGGTCATGTTGTTAAACAACGATGAACCTACGAGCTATGGAGAAGCAATGATGGGCCCGGATTCCGAGAAGTGGTTAGAGGCCATGAAATCCGAGATGGGATCCATGTATGAAAACAAAGTATGGACTTTGGAAGTATTACCTGAAGGGCGTAAGGCCATTCAGAACAAATGGATCTTTAAGAGGAAGACGGACGCGGACGGTAATGTCACCGTCTATAAAGCTCGACTTGTGGCAAAGGGTTTTTCACAAGTTCAAGGAGTTGACTACGATGAGACCTTCTCACCCGTAGCGATGCTTAAGTCCGTCAGAATCATGTTAGCAATAGCTGCCTTTTTCGATTATGAAATTTGGCAGATGGATGTCAAAACAGCGTTCCTTAACGGTTACCTTAAGGAAGAGTTGTATATGATGCAACCAGAAGGTTTTGTCGATCCAGAGAATGCTGACAAAGTTTGCAAACTCCAGCGATCCATTTATGGACTGGTGCAAGCATCTCGGAGTTGGAATCTTCGTTTTGATGAGGTGATCAAAGCGTTCGAGTTTATACAAGTTTACGGAGAAGCTTGTATTTACAAGAAAGTGAGTGGGAGCTCTATAGCGTTTCTAATATTATATGTGGATGACATATTGCTGATTGGAAACAATATAGAAATGCTGGAAAGCGTAAAGGAATATTTGAACAAGAGTTTTTCAATGAAGGACCTAGGAGAAGCTGCTTTCATATTAGGCATCAAGATCTATAGAGATAGATCAAGACGCTTAATAGGACTTTCACAAAGCACATACCTTGATAAGATTTTGAAGAAGTTCAAAATGGATCAGTCCAAGAAGGGGTTCTTGCCTGTTTTGCAAGGTGTGAAGTTGAGTAAGACTCAATGCCCAGTGACTGCAGAAGATAGAGAAAAGATGAGTGTCATCCCCTATGCTTCAGCCATAGGCTCTATCATGTATGCAATGCTGTGCACAAGACCCGATGTCAGCCTTGCCATAAGTATGGCCGGAAGGTTTCAAAGTGATCCAGGAATGGAACACTGGACGGCGGTCAAGAATATCCTGAAGTACCTGAAAAGGACTAAGGACATGTTTCTCGTTTATGGAGGTGATCAAGAGCTCGTCGTAAAGGGTTACGTCGATGCAAGCTTTGACACTGATCCGGATGACTCTAAGTCGCAAACCGGATACGTATTTATTCTTAATGGGGGTGCGGTTAGCTGGTGCAGTTCCAAGCAAAGCGTGGTAGCTGATTCTACATGCGAAGCGGAGTACATCGCAGCCTCGGAGGCGGCGAAGGAAGGTGTCTGGATGAAGGAGTTCATGACAGATCTTGGAGTAGTGCCTAGTGCGCTTAACCCAATGACTCTGTTTTGTGATAATACTGGTGCCATTGCTCTAGCCAAGGAACCAAGATTTCACAAGAGGACCAGACACATAAAGCGACGTTTCAATTCCATCCGCGATTACATCAAGGAGGACGACATAAATATTTGCAAAGTACACACGGATCTAAATGTTGCAGATCCGATGACTAAACCTCTTCCAAGGGCTAAACATGAACAACACCAGAACTGCATGGGTGTTCGATTCATTACAATGTAAATCACATAGTGATGTGAACTAGATTATTGACTCTAGTGCAAGTGGGAGACTGTTGGAAATATGCCCTAGAGGCAATAATAAATTAGTTATTATTATATTTCCTTGTTCATGATAATCGTTTATTATCCATGCTATAATTGTATTGATTGGAAACTCAAATACATGTGTGGATACATAGACAACACTGTGTCCCTAGTAAGCCTCTAGTTGACTAGCTCGTTGATCAAAGATGGTTAAGGTTTCCTAGCCATTGACATGAGATGTCATTTGATAATGGGATCACATCATTAGGAGAATGATGTGATGGACAAGACCCAAACTGTAAACGTAGCATTTGATCGTGTCAGTTTATTGCTATTGTTTTCTGCATGTCAAGTATCTGTTCCTTTGACCATGAGATCATGCAACTCACTGACACCGGAGGAGTACCTTGTGTGTATCAAACGTCGCAACGTAACTGGGTGACTATAAAGGTGCTCTACAGGTATCTCCGAGGGTGTCTGTTGGGTTGGCATGGATCAAGACTGGGATTTGTTACTCCGTATGACGGAGAGGTATCTCAGGGCCCACTCGGTAATACAACATCACAATGAGCCTTGCAAGCAATGTGACTAAAGTGTTAGCCACGAGATCTTGTATTACGGAACGAGTAAAGAGACTTGCCGGTAACGAGATTGAACTAGGTATAGTGATACCGACGATCGAATCTCGGGCAAGTAACATACCGAAGAACAAAGGGAACAGCATACGGGATTAACTGAATCCTTGACATAGAGGTTCGACCGATAAAGATCTTCGTAGAATATGTAGGAGCCAATATGGGCATCCAGGTCCCGCTATTGGTTATTGGCCGTAGAGGTGTCTCGGTCATGTCTACATAGTTCTCGAACCCGCAGGGTCTACACACTTAACGTTTGGTGACGATTAGTATAATTGAGTTATTATGTTGGTGACCGAAAGTTGTTCGGAGTCCCGGATAAGATCCCGGACATGACGAGGATCTCCGGAATAGTCCGGAGGTAAAGATTGATATATGTGATAATAGTGTTTTGATCTCTGGAAGGGTTCCGGAGTTCACCGGAAGGGGTTCCGGATGTTTACCGAAGTGTTCGGGTGCAGCAACACTTTATATGAGCCAAAGGGATAAAGCCCACAAGGTATTGGAAAGTGCAAAAGTAGTTTTGCTGCCGCGTAAGCGGTACTACCGCTTGGTGAAGCGGTACTACCGCCGGAGCGGTACTACCGCTTGTGTGAAGCGGTACTACCGCCCGAGCGGTACTACCGCTTGTGTGAAGCGGTACTACCGCCCAAGCGGTACTACCGCTTGTGTGAAGCGGTACTACCGCTTGTGCGCGGCTGTGCACGATTCGGCAGGGTCCGAATTGGACTCTTTTCCTGCGGGCCAAACCGACCTTGTGCGGGCAAAACCGACCCGGAGGAGGCTTTTACTCCAAGTTTAGACCCCAAGGCTCAACATATAAATAGAGGGGCAGGGCTAGCACACGGGACACATCAGGATTTCCCAAGCCGTGTGCCGGCAACCCTAGCCCTCTAGTTCCTCCGTCATAATCTCCGTAGTGCTTGGCGAAGCCCTGCAGAGATTGTTCCTCACCACCATCACCACGCCGTCGTGCTGCTGGAACTCAACCACTACTTCACCATCGCTCGCTGGATCGAGGAGGTGAAGGCGTCATCAAGCCGTACGTGTGTTGAACGCGGAGGTGCCGTCCGTTCGGCGCTAGTTCGTGATCGGATCGAGGGACGACTTGCGATTTGGATCGCGGAGACGTTCGACTACATCAACCGCGTTTCTTAAACGCTTCCGCTTAGCGATCTACAAGGGTATGTAGATTCACTCTCCCTCTCGTAGATGCTCATCACCATGGATAGATCTTATGTGTGCGTAGGAAAATTTTTGTTTCCCATGCAACGTTCCCCAACAGATACCCATAGTGACAATGGGGTATTCTATTGATCCACTTGATATATGTTATGGCATCAACTTGCGGATTCCGGTGGCCTTGGGGATCTATTCATAGGGGTTGATTGCACGTTCTGGTCCTACCTTCTCCGATAGAAATCTTGGGGTACTCTTTGAAGTTCTTTGTGTTGGATTAAATATGATGAATCTGAAATTGTTTGATGCATGTCGAATAATTAACCCATGGATACTTGTGGTGACATTGGAGTATCTAGGTGACATTAGGGTTGATTGATATGTATCATATGTGTTATTTTTATACGAACTCTAGGGATGTTTGTGACACCTATAGGAATATCCCAATAGATTGATTGGAAGGGATAAATTTGAGGTGGTTCTACTATCTACAACAATTTCATCTTATGTTCTCCGCTAGATAGGAACTTTGGAGTGATTCTTTGTTGCACGGTGAGGGATGAACATATGATCCTATTATGTTAGCATTGTTGAGAGATTGCACTAGTGAAAGTATGAACCCTAGGCCTTATTTCTAAGCATTTATATAACATTTTGCTCGCTGTTTACTATTTGTTACCTTGCTGTTTTTATATTTTCAGATTACAAAAACCTATATCTACCATCCATATTGCACTTGTAGCACCATCTCTTCGCCGAACTAGTGCACCTATACAATTTTCCATTGTATTGGGTGTGTTGGGGACACAAGAGATTTCTTGTATTTGATTGCAGGGTTGCTTGAGAGAGACCATCTTCATCCTACACATCCCACGGACTGATAAACCTTAGGTCATCCACTTGAGGGAAAATTTCTACTGTCCTACAAAACTCTGCGCTTGGAGGCCCAACACGAGTCTACAAGAATAAAGTTGTGTAGTAGACATCATGGACCACGTTATTCCCTGACTCAACTCTCATGTCCCTTACGCGCACTACCTCTGACCACGTTCCCATTGTTCTAACTGCCTCCACAGACGTTCCAAAACCTGAAATTTTTCGGCTAAACAATCTGCTGCTCTCAAACCCCTCCTTTATCCAGGAAATCACCTCCAATTGGACTAGCGTCGGGCAACACCATTGATCGCTGGGTTCTGCTGGCCGCCTCTGCCTAAAGCTTAAGCGTACGCGTAGTATGGCTAAAAAGTGGGTTGTAAACGCTAAAGCTCCTAGGCGACTTGCCTCCAACTGCTCCACCATCATTTCTGTCCTGGACAAAATTGAGGAAGGTCGCCCTCTTTCTCCCTTAGAGCTTAACCTTCGCATTGCGGTTAAAATTGCCTTGCATCGTCACAATAAGTTGTTGGTTGCTTACTAGCGCCAACGAGCAAAAATCAGAGAATGCACTCTCGGGGACGAAAATTCGAGTTACATGCATGTGTGTGCTTTTGTTCGTTTTTGCAAAAATCAAATCCCCTGTTTGCATGTTAATGGAGCGGACGTGACTTCCCATAGCGATAAAGCCACAGTTCTCCATGACTACTTCAAAGCTCTCCTAGGAACGCAATCTAGCCCGGTCATCAATTTTGATCTTGATAACCTCATTATCGGATCTAAACTGAACCCTACTCAAGCCCTATCACTCATTAGGCCTTTCTCGATGGAAGAGATAAAATTGGCTATTCTAAGCATGAACGTTAATGCGAGTCCAGGGCCCGATGGGTTCGGACCAACCTTCTTTAAGGTTAATTGGGATCTTATTAAACATGATTTGCTTGACCTCTTGAATGATTTTCACAACGGTACCGCCGACCTTAATAGGATTAACAAAACTTTCATTGTGCTTCTCCCAAAAAAATTGACGCCACGACTCCAGATAACTTCAGGCCAGTTTCACTCCAAAATTGTCTTATTAAGATTAGCTTTAAATGTCTGGCCTTCAGAGGCCAACCTCTAATCCCCTTAATTGTTCATCACGACCAATCTGGTTTTATTAAAGGCAGAGGTAACGCTGAAAATTTTACATACGCTGCTGATATTGTTCAAACTTGCTTCAAGCGTAAAAAATCAGCTATTGTCCTAAAGTTGGACTTCCAAAAAAGCTTTTGATTCAGTGTCCTGGATGGCTCTGGCTGCCATTTTAAAAGACAAAGGCTTCCCTTTGAAATGGTGTGATTGGATTCAAAATCTCAATCAGACTAGTCAGTCTGCTGTGCTTCTAAATGGTAAGCCTGGACCGTGGAGTAAATGCAAAAAGGGGCTTCGCCAAGGAGACCCAACCTCCTTATCTTTTCATTATTGTCGCCGACGTCCTGCATCGTCTTATTCAGCAGGCATCCTCGAATGGCCTTCTATCCCACCCCTTCGATTCGACAATCCCCTTCCCGGTGCTTCAATACGCCGACAACACTCTTATCATTCTGCAAGTGGACCAGGGACAACTTCAAATGCTAAAATCTATCCTGCTTGATTTCTCAAATGCCACTGGATTGGTGATTCCATAAGAGCACTTTCGCTCCTATTCATGTGGAACAGGTCCTTGCCTCTAACCTAGTATCTTTTTTGGGTGTTCGGTAGCTTCCTTCCCCCAATCCTACCTAGGTATACCTTTATCCACCCACGAACTAAACATTAAGGATTTATTCTTCATCTTCGATAAGATTGACCGGCGTCTTGCGGGTTGGCAGGGCGTGCTTCTAACCATGTCGGTCGCGCAATCCTTGTTCGGGAAGTTCTTAGAGCTTTACCGTGGGATCAAGAGGGGACGTCTAGAGGGGGGGGGGGTGAATAGACTACTTGACAAATTAAAAACCTAACATTTTCCCAATTTTAATGGTTGGCAGATTTTAGCAATTCTAACAAGTCTAGTGCACCCTACACATGCTAGTCAACAAGTATAGCAGCGGAAAATAAATACAAGCAAATGTAAGAAGGAGTAGAGATAATAAGATCAAACGCAATAGATGACACGAAGATTTTTCCCGTGGTTCCGATAGGTAGTGCTCTCGTACGTCCACGCTAATGGAGACTTCAACCCACGGAGGGTAGCGGTAGCGAGAGTCCACGGAGGGCTCCACCTGTTAGGGTCCACAATGTAGCAACCTCGTCTATTCCATCACGGCTTCCGTCCACGAAGGACTAGCCTCACTATGGGTAGATCTTCACAAAGTAGGCGATCTCCTTGTCCGTACAAACTTCTTGGTTCAACTCCACAAGACGAAGAAGGACGCTCCCAAGCGACACCTAACCAATCTAGGAGGCACCACCCTCCAAAAGGTAATAGATGTGGTAACAATGATGAACTCCTTGCTCTTGTGCTTCAAAAGATACTCTCCTCAACACACAATCAATCTCTCACAGATTTGGCTTGGTAGAAGATGTTAATTGGGTGGAAAGCAACTTGGGGAGGCTAGAAATCAAGATTCATATGGTTGGAGTGGAAGGTATTGATCTCAACACATGATTAGGTGGTTCTCTCTCATAAAAATGGATGGGGAAAGTGTAGATATGTTCTGAGTGTTTCCTCTACGAGTGAGAGTAGGTGGAGGGGTATATATAGGCATCTCCAAAAATCCAACCGTTACAACATTATTGCCCAACTCGGTGAAACCAAAGTAAAAATTCGGTTGCACCGACTAGTACAAAATGTGGCAACTTTTGGTTTTTCGGTGAGACCGATATATAAATCTCGGTGGTACCGATTCTTGAAAACGGCTAACCAAAGAGTTGGTCCAAAACTCGGTGAGACCGATTCTCAAAACTCGGAGGTGCCGATTCCTGAAAATGGCTAACCAGAGAGTTGGTCCAAAACTCGATGGGACCGATTCTCAATACTTTGTGGTACCGAGATGCTAGGGTTTGGCTTAGAATCTGTCTAAGTGAAACTCGGTAGGGCCGAATGGAAATTGTTGGTGGCACCGATTTTGGATATTTGGTTTTGAACAGAGTATTTGTGGGAGAATTTCATGTGTATTTTTGGTGGCTAATCTCTAAGCACTTGAGCAACCAGATCATCATAGACACCTCATCCCCTTTTAATATTATTGGCTTTCATATAGACTCAAGAGTGATTTCTCACAAAATGTAAAATGTAGAGTCTTCAAGCTTGTTGATTTTTCCAATCCTATTCCATTTCTTCTTCTTCTCTCCTTGGGGATCCTACACACAATCCATGGCCAATCTTCTATGTGGACTTTATCTGAAACAAACTAGGTAGAACTATTAGTCCAAGAGACAATGTATGTTGTCATGAATTATCAAAACCTCCAAGGGAGCATGTGTGCTTTCATTCTCCCCATTTTTGGTAATTGATGAAAACATACAATCAAAGCTTCAAATTTAGATATGCAAGAATATATGAAAGCTTTAAGAGACACATGACTAAGATATGCTCCCCCTAAATGTGTGCAATCCCTCTTAGAGGATAGTTGCTTTGGAATGCATGAGCACACACATAGTAGAAGGGATATGATGAGTCATGTGAGCCTTGGCTATATGCATCAACAGATATGAATGAGATGTCTCCATGTTCAAGACTTCACTCTTGCAAACAATATATGCAAGAAGCAATAGATCATCTTGACCAAGGATATGATGCATATACTTACCTTGAAATTCTTGAGCATTCTACTAGTAGAAACACACTTGAGAAAACAATGTTAGGGAAGACAAGAGTATTCTACTCATCCAAATGCAAAAGAGTTCAAAAGTGCCAAGATATGGAAGACATATAGAAGATAAAGTTCATAAAACCTGATATGTCTCCAAAAGCATTTAGAACTTTCTCCCCTAAATATGGATTTGAAAGTCTTCCTCTCCCCCCGAATCTTAGCATGTAGATATTGGGAGTAGGTAGGGTGAGACAATTCTGACACAAGATCGTATGCACTCTCTTTTTAAAAAATGTTCTCCCCCATCATAGATATTCCCTTTGGGGCATAAGCCTTCACATTTCTCCCCTTGAATTATCCCCCCCCCCTTTAGGTAAGCATAAGCTTTTGATATTTCCTTCTATTAACAAGCATAAGCTTTGATATTTCTCCCCCTTTGGCATTAATTTCCAAAAAGGGCTAGAGGGTAAGGGATCCTTGAGAGTAAGGGTCACTGAAAGTAAGGGTCATAGAGAGCATTGAGACATAGGGATCCTTGAAGATAATTTCTCCCCCTACAGATATCTGAAAACTTTAAGATTTCTCCCCCTTTTTACGAAGGGATCCTTGAATGTTTGAGATTTTGTTTGACAAACAACCCAAAATATGGCAAAATCGATGGCTTCGAGGCAAAGTGAATCGGTGGCACCGATGTGTGTATGTGCAGCTTATCTGCAATATCGGTGAGACCGAGTTACTTTGATCGGAGGGTCCGAAGGCATTCCAGAAACTTTGCAGAGGTGTTATTTGCCATTTGTCAAAAGCAGTTTTTTAGAAAGTCTCAATAGAATAAAAGAATTTCAATGAATTTTCAAAAGGATTTACAAGGAATTTTCAAAAAGATTTGCATGGAATTTTCATCAAGATTTGCAAGGAATTTTCAAAAAAATTTGCAAGGAATTTTCACCAAGATTTGCAAGGAATTTTCATCAAGATGGAGATTGAGTGGTTCCAAGAAAGCATGCAACTATAAGTTGAACCAAACAAAACACTTCATCTAAATGATGTTACATTAGAGTATATTGACTTAGGAGCCAAGCAAGAATACTTGATCATAGGCCATACTCATCGTTAAGCTCAAAATGGGGTTACCATTTTTCGTTTAAGCATTCTAATGTTTTCATATCACTTGAATTGCTTTGGCTCATGACTTGGAGTAAATCTTCTTCAAGGATATGATCACATACGTTGGCGTGATGTTGATGACATGACGTGTAGGAGGGCTTGTAGTGGATGCTCAAAGTTGATGAAGATCATCTTGAGTTGGGAGCTATCCTTCTTTTCTTTGAAGCTAGGTCCTCCTACAAGGGTTAGTCATGCAAGGAAGAACATAATATATCCAAATGACAAGAATTTGATTTTCATCATATGTAGGTCAAGGATATGTTTGGTGCTGTCTTCGTCCTCCATCACAACATAGGGTTGTTGATACTTGGTCAATACAAGATTGCTTTTGATGTGAGTTGTTTGCAATCTCGTAGAATGTAGTTCATCCAAGTGCCTACAAAAGGTTAGATGCAATACAAGGGAGCATGGATTTCCAAGATATTAGATATTATGTCAAAGGTATCAAGGAATAGTCATGTAAGCTCATGCCCTTGCATGCATCCGAGTGAGTCTAGCTAAAGTTTGAAGCATCAATGATGTTCAACTCACTCCTCAAGTGACAAAACACTTTCTAATCAAGTGGCTTAGTAAAGATATCGGCCAATTGCTTGTTGGTGCGAACATGTTTGAGATTAATATCCCCTTTGGCAACATGATCATGAATGAAATGATGACGAACTTGAATATGTTTAGTTCGAGAATGTTGCACGGGATTATGAGCAATCTTAATAGCGCTCTCATTGTCACACAACAATGGAACATGTCTCACATGGATTCCATAATCCTTAAGAGTTTGAGTCATCCATAGTAATTGCGCACAAAATGATCCGGCGGCAATGTATTCCGCTTCAGCGGTAGATAGAGATACCGAGTTTTGTTTCTTGGATGACCAAGACATAAGAGATCTACCAAGAAATTGACATGTACCCTAGGTGGATTTTCTATCAACCTTATCTCTGGCATAGTCCGAGTCAGAATAGCCAACATGGTTAAAAGAAGATCCCTTGGGATACCAAATGCCAAAGTTTGGTGTTTGTATCAAGTATCTCATAATTCTTTTCACGGCCTTAAGATGACACTCTTTAGGAGCGGCTTGATATCGAGCGCACATGCACACACTAAGCATGATATCGGGTCGGGAGGCACGTAGATATAGCAATGAACCAATCATTGATCGGTATACCTTTTGATCAACCGGTTTGTCCTCCTTGGTAAGATCAACATGTACATTAGTAGTCATAGGAGTTTTCATACCTTTACACTCTTGCATGTTGAACTTCTTGATCAAGTCCTTGGTGTACTTGGTTTGAGAGATGAATGTTCCTTCTCTCGTTTGCTTGATTTGAAAACCAAGGAAAAATTTCAACTCGCACATCATAGACATCTCATACTTCTCGGACATCAACCTTCCAAATTTCTCACTAAAATGTGGGTTAGTAGATCCGAAGATAATATCATCCACATAAATTTGGCACACAAATAATTCATCGTTAACTCTCTTAGTGAACAAGGTTGCGTCAATTTTACCAATTTCAAAACCCTTTTCAAGAAGAAACTTTGTTAAGCATTTGTACCAAGTTCGTGGGGCTTGCTTAAGACCATAGAGAGCTTTACGAAGCTTATAGACATGATTAGGTTTCTTAGGGTTCACAAAACCAGGGGGTGTTTAACATAGACCTCTTCTTCAATTTCACCATTTAAAAATGCACTTTTAATATCCATTTGGTAAAGAGTGATATAATGGTTATTAGCATAAGAAAGAAGAATGCGGATAGCTTCAAGTCTAGCAACGGGTGCATAGGTCTCATCGTAGTCCATACCTTTGACTTGGGTGTACCCTTGAGCCACGAGACGTGCCTTGTTGTGTACCACTTGGCCGTCTTCATCTTGCTTGTTCCGAAACACCAATTTTGTCCCGATGATGTTTTGCTCGTTCTTAGGCTTCTCCACTAGTGTCCACACTTCATTCCTTTCGAAGTTGTGTAGTTCCTCGTGCATGGCACTCACCCAATCGGGGTCTTCAAGTGCTTCTTCCACCTTCATAGGCTCAATACTAGAGATGAATGAGTAATGCTCACAAAAGTTAGCCAAACGAGTTTTAGAGTGAGTTATCCTCCCGGTTTGTATGTCACCGAAGATTTGCTATAAGGGATGATTTTTGTTCACTCTTGCTCGAACTCATGGTAGCTTTTGCTTGTTGTATGGCGGAGCTTCCTCATCCTCATCATCTTCATCGTTGTTGAAGGTGTCGTTTCCTTGAGGTGGTGGTGAAGGTGGTGTGGTGGATCATCATGATGAACTTCCTCCTCCTCTTGATCTTGTCTTGTATCGCTTGTGGACGCTTCCATGTCATTTCGAGGTTCGCCTTGACACGAGGCTGGAGCTTTGATGCAGAGCATCCTACGGGCATCACCATGACAAGAGCCCATTTGGAAAGTGACACGTGCCACGTCTACTCCACATACATAAAGGTTAATCATATCCTTTACACGTGCGCACTTGACCCCTTCGAGGATGGTATACTACTTGACACTCCTCTCGTGTGCATGCATAGTTATTGTCGGAGCTTCACGGATGACGAGGAGGAGTGCCATCACCTACGTACGACCACACCATCCGCGAGGGAAGCTTGGAAGTGAAGGAAGAAGAAGCGAGGACAAGTCTCTGGAAGTCCCGGACCTTCCGGCCTGCCCGGAACCTCTGGACCCCGGACCTTTCGGCCTGCCCGGAACTTCCGGCCTCCTCGACCACAGCCGACTATGGGCGTGCCAACTCTCTGGATAGCCCGGAACCAGCTCGGAACCCGCCCGAAACCTCCGGACCCCGGACCTTCCAGCCTGCCCGGAACTTCCGGTCTCCTCGACTACTGGCGACACCAGGCGTGCAGACTTTCGGCCTAGCCCAGAACCCTGCCGGAACCCGCCCGGAACCTCCGGCGCCAGGAACCTCCGACCCAGCCCGGAACTTCCGGCCTGCGTGCGAGCAGCCACTCGGGCCCGAGGCCCATGTACCCCTTTCTCACCCCCACTTCGCCCTAGACAATATATACTCCTCCACCCCCTCATTTCTAGGGTTAGCAATGATTTAGCTCATAGATAGATGAGCCTTTGCTCCTTCCACTACCTCTCCCATGGAGTAGATGCCTTTATGAGAGAAGACCTCTAGTGGACGTCAAGGCCCCGTGGCCTCATCTCCCTATGGGATTTGGGATGAACTCTTCCATGTATCCTCTTTCCCTTTGTTGTTCTTATACCCTTGTGGATCTTGTGTGTATGTGAGCATAGTGGATGTGTGATTGGACTTGTTCTTGAGTGTTTCTCTTGTGATTTCCCCCTTGTGTTCTTCGTGTTCATTCACAAATCCACCTCCAATTTGTGAAAGATCGACACACACGGGTGTGCCCCGTAACATATTAGTATCAAGAGCCACGTTTCTCACGAATTTGCAGCCCCCCCCCTTCATTTTCTAGCCTAATTTTGTGTGTTTTTTACCAATTCGAAAATCCCCATCAAAAATAGCCTCACCAATTTTTTTGCAATTTGTTGGTTCTTGTGAGAGTTTGTTTATTTTGATCCATGGAATTCGTGTTTGGCAAGTAGATATAGCTTTCCCACCACGAAATCCCCCCAAATTTTCTTTTTCCCCATCAATTTTGACCCACAAAATCGAGTTTTTCCGCCCCCGTTCTCAGATCTAGAAAATAGGGTTCGTCCCGGAGTTGTTTTCGCGACCCCTGGAACTTCCAGCATCACCCGGAACTTCCGGCCCCCGGAACTTCCGGTCCAAGCCTGGAACTTCCGGCCTAACCAGAAAGTTTCCACCAAAAATCCCCGGTTTTCCCCACACTTTCCCATGACCCCCGGAACTTCCGGTACCCCCCCGGAACTACCGGAGCACGGAACTTCCGGCCCTAGGCCCGGAACTTCCGGCCTAACCAGAAACTATGCATATATTTCAGCTTCAGCCTTTTCACCATTTTGGCCATAACTAATTCATCCGGAGTCCGATTTTGACGTTCTTTAGCTCATTGGATAGCTATTGACAACCCCCATTCCACAAAAATACTTCCAAAACAATTTGACTCCATCAAAAAATTTCATATTTGGCATCTTTGCCTAGGCCATCATCATAACTTCCGCATAGCGTTCCCACCATAAACTTCCGCCATTCTAACCCAATTTTGTTTGAGATTTTGAGTTGCGGTTTCCATTTCCTAAGGTGTTTCGGCTAATTAGGGACGGTTCTACATCGACAAGACCGCTGCTCATCATCGCCACAGCCTCGACATCGACATCGACCACTTTGCCTTTTGGCACATCAACCGTAAGCAAGGACGGTAACCTCGATGACATCATTGTCCATTTCCTTGCCATTGCATTGATCGCTTCGAGCCTATTGCATACCTTACCCATTGAGACTAGCGAGTTGAGAATTGCCGGGCCACGTTACTTGTGCACCGTAGTGATACTCTTATGCCGCATAGCTAGTTTCAGCGTGCAAACATCTTGTTATCTACATTGTGCCATAAGTCTCTCCCGTGCATATACATCATACTTGTCTCATATCTTGGTTCGAGCATCAAGCATAGAAAAAAGCTTCTAAGCAAAAGAGGAGATACAAAAGAGCTTATAAGCAATAGCAATAGCATTGAGCCATTTTGCATAGTAGATACTCTTGGATCATACATACATAGCATACTTGGGATTGAAGACGACACATTTACTCTTTTAGCTTGGTGCACAAGCGCGTATCTAGCCCATTTGAGAAATCGAGCTATTGTCTCTTCTAGTATCCGTGCAACACGAGCTTGTCCCGGATCTCTCACATTTTGTGCTCATTCCTTGGTTCCGCGGATCCCATTTATCTATCCGTGTGTGTGTTCCTAGTGCCACCATAACTATTGATCTATTTGCTTTGCATTGCAATTTTGTGAATCTTCCTCAACATTTTTGATATCTTGGATTGACATTTGCTTGAATTTTGTGCCACTTGTCCTAACAAGGCCACTCGATAAGCTTTATGTTGTAGGTGTGAGTGAACAAGTCCAGTACCAATTCCCCTATTCTTTCATTCCACATTGAGTGAAACAGGATACATCCTCAACTTTGGGAGTCTTTTGATGGATAGGCAAAGCACATCATCTCCTTCGGTCTACAACAACAACGACGAGTTTGATGCCATGAAGAAAACCATCGACGCCAAGATCGATGCCATGAACAAGTGTGAAGGTCACGAGCTCAACGCCAACCACCGCTCGATGACTTCACCACCTACCTTAGCATGTTTGCCAAGCGACTTCAATGCATCTTCGCCTTTGGATATGCGGCATCTTCGCCGACAATCACCTCAAGAGAAGCTCCCCAAACTCAAGACCGCGACTTCCACGAGCTACTATGACTTCGACATTCCATTCTATGGGACTCATAACCCCGAAGAGTACCTCGAGTGGGAGCATAAGATGGACACCTACCTCAAGCTACTTCAAGTCCCTTCCAAAGAACAAGTGAAGTGCGCCACAAGAAACTTCCACGACTACGCATCAACATGGTGGCTTCACACACCTTCGAAGAGCTTAGACATGAGTTGGTCCAAGACAAAGAAAGCGATGCGGCGAGAATTTGTTCCTTCCAAGTATATGGAACATCTTCAACGCCAATTGGAGAACACCATACAAGGATCCAAGTCCCTCGACGAGTACTTCATGGAGTTAACGAAAGCCTTGCGACGAGCCGGAGTGGATGACCCCATTTGGATGAAGTTCCACTTCACGACGGTATTGAACATCGACATTGCCAAGACTATCTTCAACAACACCTACAAGTCTCTCGATGACCTCTACATTGGTGCTCTCAAGGCGGTTCAAGAACTCAAGAAGACCAAGGCTTCTCCACCCCAAGCACACTTCATGACGACCAAGTTCCACGACTACGAGCATGAGGATGGTACCACCAAGATGTCCAAGCCCGACGAGCTCCAAGACGACGCTCCCAAGTTCGAATTCATCGCCATCCCTCTTTGTGGCATTGACGATGCCGAGTCTACCACGACTCTTTTTGAAGACGGTGCGGCGACGACTACAACTACGGAGCCACTCAAGGCGAGCGACAAGGTGGCGAGCATGGATGATGTTTCCATCTTTGGAGGCGAGAGTGATGATGTGCCATCTTCGGCCTTCATCCACGGTGACGGTGATGTGATGGTTGAGTATGGGATTTTCCCTTCGACCATGGCGGCGTTTGGAGATGAGTTGAGAGACTTTTGCCACCATATTGAGAGTGAGAGTGACTTCACTACTAGCCCCATATATGATGAGTTGCCCCAATTCCCATGTGAGGAGAGCCACAAATGCCACCACTTGAGTGAGATGAGTGACTCCACCATATGTGAGTTTGAGTGCACCTACCTTGAGGGAGTGTGTGAGCCACCACATAGAGAGAGTGAGGTAGTTGATGAGGCATGTGAGGCCATTTCAATTTCTAACAACTTAACCTCTTCCTCTATTGTGTCTTCTCCTTTGGTGCTAGGTCCCATATTCGATGACGCGCCGATCCTTGACGACTTCGTCCTCACCTTGGACAAGACGATGGCCATGGTGGTATATGATGCACCTCCCACATGGTTCCATCACGATGAAGATGACCACAAGTTGGTCTATGCAACCTCACCTACACCACATGAGTGGAATGAAAAAGGTAACTTAGGTGAAGGTGATGCTCTTGTCCCACTAGTGGACATTGCTTGCTTGCATGATGATGATCACCCTATTTCCATGCTTCATGATTATGCGACTTCCTCATGTGATGAATTACCCATTTATGATGAGTTTGACGATTCTCATGTGGAGTCTATTAGTTGTGATGTCATATTGCATAGGATAACTTGTGAAAATTCTATTGGTCACATCATGTTTGACAATCCGCTTGACTTGTCATATGCTATGCGTGAAATTTCCCATATTGCATCTTTGCAATCTCACCGCAGCAACTATGCATATACCATAAAAATTAATCCCATTTACTCATATGGCATAGATGACAAACCCATGGTTATTGGCATTTGCTTTTCTTGTGATGATATTGCCATGATTCCTTTGCATCATTTGTGCAATAATTCTCATATGCCATGCCATGATCTCCATGATTTGGAAATGCATTGTTTTGGATGTTGTCCATACTCTCCGCATTATGCTTCCGCTATTACACATGAGGAGACCCCAATAGTTTCCTCATACATGTTAGGAGATTGTGTTCCATCCCATCGACTGCATGATTCCACCCATTGTGTGCACCATCCGCATATCATGAATAACAATGCTCTCGATATTCCAAGTGATGCACTACATATTTCTAGTCTCCATTATGCTGTATATAAAAACAAACCTTTCATGATGGATGACATGTTCTTATATCATGCATCTCACTTATTTGAGCATTGGATACTTCGTGCTAACGAACACAAGCACATGCACATCCTCACGGATGATGTATACATATACCACGCGCACACAATTTTCCCTTTGCCTTTGTTGTGTGTAGGTACTCATGATTACTCGTCAACCTCACAAAACCATGAGTTGATGAAACGAGGTCTTGAACCATTCCCCTCACGCAAGGACATCGCGCATTTCTTCTACATGCATCTCACATGGCTATGGCTTATTTCCCATTAAACTTATTATGCCCATATTGCCATGTTCACTTTGCATGATATGTTCATTTCTATGCCTTTGTCATGCATTTGTGACCCATGCCTTGCATCTCACATGTCACTTGATTCTCATATTCGTATGTGTATTTACAAGCTTGGTGGAGGATTTACTTGCTATTGCCATGTTTCCTTGTTGACCATGTCTACGATGATACTTTGATCTTGCTTTGTGTTCGTGCTCGCGATATGTCATGTGCATTAGCTATGTACACTATTTGTTCTTATGACATGATTGCCATGATTTTCTCTAGTGTGTTGCATCTTCGCACTACTAGCTTGCACGGCATGATCACTATGCTTGCTTGTGTTGCATCACCGATGTGCTCCTTTTATGCGGTTGATGACAAGCATTGCCATGCTTTGCACATGAGTGATATTGCTTATTGTCATATGTCTCCATATGTTGCCTCTCTCATGCTCGATGCTTTGCCATGTATTGAGTGCAACACTGCTTTTGATCTTGCTAATGAGATTGCCCCCATAGCTTTCTCTCATATTCTTGGAGCTTTTGACATCTTTCATGTTAAGCATGCTTTCTTTTCTTCTTTGCACCATATGCCTAGTGCCATGAATATAGCCATTGTTGCATCATATTGTTCATGCACTTTTTATCCTAATGGTTATGTGCAAGAGAAGAGAACCATCATGATGGATGATGTGTTTGTCTACCATGCACATACATTGTTTCCTTTGTTGTGTGTATGTGTACGATACTTCGACTACATGTCAACTTCCACTTCACGTGAGTTGACGATTCGAGCTCTTGAGAGCGAGCCAT
Organism: Elymus sibiricus; assembly: GCA_039707655.1. Taxonomy (NCBI): domain Eukaryota; kingdom Viridiplantae; phylum Streptophyta; class Magnoliopsida; order Poales; family Poaceae; genus Elymus; species Elymus sibiricus. The sequence continues at coordinate 133,619,075 of CM077669.1, forward strand.
GCTACACCGACACAATTCTACATCGCACTTGCTTGCGCATCGACATTGTGAAGGACGCACAAGGACACGTTTTCAAGGTGACATCCTTCTTGAGCATGGATATTTTGGATCATCCTATTTGTGTTGCTTGTACCATGCCATATGATGAGGTTGCCTACCATGGGTAGGGTCACAGGACTAACATCTAGGGCCCACCTGAGCTCCCATCTGGACGTCCGAGTGACTTGAATGATCCGAGTGGATCTCCATGTGCATCCAAATGCATCTTTAGCCCAGGGGCTTTAATGATAATGTGGGACCACAGGTGGGCCCTAGATGTCAGTCCTGTGACCCTACCCATGGTAGACAACCTCATCAGTAGCCCCCGAATCCGTGGTGTTTTAGTGGTCGAGTGACCGACACTCGGAAGTGTCGACGGCGCCTCGGAGGTGTCCAAGAAACGGTCAGGGCCGTTTCTCACTCGGCTTCAAACCATGACGGATTCAAGATTAACATTTTTCTGACCGAATTGCTCGGCTTGATTATGCAATACTTTCATATGAAATCGAAGCATTTCTTGGAAGAAACGGTCCGAATGTCCGATTATTCCATCCGAATGTTTAGCTAGAAACGAGTTGACCACTCGGTTTGTAAGAGCGAACCGACGGGCTCTTTGGAGTGCGGAGCTCATTCCGTTTAAGGCATGAAGAAATTCCCGCGCGTTCAAAATCGCGAGGGACGCGCATGCACGCGATAGAACGGTCACGCCGCGGAAGTTGGGGGTAGTGGGCACGCCGCCTCGATTTCTGCGCCAAGATTTTCGCCACATGTCCCCAAGGTTCTAAACAGTGGATCCGCGGATCTCGCTCCATTTATGGATTGATGGCCAGAGATCTCGCCCGATTTTTGGTATAAAAGGCGAGGGCACTGTTGGGGATGAAACAGGTCTCACTTTCCGCCCCCTCCTTCGTCTTCTCTGACGCCCATACGCGATCCTTCCACCATGCTCTCGTCGCAGGCTAGTCCCACGCTCGCCGGAGAGGATGCGAGGGGCGACCGCGAAGGCCGAGCGGGCGAAGAGGAGCTCGCGTGGCTCCTCCTCAAGCACCGGCGCGCCGGCGGGATGGACTCAAGGCAAATGGCTGCCGTCGCGGGTCACCAAGGCCCGGATGCTCAAGCTGGAGAGCCAGGGGCTCCCGTCTGAGGGGAGTTGGTGGTTACCGGGGGCGTGCGAGGACGAGCCTTCGCCGCGGGGGAACGAGCGCATGCTCCTGGTAACTCACCTCGAGCGAGGTTTCTCCCTTCCGCCTCATCCATTCTTCCGTAGATTCCTGGATTTCTTTGGCGCTCAACTTCATCACATCCCTCACAACGCCATCATTTACTTAGCTGCAACGTTTCCCTCTGCGAAAATTTCTTGGGCTGTCATCCCCATTGGGGTTTATTCAAACATCTTTTCACCTGCCGAGTGATGACTGTGAAGAAGCCCACTCGGTCAGAGGACAAAACAAACGTAGCTCAGCTGTGTGTGGGTCTAGGAATCCAGCTGCGGGGAAAGGTCTACTTCCCACAGATGACATTTCCAGATTCGGTGAAGGGCTGGCAGGAAAACTGGTTTTACTACCAGGATGTTCTAGTCGGCGAAGGTCAGTCGGGACTTCCACCGTATACGTCTGAACGCATTCGGCCAGTCCCCAGGCTGACTGTGACCAAGGATGAGAAGACAGAGGTGGATATCCTGGTGATAGCACTGGTGGCCTTGGTGCAGAAAGGTATCAACGGCCTCGACTTACTGGAGGTTTTTCTCCAGAGGAGGATTCTGACGTGGCTTGAGACTGCGTCGGTATTTCCCCAAAGAGGAAGGGATGATGCAGCACAGCGACGGTAAGTATTTCCCTCAGTTATGAAACCAAGGTTATCGAACCAGTAGGAGGATCACCACCACCCAATAAGCAGCACCTGCACACAAACAACAAATACTTGCAACCCGGCGCGAAAGAGAGGTTGTCAATCTCTCTACGGTAATAAGATAGATTAGGTAGTGATAGATAGGAGAGATAGATCTCTCAAGAACAAAAAATAAAAAGGGCAAATAAAATAAGCAGCAATATGTTTTTGAGTTTTTGGTTTTGTAGATCTGAAAACAAAGATGCAAAAAGATAGATCTGAAAGCAATATGTTGGAAAAGTAGACCCGGTGGCCGTAGGGTTCACTAGTGGCTTCTCTCATGAGTATAGCGCACGGTGGGTGAACAAATTACTGTTGGGCAATTGATAGAAAATCGAATAGTCATGACGATATCCAAGGCGATGATCATTATATAGGCATCACGTCCAAGATAGGTAGACCGACTCCTGCCTGCATCTACCTCTATTACTCCACACATCGACCGCTATCCATCATGCATCTAGTGTATTAAGTTCATGGAAAAATGGAGTAATGCAATAAGAACGATGACATGATGTAGACAAGATCTATTCATGTAGGAATAGACCCCATCTTGTTATCCTTAATAGCAACGATACATGCGTGTCTTGTTGCCCCTTCTGTCACTGGGAAAGAACATCGCAAGATCGAACCCATCACAAAGTGCCTCTTCCCATGGCAAGAAAAATCGATCTAGTCGGCCTAACTAAACCAAAGATACGAAGAAGAAATACGATGCTATAAGCAATCATGCATATAAGAGATCAAAGAAGACTCAAATAATATTCATGGATAGAAACTGATCATGAACTCAAAATTCATTGGATCCCAACAAACACACCGCAAAAGTTTACATCAAATAGATCTCCAAGAGACCATTGTATTGAGAATCATAAGAGAGAGAGAGAGAAGAAGCCATCTAGCTACTGCCTACGGACCCGTAGGTCTATGGTGGACTACTCACGCATCATCGGAGAGGCACCTATGAAGAAGATGAACCCCTCTGTAATGGTGTTTAGATTGAATCTCGCGGTTCTGGAACTTGCGGCGGCTGGAATTGTGTTTCGTCGACTCCCCTAGGGTTTTTGGAATATTTGGGAATTTATAGGCATCAAAGGTAATGGAGAGGGGCCCCGAGGAGGGCACAACCCATCAGGGCGCGCCGGGCCCCCCCTGGCGCGCCCTAGTGGTTTGTGGTCTCCTCGGCCCACTCCCCCGACACTTCTTTGGCCCACTGGGTGTCTTCTGGTCCAGAAAAAATCTCCAAAAAGTTTCGTCGCGATTGGACTCCGTTTGTTATTGATTTTCTGCGAAGTAAAAAACAAGCAAAAACAGCAACTGGCACTTTGTCACTATGTCAATAGGTTAGTCCCAAAAAATGATATAAAGTTGTTATAAAATAATTGTAAATCATCCAAGATAATATAACAGCATGGAACAAGCAAAAATTATAGATACGTTGGAGACGTATCAGTATCCCCAAGCTTAATTCCTACTCGTCCTCGAGTAGGTAAATGATAAAAACAGAATTTTTGATGTGGAATGCTGCCTAACATGTTCGTCTCATATTATTTTCTTTTGTATAGCATGGACATTTGGACTTATAATGATTCAAAGCAATAGTCTAGTTTTAACATAATGACTTAAATACTCAAGCATGTCAACAAGCAACCATGTCTTTCAAAATATCAACACTAAAGAAAGTTATCCCTAGCCCATCATGCTCAATCATTGATCCATTCATGAAACACACTCAAATATTAACTATGCCCAATGCTCAAGTAAGATCATAGTGCCCCCTAGTTGGTGCTTATAAGAGAAGATGGAGACTCAAAGCAAAAATAAAATTTTGCATAAAGTAAATAGATAGGCCCTTCGCAGAGGGAAGTAGGGATTTGTAAAGATGCCAGAGCTCAAGGTTTAAATTGAGAGAGAAAAATATTTTGGGTGGCATGCTTTTCCTGTCAACGAAAATGACAAAGTAGCTCACAATACTTTCCATGCTAGATATATCATAGGCGGTTCCCAAACAGAAAATAAAGTTTATTCCTTTTTCCACCAAACTTTCACTTTCCATGCCGGGCCGTATCCACAGTTGCCTTCCATACTAACACTTTCCAAGGAATTTATTGTTTGACAACACAAAGTAAATATTTTTTCTGTTTCATTTCAGGAATGGGCATCCCTATTACCGCCGCACTCTCGTGCAATGACAAGTGAATAAACACTCATCTTTAGAATAACACATCTAGCATGAAAAAATATTGGACACTCCTCAGCGTTTCATGAGCGGTATGGGCACACAAAAGAGAAAATTTATTTTGAAAATTTAGAGATGGAACATACAAATTTGCTTGGAACGGCATGGAAATACCGCAGATAGGTAGGTATGGTGGACTCATAAGGCAAAACTTGGTTTAAGGATTTTGGATGCACAAGTAGTATTTCTACTTAGTACAAATGGAGGCTAGCAAATAGATTGAGAAGCAACCAAACCAAGAAACGAAAATTCACATAAGTGAGCATTGAGCATAACTAACATCGAATAATGCACCACAAGTAGGATGTAACTTAATTGCATAACTATTGACTTTCGTGCATGCATAGGGAATCACAAACCTTAACACCAATATTCCTACTAAGCATAATTACTCACTAACATGACTCACATATTACTATCATCATGTTCCAAAACTATTACAAGGAATCAAGTTTAATTTGTCCAATGATCTTCATGAAAGTTTTTATTATATCCTCCTTGGATATCTATCACTTTGGGACTAGTTTCATATATTGCCATTGCTTTTTGGCAAGCTCAAACAAATTTAAGTGAAGCACATGAGCATAAAGATTTCATCTCTCAAAAAGGTATAAGTGAAGCATGAGAGGATTTCTTCAAAATTTACCTACTCTCAAATTAATCTAAGTGAAGCATGAGAGTATTTCTTCAAAAATTTCCAAGCACACCGTGCTCAAAATGATATAAGTGAAGCACTAGAGCAATTCTATAGCTCAAAAAGTTTAAGTGAAGCACATAGAGCAATTCTAACAAATCATAGCATGATTTTGTCTTTCTCAAATAGGTGTGTCCAGCAAGGATACAAGTGACAAACTAACAAGCAAATCAAGCAAAGATACAAGACGCTCCAAGCAAAACTCATGATATGTGACGAATAAAAATATAGCTCCAAGTAAAATACCGATGGTCGTTAGAAGAAAGAGGGGATGCCACTCGGGGGCATCCCCAAGCTTAGTTGTTTGTTACTCTTTGGATATATCTTGGGCGTGCGGTAGCATCCCCAAGCTTAGGCTCTTATCACTCCTTATTCCTTAATCCATCATTATCTCACCCAAAACTTGAAAACTTCAATCACACAAAACTCAACAAAATCTTCGTGAGATCCGTTAGTATAATAAAGCAAATAACTACTTTAAGTACTGTTGAAAACCCATTCATATTTTATTATTGCATTATACCTACTGTATTTTAACTTTACCATGGCTTATACCCCCCGATACAAACCATAGATTCATCAAAACAAGCACACAATGCAACGAAAACAGAATCTGTCTTAAACAGAACAGTCTGTAGTAATCTGTACTCTACCCATACTTCTGTAACTCTAAAAATTCTGAAACATTAGGACAACGTAAGGAATTTGTATATCAACACTGTGTTAAAATTTCAGCTCAAGATCACGTTCCACCAAAAAAAGGAAAATTCATATACTGGCCGCAAAGTTTCTGTTTCAGATTCAGCATCACTTCTACTCATCCTATGAATCATCCTAAAGGCTTTACTTGGCACAAACACTAAATAAACCATAAAAACACAATAATAACAGAGGCATAATTGTGTCAACACACAAAAATAGAAAGGAAAAAGCAAAAATTTATTTATTCATTGGGTTGCCTCCCAACAAGCGCTATCGTTTCACGCCCCTAGCTAGGCATAACGCATAGATTCAAGTATTGTCATCTTTGGTTTTGGATCCATAGGATGCCCTCATGATTGATTCATATGGTGGCTTAATTCTTGTTCTAGGGAAGTGTTCCATACCCTTTCTCAAGGGAAATTGAAAACGAATATTGCCTTCTTTCATATCAATCATGGCACCTATAGTGCGTAAAAACGGTCTACCAAGTATAATGGGACAAGACAGATTGCAATCAATATCAAGCACAATAAAATCAATGGGCACATAACTCCTATTTGCAAGGATAAGAAAATCATTAATTCTTCCCAAAGGTTTTTTAATAGTAGAATCCGCCAGGTGCAAATTAAGAGAACATTCTTCAATATTGGTAAGACCAAGCACATCACATAGAGATTTCGGAATCGTGGAAACACTAGCACCCAAATCACACAAAGCAAATCATTCATAATTTTTAATCTTGACCTTAATGGTAGGTTCCCACTCATCATGTAATTTTCTGGGAATAGAAATCTCCAACTCCATTTTTTCTTCAAAAGATTTCATCATGGCATCAACGATATGTTTAGTAAAAGCTTTATTTTTCTCATAAGCATGGGGTGAATTCAACATAGATTGCAACAAATAAATACATTCAATCAAATATCAACTATCATAGTTAAAATCTTTGCAATCCAATATAGTGGGCACATCACTAGTTAAAGTTTTGACCTCTTCAAACCCACTTTTAGAAAATTTTCATCAAGATTTTCACACTCCAAATTATTGGGACGCCTTCTAGCTAAAGTTGACTCTACTTCAGTCCCTTCATTATCAATTTTAACATTACTAAACAAGGAATCAATAGAGGAAACACCAATCACTTTAAGATCTTCATCTTTTTTATGAAGGTAATCACTAGAAAACGATTTTTCTAAGATTTCTCTTTTAGCTCTAAGCATAGCGGTTCTTTTCTTACTTTCATCCATAGAGACATATAAAGCTTTAATAGATTCATCAATCTTAGGCACAAAAGCTTTCAACTTGAGATTTTCAACATCATGAGAAATTCTATCAATGCTTCTAGACATATCATCAATCTTATTCAACTTTTCTTCTATCGTAGTATTGAAAGCCTTTTGCGCATTGATAAATTCTTTAATATTACTCTCAAGATCAGAGGTGTTCCTATTATTATTGTAAGAAGAATTACCATAGGAATTACCATAATTATTATAGGAATTTCCAGGAAAAGGCCTAGGATTAAACTTACCTCTATAAGCACTGTTATTGAAATTGTTTCGCGACACAAATTCACATCTATGGAATCACTATTTTGCTCAATCAAAGTAGACAAAGGCACATCATTAAGATCAATAGGAGCATTTTTTCTAGAAACCAATTTCATCAAAGCATCAACTTTATCACTCAAAGTACTAATTTCCTCTACCGAATTAACTTTTTTACTAGTTGGTGCTCTTTCGGTATGCCATTGAGAATAATTAGCCATGATATTATCTAGCAATTTGGTAGCTTCACCCAAAGTAATCTCCATAAAAGTACCACCCGCGGCGGAATCAAAAAGATTTCTAGAGACAAAATTCAATCCAGCATAAATTTTTTGTATGATCATCCAAAGATTTAAACCATGAGTAGGACAATTTCTTAGCATCAACTTCATTCTTTCCCAAGATTGTGCAACATGTTCATGCTCAAGTTGCTTAAAATTCATGATTTGCGTCCTAAGGGAAATAATTTTCGCGGGCGGAAAATACTTAGTGATAAAAGCATCCTTGGACTTATTCCAAGAATCGATACTATTGCGAGGCAAAGAAGAGAACCAAATTTTTGCACGATCCCGCAAGGAGAAAGGAAATAGTTTCAACTTAACAATATCATTTTCCACATCTTTTTTCTTTTGCATATCACACAATTCTACGAACATGTTTAGATGGGACACGACATTCTCATTAGGAGTACCGGTAAATTCATCTTTCATGACAAGATTCAACAAAGCGGCATTGATATCACAAGACTCCGCACTAGTGGCGGGAGGAGCAATCGGAGTACTAATAAAATCATTGTTATTAGTATTGGAAAAATCACACAACTTGGTGTTTTCTTGAGTCATCGTGACTACGCAAACAAGATTGCAAACAAGGAAAAGATCCGGCGAGAAAAAGGCAAACGAAAAAGAGGGCGAATAAAATGGCAAATTGGTGAAGTGGGGGAGAGGAAAACGAGAGGCAAATGGCAAATAATGTAATTGCAAGGAGATGAGATTTGTGATTAGGAACCTGGTAGATGATGATGGAGTCCCCTCGGTGCCTACGATAGGCACGTAGAAGAGACCGCTTCCTCCCCGACAACGACGCCAGAAATTCCATTGACGTGGCTTGAGACTGCGTCGGTATTTCCCCAAAGAGGAAGGGATGATGCAGCATAGCGACGGTAAGTATTTCCCTCAGTTATAAAACCAAGGTTATCGAACCAGTAGGAGGATCACCACCACCCAATAAGCAGCACCTGCACACAAACAACAAATACTTGCAACCCGACGCGAAAGAGAGGTTGTCAATCTCTCTATGGTAATAAGATAGATTAGGTAGTGATAGATAGGAGAGATAGATCTCTCAAGAACACAAAATAAAAAGGGCAAATAAAATATGCAGCAATATGTTTTTGGGTTTTTGGTTTTGTAGATCTGAAAACAAAGATGCAAAACGATAGATCTGAAAGCAATATGTTGGAAAAGTAGAGTCGGGGGCCGTAGGGTTCACTAGTGGCTTCTCTCATGAGTATAGCACACGATGGGTGAACAAATTACTGTTGGGAAATTTATAGAAAATCGAATAGTCATGACAATATCCAAGGCGATGATCATTATATAGGCATCACGTCCAAGATAGGTAGACCAACTCCTGCCTGCATCTACCTCTATTACTCCACACATCGACCACTATCCATCATGCATCTAGTGTATTAAGTTCATGGAAAAACGGAGTAATGCAATAAGAACGATGACATGATGTAGACAAGATCTATTCATGTAGGAATAGACCCCATCTTGTTATCCTTAATAGCAACGATACATGCGTGTCTTGCTGCCCCTTCTATCACTGGGAAAGAACACTGCAAGATCGAACCCATCACAAATCACCTCTTCCCATGGCAAGAAAAATCGATCTAGTCGGCCTAACTAAACCAAAGATTCGAAGAAGAAATATGATGCTATAAGCAATCATGCATATAAGAGATCAAAGAAGACTCATATAATATCCATGGATAGAAACTGATCATGAACTCAAAATTCATCGGATCCCAACAAACACACCGCAAAAGTTTACATCAACTAGATCTCCAAGAGACCATTGTATTGAGAATCATAAGAGAGAGAGAAGAATCCATCTAGCTACTACCTACAGACCCGTAGGTCTATGGTCGACTACTCACGCATCATCGGAGAGGCACCTATGAAGAAGATGAACCCCTCTATGATGGTGTTTAGATTGGATCTCGCGGTTCTGGAACTTGCGGGGGCTGGAATAGTGTTTCGTCGACTCCCCTAGGATTTTTAGAATATTTGGGAATTTATAGGCATCAGGGGCGGTGGAGAGGGGCCCCGAGGAGGGCACAACCCATCAGGGCGCGCCTGGGCCCCCCTGGCGCGCCCTGGTGGGTTGTGGTCTCCTCGGCTCACTCCCCCGACACTTCTTTGGCCCACTGGGTGTCTTCTAGTCCAGAAAAAATCTCCAAAAAGTTTCGTCGCGATTGGACTCCATTTGGTATTGATTTTCTGCGAAGTAAAAAACAAGCAAAAACAGCAACTGGCACTTTGGCACTATGTCAATAGGTTAGTCCCAAAAATGATATAACGTTGTTATAAAATAATTGTAAAACATCCAAGAATGATAATATAACAGCATGGAACAAGCAAAAGTTATAGATACATTGGATACGTATCAGATTCAACTGCTGCAAGCTAGGGCTCACCCCATGTGGGCATACACCGGGCCGGATGACACCACCCGAACGCACCCGGAGGAGCTCAAAGCAGATATGGTGGAGGCCAAGATCAAGGCGATCACCCCGGCACGCGACAACCCCAGAGGGAGCAGGCTGGTGACTCCACTCTCATCAGAGAATCCGCCAAATGAGGTAACTTTCGAAGGTCCATCATCCGAGTAATATTTATGTACTTATTGCAATTGACTTGATTAACCTGTTCTTCATTTGGCAGGCTTTCACGGAGATGAACAACCAGGTGCCAATTGTGGACCGAGGCCCAGTTGATGTAGCAAGTGACACCGACCATCCGGAGGACTCGGTAGAAGCAGGAGAATATGAACAAGACGACGAGAATGACGATGATGAAGATGACTCGGACGACAGCGACGAAGTGGAATCTTCGCGCTCGGACGATCGTGTGCCCGAGGCCCGCTCGAAGGCGCGCCAGGACCCAGGAGTCCGTGGTGGCGGTCCCAAGGGGTCAAATGTCGTCAAGCCGACTGGGTCTGTCCTCCCGACTCGCAGCTCGAAGCATGGGTGTGGAGAACTTGCCTCGTCGCCAGAGAAGGTGGCAAAACAGGCCAAAGTCACCATAGCCAAACCTCGGAAGGCATTCCCTGTCCCGAAGATCAAGATGACTATTCCCGTGGCCTCAACGTAAGTATCTCCACTTCGACAGTTGTTGTCTAAATTCAACCGAATTATGGATAATTTGAGTGTTTCCTTTGCAGTGCTTACACTTCAACTGCTTCGCCTGATCCCTACACTCCGGAGAAGGAGCGGGCCGACGTCGATGTTGCGTCTTCGAAAGGTAAGCTTCGGATTCCCTCGGGTGCACGTCGTGGTTTACTTTCTGCTTATTTCCGAGTGCTTTTGAACACTTGCAGCCCCGCGTGAAGTGATCGACATCGATGTGGACGATAAGGTTGACCTGCCGAACCCTTCTGCCAACACGGACGTTGTGATGCAGGAGCCATCGCCTGTCGATGCCTTGGTGTTGGCACAAGGAGCCAGCTCGGGAGCCGGAGCCGCACTCGGAACTGGTACGTCATCCTCCTTGCCGACTCCTCCCGTGACCAATATCTTCGCGCTACATTGCGTCCCGGAGGATCAGGTGGGAGCGAGCAAAGAGGCGTTGATCCAGCTGGAGGTGATGCGCGAACGGCTGAAGACGGCGTACGATGCGAGCGAGGCATTGCAGAAGAATGTCCGAGTTAGTACTCTCGTAAGTATCTTCCCCGGTCAGGAATTTTGGCCCGTGTGTCTTTTATTTTAGCTTTTTGTCCCGAGTAGGTTTGCATCTGAGCACACCTGCTGGGTGTTTCTGGGTTCCAGTGGGGGCACGCTGAGCGCACCCACTGGGTGTAGTCCTCGATACTGCCGTCGACTGAAGCAGTCGGCGGGAGTCTAAGAGTCTGAATGAATTTGGTGTTTGATCTTGAAGAAAAGTCTTGTGTTTGATCTTCCAGTGGGGGCGCGCTGAGCGCACCCACTGGGTGTAGTCCCCGAGACTGTCGTCGACTGAAGCAGTCGGCGGGAGTCTTAGAGTCTGAGTCAAAGTTTGACTAACATTTTTCCTTTGTTTCCTATTTGCAGGCTGTTTGTGAGCTCGGGAGCCACTACAATGCTCTGGAGAAGCAGGTGCAGGCCCTGAGCCTCAACCTTGAAGCCGAAAAAGCCAAGAATGCCCAATTGGAGCAGGAGAAAAAGGCAATCGAAGGTATGTTCATCCTGTCCGACTGCTGCAATAACTGCCCTCCCTCCTTGTCCAACTGAGTCTACTTCATCAGATCTTCGTGGCAAAAATCGTAAACTTGTCGAGAGGCTGAAGAATTCTATTTCTTTAGATACCATGAAGACGGCCCTCGAGAAGAAAGACACAGATCTGGCAGCTTCCCAGAAGGAGGCCAGCCGAAAGACCAAGGAGGTTGAGGAGAAGCTGAAGACAGTCGAGAAGGCTGAGTGGGAGACCAAGCTCGAACGCATCACTGCCAGGAAAACCGAGCTGGAGCAGTTTGTCGAAGAATTCGGCGACACCGCGAGTGAAAAGCTCAAAGGTAAACATTCCCGAGTGATTCTTGTGCAACCTTGTTTAGCTGAATGAATTTTGTTCACCTCTGATTCTTTTCTTCATTCAACGGAACCCAGAATTCTGCGACGATGTTGCTGAGGAGACCGACAAGATCGAGAAGGAGTTGGACCCGTCCAGAGAGATGCTCAAGGATAGCGCTGCTATGGCCATTCTCCGTTTAGAAGAACGCATCGATCAAGTGACTGCGTACATTAAGAGGCTCAGCACTGCCATCTCGGACATTGATCGGGTCGTCTTTTCTGACGAGGAACCTTCAAAGCATCTGGAATCCGTTCTCACCCGAGTGAGAGATGTACCGAGCCGAGTGAAAGCCTGGAAAAAGTCAGCGGCTGGAGCTGACATCGCTCTCTCGCTCGTCCGTGTCCACTTCAAGGGGGTGGATGAGAAGAAGCTGAAGTCCCTGGAGGTCGCTAACAGGAAGCACGCCAAGCTTGAAGACTTCATGGAGATGTTTATGGAAGCTGCCACTCGGATCGCAGACAGCATCGACCTGGACACCTTTTTTGAAGCAGTGGTTCCGCCTCGCCCCGAGTGACCTTCATGCTAAAAACTCTTTAAGCTTTTGCCTCAGAATGCCGAGTGCTAGTTGTAATCGTAAGACTTTGAATGAGCCTGAGGCTCCTATTGCCCGTACCTTTATCCGTACTTTCACTTCGAGTGACGCAGTTTCTTTTTGCCTTAACTTCACTCGATCTTTGATCTCTGAATGTTTATACTTAGGCGATTACATGATCGAAACTGAGTCCTCGAGTGTGAATGACACTCACACTCGGAATGATTTTAAACTTAGGCGATAGGGGGGCATAGCTAAGTTCCTGAGCGTGGGCGAGATCCGCACTCGGAGAAGCTCAAGCGAACAATGATGGTCATGTTCATCTTGTCATCCGAGTGTGGAGGACGTCCCACTCGAAGCGGTTTCTAACTTAGGCGACACGGGGTCGCAGCTAAGCCCCCGAGTGTAGGCGAGACCCGCACTCGGAGTAGTTTACGCGAGCAATGATGGTCCTGTCCATCTTGTCGTCCGAGTGTGGAAGATCATGTCCCACTCGAAGCGGTTTATAACTTAGGCGACACGGGGGTCGAAGCTAAGCCCCCGAGTGTAGGCGAGACCCGCACTCGGAGTAGTTCATGCGAACAATGATGGTCCTGTCCATCTTGTCGTCCGAGTGTGGAAGATGTCCCACTAGAAGCGGTTTCTAACTTAGGCGATACGGGGTCGCAGCTAAGCCCCCGAGTGTAGGCGAGACCCGCACTCGGAGTAGTTTATGCAAACAATGATGGTCCTATCCATCTTGTCGTCCGAGTGTGGAAGATGTGCCACTCAAAGCGGTTTCTAACTTAGGCGAGACCCGCACTCGGAGTAGTTTAGGCGAACAATGATGGTCCTGTTGATCTTGTCGTCCGAGTGTGGAGGACGTCCCACTCGAAGCAGTTTCTAACTTAGGCGATACGGGGTCGCAGCTAAGCCCCCGAGTGTAGGCGAGACCCGCACTCGGAGTAGTTTATGCGAACAATGATGGTCATGTCCATCTTGTTGCCCGAGTGTGGAGGATGTCCCACTCGAAGCGGTTTCTAACTTAGGCGATACGGGGTCGCAGCTAAGCCCCCGAGTGTAGGTGAGACCCGCACTCGGAGTAGTTCATGCGAACAATGATGGTCCTGTCCATCTTGTCGTCCGAGTGTGGAGGATGTCCCACTCCAAGCAGTTTCTAACTTAGGCGATACGGGGTCGCAGCTAAGCCCCCGAGTGTGGGCGGGACCCGCACTCGGAGCAGTTCATGCGAACAATGATGGTCCTGTCCATCTTGTCGCCCGAGTATGGAGGATGTCCCACTCGAAGCGGTTTTTAACTTAAGCGATACGGGGTCGCAACTAAGCCCCCGAGTGTAGGCGAGACCCACACTCGGAGTAGTTCATGCGAATAATGATGGTCCTGTCCATCTTGTCGCCCGAGTGTGGAGGATGTCCCACTCGAAGCGGTTTTTAATTTAAGCGATACGGGGTCACAACTAAGCCCCCGAGTGTAGGCGAGACCCACACTCGGAGTAGTTCATGCGAACAATGATGGTCCTGTCCATCTTATCGTCCGAGTGTGGAAGATCATGTCCCACTCGAAGCGGTTTTTAACTTAGGCGATACGGGGTCGCAGCTAAGCCCCTGAGTGTAGGCGAGACCCACACTCGGAGTAGTTCATGTGAGCAATGATGGTCCTGTCCATCTTGTCGTCCGAGTGTGGAGGATGTCCCACTCGAAGCAGTTTTTTTAACTTAGGCGAAATCTGGTTCGCAGCTAAGTATTTTGTACCCATTGGGGGTGATAAGGGAGATTAATTCACCGGAGTGAAAAAGAGTTAAATTTTGACAAAACATAAAGAAATGGAACTTTATTCATCGAGATCACTCGGATTCATTATGGGAATGACAAACTAAAGTCGTCGGGCTCTATGTGTAGAACTTGCGAAGCAGGTCCGCGTTCCAAGTTCGAGGCTCTTCTATGCAATCCTCGATATTGTAAAGCCGGTAGGCTCCATTGTGCAGGAATTTGGAGATCGCGTATGGCCCTTGCCACAGAGGCGCCAACTTATGGGGGTTTTGCTGGTCCAGTCGGAGAACAAGATCTCCCTCCTGAAAAGCTCGGCCCTTGACCTGTCTGTCATGCTAACGCCATAAAACTTGCTGATAAAGCGTCGATCTGATGAGGGCTAGCTCCCTCTCTTCCTCCAAGAGGTCCAGACCATCTTGACGTGCTGCGTCAGCTTCGGCTTCATCATATTGTTCCACTCGGGGGGAATTGTGTTGAAGGTCACTCGGCTGCACGGCTTCTGATCCGTACACCATGAAGAAAGGAGTGTACTTTGTAGAGCGGTTTGGGGTTGTTCGTATGCCCCATAAGACGGATGGCAGCTCTTCGACCCAGGCCCCTGCAGCGTACTTCAGGTCCCTCATCAATCGAGGCTTTAGCCCCTGGAGGATCATCCCGTTTGCTCGTTCTGCCTGTCCATTTGACTGTGGGTGAGCCACAGAGGCATAGTTAACCCGAGTGCCCTGGGAAAAGCAAAACTCATGAAAATCGTCTAAATCGAAGTTCTTCCCGTTATTTGTGATGATGTCATGCGGCACGCCGAATGTGAAGACGATCTGCCGAATGAAACTGACGGCAGTAGCCGAATCCAAGCTTTTGATGGGCTTCGCCTCAACCCACTTGGTGAACTTGTCGACCGCCACAAGTAGGTGGGTGAATCCACTCGTTCTAGTCCATAGAGGTTCAGCCATGTCGAGACCCCACACGGCGAACGACCAAGTGAGAGGGATCGTCTTTAGCGCGAACGCAGGCTTGTGGGATTTGTTCTTATAGAATTGACACCCGACGCATAGATCGACCAAATCTCTTGCTGCTTCATTGGCCCAGGGCCAATAAAAACCCGCTCGAAAGGCCTTGGCGACCAATGTCTGAGAGGACGCGTGATGGCCACAAGTTCCCGAGTGAATCTCGTGTAAGATCTGCAGTCCTTCCTCCGGGGAGATGCATTTTTGAACGACTCCTGTAGTGCTTTTCTTGTATAACTGATCCCCCAAAACTTCGAATGCCTTGGATCGACGGACGATTCGGCGAGCTTCTTCTTCGTCTTCAGGAAGTTCTTACCGAAGCAAGTATGCTAAATAAGGTTGAGTCCACTCGGGAGTGATTACCAGCATTTCGTGGACTAGGTCGACCACGGCTGGGACGTCAACCTCAGTCGGATTTGATGGATCGACTGCTTGCGGGGGCTCCTCTATGAAAGGATCTTCTGCAATTGTTGGGGCGCGCAGATGTTCAAGGAATATGTCCTTGGGAACTGCCTGCCGAGTGGACCCAATCTTTGCCAGGTCGTCCGCCGCCTGATTCTTTGCGCGAGGAATGTGATGCAGCTCCAAACCTTCAAAATTCTTCTCCACTTTTCTGACCGCATTGCAGTAATCGGTCATAGCTGGGCTCCGAATGTCCCACTCTTTCATCACTTGGTTGACGACAAGGTCTGAATCGCCGTTGACCATCAAACGACGAATGCCGAGTGAGATGGCCATACGGAGTCCATACAGGAGGGCTTCGTACTCGGCCTCATTGTTTGATGAATCGAAATGGATTTGGAGGACATAGTTCAGCCGGTCTCCTTTGGGAGAAACGATAACCACGCCAGCCCCCAAGCCATTGAGCATCTTGGATCCATCAAAGAACATAGTCCAGTGCTCGGGGACACTTGGGGTTGGCTGCTCTTTCTCAATCCACTCGGCCATAAAATCAACCAATGCTTGGGACTTGATTGCTTTCTTGGCTTCAAACTTGATCTCCAACGGAAGGAGCTCAATTGCCCACTTCGCCACTCGGCCTGCAGCGTCTCTGTTATGCAAGATCTCCGACAGGGGAGCGTTGCTAATGACCGTGACCGAGTGATCTTGGAAGTAGTGAACCACCTCTTTTACGGTCAGGTAAATACCATAGACCAGCTTTTGATAGTGCGGGTACCTTTGCTTGGAGGGGGTCAATACTTCTGAGATGTAATATATGGGTCTTTGAACCTTGAATGTTTTTCCTGGCTCCTCGCGCTCTACGGCAAGGACGGTACTCACCACTTGGCTTGTAGCCGCGATGTACAGGAGTAAAGGTTCCTGGCTGCCCGGAGCAGCTAACACCGGCTGGGTGGAAAGCAATGCCTTGAGTCCTTCAAACGCGGCTTGTGTTTCGGGAGTCCACTCGAACTTGTCAGACTTTTTCATCAGTCGGTAAAAAGGCAGTGCCTTCTCACCGAGTCTTGAAATGAATCGGCTTAGGGCCACAAGGCAACCTGTCAGACTTTGTACGTCATGCAGGCGTTCTGGTTGCTTCATTCGGACTATGGCGCCAATTTTGTCTGGATTGGCATCGATCCCATGTTCGGAAACGAGTAAACCGAGCAACTTTCCGGCAGGCACTCCGAATGTGCACTTAGCTGGATTCAACTTTATTCCGAAGCGCCGTAGGTTCGCGAAGGTTTCAGCGAGGTCGGTCAGGAGGTCAGAACCTTTCCTAGACTTGACCACGATATCGTCCATATAAGCCTCCACGTTCCGACTGATCTGCTTTTGCAAGCATTTCTGGATCATGCGCTGGAAAGTAGCGCCAGCATTCTTCAGGCCGAATGGCATAGTGACATAGAAGAAACACCCGAATGGGGTGATGAAGGCCGTCTTTATTTCATCAGGCCCGTACATTCGGATCTGGTGGTACCCGGAGTACGCATCCAGGAGCGACAGACGTTCGCATCCGGCAGTAGAGTCCACTATTTGATCTATGCGGGGTAAAGGAAAATGATCTTTCGGGCATGCCCGATTGAGGTGTTTGAAGTCAATACACATGCGGAGTGATTTGTCCTTCTTTGGCACCGGAACGACATTCGCGAGCCACTCGGAGTGGTATACCTTGAGAATGAACTCGGCAGCTAGGAGCCGAGCTATTTCTTCGCCAATCGCCTTGTGTTTCTTGATGGAGGATCGACGCAAGTACTCCTTGACTGGCTTGACCTTGGGATCGGTTCGGAGTCGGTGCTCAGCCAGTCCCCTAGGAACACCTGGCATGTCAGACGGCTTCCATGCGAAGATGTCCCAGTTCTCACGTTGGAACTGGATGAACTCGGCTTCCTATTTCTCCCTGAGTGACGTGGAGATGTTCGTCGGAGCGGCACTTGGATCATTCGGGTGAACATGGACATGCTTGGTCTCGCCGGCCGACTGAAAAGCCGATTCAGAAGCTGGCCGTTTCAACCTAAGCAAGTCGGCCGTGTCTACCTCTTTCTTGTATCCTTCGAGCTTGACTGCGAGCACCTGCTCATTGGTGATTTTGGAGCCCTGCTGGAGGCACTCCCCGGCTATCTTCCGGTCGCCAGTCACAGTGATCACGCCTTTCGGCCCTGGCATTTTTAGTTTGAGATACACGTAGCATGGTTTGGCCATGAAACGCGCGTAGGAAGGCCTACCCAGGATGGCATGATAAGCGCTGCGGAAGTCCACCACCTCGAAGGTTAACCGTTCCTTCCGAAAATTCTTTTCGCTTCCGAACATGACGTCCAGAGCGATCTGGCCGAGTGATTCTGCCTTCTTCCCAGAGACAATCCCGTGGAAATGCATGTTGCTCTTGCTAAATTGGGACATCGGGATGCCCATCACCTTGAGCATGTCAGCATAGATTATATTGACTCCGCTGCCTCCGTCCATCAAGACTTTACGCAGTCGGACGCCACTCACAGCCGGGTCAACGACCAGCGCCTCCCTCCCAGGGGTGGCTATGTGAGGCGGATGGTCGGACTGGTCGAAAGTAACAGGAGTCTTCGTCCAGTTGAGGTATTTAGTGGCAGTCGGAACTGCCATGTTAACTTCCCGATTGGCAACCTTCAACTGTCTCTTGCTCTCGACGTCAGCGAAGATCATGAGGACCTTATCAACTTGTGGGTACTCAGGAGTACCTTCATCATCCTCGACGTTGCCTTTTTCACTCGAGGGCTCCGTGCCCATCTCCTTCTTGAGCAGGCGACATTCCCGAGTGGTGTGCTTTGGGAGCACAACGTTGCCTTCTTCATCCGTCTTGGTATGAATCTGGCAAGGTTGATCAAGAATGTCGGATTTGGAGTCGGACTTCTTCTTGGGAGTCCACTCTTTCTTCTTTTTCTTTGATTTGGGTTTGCCTTGGCCTTGCCCTTGAACGGCTGCTACCTCTGCCTTGCCGGAGGCATCGGCCTTTTGCTTCTGATTTTTTCCCAGCATTGCCCCCCGATTGAGGGGCGTTGTCAGCTCGCCCTTTGCCGCTATGGAGGCGGTCTTCTTCTTTGCCATTGGCGTACTTATTCGCGATATCCATGGCCCGACTGAGGGATAGATCCCCATCTCGACCGAATTTCAGGATCAGTTCCCGATACCGAGTGCCTGCCTTAAAGGCGCACACGGTCTGATGCTCGGTTACATTTTCCCGGTGTTGTGCAGCGTGGTCCAGTGCTGGATGTACTCACGGAGAGT
This sequence comes from Elymus sibiricus, assembly GCA_039707655.1. Lineage (NCBI taxonomy): Eukaryota > Viridiplantae > Streptophyta > Magnoliopsida > Poales > Poaceae > Elymus > Elymus sibiricus. The sequence goes on from CM077669.1 coordinate 133,638,016, forward strand.
CTCGTTGCTCTTCTGGACGCAGTGCTGCAGTTCTGTCAATCCACCCAGGCGCTTGTACGTGCCTTCGAATGTCTTGATGAACACTCGGGCCAAATCTTCCCAACAGTATATGCAATTACCGAGCAGTTGATTCAGCCACGCTCGCGCGGATCCTTCCAACATGAGTGGAAGGTGCTTCATCGCAACGAAATCGTTGTCGCCGCCGATTTGGACAGCCACTCGATAATCCTCGAGCCAAGTCTCCGTCTTGGATTCGCCGTTGAACTTACCGATTCCCGTCGCTAACCGGTAATTGGGGGGGTATCTCAGCCTCCCGGATGTATCTGCTAAAGCACCCGAGACCGGTAATACCCCAAACGCTCACTCGGTCCCTGTTGACTCTGTTCCGATCAACTACTTGCTGAGTGATGATGGACCTGGTATTGAACTGCGGTGGTCTCTGGTCATTTTTTCCATAACCTCTATGCCGGACAGGGCTTCGCTCACGATCCCTTGCGATAGGCCGACCGTCGTCATAGGGGCGTCCGACTGATGTCGTGGTCATCGCGCCAGCGTCCTCCGTGTGGACCTCTCGGAAGAGGAGGAGTTCGCCGGTCTTTCCTTGGCGCAAGAGGACTGTGAGTAGACTGGACTGTGTCTGCACGAACAGACTTGCTGTGAATTCGTTGGTGTGATTGTGATACCTCGGAGTATTGCTGGAGAGCAGTTTTCAGCAGGGCCTGGATCTACCGAATGCCCTCGCCGGCCACCGAGTCAGACGGCTGGATTGAATCGGCGATCCGAGTAGCCACGGCTAAGTTTAACAGCGGCATGCGCATCACCGGGATGGTGTATGGCCGATCTTCTGGGAAAAGTTGACGGCGACTGCGGCTGGAACTGGGTCGTTCCCTTGCCGCGCGCTCGTCGAGTGATTGTTGGAGTCGCTCGAGTCGCTCGCGTTCAGTCAGGGTGGCCTGGCGCGCAGCCTCCAGGGCCAACTCATCTGGGGTAGTTCCTGCGATGGGAGTGAGAAGAACTTGATCGTTCCTGCGCCTAATTTCCTACCGCTGCTCCCGAGTGAGGGGTCGGGGGATGTAGGCGTCGGAGCCAGCGTTGTTGCGGTCACCGTCTCGTTCGCGGGTATCTCCCATGGAATACCCGGGAGGAGGGGCACCCCGGTGAAAGCACAACATGCTCCCTTGGTGGTTTTGATAATTCATGACAACATACATTGTCTCTTGGACTAATACTTTTACCTAGTGTATTTCAGATAAAGTCCACAGAGAGGGTTGGCAAAAGGATTGTGGAGATTGTGGAGATACCCCAGGATGCAAGGAAATGGATTGGCAAAGCTTCAAGCAAGAGGACTCTACATTTTGCTTTGTGAGAAATCACTTTGAGTCCATAGGAAAGCCAATACTATTAAAAGGGGGTAAGGTACTGTTGGTGAACAAAATACTCATACGTGCACAAGTGATAGTCACCAAAAACACCCACAAGCTCTTCCACAAAAGTCTGTCCAAAGTCAAATATCCAAAATCGGTGCAACCAACACTTTCCACTCGGTGCCACCGATTCCCATACTCAGACAGACATTAGCCAAACCCTAGCCATTAGGTGCAACCGATTCTGCTTCGGTGCCACCGAGTTTAGGTTGCCAACTTTCTGTTACGCAAATTCACAAAATCGGTCCCACAGAGTTTGTTGGATCGGCGTCACCGAGAATGGGCAATCTGACCGTTGGTCACCTTATCGGTGCAACCGAGTTTCCTATATCGGTCTCACCGAGATTCAAAAGTTGCCACCTTTTGGTCACTTCGGTACCACCAAGATTAACACATCGGTGTCACCGAGTTGGTCATTTTGTGTGTAACGGTTGGATTTTTGGGGATGCCTATATATACCCCTTCACCACCACCCACTCGAAAGAGAAGCACTCAGGACTATTCCATACTTGCCCCATCATATTTTTTGAGAGAGCGCCACCTACCCTTGGGTTGAGATCAAGCTATTCCACTCCATCCATATGAATCTTGATCTCTAGCCTCCCCAAGTTGCTTTCCACCAAATCAATCTCTTCCACCATAGCCAAATCTGTGAGAGAGTGATTGTGTGTTGAGGAGTCTATCATCTTGAAGCACATGAGCAAGGAGTTCATCGACATTGCCAAGCCTATTACCTTTTGGAGGGTGGTGCCTCCTAGATTTGGTAGGTGTCGCTTGGGAGCCTCTTACTTCGTGTTGTGGAGTTGAACCAAGAAGTTTGTAAGGGCAAGGAGATCGCCTACTTCATGAAGATCTACCCATAGTGAGGCTAGTCCTTCGTGGATGGAAGCCGTTATGGAATAGTCAAGGTTGCTACTTCGTGGACCCTTATGGGTGGAGCCCTCCGTGGAATCTCGCGACCGTTACCCTCCGTGGGTTGAAGACTCCATAAACGTGGACGTACGATAGCACCACCTATCGGAACCACGGGAAAAATCTTTGCGTCTCCTATTGTGTTTGATCTACCTATCTCAACTCTTTACTTCATGTGCAATGTCTTTACTTTCCGCTACCATATTTGTTGACATGCATGTGTAGGGTATATTAGACTTGCTAGCGTGCTAAAATTGTTAAAATCTGCCAACCTATTAACTTGGGAAAAGGTTAGGTTTTTAATTCCTGCTAGTAGTCTATTCACCCCCCCCCCTTTAGACACTCTTCTAGTGATCCCTCACCCGGGTGGTACCGGCCATCAGAACCTCCGCAGCGTCCCTGCTGCTCTCGCGCTCGGATGCATCAGAAGATTCATCACCTAAGGAAGGGAAAAGGCTGTGGACGGACTCATCGGCGTTGAGCACGGCCACTTGCCCGACCGCGGCCTGGAGTGTCGCGGCGTGCTTGATCCAGCGCTGCAGCCGCGAGCGCCCGGAGCATTTGTGTCGAGCCACAGCGGGAGATGGAGATGCCGATTGTTATGGCGTGGACGGTTGTTGGAGAAGAACTCCAAACGTCGTCACGCTAAAATGCACCGCACCTCGGGCGGGCAGCGCATCGGTGTCAAGCGGCGCTTCCTGCAGCCACGCCGAATCATCAGCGATGAAGCTGAGGGAACCGAAGAGGATCTCGCCGCCGAGTGTCATCATGATGATCGAGAAAATGAAAATTCCACCTGCGCCGGAATTCGCTAGACGCGCATCCCCACGGTTCGTATGCGCCGGAATTCGCCGAGTGTCATCAGGAATTCACATGTCACTTGATTCTCATATTCGTATGTGTATTTGCAAGCTTGGTGGAGGATTTACTTGCTATTGCCATGTTTGCTTTTTGACCCATGTCTACGATGATACTTTGATCTTGCTTTGTGTTCGTGCTCGCGATATCTCATGTGCATTAGCTATGTACACTATTTGTTCTTATGACATGATTGCCATGATTTTCTCTAGTATGTTGCATCTTCGCACTACTAGCTTGCACGGTATGATCACTATGCTTGCTTGTGTTGCATCACCGATGTGCTCCTTTTATGCGGTTGATGACAACCATTGCCATGCTTTGCACAGGAGCGATATTGCTTATTGTCATATGTCTCCATATGTTGCCTCTCTCATGCTCGATGCTTTGCCATGTATTGAGTGCAACACTGCTTTTGATCTTGCTAATGAGATTTCCCCCATAGCTTTCTCTCATATTCTTGGAGCTTTTGACATCTTTCATGTTAAGCATGCTTTCTTTCCTTCTTTGCATCATATGCCTAGTGCCATGAATATAGCCATTGTTGCATCGTACTGTTCATGCACTTTTTATCCTAATGGTTATGTGCAAGAGAAGAGAACCATCATGATGGATGATGTGTTTGTCTACCATGCACATACATTGTTTCCTTTGTTGTGTGTATGTGTAGGATACTTTGACTACATGTCAACTTCCACTTCACGTGAGTTGACGATTCGAGCTCTTGAGAGCGAGCCATGCTACACCGACACGATTCTACATCGCACTTGCTTGCGCATCGACATTGTGAAGGACGCACAAGGACACGTTTTCAAGGTGACATCCTTCTTGAGCATGGATATTGTGGATCATCCTATTTGTGTTGCTTGTACCATGCCATATATTGGTCATCTTGGACCACATATTTCCACACATGATAGAGATGTTGCTTCCATTCTTGATTGCCATCTTCCCATGCCTCATGACATATATACCTTGTGTGTTGCATCCAACTTGTGGATTAATAGCTTCTATCATATTTTTGGTTGCAACAATGCCCATTCTTCACATTTGCCATGCCGCATTGCTTGATACATGCTTGACTTGATTGCCTCACACATGATGAACAATTGCTCTTTCTATTGTGTTGAGTGCCGCACTATCTTCACTACACCATGTGCACATTATGCTTGGATTGTCTTGCACTTGCACCATGTGTTTAGACACTTCGTATTATTTGGTGTTGTGAATAATTCCTATGCCTACCATAGACCTTTTGTTGATTGTTTTGTGCATGCGTGCTATGACCTTGAGGTAGATGCTCGTTCTATCGTCACACATATTTGCATCCCTACCTCACAATTTCATGCTTATCTTCATGATGCCCTAGATTGTGCTCACTTTGTATGCTTACATGCCATGACACAATCCCTTGTCACACCATATGTTATGCATGATGACAACACTTGTGCGGTGATTCACCACTTGAATGCTTGGTTTTGCCCTAACGCTAACCACATTTGTTTTTCCAAGTGTTTGTCGTATTTGCTCGTTTTGAAGGAATTACTAGGCGGTGAGACACTGGAGAGTGCCCCTTTAGAACTTGATGATGATGAGTGCTTGGTGATCGTCCACTTCTACACGGCGACGCCATCTCCTTCCCATGGTGATTTGGATTTTGATCCGAGGACGGATCTTTCCGAAGGGGGAGGGGATGATGCGGAGCATCCTACGGACATCACCATGACAAGAGTCCGTTTGGCAAGTGACACGTGCCACGTCTACTCCACATACATAAAGGTGAATCATCTCCTTTACGCGTGCTCACTTGACCCCTTCGAGGATGGCATACTACTTGACACTCCTCTCGTGTGCATGCATAGGTATTGTCGGAGCTTCACGGATGACGAGGAGGAGTAAGAAGAAGTGAGCACCTACGTACGACCACACCATCCGCGAGGGAAGCTTGGAAGAGAAGTAAGAAGAAGTGAGGACAAGTCTCTGGAAGTCCCGGACCTTCCGGCCTGCCCGGAACCTCCGGACCCCGGATCTTCCGGACTGCCCGGAACTTCCGGCCTCCTCGACCACAGCCGACTACGGGCGTGCCAACTCTCTGGATAGCCCGGAACCCGCTCGGAACCTCCGGACCCCGGACCTTCCGGCCTGCCCAGAACTTCCGGCCTCCTCGACTACTGGCGACATCAGGCGTGCAGACTTTTGGCCTAGCCTGGAATGTTACGGAACCCGCCCGGAACTTCTGGCGCCCGGAACCTCTGGCCCAGCCCGGAACTTCCGGCCTGCGTGCGGGCAGCCACTCGGGCCCGAGGCCCATGTACCCCTTTCTCACCCCCACTTCGCCCTAGACTACATATACTCCTCCACCCCCTCATTTCTAGGGTTAGCAATGATTTAGCTCATAGATAGATGAGCATTTGCTCCTTCCACTACCTCTCCCATGGAGTAGATGCCTCTATGAGAGAAGACCCCTAGTGGATGTCAAGGCCCCTTGCACGGGAAGATCCTCCGGGATTCCAAGGCCTCGTCTCCCTATGGGATTTGGGATGAACTCTACCATGTATCCTATTTCCCTTTGTTGTTCTTGTACCCTTGTGGATCTTGTGTGTATGTGAGCATAGTGGATGTGTGATTGGACTTGTTCTTGAGTGTTTCTCTTGTGATTTCCCCCTCGTGTTCTTCGTATTCTTCGTGTTCATTCACAAATCCACCTCCAATTCATGAAAGATCGACACACACAGGTGTGCCCCGTATCAAGCTTCCACTTGTGTAGATGAAGTGCTTTCCTTCACCTCCATGGGACGAATCTTGCCGATGGAAAAATCTTGAATGACTTCCGAAGGTTCCTTATCTACTACATCATTAGGCAATTGTTTGACTTGCGAACCATTAGATTCATCAAACTTCACATCTACCGTCTCTTCAACTTTTCGTGTGAAGTTGTTGTAGACACGGTAAGTGTGAGAGTTTGATCCATAACCGAGTAGGAAACCTTCATGAGATTTAGGAGCAAATTTAGAACGACGATGCTTATCAAGAATGTAACACTTGGAGCCAAATACCCGAAAGTATCGAACTTGGGGCTTGTTACTAGTGAGTAGCTCGTATGCCGTTTTACCGAGAAGCTTGTGAAGGTAGAGTCCGTTCATAGCATGACAAGCTGTTTCCACGGCTTTTGCCCAAAAGTGTCTTGGCGTCTTGTATTCGTCGAGCATCATTCTAGCCATCTCTATAAGAGTCCGGTTCTTCCTCTCAACGAGTCCATTTTGTTGAGTTGTGTATGTAGCCGAGAACTCATGTGAAATCCCTTCTTCGTCAAGAAAGGTGTCCACATTGGTGTTATTGAACTCCGATCCGTTGTCGCTCCAAACTTTCTTGATCATCACTTCAAATTGATTTTGAGCCTTGCGAGCGAAGTTCTTGAAGATCTTTTGCACCTGTGACTTATCATCAAGAAAGAATACCCACGTAAATTTTGAAAAATCATCTACTATAACTAGACCAAAGGAATTTCCACCGAGGCTCTTGTAAGCATTGGGACCAAAGAGATCCATATGAAGCAACTCGAGTGGTCTCCTAGTAGTCATGATATTCTTTACGGGATGACTTCCACCTACTTACTTTCCATCTTGGCAAACACTACAAAGTCTATCTTTGTCAAAGATAACATCTTTAACACCAAGTATATGATCACCTTTGATGAGCTTGTCTAGATTACGCATACCAACATGTCCTAGCCTTCTATGCCAAAGCCAACCTTTAGAAGATTTTGCAATAAGACAAGTACGAGGTTTGGATCTCTTAGTGAAGTCAACAATGTATAGATCACCTCTACGGAAACCGGTAAAGACCACGATATGATTGTCTTGACGAAACACTTGGCAATCAACTTTAGTAAATAGCACATTGAAACCAAAATCGGCTAGTCTAGATACGGAAAGAAGATTGTAACCAAGGGATTCAACAACCATGGCATTTTGAATGGAGCTATCATGAGATATGGCCACCTTACCAAGACCAAGTACCTTACCCTTGGAGTTGTCTCCAAAAGTCACATACCTGCGTGGTCCATGGTTTGGTGTGATCTCTTGAAATATGTCTCTATCTCCGGTCAGGTGATCGGTGAATCCACTGTCGAGAATCCACTCTTTTCCTCCGGACATGTAATCCTCGAAGTTTTCCATGAGACTAAGATTCTTCATAGTCTTCTCATACTCGATGTCGAACAACTCATCTTCATCATAGTAGCCATGTTCCACATCGTCATCATCAAGTGGGATATCCTTGTCATAAGAGACAAGAGATTTGTAAAGGTTGTGATCATGACAATGTTCAAGATTATGAATGCGAATGGCTTCAACAATGATGTTGTTGATAGTTATGACATCTCCTTTAGCACGCATGAGGTCTCTAAACTCAAATAGATAATCGTCAAAATTTGGATCACTAGGCTTCATTTTGTGAAAAGCAATAGTTTTATGGAGAATGACATCAAGATTTTTCAAGGAGTAATTTGGATATCTATTCTCTAAATCACTCCACAAAGTATAAGCACACTCAAAGTTTCTCATTTGATCAAACACAAGTCTTGGCAATCCTCTAATGATAAGATTAACAGTTCTAAGATTACGAAGCATGTCAATTTCTTCTTCATGTGAAGGAGTAAAGGATCAATGGGAGGCACATAAGGGATCTTAACATACTTGCTCAAATGGAATTCATTGAATAGCTTAAGCATCTCATATTTCAATTGACTATAGTACTCCCCATCGAGAATGGACACTCTACAACTAAGACTCCCCAAACTAGACACATCCATCTTCCTCCAATGGTGATAAAACCAAAGCTATGGAGACCAAAGCTCTGATACCAATTGTGGGATCGAGAAGGGATGTCTAGAGGAGGGTGAATAGACTACTTGAAAAATTAAAAACCTAACCTTTTCCCAATTTTAATGGTTGGCAAATTTTAGCAATTCTAACAAGTCTAGTGCACCCTACACATGCTAGTCAAAAAGTATAGCAGCGGAAAGTAAAGACAAACATATGTAAGAAGGAGTAGAGATAAGAAGATCAAACGCAGTAGATGACACGAAGATTTTTCCCGTGGTTCCGATAGGTGGTGCTATCATACGTCCACGCTGATGGAGACTTTAACCCACGGAGCGTAGCTGTCACGAGAGTCCACGGAGGGCTCCACCCGTTAGGGTCCACAAAGTAGCAACATTGTCTATTCCATCACGGCTTCTGTCCACGAAGGACTAGCCTCACTATGGGTAGATCTTCATGAAGTAGGCGATCTCCTTGCCCGTACAAACTTCTTGGTTCAACTCCACAACACAAAGAAGGAGGCTCCCAAGTGACACCTAACCAATCTAGGAGGCACCACCCTCCAAAATGTAATAGATGTGGTAACAATGATGAACTCCTTGCTCTTGTGCTTCAAAAGATAGTCTCCTCAACACACAATCACTCTCTCACAGATTTGGCTTGGTATAAGAGGTTGATTGGGTGGAAAGCAACTTGGGGAGGCTAGAAATCAAGATTCATATGGTTGGAGTGGAAGGTCTTGATCTCAACACATGAGTAGGTGGTTCTCTCTCAGAAAAATGGATGGGGCAAGTGTAGACATGTTCTGAGTGCTTCGAGTGAGAGGAGGTGGATGGATATATATATATATATATATATATATATATATATATATATATATATATATATATATGTGCATCTCCAAAAATCCAACCGTTACAACATTATTTCCCAACTCAGTGAAACCGAAGTAAAAACTCGGTTGCACCGACTAGTACAAAATGTGGCAACTTTCGGCTTTTCGATGAGACCGATATATAAATCTCGGTGGTACTGATTCTTGAAAACGGCTAACCAGAGAGTTGGTCCAAAACTCGGTGACACCAATTCTCAAAACTCGAAGGTACCGATTCCTGAAAATGGCTAACCAGAGAGTTGGTCAAAACTCGGTGGGACCGATTCTCAATACTTGGTGGTACCGAGATGCTAGGGTTTGGCTTAGTATTTGTCTAAGTGAAACTCTGTAGGGCCGAATGGAAATTGTTGGTGGCACCGATTTTGGATATTTGGTTTTGGACAGAGTATTTGTGGGAGAATTTCATGTGTATTTTTGGTGGCTAATCTCTAAGCACTTGAGCAACCAGATCATCATAGACACACCATCCCCTTTTAAAAGTATTGGCTTTCCTATAGACTCAAGAGTGATTTCTCACAAAATGTAAAATGTAGAGTCTTCAAGCTTGTTGATTTTGCCAATCCTATTCCATTTCTTCTTCTTCTCTCCTTGGGGATCCTCCACACAATCCATGGCCAATCTTCTCTGTGGACTTTATCTGAAACAAACTAGGTAGAACTATTAGTCCAAGAGACAATGTATGTTGATATGAATTATCAAAACCTACAAGGGAGCATGCGTGCTTTAATTTACCTATCTATGCCATGACTGCTCTTTTGCTGCCTATGGGCACAGTCCAGGAAATCGATAAACGTTGTCGGGCCTTTTTCTGGGTGGGTCAGGATAAAGTGTCGGCTGGTCAGTGTAAAGTGACTTGGGATTTTGTGTGTGCGTCGTTCTCTCAAGGGGGGTCTATGATTTTATTCTCTGCAACACTTAAACTCTTGCTTATTCCTCTCTCACTTGAATAAACTTCACTCATCCATCCCATCTTCAAGCAGCTCTCACCTTGCGGCCAAATATGGTTGTCTCGTGACCTCGACACTACTCACCCTTTTGAATCCTATGTTTGGCGGGACATCGCCAAGGGGATAGATTTCCTCCGGTCCATAACTATGGTGCATATTGGCAATGGTACGACTACTGCCTTCTGGCTCGACCTTTGGGTCCCCAACCACACCCAAAATCTTGCAACAACCTTCGCCGCTATATTCTCCCACACTCTTCGGCCTTCGGCCACCGTTGCCCGCGTGCTCAGCATTCCAGAGTTGCGGCTTGACTTGGCTTCGAGACTCTCTGATGCTGCCGACCTTGAACTGGATAATATGAGTTCTTTGCTGGCAACCGTCTCCTTGAATGTCCAGGTACAGGACAAACGAATGGGACGTATAGATGGCAAGCCTCTAACTTGCAACTCCGCATACAAGGTTGTCTGGATCAACAAACCCATTGACCACTTCGTTTCGGCCATCTGGAAGAACTATGCACCCAACAGATGCAGAATTTTCCTCTAGCTTGCATGCAAAAATTGCTTCTTCACCAACGAGAGACGCTTCAACAGGGGGTTAACGGACTCCTGCAGCTGCCCGTTTTGCCCAGCTACAGAATCAACATGTCACCTATTCCTTCATTGTAGCCATCTGCACCCCCTTTGGCAAGAGCTGACCTTGCTATCTGCTTCACCGCCAACGGACTTTCTGCATCTTTGGGGACCGCACCTTGCTAACAAGACTCGCTCCATGATCATCATTGCTATCCTCTGGAATATCTGGAAAAGAAGAAATGCAAAGGTTTTTAGGGGGAACTGCAACCGATCCACCTCATCGCCCTCTCGACGGCAGATGACATCATGCTTTGGTCTAACAGGTGCTCAAATGAACATGCCATTATCATCCTTCGAGATTGGTGTACCATGTTGTTTCACTTATCTGAGAGATTGTAACCTAAATGCATTGTACTCTCATCCCTCCCTCCAACTCCCTTCCCGTGTAAATGTACTTGTTTTTATTAATGATATGGTTCAGGCTGGCATAAGCCCACAGTCAAAAAAAAAGAAGACTTGTGGAGTTATGATGCACTTGCTGGTGTGTGCGAGAAAGGAGATGCTCATCAAAGCACTGAAAGAGAAAGTCTTCCCTAAAAAAACTTTGACCAATGAGCTAAAAAAGTTCAAGTCAAAACATGAAATTACTTTTAACTAGTAGAATGCCCGTGCGTTGCTATGGGCCTTTTATTTATTTTTAATGCATATATATACTCAAATTTGGTGAATTTTTTGCCCCTTTCAACGACATCTTCTTGGGACCCTTGTCACTGGATTTCTTTTTGAACGTCTGACATAATCCATCTTCATCTCTTTCATAATCTACAAAAATAAAATATATACAAATACAACTTGTAGGCTCACCTGTAAATAATTGTTGGTAATTATTCTCCAGAGATGACTTGTTAGGGTTTTTGATATTTTTCACTATATAAAAAGTATGTGACATTTCTCTCATACTCCCTCCGTTTCTAAATATAAGTCTTTTCTAGAGATTTCGATATGGACTACATATGGATGTATATAGACGTATTTAAAGTGTACGTTCACTCATTTTGCTTCGTATGTAGTCCATATTAGAATCTCTAGAAAGACTTATATTTAGAAACACATCTCATTGCCCCGTTCCTGCTCTACCCACCACAACTTCTCATTGTTGCCTTCCCTCGACGCCACGTCATTTAGCTCGCACTTTGCTCTCATCGCCGGGTCCCGTCCTCTCCATGATGTCGCCCGCACTCTCATGTCCTCTCCATGACATCCTAAGCCGATTCCCGGTGCCAAGGAGTGCATACCATCATAGCCGAGGGTGACCACCACAACGACACAACTTGCTACTCACCGCATCGCCACACCTTCTCTGAGTATGGCGGCCACAACCAGGGCCCGAGCTTATGTGTCCATCCTTTTATCCAGTTATTTGTGTGTCTTTATGGGTCATATTTTGGGTATTAACATGGAAAAGTAAAAGCAAAATCCGCAGTGTTTTTTTCATGCCATGATATACACATTATAGCAAGCAAGGCAAGGCAATGACGCGGAGGAGGAAGATTGTCGCAAGGGGGGAATCCTTGTAGAGATAATATTTAGAGGTGATCAGGTGAACTAAAATAAATGAAATTCAGACATTAGATTCAGGAAAAAGGTACTACTTATAAATTATCTAGATAAATTCTATGCAAACCTAGTCTTCAATGCAAGTGTTGCTGGAAAAGTCAAAATCATTTGTATAATGCATCTAATGTAAATCACATATCAAAGAACAACCATGTTGGTTATATGGACAACACAACAATATAGTTGTATGTCAGATTGCTTGGAAACATCAATGAAGACTATTTCAACAAAGAATACCTTGCAAATATGATCATAATTTCTCCATGGCAAAACAATGCCAAAAGTTTTGGATCCCACCATTCATTATCTTGAAGGATAGAAAGAGGGGGACACAACAACAATGCAGGTTGGTATTTTCAAGTTTCATTGAACACAAAGAAAACCATTTCGTTTTACATCCAAAGAAAGCAACTCCAAGTAATGAACAATCTGAACTGAAGATTACCTTGTGATGTCCCAACCCATGAAGACTACCTTATGATCCTTCGAAAGTTCTTCACGTCCCAAACCATGAAATATTAGTGCTTCCTAGCTCCTTCAAAGAACCATACGATGGACCATTGCTTGTGTCCATAAGTTCCATCACTTCCATCAAATTGCAACCAATTGCAAATATGGTGGCAAAATAGCATAGAAGTTGTTTTCATGGCAATAGCATACTGTGCAAAAATTGTTATAAGAAAATCATTACCATAAATCACATGAGACAAACCTATAAATAATTTAGTTAGGGGAGATATAGTAAATAAAATACCCCTTCAATTATAAAATTGTTATAGAGGTGTCCCAACTATGGTACTACTGCACAAACCTATAAATAATTGTGAAATTAAATTATCACATCTAAACTCAAAACATCGGGGCCACCTTAAGTTCATGCATTCAGAGCAACGTTAACCTCCTGACCGAACATGTTGGGCCTATGATGTAGAAACTACCAAAAATATATAAGAAAAAGCAGAGATTCATGAACCATACATGACCTAATTAAGCCCTCGTAAGGATAAATAAGTGTCTATATCAATGCAACCATGTACCTTCATCTATGTGTCTTCTGCCTAATCCAATTCATATCATAGCCTTGGTTTTTCTGAACTTGAGGTGTAACAATCTGCACATATTTATATGCTAGAGCTGACATGAACATGCTAAAGTCTACACATATTTGTCATGTCTAGATGAATCTCGAATAAACGACGATCGTCTAGATCAATCTTTTAAAAATGATATAATAATAAAAAGAGATGAAAAGATGTAACAAGGAAAGGAAAGAAAATGAAACGTGATGCCTGGGGCTGCTGTGTATGCATCATAAGAAAAGATATAACGGGAAGATTTCTGATTGATTGTTGATTGTTTTCGTTTGGCTCTAAGGAAGTGGATCTGTCGGCGCGCCACATGAGTCCATAGTAACAAAAGGAGCGGTGGGGCATCTGTTTGTACCTGTCAGTTGAACGAGATCATTAGAGCCAAACACCAACACTAAAAACCGGGCATGGGAGGAGTGACATTTGTTCCTAAGCAAACTGGTGGGAGTTAGGAATTGCTGCAAGAAAAAAAAACAAAGGAAGTTAGTGATCGATCGAGGTGATGAAAACGAAACAACGTACTAACTCCCCTTTAATAGTATTTAATAGTAGGCCATAAATTGGAAAGGCAACATTTTACAAGGAAATATCACGTATATTTGTTGAAATGAATTATCATTAAATTACATACAATGTCTCTCCTAAGAATATCTAAGACATGAATCTTAAGAGCAACTGCAATTGAAGAACAACAAGCACCTAGATGTCCTCGATGGTGACACAGCAGTTGAGATTGGGGATATGGAGCTTCATTTCTTCCAGAAGTCAAACATTTAGGACCGATCCGTACAAGGACATGCATAAGCAAAGGAGAGTAATATGAAAATATAAGGATATACTATTTTGTGTTACTGAGTTCGCTTCCCAACAAAATATCTGTCATTTCTTTTTATTGCAATATCAGAGCCCCTCCATTTACCATTTTTTGTGACAGTTCCAAGTCCCTCCTTCATCATGTGATTATTTCTGTATGACTCATGTGCTTCTGCATCCCCATATGATTATTCTTTTTCGATAAGTTGTCAACAGTTTAAGCCATTGACTAACGATAACATTGAGAGGCAAAGAGAAACTCAACAAAGGTTTTTTAGCAAAGAACAACTCCGTATAATAAATTGTCAAGAGTTCTAGATCCTCTGTGCAAGATACTACAAGTGCTTCAAAATATATAGTTCAATGCACATAAAAATAATTAAGCCACTGATACCATGATGCAACTATTTATTTTCTTGATACAGAAAAGTAAAGTAGAAAATTATCAGTTTGCCATTCACATGTAGAGACCACAAGGTCTTCGGTTAAAATCTTTTTGGATTGTCAGTCAACGTCCCACTTGTGGCCATTCATTTTCTTGAGTTGAAGCAATGTCCTACAAGCCTACTTCAGTAAGAGGCTCAAATTGCCGCTGATTGTCTAGATATGTTGCACATAAATCATGGAAGGGCCTAACATTGATAACATTACCATTGTATATCTAGTCATAGTATTCCAACTATCCCAAGGAAAGAAAGTTATCTGAAAGTTGCCCTCTAACCTGCAACAATAAGGGGAGAAAAATAGAATACACATAGGCTAGCAAAAATGATTACCATGATCTAAAATAAGCAAGAAATAGAGTAGCGTCGTTCCCACAAAGGCAAATGACAAAGTACAGCAAAATTGGATATACCAACCATCATATCTTGCAATGTGTTGTTGTCTTCATCAACCAATCTAACAAAAATGAATTAAGTTAGAAACCTGATCGGGTGCAAGCTTGCAGTATGGAACAGTAGATCAACCATGGGTACAAGAAAGGAATGAAATTCAATATTGAATAATATCCTCAATCATCTCTGTTGCTTTTGCAAGAAAGGAATTAAATTCAATATCGAACAGTAGATCTCTTTTTTTCAGCTTGACTTGATTATATTGTTAACTGCATTCCAAAATATAAATGTCGTGTTCTAAAATTTGAGTCATCTAGCAAAACGTAGTTTAATTTATAAAGTTGTCGGTGCAGGCATCCACTTTGGCTCCGAACCTCCATTTATCTTTCTGTCATGGTCATATTTTTGCAGAACTTAGTTAGAACCATCAGGTGAGCTTTAGTTAACTCACAAGCTTATATTCATCTAGAACTTTAAGTTATACTCAAATCTCTGCAAAAAGGTGAAAATCATGCATGAACTAAAAACAGAACGTGAACTTCTAATAAAATCTCAAAACTGGCACATGAGGGGAGATATCCTAATATTAAACGTAAGTCGGCATGAAGATGTCCCCAGACTTCGTGTAATTTATCATGAAAAATGTCCATGATACAATATAAAGTCCAAATTTTTATCAATCTTCATTATTATCAAAAATATATATTCTTTGATTAAATATAGATACCAGACCTCTCCAACAAGATGCATCCCTCCAGAATGCTTTTTGAAGCTGAGAGATACAGAAAGGGTGTAGATATACCTATTCTTGAATGTGCATGTCTTTAGAGCTTGAAAAAAACAAGGTACCAGCATCTTTCCAATAGTCTGCTGAGTGATAATCACCTTGCAGGCTGAGCAAACACGATGATAGAAGTGCTAATAATTCAAACACAAACAATATAAAAACCAAATTGAGATAGAGGCTACTGCATGCACACGTACTATTCTAAATCTAATGATCAAGTGAATTGGTGCTTTTCTATTTGTACACTTATAGACATCTCAAATTTCACAAATTGCAGCCATTATAGACCTATGAAGTTCCCAAATCGCCCAAAAACACATAAGTGGAGCGTGTTGAGTATTATCTTGAGAACATAAAAGTGAGTCACTAGAGAATAATCATGAACTTGAGCATCCCTACCTGTGCTTTCAGAAACTCCAAAGCCTTCAATGCTACACAGACCAAGAGGAAAACCCAAAATCATCTCGGCAGCTTCACCAAAAATAAGAAAGAAAGAAATACAAATCAAATAACAAAAGTGCATGAGATTCCATTCAACCATGCATTTCTCATCCCACACTCGAGACGATCAGAGAAACAACATTTTTTAGCACTAACTTGCAAAAGTGAAAACCACCACGGAGGATGAGGCTGGAATCAAGAGCAGTGAACAGAGCAGCAACACCTTGCGCATTGTCGCCGGCGACCATGGATGGTATGGGAAGCTGCAGAGAGAAAATAAGGAAGTTAGAGGTGCCACCAACCTGCTCCACACGAGCCGCCGCCCTACCACAAAAGTGTAGATAGTTTGTTTATTTGATGCAAAATAATATAGTATCCTGTCAGCCAACTGGCAATCAGTCTACTTTAAATTTTTGTTCATACGAATTTAAGAAAACACTCAATGAGGAGTAAAAATTTGGTGATCTCGGAAGAATATCCTCTCGGTCATTTATTTGGTGTTATTCATGTGACAGATCAAGTCGACCAAATGGGAGTTGCCCAAGGAGGAAATGGGGATTCAGTAACTACTTTAATCTTTCGTCCACTGAAAATAGAAAAGAAAACATGTACACTTCATAGTTCAGAAAGTGGAGGTCATCCAGGGTATGAAAAACATGACCTCCAAATAGACGGTCCAGCTGAACCTACAATAACAAACCATTATTTTAGAAGAACTTGTACACATGCATAATCCAGCCTCCCATTTATCCACATACAGAGAGAGGGAGATGTACAAAGAGTAGCCTTTGGTCTAAGCATGCTGCTGCATCCTTGTGCTGCTCGTTGGTGAGGAAAGGTATGGAGACTTGAGAGGGACAGAGGGTAAGGCATGGACCTAGGCGTTTGTCGATGCGGCAGGCAGTAGCATCTCCGACGGTTGCCGACGGCATGGCAGACCTCGGAGAAGATGCACGCGGTAGCAACTCGGGATGGGAGTTCGAAGCGGGATGCCCATGAATGCGGTTTGCGTGAGGGGGGAGAGCACCATGCCGAGATTGTGGTTCGCCAGCAACGCGAGCGAGGAGGGTGGTGGCCAGGGGTCGCATCCCACCGCGACGTCTCCTCATGGAGGATGGTGGCCTTGGGGCGTGGCGCGAGCTCTATCCCATGGCGGCGCTCGGTGAGATGCATGGTGCGGTGGCCGACTTGAAACCCTACCTATCTGCGTCGAGAGGACCAGGGGAACGATGTGCGGGGCGGGCATTCGTTTTTACATATAAACCAGCAGGATAAATCTCATTAGAAAATATCGGGAGGAGAATCAGTGGGGGAGATCTCGTTAGAAAAAAATCGGGAAGGGGATCGTTGGGGCTGGGTTCCATCGAGTGGTACGATCGAACTTGTGATTATCAATTAATAGTAGAGATAATGTGCGAGATTAGCGATTTGTTATTGAGGAATATCTAATTTTGTTTTGGAATGTTATCGAGAAAATCTTATGTCTGTCCTTCAGGAAGGTGATCTCACATATATGGTTTGATTTCTGAATTCTTAATTACATATTATTTACGTGATCAAATTAAAGCAGCACCTTCCAAAAAAGCATGAAACAAGATCTCCCTATTTAATGGGATTTGATATTTTAATGAGAAAGAGAAAATCCGGTGAAAAGGGGTGGTGGGAGGTGAGTCAAAAAACCAAACGAAAAATAGCCAGCCGTGGAGGGAAGAGGTAAAGAAATCTGGAACGAAATGTTAATTAATGTAATTTGATGATGTATGGAAGTATTAATTAATGTGATTGAGCGATTTATGGTAAGGTTTCTTAATTCAGATTTGGTCTTTAAAGATTCATTAAAATTAATCTTGATTGATTAATTTTTTCACTTAAATACATTCCTAAATATATGATGATGGGAGGAGGGTCGAAAAAAACCGGACGAAAAAAAATCAAACGAATGTGAGAGGGGAGACGAAAAAAAAACCAAGAAAGAAGCTACCAACTTCCCCTTTAGGAGTAGAGATATCATCGAGAACTTGACATTATCATGAGTGGATTAACATCGAAGATGAATGCTTTAAAGCTAAAAATCATGATTGTCTCAAAGGTCTCCATCACGATCTTAAGAATGGCATTCACTTTGTTAAGCGACTTAATGCTTCTCTTGTAAAACCACACGTATCAACTCTCAAGTCACTCCTCATGGTTCAAAATGTTGCATCTAGTTCATCTAATGTATTTGCCCATATTTCTACATTGCCACATGCCATATTATCTAATGTGCATGTTAGCATGGAATCAAGTAACCCTTATCTAGCCAATAACTTCTTGAGAAAGTCAATGCTAGGTTAAAGGAGATCACAAACCAAGGGATTTACAAGAGTGTCAAAAGCACTAAGAACTTCAATGAGATTTGGCAAAGGCTGGCAACATTTTTGTTCTACAAAAACATCATTTTGCATGTGATTGCATATTTGTTGCATACAGTGGAAACACATAATCCGCTTCCAGTTTTCAGGGCATGTCGATATTAACCCAAATGCACAGGAGGAGGATTGTGAGCGATGCAAGGAAAGCTTCGGCGAATTTTGTGGGAACCAACATAGTACACTTTTTCTGCAAATGGGAAGCCTCGGAAACCCCAAGTTCTGTTGTGAGCAACAAGGGGTTTTCTTTTCCTTCCTCAAGAGATGTTTTCTATATCGAGGTAAACAAGCACAAAGGATAAGCATAGCTGCAGGAGTATGATGAATGGAGAATAGACAACAGAAATGAACTCGGCGCCATCATCTTACCATATCTGATAAAGTTCTTCAGTCTTGGTTGGAACCAAATTGTTTCCTTATGTCACCAAATGATACAGTGGCAGAACCCCTTCTCTTAGGCTTTTGTTGTGATGAATGCTCCTTCCACCCAGTCATGTAAATTACCTGCACAAAACAAGTACTCCCTCAATTGCAATATATACACAGAGCATATTTGTTCTTAGCGCAGAGATTTAAGTGGCTTAAAAGCAGAGAAAAGCTACAAAATAGCCCAAGCTGCATTTATTTTCGTTTGGAAAGCGTGAATTGCGCATGCACTTCTCTCAGGTTTAGTGAAGATTGGTTGGCTATGCATATGTACAGCTTAACGGAGTGAATTCTACTCTGTATTCAGTCAAGTTGGACAAGATGGAATATTATTTTGAACTGTACAAAACCTGAAAGGTTGCTGGTATGGTTCCATCTTCTAACCCAAACATTGACTGGTAAATGGCTGCAGTAGCTAGTGCTGTATCTCTCTTTAATATCTGACAAAAGAAAACCAATGCAAATTCAGTTACCATGTTAACTAAATTAATTGGGACCAAGCCATTTTCACTAAACATTATGATAAGAAAGCTCACGTGGCTTCTTTGAAAGAGAGCATTTGTTTCTGCCATTGCCCTAAGATGTTCCACAAGTTCCAGAGCTAGTTGGCAATAAGTAATAAAATTGTTAGGATAAATAAATAACTTGGTGAATCTACATATGCAACTATTGTGGAGATGTAACAAATTAACGTGGTTCTTGAATATAAAATATATTTATCCGACACAACATTGTAATTTTATGTTGATGAAACAAAAGTGACCATTGCAATCTGATAGTCATAAGAATATTTACTGAGCAGTCAGAATAAAGAAAGGATGTTCATTTAATCTTAACAAAATATTGTCCAAAGAAATTCACTAATTGGAAAATCCAAGTTTTTTTGTACGCACCACTATTGTACTTTACTGTATATCGATCTACATCAACTCCTGGAAGGGCGAAGCCTGCCCTTGACAAAAGGTTTCCTGCATCACGGACCTTGAAATGGATAACCCAATGTCACCATTAGAACGGAAGACACTAATAAGTCAAGGTAAAGACAATGGTTTGCAATGACAGGCTATTCAACAGAGACATACAGGAAGAATAAGCAATCCCCATTGGACGAAATCTCGGATTATAAAGGAATCATACTTGTGCTAATGGCGACATTCGAGGACTGATGCCTCCCTCACGTTCCATTTGAGCAATAGTGCATGCAATTCTTAGTTCCCTGATCATAGCATCCAAGAAAAGGCAAGTCAAACAAGAAACTGGAAAATGTTGGTAAATGGTAAATTTAAGATTATCACTTCAGAGTCTCCCCGCCAAGAATTGCTGCAAGAAAAAGGCCATCAGGCTTCAACGCCAACCTACACTGCCATCAAAGGACAGCCAATTACCATAGTTCAGATGTTTTAGCGCTTGATAACTTAATGCTTTCAGTGTTAAAAAAAAAAAGACTTACCTGTATCATGGCTCCAGGTAGATCATTTGTCCAATGAAGCCCAAGACAGCTCATTATCAAATCCTGGGAGCTTCAGAAACCAAGAGCCACATCAATAGAGGAGTAGACAATGCAAGATCACAATTTATTTAACTTTAAATTTGACAATTAGCAGTTCACACCTAAAATATATTGACCCACTCAAGCATAAGGTAGCAGACTAGCAGACTACAAATTGACAGTTTATCTCTTGGTGTATATATAAATTGGGGGGCCAAATACATTAGCATTCAAGGGAGCTGGAGAAAGTGTGTGGATTCAGTGCAGTTTACTCTAATCATACGTAAATGGAACCAACAAACACACTGAAAATATAATATGGCTGGTATTTACTTCTCTTTGATAGGAAGATACTCTTCATCTCCAACGATGAAGTGCATCTCGGGGCCGTCGTCAGTAGCACTCTCCAACTCCCGCCACTTGTTCACCATGTCTACCGACATGTCCATCATGGTCAATTTCTCGATTCCACCTGGCACACAAATCATCAGCACCATCTTGCAGGTTAGCTCAACATATCAAGGAGAAGCAACGTGTGGCAGATCATTTCAATTGTTGGAGGTGAAACCGGAACTTTCAGGAAGACATTTGACATGGTTCAACGCACTGATTAGTACACATGATAAGAGGTTGGTGCAAGAAATAACAAGAAGATCAAGTTGAGTAGCTTACCGCGGCCACGAAGCGACCGGCGGACGGCGCCGGCCGAACCGCCGAGGCAGAGCGCCGAGGGGAACGCCTTCCTGCAGTCCTCGAGGCGGTCGAGGTGGTTATCAGCGACTGCGTCTACCAGTGGATCAGTTTCCCGCATCGCCCACGCAGCCCGGTCCCGGTGTCGGCACTTCAGATCGCGATCGAAGATCTTGACGCGGCCGCCGTCCAGCACTTCGGCCTCGGAGGAGGAAGAGAAGTGGTGATTGGGAACGAGGTGGCGGCGGCGGTGGCGCAATAGAAGAAGGCGACGTGCGGCGGCCGCGGCTCCGGAAGCCATGGCGAGACGGGACGAGCACCGGCGGTTGGACGAGAGAGGAGGGCTTCCTTTTTGAGTTCAGGAGACCTTTTTCTTTTCTTAGAAATGGTTTTTTCATGCAATCTGGCAAGGACGGAGGCAGTAGGGGGCGAGCTGGGGGCCATGCCCGTTGATAAAACAACACCGTTAGAGCGTCTCTAGCAAACCCGTAAACTGATCAAAACCGTAAAAAACGAGATGTTTACTGTTTCGGTCGAAAAAACGAAGTCGAGCGGACCCCGTAAAACTTGTTCGACCCTTAAACTATTTAAGGGGCACGGTAAACTCATCTGCGAAAACCTTATATGTGCACTTTCGAAGGCAATATACAGTTCAACTCGTAAACCGGTCAAACCTCATCGGAGCAGACGCGCCGCCGCGGAACTGTCCGGAATGTACCTGGAACTCACCGGAATCCGTCGCCGCACGTCGGAAGAAGCCGCTGCACGCCGAAATTTGCCGCCGCCGGTCCGAATTGTGACCGGTTCGACCTCCACTGCCGAGGCGAGGCCGTCCACGGACAGGGCGGAGCAGGCCACCGGCGGCCCGAATCAGGGCGTGGCGGCACCGGAGAAGAGCGGGGCAGGGGTGGGGGAGCTCGCGCAGCCATGATGGCGAACGCGCGCGCGGCGGCGAGCAGTGTCGGGCTCAAATCGGGGACGGGTGGGCGCGCCAGGGAGCGTGCGGCGTAGGGCTCCTCCACTGATGTAACGCCCCGGACACACCCGCCGGTGGTCATTACTGCTGGCGGGATCTAGACTGGCCCCACAGATCAATACTAGTCTTTTCTGCGCACTTTGTCCTCACCCGTGCGCATCCGGGACCAACTTTCCGGTCGGTCACCCATCCTAGAACTACTCCAAGCCAAGCACGCTTAATTTGGGACACACCCGCCGGTGGTCATTACTGCTGGCGGGATCTAGACTGGCCCCACAGATCAATACTAGTCTTTTCTGCGCACTTTGTCCTCACCCGTGCGCATCCGGGACCAACTTTCCGATCGGCCACCCATCCTAGAACTACTCCAAGCCAAGCATGCTTAACTTGAGAGTTCTGTTTGAATGGGCTCCCGGAAAAGAAGGGATTCCTTATTGATATGAGTAGTCAACATCCCTAATATGCCAGGCTATCACATACACCCCCACTCAGAGGAACCGACGTCCTCGTCGGGTCACAGGAACGTTCCCTCTTGGCACAAACGTCTGTGCATCCAGTCCAGTACATGTGCCATGCCGGGTGCCACGACGGGTCACAAATGTCATGAACAACATGACCGCGCACGTGTCCACAAACATCCGTGTAACCGTGAGGGTCGGCTCTGATACCAATTTGCATTACCTTTCTCGAATGTCTTGTGCACGAGATTCCAAGGATACTTCGGGCAATCTCGAGGTTGAGGTTTTCCACCGGATTCCCGAGGATACTACGGGCTATCTCGTGGTTGAGGTTGTCCATGCAGCGTGTGGTTAGTTTGTGATGGATGAGTTGGAGCACCCCTGCAGGGTTAAATCTTTTCGAGAAGCCGTGCCCGCGGTTATGTGGCAACTTGGAAATTGTTTAACATCCGGTTATAGTAAACTTGAAGTAAACTCAATAAAATACACCAACCGTGTGCGTAACCGTGATCGTCTCTTTTCGAGGGAGTCGGGAAGAGAACACGGTGGGGGTTATGTTTGACTCGTAGGTAGGTGTTTAGGATCACTTATTGATCATAAGTAGTTCTCGTCCGCAATGCGTAGTTTCTCATCTTACTCTTGTACTCGTAAGTTAGTCACTCAAACAAATGCTTAGTGTTGCTGCAAACCCCACCACTTACCCATACCTCCCCACTAGCTTACATAGTCTCGGTACCCGGGTTAATGAGATTGTTGAGTCCCCGTGGCTCACAGATTACTACAACAACACAGGTGCAGGTACTGATGGGTTCGTGCCAGTTGAGGCTTCCCAGCTCCAGTGGGAGTTCGGCGAGGAGCGTGGGCGTATGTACGTGACTTACCCGGACGAGTAGGGGAGCTACTTGGTCGTCTTCCTGGGCTTAGCGAGATAGACTTCATTGCTTTTGTCGTTTGATTTCGTCCGTAGTTGGACCCTGTGTTTTCGAATGTTTGTATGGATGTTTGTATGCTATTTGTACTTAGCTTGTGGCGAGTGTAAGCCAACTCATATACTCGTCTCCTCTTTTACATGTACTGCAATGATTTCTATACTTGCGAAACGACGAGATGCGCTTCTATCCCCATCGAGGCCCTCGCGCCTTAATAGGGATAGGACCGCATCTTGGACGTTACAACGGCATGCGTGGCCCGGAACGGGCGGCGCCGAGACGAGGCGGGGGCGAGGTGGGCGGCGCCGGGGCGCCAGGGCGAGGCACGCCGTGGCCGGAGACGGACTCGCCGGGACGGGAGGAAAAAGAAAAAAAAGAAAAAAAATGGGATATAGTGGGATACAGTTTTATTTACGGGGTCTGTTCTGTCCGGGGAAATTTCGCACCGTAAAAACGGTTTACAGTGCCCCTTATACGCGTTTTTAAGGGTCGGCTTTTACAGGGTCTGCTAGAGATGCTCTAAGATCTACTAATATGATGTTTTGAAATTAAAAATTGTTATTTTAGCTATTCTGGTCCTCCCAACTGTTCTTCAATAGGAGATGCAAATTTGGAGATGTAAAAGTAGGAGATGTAAAATTTACATCTTTAAAAAGTATTTTTTACATCTCTAAAAAAGGATCAACTCCAACAGATGATGTAAAATGGAGATGTAAAAGGGCAACTCCAATAGATCATGCAAATGGAGATGTAAATTTGGCGACCAGCTATTGTACAACCGTTGTACAGCCACACAGTTTCACATAAAAATATTATGAACTAAAATTTATAAATTTAACATGTCCACGATATCAAATATTACATAATTCATCAAATCCACAACATCAAATGCAACACAAATACAACAAAGTTCTTGCACAATACAACAAACAAATTATGAAACTAGTCGGCTCTTTGATAACCCACAAGTGTAGGGGATCGTTTGTAGCCTTTTTCGATAAGTAAGAGTGTCAAACCCAACGAGGAGCTAAAGGTAGAATTAATATTCTCTCAAGTTCTATCGGCCACCGATATAACTCTACGCACGCTAATGCTTACTTCACCTAGAACAAGTATGAAACTACTTTGCGAGAATAAAACTAGAAGTACTTAGTAGGTGTAATAGATAACTTTGCAAGATTCAGTATATGTAAAGCGTAGGCACGTGGATCGGTGATGGATATTGATTTAGATGACATTGATCATATAATAGTTACACACTAGGGCGACACAGAACTAGCTCCAACTCATCAATGTAATGTAGGCATGTATTCCGTATATAGTCATACGTGCTTGCGATAAGAACGGGCATGACATCTTTTATCCTACCCTCCTGTGGCAGTGGGGTCCTATTGGAAACTAAGGGATATTAAGGCCTCCTTTTAATAGAGAACCGGAACAAAGCATTAACACATGGTGAATACATGAACTCCTCAAACTACGACAATCATAGGAAAGAATCCCAATTATGGTCATCTTGGGGTATGCGGATCAAGACATGTAATAGGTGCATACAACTTGCAAGATAGGATCCAAATCAATCTTATATTCGTGAAAACATAATATGTTCAGATCTGAAATCATGGCACTCGGGCCCTAGTGACAAGCATTAAACATAGCAAAGTCATAGCAACATTAATCTCAGAACATAGTGGATACTAGGGATCAAGCCCTATCAAACTTAAGTCGATTACATGATCAATATCATCCAATCCCACCACCGTCTAGCAAGCCTACAAAAGAATTACTCACTCTCGGTGGTGAGCATCATGGCGGTGTTGATGGAGAAGGGTTGGTGATGACGGTGGCGAAGTTGTTGGTGTAGATCGCTGTCACGATGGATGCCCCGGCGGCGCTCCGGCGCCACCGGGAGAGAGCCCCCTCCTTCTTCCTCTTCCTTGACCTCCTCCCTAGGTGGGAGGAGGGTTTCCCCTCTGGTCCATGACTGCCATGGCTCCCGGAGGGCAGGAGCCCCTCCGAGACTGGATCTCTCTCTCTGTTTCTCTTCTGTTTTCGTGACTGGTTTCTGACCCCTTCACCATTTCTTAAATATCCGGAGATCCGTAACTCCGATTGGGCTGAAATTTTGAGGGGATTTTTATCACGAAAATATCTTCCTTGCGGCAAAAGGAGAGCCTCAACCGACCTAAGGGCTAGCCACAAGCCATCAGGGCGTGACCCCCCCAGGGTCGCGCCCTGTTGGCTTGTGGGGCTCTCGGGCATCGTCTTTTGTTGATTCCGACTCAAAAATCACATATATTCCAAAAAAACTCCATAAATTTTTATCGCGTTTGGACTTCATTTGATATGGATTTTCTGCGAAACAAAACACACACAAAAAAACAGGAACTGGCACTGGGCACTAGGTCAATAGGTTAGTGCTCAAAAATAATATAAATTGGTAAATAATTACTCAAAAAGTATCCTAGAATGATAATATAATAGCATGGAACAATCAAAAATTATAGACATAACAAGCATCCCCAAGCTTAATTCCTGCTCGTCCTCGAGTAGGTAAATGATAAAAACAGAATTTTTTATGTGACATGCTACCCAATATGTAATCTTTGTATGTATGCTCATTGAGAAAAGATGAGTTAACAAACATTGACACAGTAATACTTATAAGCACAAGCAACAAAATCATCAATCTTTCAATGTATACGATCCTCAAAGAATGTTTACCCCGATTTATCCTATTATATTAGCAAGGCATGGCTCCATTTTCACCACATTAATACAAATGTCAAGCACCACGGTGTCCAAGTCAGGCAATTGGATCGTACTTTTTCAGTATGCATCAACTTTTTATTCTTCACGCAATACATGAGCGTGAACCATGGAAATAGCATATAGGCGGAATATAATGTGGTGGTAGGTTTCAAAGGGGTAAAAGTGGAGAAGAAAGTCTCGCATCAACTTGGCGTATCAACGGGCTATGGAGATGCCCATCAATAGATATCAATGCGAGGAGTAGGGATTGCCATGCAACGGATGCACTAGAGCTATAAGTGTATGAAAGCTCGACTGAAGCTAAGTGGGTGTGCATCCAACTTGCTTGCTCATGAAGACCTCGGGCATTTGAGGACGCTCGTTATCGGAATATACAAGCCAAGTTATATAATGAAAAATTCCCACTAGCATATGGAAGTGACAAAACAGGAGACTCTCTATATGAATGTGACACCCTGGATTAAGTGCTACAGTAATCATTGTAATCAAGCTACAGTGATGGCCAAGATTAAACTAATGCTTTTGCTAATCCATGTGTGATCACCTTTGGAATCAACCTCATATTCAAATTCTTTGCAATTCAAATTCATTTCAAAAGTGGATTTAAAAGTTTTGCAAACCAGTAAATAAAAATCTTGCATGGGTTGCAAATAATCCCCTGGTAATTATAAAATTGCAACACACATTTTTCTCAAGTAATTTGGTGCCTCAAAATAAATAAAACAGGGGCCAAATCAATTAATTAAATGCCTTTTGAACTTTGCAGTTTTGGAATAATTTCAAAAAGTCCTCAAACTTTTTGTGGCACTGCCAAATATTGCATTACAAATATTGGGCTAAGTCACATATTTTACATATGTATTTTTGTCACCAAACAAATAAAAACAAAACCACAAATAAAAAGAAAAACAAACATAAAATAAAACAAAAACAAAAAGGGCTAGGCCTGCCGGCCCAAGTGCCAACCTAGCCCACCTAGCCCCCCCATCGTTTTCCTCCTGTTCAACAGGGGAGACGTGGGGGAGCCGATGCTCGCCAGCGGTCGAAGCCGTCGAGCTGGCGGCCATCCAGCGGCTCCCCGCAGCCCTTAAGCCCCCCCTCCGCACCCCGGCGTCGACCCCGAACCCTAGCTCGCCCCCACTTCCTCCCTCTCGCGCCGCCTGCCTCTCCTCGCGCACACGCCCGCGCCGTCGCCGCCATGGCCGACGCGTAGCCACGGCCACCGCCCTCCCCGCACCGCACCGACGTGCCCAATCGCTCCGCCACCGTTGTCTCCCTCTCCCTCGACCACGCACGCGAGTCGGGAGCCTCTACACCGCCGTTCTGCGTCGTCTTCAACCTCGGAGCCCGCCGACGTTCGTCTTCGATTCTGGCGCCATCAAGCCCTCCCCGAGCCCACTAAGCACCCCTGCAGGAACGCTGTGAGCTCCTGCTCCTTCCCCTCCCCCTCTCGCGCTCGGTTTCGTCCCCTAGGCTTTGATTCATCGCACGGCCGAACCCACCGCCGCGGGAGCTCGTCGCCGGCGACCTCCCAGTGACCATTTGGTCATGCGCCTGGGTCCGTTCGCTTCGTACGCACGCGTAGAACCTACCTGCCCCTTTCATTTGCTCGCTAGCTTGCCGTAGTGCCGTTCCCGTCGGAGCCCGAACCACACCGCCTCCTCTGCTCGCCGCCGGCGCCGCTCCAGGCCGTTCCAGCTCCTCCCGCTCGTCGGGATGGATGCGCACGAGCCTCCGCGTTCGAACGCACCATCGCGCGTGCTGAATGCCCCCGCGTAGCCGATTTCCGATCGCATCCCGAGCCGCGCCGTCGTGTTCTTGGTCGCCGGCGACGTCTCCGGTCGCCGGAGCTGACCTGGACGGCTGGGGCCACCCTCCATGACACTGGCCAGTGGGCCAGTGGGCCCACTTGACCAGGTGACCACGGTCAACTGGCTGACTGGGCACAACCCAGTCACTGCCAGGTGGGGCCACCCCCTGGGCCTATGACATGTGGGCCCAACTTCATTAGTGTTAATTAAGATGGATTAGTTAATTCTGTTAATTAGTTTAGATTAAATAGGCACCGATAGGTGGGACCCACCCCTCTAATTAATCTGTTTTAATTAAACTTAAACTCTGATTAGCCCACTGTCTATGACAGGTAGGGCCCAACTGTCAGGTTTGACCTGAGACAAGCTGGGTTGAATGCTGATGTCAGCATGACATCATGATGATGTCATAATTGAAATTTTGAATTAAATTAAATCTGTTTAATTTCAGAATATTAATAAAACTTTGAAAATTAATATAAAATAAACCGTAAGTCGGATGAAAATAATTTATACATGAAAGTTGCTCAGAAAAATCACACGAATCCGAATACGTTGTCCGTTCATCTGTCACATGCCCCTATCATGATGAACATGGACATTTTGCGTTAGGATCGTCGGTCCGGTAGTAGCCCGAGGCCCGAGAAATATCGTCAGATATTTTCCCGCTCCGTCTATGACGTGTAGTACTGCGTTAGCTCATGCCTAGCACTGCATATTGCCATGTCATGCATCGTGATGCACCTGTCTACTTTATATTTATTGTTTCTCCCCCCTCTTCTTACCGGTAGACACCGAGACTGATGCTGCTGCCGGGTACGACTACGCCACTGACGACCAGCCTTTTGCAGCAGAGCAGCAAGGCAAGCAAACCTCCTTGAGCATTCCGATATCGCCCATTCTTTCTATCTCATGCTTGCATTAGATTTTGCTACTGTTGTATATAGCTCCTATTCTGATGCATAGCCTACTTTTGATAAACTGCTATTACCTACTTCTTCATTAAACTGCTTAGAATAGGTTGATAATGACCCCCCTGTGACCCCTTAGTCCCAGTTGCCCGGCTTTACTTATCAGTTACTCGGTCATCATGATTGATGTGCAGAGACCAACACATCACCGCACACCCCTTTAGTTGTATGGCTCTACAGAGCTACTATCGAGTACCGAGGGTGACACCTCGTGAAGTACTCATGATACTAACTCTGTAGTGTATATAGTCGGCCGTGGTTATCGAGGGTGATTCCTCCTTCACCACTTTCGATAACGACTTGTCGTGCAACCCCTCAAGTGTGGGACCACCGAGGGTGATTCCTCTAAGTACACCTTGACGGTTAGATCGAGTGGGATCCATTGAGGGTGATTCCTCAGGTTCCGCCTTGATGTTTTATACACACGGTTACTATGACTTGGTTATAGAAAGATGTTGGTGATGGGTCGGCCCTGAAGGGTACCCACGGATTAATAACGGCGAGGCGCTTGCCACAAGACCTCGAGACAGGGCGACGGGACCGTACATCATGGGTCGCATTCGTCACCACACTTAATAAAATACTAATGGGTTGGGTATTTGATCTGAGTTGGTCGTTTGACCTTTTCGCACTAACCTTCATGTGGGAGAAGTTATGGGTACTCAACGTCGTTGTATCAGTGGAAGCTCTTCGGACGTCAGCAATGGAGCGGCGCGCGCCCGAGTGGTCCGCAACGGCATTGATCTTGTATTAGAGGTGCTAGGACTGATCACGGCCGCCCACGCATCGTGCAGGAGTGCAAAGGGTGAGTGGGCCCATGACCCCTGCGTGCTTAGGATTTAGACCGGCGGGCTGGCCTCTCTGTTGAGCCTAGGTAGGGTGACGACGTGTTGATGTCCCGAGGTCGGGCATGACCCAGGAAAGTGTGTCCGGCCAGAGGTTATCAAGCGTGTTGGAAAATGTGGTGCACCCCTGCAAGGATGAAGTTAACTATTCGAATAGCCGTGTCCACGGTAACAGAACGACTTGGAGTTGTACCTCGATCTAATACAACTATAAGTGTGACTTAAAATTGAAATGAATGTTGGCTCCGAGATTGCTTTCTCGCAGGGAGTCGAGGAAGAATCTCTGGGCGTGGTTACTTAATAAAATTGCTATTATAATATTGTTACATATGAGTTACCAATCTACACTCTTCTAATGCTGCAAGATGTTGAAGATGCTAGTCTTCGATATGACTAGGCCTTCCCCCCTATTCTTGCTTTTCTGCAGTCAGTCCAAAGATATAACCCCATTCATTCGATACTGATGCATATTTTAGTATAGTTCTGATGTAAGTCTTGCGAGTACTTTGGATGAGTACTCACCGCTGCTGTACCTCCTCTTCCCCCCTCGATACGATTACCGCATTCAGATGACGGAGCCCAGGAGATGGAGTACACCGCTGGAGCTTACTACTACGTGGAGAGTGCCGACGCTGAGGAGTAGTTAGATTGGCTCCCAGGCAGGAGGCCTTGCCTCTTTCGATCTGCTGCTTATGTTTGTGCTAGCCTTCTTA
Source organism: Elymus sibiricus (assembly GCA_039707655.1). Classification (NCBI taxonomy): domain Eukaryota; kingdom Viridiplantae; phylum Streptophyta; class Magnoliopsida; order Poales; family Poaceae; genus Elymus; species Elymus sibiricus. The sequence goes on from CM077669.1 coordinate 133,668,520, forward strand.
AGGCAAAACTTGTTTAACTTATGTCTGTACTCAGATATTATTTGCTTCCGCTGACTCGTTTGAATTTGAGCTTATGTATTCGATCCCTCGAGGCCCCTGGCTTGTAATATGAAGCTTGTATGACTTTAATTTGTGTCTAGAGTTGTGTTTTGATATCTTCCCATGAGTCCCTAATCTTGGTCGTACACATTTGCGTGTATGATTAGCGTATGATCAAAATGATGGCGTCACAAGTTGGTATCAGAGTTGACTGCCTGTAGGTAGCCCCCTTTCCAACTCCTTGGTCAAAGTTGAGTCTAGCACTTAAAAACAACTTTACTAACATTGTTGTGTGGCTTACGGGCCCACATCTCAATCGGGTGGTATTAGGATCTTTTATTCCTCATCTATACTCTGGGTTCTGATCTCTCTTCTCTTTCGGGTTAAAGATTTTGCTAAATCTAACATTAGGTTCTCGTGATCACATCCCCTGGAGAGTTGTTTTGTCGACAATTGTTTCCTTTGAAGTTATGATGCACACACTGTCTTTTGACATCTTGAATCTCTTTGTTATAGATGCGTCCCTCTAGGCAGCTCGTTTGTTTGACTATGGCTGTCGATGCCACTCGATTCCCGGCCATTCTGATCAACCTTTTGACCAGGCTGGGATATCGCTGGTACCCTGAGTACACTGTTTACGAGGACTTCCACAAGTTCAACCAGGAGCAGTACCAAGCTGAGGTTGTTATCTGGGATCGGCGTGACCGCTCCATCACTGAGCTGCACACCTATTGCAGTGTTGGAGTGACTGTTGATATGGCAGTCCATGATGCTGCCTTTACGGCTATCACCCGCCTCCGTAGAGAGCACCCCTTCTTGGAGGAGACTGGATTCAGATACATTCCGTATGTCCCCGTTGGGGACGAGACTTGATCTGACACCACTGCCTTCACCCATTTCGTGTGGCAGCGCAACAACCGGTCCTAAACTGCGGTCTGTACCCCTTACGTGAGCCGTCGTTACGACCCACAGATTCTGGTTCAGTACACTGAGGCGCTGGATCGTGTTGCCCGAGCTCTGACTGTTGAGTTGCATGCCAGTCATACTCGTCTTTACGACTGTGACGCCCCCAAATTGACCGTACGCTAATCATACACGCAATGCGTACGACCGAGATTAGGGACTCACTGATCGATATCACAACACAACTCTAGACACAAATAAAAGTCATACAACTTCATATTACAAGCCAGGGGCCTCGAGGGCTCGAATACAAAGCTCGACAAGCTTGAGTCAGCGGAAGCAAATAATATCTGAGTACAGACATAAGTTAAACAAGTTTTTCCTTAAGATGTCTAACACAAACATAACAACGGATCGAACGAGGCGAGGCCTCCTGCCTGGGAACCTCCTATCCTACTGCTGGTCGGGGGTAGCCTCCACGTAGTAGTAGGCCCCGGCGGTGGTGTAGTAGTTATCTCCGACGTACTCCATCTCCTGGGCTTCGTCATCTGAACGCGGTAATCGTATCGAGGGGGAAAGAGAATGCAAAGCAGCAGTGAGTACTCATCCAAAGTACTCGCAAGACTGTCATCAGAACTATGCTAAGTATGCATCATTATCAAAGGGAATGGGGGTTATATCTGGACTGACTACAGAAAGCAAGAATGAGAGGGGGAAGGCCTAGTCCTATCGAAGACTAGCATCTTCAACATCTTGCAGCATTAGAAGAGTGTAGATTGGTAACTCATATGTAACAATATCATTGTAGCAATTTTATTAAGTAACCACGCCCAGAGATCCTTCCTTGACTCCCTGCGAGAAAGAAATCTCGGAGCCAACATTCATTTCAAATTAGCAATTTTAGTTATATTAGCTCGGGATACAACTCCAAGTCGTCCTGTTACCGTGGACACGGCTATTCGAATAGTTAATTTCATCCCTGCAGGGGTGCACCACGTTTTCCATCACGCTTTTGATCACGTTTGGCCGGACACACTTTCCTGGGTCATGCCCGGCCTCGGAGATCAACATGTCGTCGCCCTACCTAGGCTCAACAGAGAGGCCAGCCCGCCGGTCTAAATCCTAAGCGCGCAGGGGTCATGGGCCCACTCACCCTTTGCACTCCTGCACGATGCGAGGGCGGCCGAGGTTAGTCCTAGCACACTCTAATCCAAGATCTGTGCCGTCACGGACCACTCGGGCGCGCGCCGCTCCATTGCTGACGTCCGAAGAGCTTTGGTTGATACAACGACGCCGAGTACCCATAACTTCTCCCACGTGAAGGTTAGTGCGAAAAGGTCAAATGACCAACTCAGATCAAATACCCAAACCATTACCATTTTTGTTAATTGTGGTGACGAGCGCGATACACGATATGTGGTCCCGTCGCCCCGTCTCGAGGTCTTGTGGCAAGGGCCAAGAATGCCCGGCCACGCCCCGTCGTATTACACCAACAACCTCCGGTCTTCCAGACCTCATCATGTATCAACAGTAAAGTAAAGGTAACAGTGTGTATGTAACACAAAGGGGGAAACTCGAGGGATCAACCTCGAAGGATCCCACCTGATGTAACCGTCAAGGTGACCAGAGAGGATTCACCCTCGATGGTCTACGCTTGAGGGGTTGCACGACAGAGTCGTCGTCGGGAGTGGTGAAGGAGGGATCACCCTCGATAACCACGACTGACTAGCTGCACTACAGAGTTAGCATCATGAGTACTTCACGAGGTGTCACCCTCGGTACTCGATAGTACCTCTATAGAGTCGTACAACTAAGGGGGTGTGCGGTGAAAGTGACGGGCATGGCTGGTCGGTTGGTTGACCGAGTCTTCGAGTCTTCGAGTCTTCGAGTCGTCGATGAAGAAGCAGGGGCAACTGGGACTAAGGGGGGTCACAGGGGATTCATTGATCAACCTATACTAAGCAGTTGATATAGCAGCAGGTATAGTAGCAGTTTATCAAAAGCAGGTTATGCATCAGAATAGGAGCTAGCTAATACAGTAGCAAAATCTAATGCAAGAATGAGAGGGAAAGAATTGGGCGATATCGGAATGACCAAGGGGGGTTGCTTGCCTTGCTGCTCTGCTGCGAAGGCCTGATCGTCAATGGCGTAGTCGTACCCGGCAGCATCGTCAGTCTCGGGGTCTATCGGTAAGAAGAGGGGGGGAGAAACAATAAATATAATGCAGACAGATGCAACACGATGCATGACATGGCAATATGCAGATCTAGGCATGCACTAACGCAGTACTACACGTCGCAGACGGATCGGAAGAATATCTAACGATATTTTCCGGGTCTCGGGCTACTACTGCACAGCTGAAAACGATGGAAAAGTTCCATGTTCATTATGATAGGAGCATGTGACAGACTAATGGACTGCGTATTCGGGTTCGTGGGATTTTTCTGAACAACTTTCATGTATAAAATATTTTCATCCGAGCTACAGATTAATTTACATTATATTTTTGAAGTTGTAATAATATTCAGAAATTAAAATAGATTATTTTAATTCAAAAACAGAATTATGACATCAGCATGATGTCATGCTGACATCAGCAGTCAACAGGGGCTTTGACTGGTCAAACTGACCGGTAGGCCCCACCTGTCATTCTCACAGGAGTAAATAAGTTTAATTTAATTAATACAAATTAATTAAAGTGGTGGGGCCCACATTTCGTTCACTGATTAAGTTAACTAAGTAACTGAGTAATTAACTAATCTAATTAATCCTTAATTATCTTTTAATTAGTTAATTAATTTACTAATTAACACATTATTTTTACACAAATTCATTCTAGGGGGGTGGGCCCCTATCGTCAACGTCACTGTGAGGGGTGGTTAGTGAGGGGGGGGGGGGCTAATCCACCCACTAACCCGAATCGGGCAGGGGCGGCCGAGGCTGGCCAGAGGCCAACGGCGGTCGCTGGCGAGCAGGGCGCCGGCGAGGCGCCGGAGCGGCTAGCGGGTGCGAGCGGTGGCGGCGCGCGGCGACGCGTGGGCTGCGGCGCGGGCGCGCAAGTGGGCGGGTGATACGTCTCCAACGTATCTACTTTTCCTCACCCTTTTGCCCTTGTTTTGGACTCTAATTTGCATGATTTGAATGAAACTAACCCGGACTGACGCTGTTTTCAGCAGAACTACCATGATGTTGTTTTTGTGCAGAAATAAAAGTTCTCGGAATGGAACGAAACTTTTTGGAGAATTATTTTGGAATAAATAAGAATTATTGGAGCCAAAATCCACCGAAGAGGGGGGCCAGGATGAGCATCACCCACCAGGGCGCGCCAGGCCCCCTGGGCGCGCCCTAGTGGGTTGTGCCCACCTCGTGGCCCCACTTGCCCTATCTCCGCCACTATAAATTCCTAAATTCGGAGAAAAAAATCAAGGAGAAAGAATTATCGTGTTTTACGATACGGAGCCGCCGCGACCTCCTATTCTTCATCGGGAGGCCAGATCTGGAGCCCGTTTGGGGCTCCGGAGAGGGGAATCTTCGGTCTTCGTCATCATCAACCTTTCTCCATCGCCAATTCCATGATGCTCCCCACCGGGAGTGAGTATTTCCTTCGTAGGCTTGTTGGTCGGTGAGGAGTTGGATGAGATTCATCATGTAATCGAGTTAGTTTTGTTAGGGCTTGATCACTAGTACCCATTATGTTCTGAGATGGATGTTGCTATGACTTTGCTATGCCTAATGCTTGTCACTAGGGCCCGAGTGCCATGATTTCAGATCTGAACCGTTTATGTTATCATCTCTATATCCATATTCTTGATCCGATCTTGCCTAGTCATATGCACCTATTACGTGTTATGATCCGTCAACCCCATAGTGACAATATTTGGGATACTTCGCGGTGATGACCGTAGTTTGAGGAGTTCATGTATTCACCATGTGTTAATGCTTTGTTCTGGTTCTCTATTAAAAGGAGGCCTTAATATCCCTTAGTTTCCTTATGGACCCCGCTGCCACGGGAGGGTAGGACAAAATATGTCATGCAAGTTCTTTTCCATAAGCACGTATGACTACTTACGGAATACATGCCTACATTACATTGATGAATTGAGCTAGTTCTGTATCGCCCTAGGTTATGACTGTTACATGAAGAATATCATCCAACGAGTTACTGATCCAATGCCTACGACCTTTCCACTTATTGCTCTTGCTAAGTTACTACTGCTGTTGCTGCTGTTCCAACTGCTACAAAACTATTGCTACTACTGTTACCGCTGTCGGTGTCAAAACCGGCGGATCTCGGGTAGGGGGTCCCGAGCTGTGAGACTTGGATCGATGGTAACAAGAGACGAAGGGGACAAGGTTTTACCCAGGTTCGGGCCCTCCTACGGAGGTAATACCCTACGTCCTGCTTGATTATATTGATGATATAGGTGTTACAGAGTTGATCTACCACGGGATCGTATGACTAAAACCCTAGATGAGTTCTGTTGGCCTACAACCTAAAACCCTCTGGCTTATATAGATGCCGGGGGTGCCTAGGGATTACATATAGTCGGTTGCACATCACAGGGAAAAAACATGCCTATCTACTGTCGACATCTTGGAGGACACGCCACGGCTCTTCCAAACTTCCACCTGGGTGACCGGGCCCCTGATCTTCTAATGCTCATCCAGCGCCCCATATAGTCCGGCCTATGAGAAATAGGTCGGCTATCCGAGGACCCCCTTAAACCAGGACTCCCTCAGTAACCCCCGGACTAGCCTCCAACGCCGAGGTATATTCGGACAATCTTGTATGTCTTCGGCTTGCGAGGCGAATCCCTCCACTCCCTCTGATTCGGCAACCATCCTATCATCGGCGAAATCCCAAACGTCGCGGGATTGCTGGGTCCACAGTAATAGTGTTTCTTGGACTTCGCGCATCGTGGGGAGACGAGCGGTTCAGTAGCTTTTTACAAAACTACCCCTCAACACAAATGAGGCACCTCCCATTTAAACAAACTGAGCCGTGGTCCAAGCCACATCTTCTTCTTCTTCTTCACCGGAAAAATCCTCCAGCGGAAGGTCTCCATCAAAGATGACGAGCGCCCCCAGTTCCTCCTCGGATCCTTACGGATCCCGTCCCGGGGACTGGACTAGCTGCTCTGTGTCGCTTCTTCGTCTTCGCGACCTCGAGACCCAAGGGTACCTTCCTTCCTCGGATCTGACAGCCGTCCGTGCCGGTTTGACGTCATTCAATGGCGAGGCCCTCGCGGAGAACTTCCCCCATCCACGTAAGGGGGAACACGTATGTTTTGTGTCGTTCCTCCTGCGAGGTCTCGGGTTTCCCATTCATCCGTTCCTGAGAGGGTTACTGGTGTTTTATGGGATCCAACTCCACCACCTCACCCCAGGGTCTATCCTGCATATCTCGGGCTTCGTCGCCCTTTGCGAGATGTTCCTGGGGTGCGAGGCACACTTCGAGTTGTGGAGAAAATACTTTTGCCTCGTTCCTCGCACTCGAGACAAGACAATTTTCGAGGTCGGCGGAGCCGAAGTATGCCGCATAGCGGGGACAGGTACCTCGTGGGGACACCGAAGGAATCCGAACTATGGACTTCGGAATGGTTCTATATAGAGGACGTCCCTTTATTCTATCCAGCTCGGAGGGGTCTGCTCGAATACTCCGATGCTCCCTTGAGGAAAAGGTACAACTGGCACCCGAAAAGCCTGTCCCAAGAGGACAGCGTTGAGGTGCAGCGCTTAGCAGCCCGTGTGAGGATACTAGCCCATCATAAGCTGACCATGATAGACGTTATGGCCGCTGCCATCTCCCAGTGCGTCCAACCCCTGCAACAGAGGATACACCCCTTGTGGTGTTACAACGGGACAAGCGACACTACTCGTTCCCGAAGACTGGGTCCTACCGATCAAACGGCATTGGCCGCCGCACTTGCCGACCTATACAAAGGGGATCAAGAAGATTTCCTTCAGCGATCAACCAAGGAGGGATACTCAAGCCATAATCCCATCGAATGGGTGAGCCTTTCAATCCCGCGACCACAATTCGGGTTCTCAATTTGTCCCTTCTCGACCGAAGTCTCTTATTTTTATGTAAACAGGAATGGAGGAGCTTTATCGGGACAGTCAACTGTCCGGCCCCTCAGCCCGAGGACTATTCCCGTGATGATGATCCAGGCTATCATGAAGACCCAGACATGTCAATCGAACTCGAAGACGGGGTTTTCTACCAAGAGGGCCTTGACGGCTCCAAGGTGGCCATTATTGCCGATTACCCTGGATCCTTCCCTTCTCATGCGACAAGCAAGAAGAAGAAAACATCCTGCAAGAGGCAAGTGTCCTCCACTGACCCCAACGCGCCGGCTCCTACACCCAAGCGCCGTAGATCCGCGCGACATACACCGGCAGTGGCGGCAGCACCTGGATTGGAACGCAACAAGGATCCAGCAAATGAGCCGATCGCGGGGGCGAGTGTGCCTGCGAGTTCATCCCAAAGGTATTTCGCTTGATCACTTGATTTAGTATCATGATTTGATAAAGTCTGACAAGAGACCCTTTTGTCAAAATATTCAGGCAAAGGGTTCGGCCGTCACCCGCCGAGGACGTCGCTAGGACGTCCGGCGGTGCTCAAGATTCCAGGCCTTCCGCCCATGCTGATCCTGCTGCTGGAGCCCCCACCGTCAATCCCGTCCCAGCCGATTCTGGTGACGCCCATGCATCATCGGCGGCGACGAGAAGCCCTGCATCATCCGGCCTTTTCCGAACAAGAGTTCGGTGCTCTGCGCACGGCGGACGCACACCTCGGAGCCGCCCGAGCTGGGTTCGGGGAGGCTGTGAAATTGATATCGTCCAGCCTGCAGGTAAGTAATCGATTATTGAAGTCCGAACACTCGTGTAGACTCAGTAGCCCCCGAGCCTTAAATTGGTCGGTACGACCAAATTAAGGATCCCCGTAATAATTTGCTGGTAATGCAGGCTTCTAAGCAACAGTGCGAGCAGCTGGCCAAGGAACTGGAAGCCAGCCGAACACAGGTCGAATCTGTGAAGGCCGAATTGGAGCAAGTGAAGAGCTTTACTCGGGAGGCACACGGTGAGTATATATATTCTGCTGATGTTTAGTATATCCCCATGCTTACGCAAGGGTACCATGTAGCAGCTGAATCAATAGGGCAATTACTAAAAGATTTGGATGTAGCCCGAGAATCTCAGCAATATGCCGAGTCCCAGCAGGAAGCTAGCTATCGCGTTTTACAACGGCATCTTGAAGAGAAGAACCGCCTGAAGGAGGAGAACAGACAGCAAGCCGAACAAACTGATAGCTTAAAGGCTCAATTGGCCCAGGCCCACGGAGAAAACCAGAATTTACAGAGAGGCATGTTCGGTAAGTGTGATCTAACATCGGAAGGTATCTCTTATGAGTGAGATGTGATACGCATGCCGTGACTCATGTGCAGGTCTACTGTCCGGGCGACCCGAAGAGGAAATCGGATCCTATCAGGGGAATCTGCTGAAGGAGCTATCCGCACTTCATGAGCGGGCTCGGAAGGCCATGAAGAGCATGGTGAAGGCATTGTGGCCTGCCGAGCAACCTCCGGAGGGGATGACCGAACTAATCGATCGCTTCAAGGGGGCCCGAGCTAGGTTCGAGCTGTGGAAGACATCGGCTTGTCGGGAGGGAGCACGGGAGGCGTGGGCGATGATCAAGACCCGCTATACCGGACTTGACCCCGAGCGTATGGCTCAGGTTGGGCCAGTAGGGTCAGATGGACAAGAAGTGCCGCTCCACCTGGTATACGACCAAGTGATGCCTGCCGCCCGTCTCTCACAAGAAGATTGCTCCCTGGACACCATAATCGATAATCTCGATCAACAGCCAGATGTATGATCATATGTAGCTATGTACTTAATAATCGAAGAATTGCTCCGTCTGTGTTGTGAACTTTGTCTTAACTGGCCATCAGCTTCAGCCTCCCACGCTAAGGGCTTGGGAGTGTTCCTTATAAATTATCACCCTACGGGGAGGGAATTATGTTCGGGAACCAGGCAATCCGGCCATGTGGTACGAACAGACAGAAAGCACATAGGGAGATATGTTATATTACTGATTAGCGTAAGAAACATCGTCCGAAGAAAATAGTAACTCTATCGATACCTTTCTTCAGGGGTACTACGTAAATCGTAGGAAAAAAGGCCGTATACCGTTAGTATCCGGCTAAGGGCTAATGCTATAGGAGAAGCCCGAGTAATGGTTATGACGACCATAATCTTTATTAGTTGAATCTGTCGTAGCCGATCAATTGTCTACTGAAGATAGCAAGCTTTTGGCTTCACCCGTCTGAGGTACGTGTCCGGATGACCCGGTCGTAGCAATCGCAGAGGTGCTCCCTTTACCCTCTAGCCGAACTATCGGGAACGTAGAGGGTAAGCACAGGAGCGAGGCAACCCAGCTTGGCAAATTCTTAGTTCGAATTGATGCATATGATGGCGTAAAACGACAAGGAAAGTTTGCGCACATAATAAATGTGAATAAGCGCTTTATAATATAAAAACATTGGCTTCGGAAAAGAAGCCCCCAGGTACTGTGTTCGGATTTAACACTTAAGGGTGTAGGCCGAAAATCTTTAGTACGAGATCGGTTGAACCGAACATAGAGTTGGGGAGGAAAAAAGAATTCAAACTTGCCAAAAATCAAGGTGGGAGGGAGAAGAAATAACAAAGAAAAGAAAGAAAAGAGAAAGGTAAAGAGTATGACGACACCAGTCTAGCCGTAGAAGCGCCGAAGACGAGCTGCGTTCCATGGGTTTGGTTCAAGGCGGTTGTCCTGCGGGTTCCGAAGGTGGTAAGCCCCTCCTGTGAGTACTTCATCGATGATGAAGGGGCCTTCCCATTTGGGCTTGAGTTTATGCTTCTGCTTCTCCGGGAGCCGTAGGACGAGTTCGCCCATGTTGTATGCTTGTGCCCTGACCTCCCTGCTCTGGTAACGCCGGGCCTGCTGTTGATAAAAGGTAGAACGGGCCCGAGCTATATCGCGCTCCTCTTCCAAGGCGTCCAAGTCGTCTTGCCGATCTAACTCGGCCTCCCTTTCCTCGTACATGCACACCCTTGGTGCATCGTGAATAATATCACAAGGAAGGACCGCTTCTGCCCCATAGACCATGAAAAACGGTGTGTATCCCGTTGATCTATTCGGGGTGGTGCGCAGGCCCCATAGAACGGAGTCGAGCTCCTCTACCCAATGACAATCGGACTCTTGAAGAGACCGGACCAAACGTGGCTTAATGCCGCTCATTATGAGGTCGTTTGCTCGTTCGACTTGTCCATTAGTCTGCGGGTGATAAACCGATGCGTAATCGAGCTTGATGCCCATCTTTGCGCACCAGTCTTTGACCTCTTGGGCGTGAAATTGGATCCGTTGTCAGTTATTATGCTATGCGGGACACCATAACGGTGTACCACGCTGGATATAAAATCGATTACTGGTCCGGATTTGGCTGATTTGACAGGTTTTGCCTCTATCCATTTGGTGAACTTGTCGACCATGACCAGTAGGTATTTATTCTTCTTGGTCCCTCCTTTAAGTGGTCCGACCATGTCCAGCCCCCAGACCGCGAAGGGCCAGGTAATCGGAATAGTCCGAAGAGCTGTTGGGGGAATGTGGCTCTGATTTGCAAAAAGTTGACACCCCACGCAATATTTGACAAGTGACTGGGCGTCCGCCCGAGCTGTGGGCCAAAAGAACCCAGCCCGGAAGGCCTTGCTTACTAAGGCTCTTACTGCGGCGTGATGACCGCCCATCCCTGCGTGGACTTCGGCTAAGAGCTGCCGCCCTTCTTCCTCAGATATGCACCGCTGTAGTACTCCGGTGGTGCTCTTCTTGTATAACTCACCTTCGTGTACCTTGAAGGCCTTGGAGCGCCGAACTATGTGCCGCGCCTCCGTCTGATCGTCGGGGAGTTCTTTGCGAAGGAGGTAGGCGAGGAAGGGCTCGGTCCATGGCACGATTACTGCCATGACCTCATGAGCCGAGGGCGTTTCATCCATTATGGAGCCGCCGATGATTTGATCGTCTGGTTCGTTTACGGGGGGAACAACCTCGTCTGCACTAGTTAGATCGGCGCCCTTTTGATCGTCCGGCCAAACCACGGATGGCTTAAAGAGCCGTTCTAGGAAAGTGTTTGGTGGGACAGGGTCGCGTTTGGCTCCTATGCGAGCCAGTATATCGGCAGCTTGGTTGTCGTCTCTGGCGACGTGGTGAAATTCCAGCCCCTCAAACCGTGCGGATATCTTGAGGACAGCGTTTCTATATGCCGCCATCTTTGGATTTTTGGAATCGAACTCACCGTTGACTTGAGAGATGGCCAGATTGGAGTCTCCCCGTACCTCCAGCCACTGTATGCCCATTGAGGCTGCCATCCGAAGACCGTGCAAGAGGGCTTCGTATTCGGCTACATTGTTGGAGTCGGCATACATGATCTGCAACACGTATCGAACGTTGTCACCTGTGGGGGATGTGAGAACAACTCCAGCCCCCAGTCCGGCCAGAGTTTTGGATCCATCGAAGTACATCGTCCAATGGGAGTATGTACTATATTCCCTGGGGAGCTCGGCTTCTGTCCATTCGGCGAGGAAATCTGCCAACACCTGAGATTTAATAGCTCGGCGTGGTTTGTAGGTAATCTCAAAAGGAAGGAGCTCAATGGCCCATTTGGCTATGCGGCCGGTGGCGTCCCTGTTATTGATTATATCATTCAGGGGTACTTCGGAGGCTACCGTGACCGAACACTCTTGGAAGTAGTGTCTTAGTTTCCGTGATGCCATAAATACTGTATAGGCTATCTTCTGGTAGTGCGGGTATCTGGACTTGCATTGCGTTAGTACTTCCGACACGTAATAGACCGGATTTTGTATCTGGAATTTGTGTCCCTCCTCCTCTCGTTCGACGACGAGCACTGCGCTAATGACTTGGTTAGTGGCCGATATGTATAATAACATGGGCTCACCCGCGCCTGGTGCTGTGAGTATGGGGTTACTTGCCAGGAGTGTCTTAATTTCTTCTAACGCAGCCTTTGCTTCGTCGGTCCATTCAAAATTCTTGGTCCGTTTCAGCAATTTATACAGCGGTAAAGCTTTTTCACCGAGGCGGGAGATAAAGCGACTTAACGCCGCCACGCAACCCGCCAACCTTTGGACATGCTTTAGCTCTGTGGGAACTGCAAATTCTGATAAGGCACGGATCTTGGCCGGATTCGCTTCTATTCCTCTATGGGAAACGATGAATCCAAGCAATTTACCAGCGGGAACTCCGAATACACACTTCTCCGGATTGAGCCGAATATCGTATTCGCGTAGGCTGGCAAAGGTTTGCCTTAAATCATCGATCAAATGGCGGACGTGTTTGGTTTTAATGACCACATCGTCAACGTACGCCTCGACTGTTTTGCAAACCTGTTTTTCGAGGCAGGTCTGGATCATGCGCTGGTATGTAGCTCCAGCGTTCTTTAGCCCGAAAGGCATTGTGTTGAAGCAAAATGGTCCGTAAGGGGTGATGAATGTGGTTGCTGCTTGATCGGATTCCTTCATTTTAATTTGATGGTATCCAGAATAAGCATCGAGGAAACACAACGAGTCGTGTCCGGCGGTGGCGTCGATGATCTGGTCTATGCGTGGTAGTGGGAAAGGGTCCTTAGGGCAGGCCTTGTTGAGGTCTTTAAAGTCGACACACAGCCGCCAGGATTTATCTTTCTTTGGTACCATAACCAGGTTTGCCAACCATTCGGGGTGCTTAATGTCCCGAATGAATCCGGCCTCTAGTAATTTAGCCAATTCTTCACCCATAGCTTGTCGTTTGGGCTCGGAAAAGCGGCGCAGAGTCTGCTTAACGGGCTTAAAGCCTGCGATGATGTTCAGACTATGTTCTGCCAGCCGCCGTGGGATGCCAGGCATACCGGAAGGATGCCAGGCGAAGATATCCCTGTTTTCTCATAAGAAAGCTCGCAGCGCTTCGTCCACTACGGGGTCGAGCTGAGCTCCGATGGACGCTGTCTTGTTGGGGTCCGTCGGGTGCACTTGAAATTTAACGATTTCCTTTGCTGGTTTAAAGGACGTGGGTTTGGGCCTCTTGCTGAGGATCACATCGTCCTTGTCTACTGTTGACCGGAGTGCGGTCAGCTCTTCCGCAGCAAAGGTCTCAGCTAAAGCCTCGAGGGCAAGCGCTGCTGTTTTATTTTCGGCCCGAAGGGCTATATTCGGATCACTGGAGGTTGTGATCACCCCGTTTGGTCCTGGCATCTTAAGTTTCATATACCCATAATGTGGTATAGCCTGGAATTTTGTGAAGGCGTCACGTCCCAATAAGGCGTGGTAGCCGCTGGGGAAGGGCACGATATGGAAGAGAAGTTCTTCGGAGCGGTAGTTGTTGGGCTTGCCAAACACTACATCCAGGGTGATACATCCTGAACAGCGCGCCTCCTTCCCCGGGTTTATTCCCCGGAAAGTTGTGTTGCTATGCACGATGCGAGATCGGTTGAACTGCATTTTTTCTAGAGTATCCTCGTAGATTAGGTTTAAACCACTGCCGTCGTCCATTAGCACCTTGTGTAACCTGAAGCCATCGATGATGGGGTTCAGGACTAGTGCGGCCTGTGAATGACCGGGAAGAATGGCTAGTCGGTCAGCATCTCCGAAGGTAATAGGTATGTCTGCCCATGCGCTGGTTGCTGCCACGTGATATACCTGTTCGAGTTCTTTAAGAGCTCTTTTCCTCCTGTTCCTCGAAGGGAACGTTTCGTAGATCGTCAGGACTTCGGCGTTATATTCTGATGGCGCTGTTGAGCGCCTGTTCAGCGGTGGTGCCTCAAGAATGGATTCACCGCTTTTCGTGATCTGCCTGACGACCCAGCAAGCTCTAAGGCTGTCAGTCGGAGCTGTGTTCAGCAATACGGAGTGTATAGGGCAAGGTTTATCCAGTAGTCCATCCAGGACAGTACTGACCCCTGAAAGGGGCCTGTTCCGCTTCTTGGCGGGCTTAAGTTTGGCTGGCCGGTTCGGAGGTATCCTCTTTTGCCAATCTCCTCTAGGGTATTCGGTAAAGGTTGGCTCCGAAAATAGCCGCTCGGCTTGCCAAGCACTTTCCATGGCACAATACTTCTGTACCAAAATGGACAGCTCGGTAAAGTTACTAATGTGCCGCCGCGCCAGGGCATTGAGAATCCCTTTGTCGTGCCAGTTACGTTTGAAGGTTGCCATTACCTATTGATCACTAAGGCCCCGTACTTTGCTTCGGGCAAGTAGTAGTCTGGCCTAGTAATGATGAACCGACTCCCCTGATAAATGTACAATGTCCGGTAAGTCCGAAGACTTGGGTTCTGATGCGATGCTCGAGTCATCGGCTTGGGAGGTGGGTGGGAGAAGGTTTGACTCCACGCCACGGTGGGAGTTCGGAATCATGGATTCCGAACTGTGTGATAGATCAGGGACCGATACCGGACTGTTTCCGGAGCGAACGCCAGAGTCTGGGTTGCAAGCAAGGTTTCGGTGATCGGAGATTGGAGTATAAACCGTTTTTAACTCCGGTAGCTGGGAGATCGAGCCCCCAGCCGGACACTCGACGGTGGCGACAAGGTGGGTGACCGTGGGGATGTGAATCTCCCTATCGTCGGGTTTAAGCCCGAGCCGGTCATAGACCGGGGTCTGGTCATCGGCCATTCGCATAGTCTCCATCTGATCAAACAACTCGTTGAGAAACGAGGCAATGGTGGGGTGCGTGTCGCTGAAGCGAGTGGGGTCGATATGCGGCATCGCAGTTCCAAAGTCGTGCGAGAGCGGTCTCGGATTCTGTTCAACCATGGTAGATCCGGTCGCAACGACCGGACCGGGTGGTCCAGACGGTCCGGAGATAGCAACTTCATCTCCGGAGATGAGGCCCGATGTCTTTGGCGCCGAGGCGTCGGGATCTGCGGGCTTCTCCATAGGGGTCAAGGATTCCATCAGTACAAGTCCTCCCCGGGAATCAGGTGCGAACTCTAGGGTTCTGAACCTGATCCCTTGGTCGGGGGGAAAGCTCCCGATCTGGCGTGGGTGGCCGATCAGGTAAGCGTGCGACGAGATGTCGTCGCTCGCGAGGATCTGATCCGGGGCGAGAGTCCCCCGGGCACAGATCTCGCTGTTGGTGACAAAGCGAGCCATCGATTCCTTCTGGCGATCACAGCGGAACTCTCAATGAAAGCACCAATGTCGGTGTCAAAACCGGCGGATCTCGGGTAGGGGGTCCCGAGTTGTGAGACTTGGATCGATGGTAACAAGAGACGAAGGGGACAAGGTTTTACCCAGGTTCGGGCCCTCCTACGGAGGTAATACCCTACGTCCTACTTGATTATATTGATGATATAGGTGTTACAGAGTTGATCTACCACGAGATCGTATGACTAAAACCCTAGATGAGTTATGTTGGCCTACAACCTAAAACCCTCCGGCTTATATAGATGCCGGGGGTGACTAGGGTTTACATATAGTCGGTTGCACATCAAAGGGAAAAAACATGCCTATCTACTGTCGACATCTTGGAGGACACGCCACGGCTCTTCCAAACTTCCACCTGGGTGACCGGGCCCCTGATCTTCTAATGCTCATCCAGCGGCCCGTATAGTCCGGCCTATGAGAAATAGGTCGGCTATCCGAGGACCCCCTTAAACCAGGATTCCCTCAACCGCCACTGTTACTATTGCTACTGCTATCAAAACTATCATATTACTGTGCTACTGATCACTCTGCTGCAGATATTTAATCTCCAGGTGTGGTTGAATTGACAACTCAACTGCTAATACTCTCAAGTATTCTTTGGCTCCCCTTGTGTCGAATCTATAAATTTGGGTTGAATACTCTACCCTCGAAAACTGTTGCGATCCCCTATACTTGTGGGTTATCAAGACCTTTTTCTGGCGCCGTTGTCGGGGAGCATAGCAATATTTGTTGAGTCACTTGGGATTTATATCAATTTATCACTATGACGAATCTGAAGGATCCAAGGACCAAGATTTTTCCCTCTACTACGAGGGGAGGTAAGGAACTGCCATCTAGCTCTGCACTTGATTCACCTTCTGTTATGAGTAAGCTTGCAACACCACCACATGCTAGTAATCCTGATATGTCGCAAGTTATTTATGATGCTGCCTCTGCTATGAATGATGCTTATGATGATGCTAGTACCATGCTTGACGATAATGTGCCACTAGGAGAATTTCTTGATGAACAAATTGCTAGAGCTAAAGAAAATGAAACTACTGAAACTGATGAGATTGCTGAAACTGATGAAGCTTATGAAACTGATTATGATTATGAAACTCCTATTAGTCCTAGTTCTCCTAAGTTTGAAATGCCTAAGATACCTGAAGGTTATGTTATGGACGAGGAGATAACTAGAGAAATTCTTTCTTGCATGGATAGAGACGATCTTAAGAAATTGCTATGTGATGACCCACAAGTATAGGGGATCTATCGTAGTCCTTTCGATAAGTAAGAGTGTCAAACCCAACGAGGAGCAGAAGGAAATGACAAGCGGTTTTCAGTAAGGTATTCTTTGCAAGCCCTGAAATTACCAGCAACAGATAGTTTTGTGATAAGATAATTCGTAACGAGTAGCAAGTAACAAATGTAGCAAAGGTGCAGCAAGGTGGCCCAATCCTTTTTGTAGCAAAGGACAAGCCTGGACAAACTCTTATATAAAGCAAAGCGCTCCCGAGGACACATGGGAATTTCTGTCAAGCTAGTTTTCATCATGCTCATATGATTCGCGTTCGTTACTTTGATAATTTGATATGTGGGTGGACCGGTGCTTGGGTGCTGCCCTTACTTGAACAAGCCTCCCACTTATGATTAACCTCTCTCGCAAGCATCTGCAACTACGAAAGAAGAATTAAGATAAATCTAACCATAGCATGAAACATATGGATCCAAATCGGCCCCTTACGAAGCAACGCATAAACTAGGGTTTAAGCTTCTGTCACTCTAGCAACCCATCATCTACTTATTACTTCCCAATGCCTTCCCCTAGGCCCAAATAATGGTGAAGTGTCATGTAGTCGACGTTCACATAACACCACTAGAGGAGAGACAACATACATCTTATCAAAATATCGAACGAATACCAAATTCACAT
Organism: Elymus sibiricus; assembly: GCA_039707655.1. Classification (NCBI taxonomy): domain Eukaryota; kingdom Viridiplantae; phylum Streptophyta; class Magnoliopsida; order Poales; family Poaceae; genus Elymus; species Elymus sibiricus. The sequence goes on from CM077669.1 coordinate 133,685,609, forward strand.
GATTACTTATAACAAGACGTATCCCATGTCCTCAGGAACAAACGTAACTACTCACAAAGCATATTCATATTCATGATCAGAGAAGTATTAATTATCATTAAGGATCTGAACATATGATCTTCCACCAAGTAAACCAACTAGCATCAACTACAAGGAGTAATCAACACTACTAGCAACCCACAGGTACCAATCTGAGGTTTTGAGACTAAGATCGGATACAAGAGATGAACTAGGGTTTGGAGAGGAGATGGTGCTGGTGAAGATGTTGATGGAGATTGACCCCCTCTGGATGAGAGGATCGTTGGTGATGACGATGGCTTCAATTTCCCCCTCCGGGAGGGAAGTTTCCCTGGCAGAACAGCTCCGCCGGAGCCCTAGATTGCTTCTGCCCAGGTTCCGCCTCGAGACGGCGGCGCTTCTTCCTGAAAGCTCTCTTCTGATTTTTTCCAGGTCAAAACCCTCCATATAGCAGAAGATGGGCACCGGAGGGCCGCCAGGGGGGCCACAAGCCACAGGGGCGCGCCCCCAGGCTTGTGGCCTCCTGGTGGGTCCCCTCTGGTATTTCTTTCGCCCAATATTTTTTATATATTCCAAAATAATTCTCCGTAACTTTTCAGGACTTTTGGAGTTGTGCAGAATAGGTCTCTCATATTTTCTCCTTTTCCAGTCGAGAATTCCAGCTGCCGGCATTCTCCCTCTTCATGTAAACCTTGTAAAATAAGAGAGAAAAGGCATAAGTATTGTACCATAATGTGTAATAACAGCCCATAATGCAATAAATATCAATATAAAAGCATGATGCAAAATGGACGTATCAACTCCCCCAAGCTTAGACCTCGCTTGTCCTCAAGCAAAAGCCGAAATCGATAAATATGTCCACATGTTTAGAGATAGAGGTGTCGATAAAATAAAATACGGACATGAAGGCATCATGATCATCTTTAGAACAACAACATATATTGACATATAATTGCTTATGCTAAAGTGACAATTCATTCACATGGTAAAGTATGAATCAGAAACTTTATTGAAAACTAACAAACTATGATCTCGGTCATTGAAGCAATTGCAATTTATCATAACATCGGAAAGAGTCAATATAAGAGCTTTTCAGAAAGTTCACATACTCAACCATCATTTAGTCTTTTACAATTGCTAACACTCACACGATACTTATGAGATCAAAGTTTCAATCGGACACAGAGAAAGATAGGGGCTTATAGTTTCGCCTCCTAACTATTTACCTCAAGGGTAATGTCAACAGAAATAACTCATGATCACCCACATCCGAGTGGATATATGTGTCTAGATCATTCCCCAACACATGACGCTTGCCAAGAGAGAAAGGCGAAATATAGGAAGTGGTGAAGATCACCATGACTCTTGCATAAAGGTAAGTACTAGAAAGTAAAAGTAACAGATAGGCCCTTCGCAGAGGGAAGCAGAGGTTGTCATGCGCTTTTATAGTTGGATGCGCAATCTCTTAATGCAAAAGAACATCACTTTATATTGCCGCTTGTGATAAAGAACTTTATTATGCAGTCTGTCTCTTTTATTTCTTCCATATCACAAGTTCGTATAAAGTTTGTTTTCCTCACACTAATAGATCATACATATTTAGGGAGCAATTTTTTTTATTGCTTGCACCGATGACAACTTACTTGAAGGATCTTACTCAATCCATAGGTAGGTATGGTGCACTCTCATGGCAAAACTGGTTTAAGGGTGTTTGGATGCACAAGTAGTATCTCTACTTGGTGCGGAAGTTTTTGCTAGTATGAGGTGGAAGCAAGCGTCACATGTTAGAGGATCCATGACAATATAACTTCTATTCGGAAATAAGCAAACATAACTCATTATGTTGTCTTTCTTGTCCAACATCAACCTTTTAGCATATAATATTTTGATGAGTGCTCACAATCACAAAAGATGTCCAAGATAGTATATTTATATGTGAGACCTCTCCCTCTTTATTACTTCCTATTAATTGCAACAATGACCAAAACTATGTTTGTCAACTAACAACAAGTTTCATGCGACATACTTCTTATATGTGAAGTCATCACTCCCCATAAGGTCATCATATATACTCTTTGCTTTTATTCTATTCTTCTTTTTATTTCTTTTTCCCAAGATCATAGCAAGCAAGCAAAGCCCTCAACTTAAAAGTACTTTTTATTATATAACTCTCGGACTCGATTACATAGGGGGAACATAAAGCAAAACTCAAAGCGAGATCACACTAAAACTTTATTCTACTAGATCAAGATATAACCAAAAGGATCGAACTAAGAAAAACAATGAAAGTAAAAGATGTGATGATGATACGATACCGGGACACCTCCCCCAAGCTTGGCACAAGCCAAGGGGTGTGCCCATACCCATGTGTTTAGTTGTCTTTCTTCTAAGGTGGTGATGTTATATTCTTGGCGATGATGCCCCTCAGAATGCGATTCTCCTCCTCAAGCTTGTTATTTTGCTGTCTAAGATCCATTATTTCCTTGCGAAGTTTTCCAGTGACGGTTAGAGCTCCCATCACCCATGGATGTTTCATTGTTGCTGGGGAAGAAGCAACACTCTTTTTCATATTTTCATAAGTAAGAAATTTAGCATTGGGAGGGATGACCGAATTCGGAATTGCTGAGCTCTGAAGTTCCTCCAACATGGCTCCAGGTTGTAGACGAGATGTAACTTCTTGGTCTTCCTCCATGGCATCCACCCTTTTCATGTCGGCCTCCATCTCTTCGTCCGTGGCCTGCCCGAAGTGGTTGGCTTCGCTGTATGCACCGGGCCCCGGTGTCGGGTGAGAGACACGGCTCTCCCCGACCGATTCTTACGAAGACATCTTGCTCTAAATCTGCTGCAGAAACAGCTCAAAACGAAAACAGGAGGTATTGTCGTGATACGAAGGTCAAAACCTTCGGGAGATTATATAATGAATTTTTACCGACCTAAAGGAGTATACCACAAGAAAACGGAGTCCGGAGGGTACACGGGGTGGCCACAAGCCACAGGGGCGCGCCCAGGGGGGTAGGGCGCATCCCCCTGGCTTGTCGCCTCCTCGTGCACTTTTCGGACTACTTTAAATTTTGCTAATTTATTAAATATTCCAAAACGGAGAAAAATTGCTATTGGAAAAGTTTTGGAGTCAGTTTACTTACCGTACCACATACCTACTCCTTTTCGGAGTCTGAAACGTTCTGGTAGACATCCCTTATGTACTCCTCCGGGGTTATGGTATTAGTAATATTGGTTTCTACATTTACGGGAGTACCCGAGATATAATGTTTGATTCTCTGCCCGTTTACCACCTACGGATTTGTGCCTTCGGCGTTGTTGATCTTGATGGCACCGGAACGATATACTTCCTCGACAATGTAAGGCCCTTCCCATTTAGAGAGAAGTTTTCCTGCAAAAAATCTTAAACGAGAATTGTATAGCAATACATGGTCACCTACATTGAATTCATGCTTTTGTATCCTTTTATCATGCCATCTCTTAACCTTTTCTTTAAACAACTTGGCATTCTCATAGGCCTGGGTTCTCCATTCATCAAGTGAGCTAATATCAAATAACCTCTTCTCACCAGCAAGTTTGAAATCATAGTTGAGCTCTTTGATTGCCCAATAAGCTTTATGTTCTAGTTCTAGAGGTAAGTGACATGCTTTACCATAGACCATTTTATACGGAGACATACCCATAGGGTTTTTGTAAGCAGTTCTATAGGCCCATAATGCATCATCAAGTTTCTTAGACCAATTCTTTCTAGATCTATTAACAGTCTTTTGCAAGATCAATTTAATTTCTCTATTGCTTAATTCTACTTGACCACTAGACTGAGGATGATATGGAGATGCACTTCTATGATTAACATCATACTTAGCAAGCAATTTACGGAAAGCACCATGAATAAAGTGTGAACCACCATCAGTCATTAAATATCTAGGGACTCCAAATCTAGGGAAAATAACTTCTTTAAGCATTTTAATAGAAGTGTTATGATCAGCACTACTAGTTGGAATAGCTTCTACCCACTTAGTAACATAATCAACAACAACTAGAATATGAGTATACCCGTTGGACTTTGGAAAAGGTCACATATAATCAAAACCCCAAACATCAAATGGTTCAATAACAAGTGAGTAATTCATAGGCATTTCCTGACGTCTACTAATATTACCAATTCTTTGACATTCATCACAAGACAAGACAAACTTACGAGCATCCTTGAAGAGAGTAGGCCAATAAAAACCAGATTGTAATACCTTGTGTGCAGTTCTATCTCCAGCGTGGTGTCCTCCGTAGGCCTCGGAGTGACACTTGTGTAGGATCTGTGCCTGTTCATGCTCAGGTACACAACGTCTAATAACACCATCTACTCCTTCTTTATAAAGGTGTGGATCATCCCAAAAGTAATGTCTTAAATCATAGAAGAACTTTTTCTTTTGTTGGTATGTGAAACTAGGTGGTATAAATTTAGCAACAATGTAATTAGCATAATCAGCATACCATGGAGCATTACGTGAAGCATTTATGACAGCTAATTGTTCATCAGGAAAGCTATCATCAATAGGTAGTGGGTCATCAAGAACATTCTCTAACCTAGACAAGTTATCTGCTACGGGGTTCTCAGCACCCTTTCTATCAACAATATGCAAATCAAATTCTTGTAGCAAGAGCACCCATCTAATAAGTCTAGGTTTAGCATCTTTCTTTTCCATAAGGTATTTAATAGCAGCATGATCAGTGTGAACAGTAACTTTGGAATCGACAATATAAGATCTGAACTTATCACATGCAAACACAACAGCTAAAAATTCCTTTTCAGTAGTAGCATAGTTTCTTTGAGCATTGTCTAGAGTTTTACTAGCATAATGGATAACATTCAATTTCTTATCAACTCTTTGTCCTAGAACAGCACCAACAGCATAATGACTAGCGTCACACATGATTTCAAAGGGTAGGTTCCAATTAGGTGGTTGAACAACAGGTGCAGTGATCAAGGCTTTCTTAAGAATTTCAAATGCTTCTACACAATCATCATAAAAAATGAATGGAACATCTTTTTGCAAGAGATTAGTGAGAGGCCTAGAAATCTTAGAGAAGTCTTTAATAAACCTCCTATGGAAACCAGCATGACCAAGGAAACTACTTATACCTTTGATATCCGTAGGACACGGCATTTTTTCAATAGCATCAACTTTAGCTTTATCAACTTCAATACCTCTTTCGAAGATTTTGTGTCCCAAGACAATACCCTCATTAACCATAAAGTGGCACTTTTCCCAATTCAAGACAAGATTAGTTTCTTCACATCTCTACAAAACTCGATCAAGGTTGCTTAAGCAATCATCAAAAGAAGTTCCGTAAACGGAGAAATCATCCATGAAAACCTCAACAATCTTTTCACAAAATTCAGAGAATATAGCAGTCATACATCTTTGAAAGGTAGTAGGTGCATTGCATAAACCAAAAGGCATACGTCTATAAGCAAAGGTATCGAAAGGACAAGTAAAAGTGGTCTTCTCTTGGTCCTCTTTTGACACAGGTATTTGAGAGAAACCAGAATAACCATCTAGAAAGCAAAAGTGTGTGTGTTTGGACAGTCTTTGTAGCATTTGATCAATAAAAGGTACAGGGTAATGATCTTTCCTAGTAGCTTTATTTAATTTCCTAAAATCAATTACCATTCTATATCCTGTAACAATTCTTTGTGGGATCAATTCGTTTTTATCATTGGGAACAACGGTAATACCTCCCTTCTTAGGGACACAATGAACGGGACTAACCCATCTACTATCAGCAATAGGATAAATTATACCTGCCTCCAGAAGCTTTAATATTTCATTTCTTACCACTTCTTTCATTTTAGGGTTTAACCGTCGTTGGTGATCAACAACTGGTTTAGCACCAGGCTCCATATTAATTTTATGCTGACATAGAGTGGGACTAATGCCCTTAAGATCATCAAGAGTATATCCAATAGCAGCATGATGCTTCTTCAGAGTTTTCAATAATCTCTTTTCTTCATGCTCTGAAAGGTTAGCACTAATAATAACAGGATATATCTTCTTTTCATCAAGATAAGCATATTTCAGAGTATCCGGTAATTGTTTAAGCTCAAACACGGGATCACCCTTGGGTGGAGGAGGATCCCCAAGTATTTCAACAGGCAAGTTGTGTTTCAAAACAGGCATTTGATCAAAGAAAATATTATCTAATTCCCTTCTTTCATTCATGAACATATCATTTTCATGGTCTAGCAAATATTGTTCTAAAGGATCAGTAGGAGGCACAGCAATAGAAGCAAGACCAATAATTTCATCCTTACTAGGCAATTATTTATCACGGGGTTGTCTACGAAATTTAGAGAAATTAAACTCATGGGACACATCCCCAAAACTTACAGTAACAGTTTCTTTCTCACAATCTATCTTAGCATTAACAGTATTCAACAAAGGCCTACCAAATATAATGGGACAAAAATCATCTTGTGGGGAACCAAGAACAAGAAAATCAGTAGGATATTTTATTTTCCCACACAAGACTTCAACATCTCTAACAATCCCAATTGGTGATATAGTATCTCTATTAGCAAGCTTGATAGTAACATCAATATCTTATATTTCAACAGGTGCAATATCATTCATAATTTCTTGGTATAAAGTAAAGGGAATTGCACTCACACTAGCACCCACATCACATAAGCCATGATAACAATGATCTTCTATTTTAACAGAAACAACAGGCATGCCAACAACAGGTCTATGTTTATCTTTAGTATCAGGTCTAGCAATTCTAGCAGCTTCATCACGGAAATGAATAACATGCCCATCAATATTATCAACCAAGAGATCTTTAACCATAGCAATACTAGGTTAACCTTTAATTTGTTCAGGGGGTGTAGGTGTTCTAACATAGCTCTTACGAACCACAGTTGAAGCTTTAGCATGTTCCTTTATTCTAACAGGGAAAGGTGGTTTCTCAATGTAAGCAGCAGGAATAACACGATCAACATTATAAGTAATAGTTTCTTCTTCAACTTTAATAGGTTCAACTACTTTCACTTCAATGGGAGGATGATATTTAAACCACTTCTCCTTAGGGAGATCAACATGAGTAGCAAATGATTCACAGAAAGAAGCTACTATCTCAGAGTCAAGTCCATATTTAATGCTAAATTCACGAAAAGCATCGGTGTCTATAAAGGATTTAACACAATCAAACTTAAGGTTTATACCTGACTCCTTACCTTCATCGAGTTCCCAATCTTCAGAGTTGCGCTTAATTCTTTCCAATAAATCCCATTTGAATTCAATATCTTTCTTCATAAAGGAACCAGTACAAGAAGTATCGAGCATGGATTGATCATTACGAGAGAGCCGAGCATAAAAATTTTGAATAATAATTTCTCTTGAGAGCTCATGATTGGGGCATGAATATAACATTGAATTAAGCCTCCCCCAAGCTTGAGCGATACTTTCTCCTTCACGAGGCCAAAAATTATAAATATAATTCCGATCACGATGAACCAGATGCATAGGATAAAACTTCTGATGAAATTCCAATTTCAATCGGTTGTAGTTCCATGATCCAATATCATCACATAGCCTATACCATGTCAATGCCTTCTCCTTCAAAGATAAAGGGAAGACCTTCTTCTTCTTGACATCATCCTCGGGCAAACCTGCAAGCTTAAATAATCCACAAACTTCATCCACATAGATTAGATGCAAATCAGGATGTAGTGTTCCATCTCCTGCATAAGGATTAGCTAGCAGTTTCTCTATCATACCCGAAGGAATTTCATAATAAATATTTTTAGTAGGTTCAGTAGGTTGAGGAGCAACTCTTTGTGCTTCCAGTCGAGGTGAAGATACCCCGAACAAGCCCCTCAAAGGATTATTTTCCATAGTAACAAGTGACAGTAAATTTCAGCACACTATATAAAATTTTCCTTACCAAATTCCACTCATCAAAGGCGCTTCACTCCCCGGCAACGGCGCCAGAAAAGAGTCTTTATGACCCACAAGTATAGGGGATCTATCGTAGTCCTTTCGATAAGTAAGAGTGTTGAACCCAACGAGGAGCAGAAGGAAATGACAAGCGGTTTTCAGTAAGGTATTCTTTGCAAGCCCTGAAATTACCAGCAACAGATAGTTTTGTGATAAGATAATTCGTAACGAGTAGCAAGTAACAAATGTAGCAAAGGTGCAGCAAGGTGGCCCAATCCTTTTTGTAGCAAAGGATAAGCCTGGACAAACTCTTATATAAAGCAAAGCGCTCCCGAGGACACATGGGAATTTCTGTCAAGCTAGTTTTCATCATGCTCATATGATTCGCGTTCGTTACTTTGATAATTTGATATGTGGGAGGACCGGTGCTTGGGTGCTGCCCTTACTTGAACAAGCCTCCCACTTATGATTAACCTCTCTCGCAAGCATCCGCAACTACGAAATAAGAATTAAGATAAATCTAACCATAGCATGAAACATATGGATCCAAATCAGCCCCTTATGAAGCAACGCATAAACTAGGGTTTAAGCTTCTGTGACTCAAGCAACCCATCATCTACTTATTACTTCTCAATGCCTTCCCCTAGGCCCAAATAATGGTGAAGTGCCATGTAGTCTACGTTCACATAACACCACTAGAGGAGAGACAACATACATCTTATCAAAATATAGAACGAATACCAAATTCACATGATTACTTATAACAAGACTTATCCCATGTTCTCAGGAACAAACGTAACTACTCACAAAGCATATTCATATTCATGATCAAAGAAGTATTAATTATCATTAAGGATATGAACATATGATCTTCCACCAAGTAAACCAACTAGCATCAACTACAAGGAGTAATCAACACTACTAGCAACCCACAGGTACCAATCTGAGGTTTTGAGACTAAGATCGGATACAAGAGATGAACTAGGGTTTGGAGAGGAGATGGGGCTGGTGAAGATGTTGATGGAGATTGACCCCCTCTCGATGAGAGGATCGTTGGTGATGACGATGGCTTCGATTTCCCCCTCCGGAAGGGAAGTTTCCCCGGCAGAACAGCTCCGCCGGAGCCCTAGATTGCTTCTGCCCAGGTTTCGCCTCGAGACGGCGACGCTTCGTCCCGAAAGCTCTCTTCTGATTTTTTCCAGGTCAAAACCCTCCATATAGAAGAAGATGGGCACTGGAGGGCCGCCAGGGGGCCCACAAGCCACAGGGGCGCGCCCTGGGGGGTCGGGCGCGCCCCCAGGCTTGTGGCCTCCTGGTGGATCCCCTCTGGTATTTCTTTCGCCCCATATTTTTTATATATTCCAAAATATTTCTCCGTAACTTTTCAGGACTTTTGGAGTTGTGCAGAATAGGTCTCTCATATTTGCTCCTTTTCCAGTCCAGAATTCTAGCTGCCGGCATTCTCCCTCTTCATGTAAACCTTGTAAAATAAGAGAGAAAAGGCATAAGTATTGTACCATAATGTGTAATAACAGCCCATAATGCAATAAATATCAATATAAAAGCATGATGCAAAATGGACGTATCACTATGCAAGTATAAGGAAAAGACTTTGAATGCTAGAATGAAATGTGATCCTAAGTTTGCTACTTCACCTATCTGTGTTACCGATAAGGATTATGAGTTCTTTGTCGACCCAGAGTTAATTACTTTGGTTGAATCTGATCCTTTCCATGGCTATGAAATTGAAACTGTAGTGGCACACCTTACTAAGCTGAATGATATAGCCACCCTCTTTGCTCATGATGAGAAGATTCGCTACTATTACATCCTTAAGTTGTTTCCGTTCTCATTAAAGGGTGATGCTAAGACATGGTACAATACTCTTACTCCTGGTTGTGTGCGTAGTCCCCAGGATATGATTTACTACTTCTCTGAAAAATATTTTCCTGCTCATAAGAAACAAGCTGCCTTACAGGAAATATTTAACTTTGTGCAAATTGAAGAAGAGAGTCTCCCACAAGCTTGGGGGGAGGCTTCTCCAGTTGCTTAATGCTTTGCCTGATCATCCTCTCAAGAAAAATGAAATGCTTGATATCTTTTATAATGGACTAACCGATACTTCTAGGGACTTCTTAGATAGTTGTGCTGGTTGTGTTTTCAGGGAACGAACTGTTGAACAAGCTGAAGAATTATTGAATAATATATTGAAGAATTATGATGATTGGACTCTTCCTGAACCACCGCCTAAACCGACTCCGAAGAAGAGGGGTATCTTATTTCTCAGTCCTGAAGATATGCAAGAGGCAAAGAAATCCATGAAGGAAAAAGGTATTAAAGCTGAGCATGTTAAGAATTTGTGAGGGATCACTAGAAGAGTGTCTAGAGGGGGGGTGAATAGACTACTAGTAGGAAATAAAACCTAACCTTTTCCCAAGTTAATTGGTTGGCAGATTTTAACAGTTTTAGCTAGTCTAGCAAGTCTAACAGCCCTACACATGCATGTCAACAAATGTGGCAGCGGAAAGTAAAGACATTGCACATGAAGTAAAGAGTTGAGACAGGTAGATCAAACGCAATTGGAGACGCAAGGATTTTTTCCCGTGGTTCCGATAGGTGGTGCTATCATACATCCACGTTTATGGAGTCTTCAACCCACGGAGGGCTCCACCCATAAGGGTCCACGAAGTAGCAACCTTGACTATTCCATAACGGCTTCCGTCCACGAAGGATTAGCCTCACTATGGGTAGATCTTCACGAAGTAGGCGATCTCCTTGCCCTTACAAACTTCTTGGTTCAACTCCACAACACGAAGTAGGAGGCTCCCAAGCGACACCTAACCAATCTAGGAGGCACCACCCTCCAAAAGGTAATAGGCTCGGTAATGATGATGAACTCCTTGCTCTTGTGCTTCAAGATGATAGACTCCTCAACACACAATCACTCTCTCACAGATTTGGCTTGGTGGAAGAGATGGGATTGGTGTAAAGCAACTTGGGGAGGCTAGAAATCAAGATCCATATGGTTGGAGTGGAAGATCTTGACCTCAACACATGAGTAGGTGGCTCTCTCTCAGAAAACTGGATGGGGCAAGTATGGAATAGTTCTGAGTGCTTCTCTTTCGAGTGGGTGGTGGTGAAGGGGTATATATAGGCATCCCCAAAAATCCAACCGTTACACACAAAATGACCAACTTGGTGACACCGATGTGTTAATCTCGGTGGTACCGAAGTGACCAAAAGGTGGAAACTTTTGAATCTCGGTGAGACCGATATAGGAAACTCGGTTGCACCGATAAGGTGACCAACGGTCAGATTGCCCATTCTCGGTGACGCCGATCCAACAAAATCTGTGGGACCAATTTTGTGAATTTGCGTAACAGAAAGTTGGCAACCTAAACTCGGTGGCACCGAAGCAGAATCGGTTGCACCGAAGTGGCTAGGGTTTGGCTGAGTCTGTCTGAGTTTGGGAATCGGTGGCACCGAGTGGAAAGTGTTGTTGCACCGATTTTGAATATTTGGCTATGGACAGACTTTTGTGGAAGAGCTTGTGGGTGTTTTTGGCGACTAACACTTGTGCACGTATGAGCATTTTGTTCACGAACAAAACCTTACCCCCTTTTAATAGTATTGGCTTTCCTATGGACTCAAAGTGATTTCTCACAAAGTAAAATGTAGAGTCATCTTGCTCGAAGCTTTGCCAATCCATTTCCTTGCATCTTGGGGGTATTTCCACAATCCTTTTGCCAACCCTGTCTGTGGACTTTATCTGAAATACACTAGGTAAAAGTATTAGTCCAAGAGACAATGTATGTTGTCATGAATTATCAAAACCACCAAGGGAGCATGTTGTGCTTTCAATCTCCCCCTTTTTGGTAATTGATGACAAGATACAATCAAAGCTTCAAATAAAGATATGCATGGATATGATGAACACTTTGAGAGACACATGACTTGGATTTGCTCCCCCTAAATGTGTGATTCCTTTAAAGGATAGTTGCTTTGGAATGCATGGACACACATATAGTGGAAGGGATATAAGAAGTCATGTGTATCTTGGCTATATGCATCAAATATATATGAATGAGATGTATCCTTGTTCAAGACTTCACTCTTGCAAACATTATGTGGAAGAACTAAGAGATCATCTTGACCAAAGATATGATGCATATACTTACCTTGTGTTCTTGAGCATTCTTGTAGTAGAAATACACTTGAGAAAACAATGTTAGGAAACACAAGAGTATTCTACCAATCAACAAGGCAATAGAACTCAAAAGTACCAAGATATGAAGAACATATAGAAGATAGTATTTATTAAGATTGATATGTCGCCAAGATCATTCAGAACTTTCTCCCCTTAGATATGAAAATATTAAATCATCCTCTCCCCTTGAATCTCAGCATGTAGATATTGGGATTGGATAGGGTGAGAAACAACCAAGATGATCACAAAACAAACACAATTTCTCCAAATATATTTTTCTCCCCCTACTTTGGTATCCTCACCTTGTTTGTATGAGTATAAACATTGATATTTGCTCTCCCCCTTGATCATATCTCCCCTTTTGCATACGCATGTATCTCCCTTTAGCATGAAGCTTTGTTATTCTCCCCCTTTGGCATTAATTTCCAAAAAGGTCAAACACAGGAATAGATACAGGGATCATTGACTGAGAAGGGATCCTTGAGAACAAGGGTCATTGAATGTAGGGTTCATAGAAACGAAAACTAAGGGAATCAAAAAAAATTCTCTCCCTTTGGGATTTCTAAGACTTTTCTTCCTTTGAGTTAGAGATCCTTGAAAACAGAATTTCTCCTCCTAAGTTTAGCTTTTGTTATTCTCCCCCGAATAATTTTTTTTAAGAATGGGATCATCGAAGTAACAGAATCATCACTTGTAAGATTGCAAAAGAAACATAGATTTGCAAAAGAACACAAATAAGAAAAGAAAACAAATCGGTGACTCCGGGACAAATAAATCGGTGGTACCGAGATTTTGTGGTGCAACACATCTGCAAATTCGGTAGAACCGAGATATATGTATCGGCGGCTCCGAGGCTAAAACAGCTAAAACGGAAAGATAAGGGACAAAGTTTCAGTTTTCAAAGAGTCAAAAGAGAATTTTTCAAAGGGAATGCAAATTTTTTTTTACAAAAAGATATCAACTAGAGAAGATTTGAGTGGTTCCAAGAAATCTTCCAAGATAGAGAATGAACCATCTAAAATACTTAACTAGATGATGGGTGGTGACTAGGTCACCTATATTAGAGTATAGTGACTTAGGAGCCAAGCAAGAATACTTGATCATAGGTCATACTCTACGTTAAGCTCAAAATGGGGTTACCATTTTTCGATTAAGCATTTTAATGTCTTCATATCACTTGAGTTGCTTTAGCTCATGACTTGGAGTAAAGCCTTTTCAAGGATATGAGTACATACCTTTGAGTGATGTTGATGACGTGGCTTGTAGGTGAACTTGTTGAGGATGCTCGAGGTTGATGAAGGTCATCTTGAGTTGGGAGTAATCCTTCTTGTTTGAGTACACTTGTCACCTACAAAGGTTAGTCATGCGAGGAAGAACAATAGATATATCCATTTGACATGATACCAATAGAGATTTAGCAAGTATGATCACATCAAGTATATGTCAAGGATATGGTTGAGTTGTCTTCTTCCTTCCATCACCAAGAGGGGTTGTGGATACTTGGTCATGACAAGATTACTTATGATTTGAGTTGATGGCAATCTTGTGGAATGAAATTCTTCCAAGTACCTACAAAACGTAAGATGCAATACAAGGGAGCATAGAATTCCATGGCATAAGATAATATGTTAGGAGTGCATGGAAATATCAGGAAAGCTCATGCCCTTGCATGCAACCGAGTGAGTCTAGCTCAAGTTTGAAGCATCAATGATGTTCAACTCACTCCTCAAGTAACAAAATGTTTTCTCATCAAGTGGCTTGGTAAAGATATCGGCCAATTGCTTGTTAGTGCGAACATGTTTAAGATCAATATCTCCTTTGGCAACATGATCACGAATAAAATGATGTCTAACTTGAATATGCTTAGTTCGAGAATGTTGCACAGGATTATGACCAATTTTAATAGCACTTTCATTGTCACAAAGTAATGGAACATTTCTCACATGGATTCCATAATCCTTAAGCGTTTGTGTCATCCATAACAATTGTGCACAACAAGATCCAACAGCAATATACTCAGCTTCGGCAGTAGATAGAGATACCGAGTTATGTTTCTTGAAGGACCAAGACACAAGAGATCTACCAAGAAATTGACAAGTACCCGAGGTGGACTTTCTATCAACCTTGTCACCGGCATAGTCCGAATCGGAATAGCCAACAAGGTTAAAAGAAGATCCCTTGGGATACCAAATGCCAAAGTTTGGTGTTTGTATCAAATATCTCACAATACGTTTCACGGCCAAAAGATGACACTCTTTAGGTGCAGCTTGATATCTAGCACACATGCAAACACTAAGCATAATATCGGGACGAGAGGCACATAGATATAGCAATGAACCAATCATAGATCGATAGACCTTTCGATCAACCGGTTCGTCCTCTTTGGTAAGATCAACATGTCCACTAGTAGGCATAGGAGTTTTCATACCTTTGCACTCTTGCATGTTGAACTTCTTGATCAAGTCCTTGGTATACTTAGTTTGAGAAATGAAAGTTCCTTCTTTCGTTTGCTTGATTTGCAAACCAAGAAAGAATTTCAGCTCACACATCATGGACATCTCATACTTTTCGGACATCAACCTTCCAAATCTTTCACTAAATTGTGGGTTAGTAGATCCAAAGATGATATCATCCACATAGATTTGGCACACAAATAATTCACCATTAACTCTCTTAGTGAATAAGGTTGCATCAATTTTACCAATTTCAAAACCTTTTTCAATGAGAAACTTCGTTAAGCATTTGTACCAAGCACGAGGGGCTTGCTTAAGACCATAAAGAGCTTTACGAAGCTTGTAAACATGATTAGGTTTCTTAGGATTCACAAAACCAGGTGGTTGCTTAACATAGACTTATTCTTCAATCTCACCATTTAAAAAGGCACTTTTAATGTCCATTTGATAAAGCGTGATATCATGGTGATTAGCATAGGCAAGTAGAATGCGAATGGCTTCAAGTCTAGCGACGGGGGCGTAGGTCTCACCGTAGTCCGTACCTTCGACTTGCGTATATCCTTGGGCTACGAGACGAGCCTTGTTCCGTACAACTTGACCGTCTTCATCTTGCTTGTTCTGAAACACCCATTTGGTTCCGATGATGTTTTATTCATCCTTGGGGTTCTCCACGAGTGTCCACACTTCGTTCCTTTCGAAGTTGTGAAGCTCTTCATGCATTGCGTTCACCCAATCCGCATCTTCAAGGGCTTGTTCTACCTTCAAGGGCTCAATGCTAGAGATGAAAGAATAATGCTCACAGAAGTTAGCTAGGCGAGTTGTCGAGCGAGTGATTCTCCCTGTTTGTATATCACCAAAGATTTGGTTTAGGGGATGGTTCTTGGTCACTTGTACTCGAACTCGGGTCAGCTTCCGATTATTGGATGGTGGAGCTTCTTCTTCATCATCATCTCTTTCATCTTCGTTGTTGTTGAAGGTATCGTTTCCTTGAGGTGGTGGTGAAGGAGGTTGTGGTGGATCTTCATGATGCACTTCCTCCTCTTCATCATCTTGTCGTGTACCGCTTGTGGATGCCTCCATGTCATATTGTGGTTCACCTTGACGTGAAGTAGGGACTTCCACTTGAGTTGATGAAGTACTTTCCTTCACCTCCATGGGACGAATCTTGCCAATGCACAAGTCTTGGATAGCTTCCGAAGGGTCCTTATCACCTACACCATTTGGCAGTTGTTCGACTTGCGAACCATTAGATTCATCAAACTTCACATCTACCGTCTCTTCAACTTTTCGAGTGAAGTTGTTGTAGACACGGTAAGTGTGAGAGTTCGATCCGTAACCGAGTAGGAATCCTTCATGAGATTTAGGAGCAAATTTAGTACGACGATGCTTATCAAGAATGTAGCACTTTGAGCCGAATACCCGAAAGTATCCAACTTGGGGTTTGTTACCGGTGAGTAGCTCGTATGCCGTTTACCGAGAAGCTTGTGCAAGTAAAGTCGGTTTATGGCATGACATGCTGTTTCAATGGCTTCTGCCCAAAAGTGTCTTGGCGTCTTGTATTCGTCAAGCATCGTTCTTGCCATCTCAATAAGCGTCCGGTTCTTCCTCTCAACAACTCCATTTTGGTGAGGTGTGTACGTGGCCGAGAACTCATGTGAGACACCTTCTTCGTCAAGAAAGGTATCCACATGGGTGTTCTTGAACTCCGATCCGTTATCGTTCCGAACCTTCTTGATCTTCACTTCAAACTGATTTTGCGCTTTGTGAACGAAGTTCTTGAAGATCTTTTGAACCTGCGACTTATCATCAAGGAAGAATACCCACGTAAATCTGGAAAAATCATCAACTATAACTAGACCATAGGAATTTCCACCGAGACTCTTGTAAGCATTGGGACCAAAGAGATCCATGTGAAGTAACTCAAGTGGTCTCCTAGTAGTCATGATATTCTTAACGGGATGACTTCCACCTACTTGCTTTCCAGCTTGACAAGCACTGCAAAGTCTATCTTTGTCAAAGATAACATCTTTAACACCAAGTATATGATTACCTTTGATAAGCTTGTCAAGATTACGCATGCCAACATGTCCTAATCTCCTATGCCAAAGCCAACCTTTAGAAGATTTTGCAATAAGACAAGTACGAGGTTTGGATCTCTTAGTGAAATCTACAATGTATAGATCACCTCTACGGAAACCGGTAAAAACCATTTTATGATTATCTTGACGAAACACTTGGCAATCTATTTTCGTGAATAGCACATTAAAACCAAAGTCGGCAAGTCTAGATACGGAAAGAAGATTGTAGCCAAGAGATTCAACAAGCATAACATTTTGAATAGAGCTATCATGGGATATGGCCACCTTACCAAGACCAAGTACCTTACCCTTGGAGTTGTCTCCAAATGTTACGTACCTTCGCGGTCCATGGTTTGGTGTGATCTCTTCAAACAGTTCTCTATCTCCGGTCATATGATCGGTACATCCGCTATCGAGAATCCACTCTTTTCCTCCGGACATGTAATCCTTGAAGTTTGCCATGAGACTTATATTCTTCATGATCTTCTCATACTCGATGTCGAACAACTCATCTTCATCATAGTAGTCATGTTCCACATTGTCATCATCAAGTGGGAAATCCTCGTCATAAAGAACAAGAGATTCGTTAGGGTTGTGATCATGACAATGTTCAAGCTTATGAATGCGAATGGCTTCTACAATGATGTTGTTGATAGTTGTGACATCTCCTTTTGCACGCACGAGGTCTCTAAGCTCGAATAGACAATCATCAAACTTGGGATCACTAGGCGTCATTTTGTGGAAGGCAATAGTTTTATGAAGAATTTCATCAAGATTACTCAATGAATAACTTGGATATCGTTTCTCCAAGTCATTCCACAAAGTGTAAGCACATACAAAATTCTTCATTTGATTAAGCACATTTCTAGGCAATGCTCTAACAATGAGATTAACAATTCTAAGATTGCATAGCATATCAACTTCCTCTTCATGTGTGGGATGCAAAGGATCAATGGGAGGTGCATAGGGGCTCTTGACATACTTGCTCAATTGAAATCCATTAAACAGCTCAAGCATCAAGGTTTTCCATTGACTATAGTACTCTCCATCAAGAATAGGCACTCTACAACTCAAACTCCCTATACTAGACACATGCATCTTCCTCCTCGATGATTAAACCGAAGCAATGGAGACCAATGCTCTGATACCAATTGAGGGATCACTAGAAGAGTGTCTAGAGGGGGGGGTGAATAGACTACTAGCAGGAAATAAAACCTAACCTTTTCCCAAGTTAATTGGTTGGCAGATTTTAACAGTTTTAGCTAGTCTAGCAAGTCTAAAAGCCCTACACATGCATGTCAACAAATGTGGCAGCGGAAAGTAAAGACATTGCACATAAAGTAAAGAGTTGAGATAGGTAGATCAAACGCAATTGGAGACGCAAGGATTTTTTCCCGTGGTTCCGATAGGTGGTGCTATCGTACATCCACGTTTATGGAGTCCTCAACCCACGGAGGGTAACGGTCGCGAGAGTCCACGGAGGGCTCCACCCATAAGGGTCCACGAAGTAGCAACCTTGACTATTCCATAACGGCTTCCGTCCACGAAGGATTAGCCTCACTATGGGTAGATCTTCACGAAGTAGGCGATCTCCTTGCCCTTACAAACTTCTTGGTTCAACTCCACAACACGAAGTAGGAGGCTCCCAAGCGACACCTAACCAATCTAGGAGGCACCACCCTCCAAAAGGTAATAAGCTCGGTAATGATGATGAACTCCTTGCTCTTGTGCTTCAAGATGATAGACTCCTCAACACACAATCACTCTCTCACAGATTTGGCTTGGTGGAAGAGATAGGATTGGTGGAAAGCAACTTGGGGAGGCTAGAAATCAAGATCCATATGGTTGGAGTGGAAGATCTTGACCTCAACACATGAGTAGGTGGCTCTCTCTCAGAAAACTGGATGGGGCAAGTATGGAATAGTTCTGAGTGCTTCTCTTTCGAGTGGGTGGTGGTGAAGGGGTATATATAGGCATCCCCAAAAATCCAACCGTTACACACAAAATGACCAACTCGGTGACACCGATGTGTTAATCTCGGTGGTACCGAAGTGATCAAAAGGTGGCAACTTTTGAATCTCGGTGAGACCGATATAGGAAACTCGGTTAAACCGATAAGGTGACCAACGGTCAGATTGCCCATTCTCGGTGACGCCGATCCAACAATCTCGGTGGTACCGATATTGTGAATTTGCGTAACAGAAAGTTGGCAACCTAAACTCGGTGGCACCGAAGCAGAATCGGTTGCACCGAAGTGGCTAGGGTTTGGCTGAGTCTGTCTGAGTTTGGGAATCGGTGGCACCGAGTGGAAAGTGTTGGTTGCACCGATTTTGAATATTTGGCTATGGACAGACTTTTGTGGAAGAGCTTGTGGGTGTTTTTGGCGACTAACACTTGTGCACGTATGAGCATTTTGTTCACCAACAAAACCTTACCCCCTTTTAATAGTATTGGTTTTCCTATGGACTCAAAGTGATTTCTCACAAAGTAAAATGTAGAGTCCTCTTGCTTGAAGCTTTGCCAATCCATTTCCTTGCATCTTGGGGTATTTCCACAATCCTTTTGCCAACCCTCTCTGTGGACTTTATCTGAATTACACTAGGTAAAAGTATTAGTCCAAGAGACAATGTATGTTGTCATGAATTATCAAAACCACCAAGGGAGCATGTTGTGCTTTCAATTTGCCACCTATTGAAGAAATACATGGTCTTGACACGCCACCACCTCCACAGGTGGTAGAGGTAAATTCTTTATTAAAGTTTAATGAAAGTGACATTCCTCACAATAAACCTCCTAGTCAATGCTTATATGAGTTTGATAACTATATTATGAAGCAAGATCATTTCAATGCTCATGTTCTAAAACAATTGAAATACAATTGTGATATGATTGCTCGCTTGAGTGACTTGCTATTTAGAATCAGTAATGATGTTAGAGGTGTAGGAAAGCATGTCTCTATGGTTCAAACCCAATTAGAACAAGTAGCTAAGTCTTAAAAGGAATTGCTTGATGAAATGAATAATAATATGCATGACTTTGCTGCTAGAGTAGTAACTAGAGGAGGTAGAATGGCCCAAGAACCACTCTATCCTGAGGGTCATCCTAAAAGAATTGAACAAGATTCTCAGAGAATTAATCCTGATGCACCTAGTCCTTCTAGAAAGAAAAAGAAGAAGAAAAATGACAGGACTTTGCATACCTCTAGTGAACCTGAGACACAAAAACCTCTTGATAATAATGTTGTCTCTATTTCCGATGCTGAAACTCAGTCTGGTAGTGAACATTCACCTAGTGATAATGAAAATAATAATGATGATGTTCACGATGATGCTCAACCTAGTAATAATAGAGAACCAGATAATGATGTTGAAATAGAGCCTGCTCCTGATCTTGATAACCCACAACCTAAAAATAGACGTTATGATAAAAAAGACTTTGTGGCTAGGAAACATGGTAAAGAAAGAGAGCCATGGGTTCAGAAACCCATGCCCTTTCCACCTAAGCCATCTAAGAAAAAGGATGATGAAGAATTTGAGTGCTTTGCTGAAATGATTAGGCCATTCTTTTTGCGTACCCGTTTAACTGATATTCTGAAGATGGCCCCGTATGCAAAGTATATGAAAGACATCATCAAAAATAATAGAAAAATACCTGAAGCTGAAATCTCCACCATGCTTGCTAATTATTCTTTTAAGGATGGAGTACCTAAAAAGCTTGGAGATCCAGGAATACCAACTATACCTTGCTCCATCAAAAGAAACTATGTTAAAACTGCTTTGTGTGATTTGGGAGCCGGTGTTAGTGTTATGCCTTTCTCCTTATATAAAAGACTTGATTTGAATAAACTCACACCTACTGAGATATCATTGCAAATAGCTGACAAGTCAACAGCCATACCTATTGGTGTTTGTGAGGATGTTCCTGTTGTTGTTGCAAATGTTACTATCTTAACGGACTTTGTTATTCTTGAGATGCCCGAGGACGACAACATGTCGATTATCCTGGGTAGACCCATTTTGAATACTGCAGGGGCTGTTATTGACTGCAATAAAAGCAAAGTCACTTTTCATATCAATGGTAATGAGCACACGGTGCACTTTCCGAAGAAACAATTTCAAGTGAATGGTATAAATGTTATTGAAGAATCTCCGACCATCACCATTGGAAGTTTTCAATTACCTCTACCTACTGCCAAAAAAGAAATATGTTATACTTATTGTTGGGGATATGCACATCCCCATTGAGGTAACTTAGTGTTTTTACGAAAGTTCTTCGGTTTCATGCTAATCGAAAGTGGTTGTTAATAAGACTTGATCAACCTTATTAATGAATCATTTTTGAGAGGTATGACATCGATGAATCTAGTAAGCACAACTCTCTGTTCCCACATTTTATTTTCTGTTTTAGTTAGTCAAATAAAATAAAATGCCATGTTTATCCTGTTTTCTGTTTTCTCCGTGCAATAAATAATGACCCAAAAATAAAAATTCTCAGAATGTCCTGAAAATTTAACATGATTTTTTCCGAATATTTATGAATTTCTGGTGCAAATAACACCTGAGGGGGGTGCACCTGGTGCCCACAAGACACCAGGGCGCGCCAGCACCCCCAGGCGCGCCCTGGTGGGTTGTGGCCCCCACGTGGGCCCCCTCACTTATCTCTTTAGCCCACGTTGTCACCTACCTCCAGGAAAAAATCACCACAACCACCATTTTCGTGTTCTTGCTCTCAAACCCATGGATTTCGATCTCTTTGCTCGAAGCTCCGTTTCCGAAACTGTTTGGAGGGATTGCTACTTGTTATGTGACTCCTCCATTGCTCCAATTAGTTTTTGTTTTAGTGGGTTATTTTTAGAGTAATTAGCTACTCTTGGTGCTGCTGTAGATAATCTTGCATGTTGAATTCTTAGAATTCTAAGTAGTTTGAATGCTCAATATGGCCTCTATGCATGCTTAGGAGTAGTTGCTAACAATCTTACAAAGTTTTGTTGACAAATTTTTGTGGACTAATTTTTTTTCAGAATTTTTCTAGGAATAAAAATGCAATTATTTAGGAGTTCTTCGAGGATGAGATCCTCGGGAGCCTCATCAAGTGGAAGCTCTGTTCGACAGTCTTATGTTGAACCAAGCGAAAGCTCGATGCGAGATGACGCCACCAAATATTGCTTGTGGCCTTGCGACGAGTTCATGGAAGGTGCAGGTATTAAGGAGGAATTTTATCGATTTATCCACAACACAGGGCTTGCTTCCTTCATCGCAGATAAGTGCCCCCAACACGTCGAGCTCACGAAAACCTTCACAAAGAAATTTAAATATTTTCCTCATGAGTCTAGAGTTTCATTCAACCTGTACGATCATTCCTTTACAATGCCATTAGAAATGTTTAGCGATGCATGTAAACTTCCATACAAGGGTTCCTTCGATGAACCAACAAAATCTGAGTACGAATCATTTTTAGTTAATCTTTGCTTTGGCGAAGATAGGGGGGTTACACAAGGGAGAATTAACAGCATCCATTTTCCATCACTCCAATATTTTTCGCTCTTTAACGGCAAATGTATTGTAGGCAAACAAGACTGTAGCACATTACATGCTCATGATTTGAGTCTCTTACAAACTGCCATAACTGGGAATAAGGATTATAATCTTGGTGCAATTGTTGCACGGAGGTTGCAGCTTAATGCTGCTAGTGGTAATTTTTATGGAGGAATCTATGCCTCCCGTGTAGCTGAGAGATTAAATGTTTCACCTTGGCCTAATGACCCCATCCTACCCACTCAGTATTTAGACTTTGATGCCATGAAGCGTCATAAGTTCCTAACGGGTACGGCCACCAACTACACCTATAACTTGAGATTCAATAAGAAACCTGTTGTGCCTGTTGTTTTGCCTACTCCTGCTCTCTTTGATTTTCACACTAGGGGAAGATATTATGTTCTTGAGAGCGTGATACTTCTCCAACGTATCTATAATTTTTTATTGTTCCATGCTATTATATTATCTGTTTTGGATGTTTTGTATGCATTAATATGCTATTTTATATTATTTTTGGGACTAACCTATTAATCTAGAGCCTAGTGCCAGTTTCTATTTTTCCTTGTTTTTGAGTATTGCAGATAAGGAATATTAAATGGAGTCCAAACGGAATAAAATCTTCGGAATGATTTTTCTTGGACCAGAAGAAACCCAGCAGACTTGGAGACGAAGGCAGGAGACATGCCGTGGAGTCACAAGCCACCAGGGCACGCCCTAGGGGGGGGGCGCCCCCCTGGCTTGTGGCCCCACGGCAGCCCTCCTAACCCTATTCTTCAGCCTATAAATTCCCAAATATTCCCTGGATACCAAAAAGAGCCACGAAAATACTTTTCCGCCGCCGGAAGCCTCTGTTCCCGTGAGATCCAATCTTGGAGCCTTTTCCGGTAATCTGCCGGAGGGGGATTCGATCACGGAGGGCATCTACATCAACTCCATTGCCCCTCCGATGATGCGTGAGTAGTTTACCACAGACCTTCGGGTCCATAGCTAGTAGCTAGATGGCTTCTTCTCTCTCTTTGTTCTTCAATACCATGATCTTCATGGAGATCTATCCGATGTAATACTCTTTTGCGGTGTGTTTGTCGAGATCCGATGAATTGTGGATTTATGATCAGCTTATCTATGAATATTATTTGAATCTTCTCTGAATTCTTATATGCATGATTTCATATCTTTGCAAGTCTCTTCGAGTTATTGGTTTGGTTTGGCCAACTAGATTGGTAATTCTTGCAATGGGAGAAGTGCTTAGTTTTGGGTTCAATCTTGCGGTGTCCTCACCCAGTGACAAAGTAGGGGTAGCGAGGCACGTATTTGTATTGTTGCCATTGAGGATAAAAAGATGGGGTTTTCATCATATTGCTTGAGTTTATCCCTCTACATCATGTCATCTTACCTAATGCGTTACTCTGTTCTTCATGAAATTAATACTCTAGATGCAGGCAGGAGTCGGTCGATGTGTGGAGTAATAGTAGTAGATGCAGAATCGTTTCGGTCTACTTGACACAGACGTGATGCCTATATGCATAATAATTGCCTTGGATATCGTCATAATTATTCGCTTTTCTATCAATTGCTCGACAGTAATTTGTTCACCCACCGTATTATTTTCCTTCATGAGAGAAGCCTCCAGTGAAACCTATGGCCCCCGGGTCTATTTTCCATATTAAATTTTCAGATCTATAAACCAAAAATACCAAAAATACTTTGCTGCATTATTTTTACTTTTGTTTTACTTTACGTTCTAGCAATCTTTTATATCTATCTCTATCAGATCTCATCCTTGCAAATAACCGTGAAGGGATTGACAACCCCTTTATAGCGTTGGGTGCAAGTGTTTGATTATTTGTGTAGGTACATCTATTGGGGACTTGCTTGTATCTCCTACTGGATTGATACCTTGGTTCTCAATAACTGAGGGAAATACTTATCTACTTTGCTGCATCACCCTTTCCTCTTCAAGGGAAAACCAACGCATGCTCAAGAAGTAGCAAGAAGGATTTCTGGCGCCATTGCCGAGGAGATCTACATCAAGCCTACCAAGTACCCATCACAAACTCATCTCTTGCATTTACATTATTTGCCATTTGCCTCTCGTTTTCCTCTCCCCCACTTCTAAAACGATTTTCAGAAAAACCAAAAAGATTTGCCTTTTTATTCGCCCTTCTTCCGTTCGTCTTTTCGTTTGTTTTTCGTTTGCACGTTTCCATGGCTCAACCCAAAAGTTTTGATCCTTATCTTAGGAAGTTGGAAGATATTGAGAATAATGCTAAGGGCTTCATGTCGCTCCAATTTGACCATAATAGTTTCTTTAGGAATGAGCTTAAAGAACAAAGGTTTATGCTGGAATACATGAATAAAGAATTTGATGATATGACTAAGGAATTTTGTGGTTTCAAATCTCAGTTTGCTCACCTTGAAAACTTAGTAGGTCAAATTTCTGATAAACAAGCTACCTTAGTCAACAAAATGGCCGCGAAGCCACAATCTTTAAATAATGATGAAGATCTTAAAGTGATTGATGTGACTCCTATTGAATCGTTGTTTTCTAATATAAATCCTGATAAAGATGGGACTGGAGACAAGTCAACTTTAGTTAAAAGGCGTTCCAATGATTCGGAGTTTTTAGATCTTAATGCTAAGATTGATAAAAGTGGGATTGAAGAGGTCAAAACTTTAAATAGCAATGAACCCACTCTTTTGGATTTCAATGACTTTAATTATGACAGTTGTTCTTTCATTGATTATGTTTCCTTGTTGCAATCCATGTTGAATTCTCCGCATGCTTATAATCAAAATAAAGCTTTTACTAAACATATCGTGGATGCTATGATGAAATCTTTTGAAGAAAAACTTGAGTTGGAAGTTTCTATACCTAGAAAGCTTTATGATGAGTGGGAACCTACTATTAAGATTAAAATTAAAGATTACGAGTGCCATGCTTTGTGTGATTTGGGTGCTAGTGTTTCCACGATTCCAAAAACTTTATGTGATGTGCTAGGTTTCCATGAATTTGATGATTGCTCTTTAAATTTGCATCTTGCGGATTCCACCATGAAGAAACCTATGGGAAGGATTAATGATGTTCTTATTGTTGCAAATAGTAATTATGTGCCCAAAGATTTCATTGTTCTTGATATAGATTGCAATCCTACATGTCCTATTATTCTTGGTAGACCTTTCCTTAGAACGATTGGTGCAATTATTGATATGAAGGAAGGAAATATTAGATTCCAATTTCCATTGAGGAAAGGCATGGAGCACTTTCCTAGAAAGAAAATAAAATTACCTTATGAATCTATTATGAGAGCTACCTATGGATTGCATACCAAAGATGACAATACCTAGATCTATTGCGTTATGCCTAGCTAGGGGTGTTAAACAATAGCGCTTGTTGGGAGGCAACCCAATTTTATTTTTATGCTTTTGTTTTTGCTTCTGTTTTTGAGTGTTTTGCACATTATTACCTCTGTAGTAATTGTGTTTTCTTGTTTAAATTAGTGTTTGAGCCAAGTAAGACCTTTGGGATGGTCTACGGTGTTTGTGATTTGATTTTGCTGAAAAACAGAAACTTTTTCTCTCAGTCCAGGAATTTTGTAAATTCACTGGAACGTGATTTTGATCTGAAATTTTTACACAAGATTGATATACAAATTTCCCTGATTTTCCTAATTTTTCAGAATTTTTGGAGTTACATAAGTATTCGAAGTCTATAGATTTCTACAGACTGTTCTGTTTTAGACAGATTCTGTTTTCTTTGTGTTGTTTGCTTATTTTGATGTATCTATGGGTTGTATCGGGGGGTATGAACCATGAAGAAGTTGGAATAAAGTATATATTACACCAATATAAATAAATAATGAGTTCACAACAGTACCTAAAGTGGTGATTTATTTTTCTTATACTAATGGATCTCATGAGTTTTCTGTTCAGTTTTGTGTTGTGAAGTTTTCAAGTTTTGGGTAAAGATTTGATGGACTATGGAATAAGGAGTGGCAAGAGCCTAAGCTTGGGGATGCCCAAGGCAACCCAAGCCATATTCAAGGATACCAAAGAGCCTCAGCTTGGGGATGCCCCGGAAGGCATCCCCTCTTTCGTCTTCAATCCATCGGTAAATTTACTTGAGGCTATATTTTTATTCACCACATGATATGTGTTTTGCTTGGAGCGTCTTGTATGATATGAGTCTTTTCTTTTTAGTTTGCTACAATCATCCTTGCTGCACACATCTTTTGAGGGGGACACGCATTAATCGTGAATTTATTAGAATACTCTATGTGCTTCACTTATATCTTTTGAGCTAGGCAATGTTGCTCTAGTACTTCACTTATATCTTTTTAGAGCACGGTGGTGTTTTATTTTATAGAAATTATTGAACTCTCGTACCTCACTTATATTATTTTGAGAGTCTTTAAACAGCATGGTAATTGGTTTAGGTTATGAATTTAGTCCTAATATAATGGGCATCCAAGAGGGATATAATAAAAACTTTCATATTAAGTGCATTGGATACTATGAGAAGTTTGATTCCTTGCATATAGTTTTGAGATATAAAGATGGTAATATGAGAGTCATGCTAGTGAGTAATTGTGAATTGGAAGAAATACTTGTGTTAAAGTTTGTGATTCCCGTAGCATGCACGTATGGTGAACCGTTATGTAACGAAGTCGGAGCATGATTTGTTTAATGATTGTCAACCTTTGTGTGAGGGTCGGGAGCGCGCGATGGTTAACTCCTACCAACCTCTCCCCTAGGAGCATGCGTCTAATACTTTTCTTCGATAACTAATAGACTTTTGCAATAAGTATGTGAGTTCTTTATGACTAATGTTGAGTCCATGGATTATACGCACTCTCACCCTTCCACCTTTGCTAGCCTCTCTAGTACCGCGCAACTTTCGCCGATACATTAAACCCACCTTCCTCAAAACAGCCACCATATACTTTCCTCAAAACAGCCACCATACATACCTATTATGGCATTTCCATAGCCATTCCGAGATATATTGCCATGCAACTTCCACCATTCCGTTTTTCATGACACGCACCATCACTTTCATATTGCATATAGAGTCATATTTTGTTCTAGGTATCGAGTTGTAATTTTTGAGTTATAAGTAAATAAAAGTGTGATGATTTTTCATTATTAGAGCATTGTCCCATGATAGAAAAGGATGATGGAAGCTATGACTCCCTCACAAGTTGGGATGAGTCTCCGGACTTTACAAATAATAAAAGAGGCCAGCGAAGCCCAAATAAAAAAAAGAGGCCAAAGATGACCACCAAAATAAATAAAAAAGAAAAAAAATGAGAGGAAGAGAGAAGGGACAATGCTATTATCTTTTTCCACACTTGTGCTTCAAAGTAGCACCATGATCTTCATGATAGAGAGTCTCCTATTTTGTCACTTTCATATAACTAGTGGAATTTTTCATCTTATGCACAACCACTTAGTTTCTTTTTGAGCTTTCATACACTTATAGCTCTAGTGCATTTGTTGCATGGCAATCCCTACTCACTCACATTGATATCTATTGATGGGCATCTCCATAGCCCGTTGATACGCCTAGTTGATGTGAGACTATCTTCTCCTTTTTTCCTCACAACCTCCACCATATTCTATTCCACCTATAGTGCTATATCCATGGCTCACGCTCATGTATTGCGTGAGAGTTGAAAAGGTTTGAGAACATAAAAGGTGTGAAACAATTGCTTGACTTGTCATCGGGGTTGTGCATGATTTAGATACTTTGTGTGGGGAAGATGGAGCATAGCCAGACCATATGATTTTGTAGGGATAACTTTCTAAGGCCATGTTATTTCGAAAGGACGCAATTGCCTTGTTAGTATGCTTGAAGTATTACTGTTTTTATGTCAATATTAGACTTTTGTTTTGAATCTTATGGATCTGAATATTCATGCCACAATAAAGAATATTACATGGATAAATATGTTAGGTAGCATTCCACATCAAAAATTCTGTTTTTATCATTTACCTACTCGAGGACGAGCAAGAATTAAGCTTGGGGATGCTTGATACGTCTCCAACGTATCTATAATTTTTGATTATTCCATGCTATTATATTATCTGTTTTGGATGTTTTATATGCATTAATATGCTATTTTATATTATTTTTGGGACTAACCTATTAATCTAGAGCCTAGTGCTAGTTTCTGTTTTTTCCTTGTTTTTGAGTATTGCAGATAAGGAATATTAAACGGAGTCCAAACGGAATAAAATCTTCAGAATGATTTTTCTTGGACCAGAAGAAACCCAGCAGACTTGGAGACGAAGGCAGGAGACCTGCCGTGGAGTCAGCAGCCACCAGGGCGCGCCCTAGGGGGGGCGCCCCCCTGGCTTGTGGCCCCACGGCAGCCCTCCTAACCCTATTCTTCGGCCTATAAATTCCCAAATATTCCCTGGATACCAAAAAGAGCCACGAAAATACTTTTCCGCCGCCGGAAGCCTCTGTTCCCGTGAGATCCAATCTTGGAGCCTTTTCTGGTAATCTGCCGGAGGGGGATTCGATCACGGAGGGCATCTACATCAACTCCATTGCCCCTCCGATGATGCGTGAGTAGTTTACCACAGACCTTCGGGTCCATAGCTAGTAGCTAGATGGCTTCTTCTCTCTGTTTGTTCTTCAATACCATGTTCTTCATGATCTTCATGGAGATCTATCCGATGTAATACTCTTTTGCAGTGTGTTTGTCGAGATCCGATGAATTGTGGGTTTATGATCAGCTTATCTATGAATATTATTTGAATCTTCTCTGAATTCTTATATGCATGATTTCATATCTTTGCAAGTCTCTTTGAGTTATTGGTTTTGTTTGGCCAACTAGATTGGTAATTCTTGCAATGGGAGAAGTGCTTAGTTTTGGGTTCAATCTTGCGGTGTCCTCTCCCAGTGACAAAGTAGGGGTAGCGAGGCACGTATTTGTATTGTTGCCATCGAGGATAAAAAGATGGGGTTTTCATCATATTTCTTGAGTTTGTCCCTCTACATCATGTCATCTTACCTAATGCGTTACTCTGTTCTTCATGAACTTAATACTCTAGATGCAGGCAGGAGTCGGTCGATGTGTGGAGTAATAGTAGTAGATGCAGAATCGTTTCGGTCTACTTGACACAGACGTGATGCCTATATGCATAATCATTGCCTTGGATATCGTCATAATTATTCGCTTTTCTATCAATTGCTCGACAGTAATTTGTTCACCCACCGTATTATTTTCCTTCATGAGAGAAGCCTCTAGTGAAACCTATGGCCCCGGGTCTATTTTCCATATTATATTTTCAGATCTATAAACCAAAAATACCAAAAATACTTCGCTGCATTATTTTTACTTTTGTTTTACTTTACGTTCTAGCAATCTTTTATATCTATCTCTATCAGATCTCATCCTTGCAAATAACCGTGAAGGGATTGGCAACCCCTTTATAGCGTTGGGTGCAAGTGATTATTTGTGTAGGTACATCTATTGGGGACTTGCTTGTATCTCCTACTGGATTGATACCTTGGTTCTCAATAACTGAGGGAAATACTTATCTACTTTGCTGCATCACCCTTTCCTCTTCAAGGGAAAACCAACGCATGCTCAAGAAGTAGCAGAGCGAAGCTTATGAGTACAACACGAAGGTTGAAGCTGCCAGGAGGGCCGCAAAGTCTGCTCCAAGGTTCTCGATGAGCCATCGCCCAGATTATTATTCATACGGATGGTGATTACCAAGCTAGGCCAAAAGCCTAAGTTCGGGGGAGTACGTATTTCCACCGATATTACATTCATGTTCACACATTTCATTCCAGTTGTCGGTGTTCATACTTTTTCCACTGTATTATCCATGCTTGATTTGTTTTCTCGCTTTCTTCTTGTGTGTTTGAAAAACTTTGAGAAAACCCAAAAACATTTCCTACTTCTTTTTAGTTTTTCTTTCTAGCTTAGTTTAATTGTTGCATTAAAAGAAAACCCAAAAAGATTTCTCACTTCTTCTTTTACTTGTTGGGAGCTTTCCCATGTAAATATTTTTTCTCGTTTTTGCTTTTCTTCTTTATTTGCTTTCTTCAAGAAAAACCAAAAACTCCAAAAATATTTCAGTGTGTTTCTCATCTAGGAGAAGACCACGATGAAAATGATGAGTGGTTCTCATCTGCATTATCGTTTATATCTAACAAAGAACCCATATTACTCTGTCTTCTCCTCTTGAATAAAGTGTCTGCATATTCTGGCTTAGTCCACGACATTCTTGCACTATTATTATTTTCTTATCATTCGGTCGTGCAAGTGAAAGGCAATAATGACGACATTTGATGACTTGACTGTGGCAGAGAAAAGCGGGTATGAACTCAACTTGTTTTTGTTTTTGTAAATATGTTTAACCTAGTATCCCTTGATTCAGCTCATTATGATCAAACATGTTTGCAATGACCATTAGAGATTATAGTTGTTCATGCCATGCTTAAGTAGGTAGGAGTGGATAATGATTTATCTTGGGTGTCAACATTCATTAAAATGGTTATGATGTGGTATGATGATATGGTATCCTCCTCCGAATGTTTCAAGTGGCTTGACTTGGCACATGTTCACGCATGTAGTTGAATCAAAACCAACATAGCCTTCATGATATTTATGTTCATGGTGTCCATATCCTACTCATGCTAGTATTCAATGTTGGTTATATGTAATGCATGTTCATGACAGTCTTTGCTCTCTAGCTGGCCGCTTCTCAATCTAATTGCTAGCCTTCGCCTGTACTAAGCGGGAATACTGCTTGTGCATCAAAACCCTTAAACCAAGTTATGCCAGATGAGTCCACTATATCTACCTATATGCGGTATTACCCTGCCGTTCCAAAGTAAATTTGCATGTGCCACCTCTAAAATTTCAAATAAACATCTGTTTTGTGTGCCTGGACCGCTTATGGAGCGACAGGGGGCGGTCAGTATCTTCCATGCTAAGCGGGTTATTCTCATGACAAGTATTTATTCACTTGTCCTTACACGAGAGGGGCGGTAATAGGGATTCCCAGTCCCGAAATCAAAAATCAAAAATAATTAAACAAAACTCCCCCAGGAATGTTGTTGGTTTGGACAGTACCCATGGATGCGGCTCGCCGTGGAGTGTGATTGTTGGTGGAGGGGGAGTAAACCTTTACTTTTACCGCTTGGGAACCGCCGCTAATTTGTTTAGCATGGAAGATATTGATAACTCTTGGTCGTGACGTTGATAGGAAGGGTGTACCTCCCAAATTATATCTATCTCTAGTTTAAACTTTGAGCTCTGGTACCGCTGCAAATCCATGCTTCCCTCTGCGAAGGGACTATCTATTTACTTTTATGTTGAGTCATCACCCTCTCAAATAAGCGCCAGACCTGAGAGCACTATTGTCATCCTCATGCATTGTGTATAGTTGATGTTGGGTGCAGCATGACTGGATCTTTTCTACCATGAATTACAATGTTCAGTCGCTGCTTGAACTTTGGAGGTGCTCTACATTTATGTTTTGCGGTCTCAGAAAGGGCTAGCGAGATACCACTATTGTCATATTGTATCACGATTGTTTTGACAAAATGTTGGCGCTTGAGATATCTTATTATTGCTCGCTGGTTGCTTATGTTATTGATATGAGTAAATATAATTTTTAAGAGTTATTGTTGACATGTCTAGTCATAATCTTTGCTGAAAACCTGGGTACTACTTAAGCATATATATGTAAACAAGAACAAACGAGTTCATAAAAGTTTTTCTTTATCACTTTCAGTTTATCAACTGAATTGCTTGAGGACAAGCAAAGGTTTAAGCTTGGGGGAGTTGATACGTCTCCAACGTATCTACTTTTCCTCACCCTTACACGAGAGGGGCGGTAATAGGGATTCCCAGTCCCGAAATCAAAAATCAAAAATAATTAAACAAAACTCCCCCAGGAATGTTGTTGGTTTGGACGGTACCCATGGATGCGGCTCGCCGTGGAGTGTGATTGTTGGTGGAGGGGGAGTAAACCTTTACTTTTACCGCTTGGGAACCGCCGCTAATTTGTTTAGCATGGAAGATATTGATAACTCTTGGTCGTGACGTTGATAGGAAGGGTGTACCTCCCAAATTATATCTATCTCTAGTTTAAACTTTGAGCTCTGGTACCGCTGCAAATCCATGCTTCCCTCTGCGAAGGGACTATCTATTTACTTTTATGTTGAGTCATCACCCTCTCAAATAAGCGCCAGACCTGAGAGCACTATTGTCATCCTCATGCATTGTGTATAGTTGATGTTGGGTGCAGCATGACTGGATCTTTTCTACCATGAATTACAATGTTCAGTCGCTGCTTGAACTTTGGAGGTGCTCTACATTTATGTTTTGCGGTCTCAGAAAGGGCTAGCGAGATACCACTATTGTCATATTGTATCACGATTGTTTTGACAAAATGTTGGCGCTTGAGATATCTTATTATTGCTCGCTGGTTGCTTATGTTATTGATATGAGTAAATATAATTTTTAAGAGTTATTGTTGACATGTCTAGTCATAATCTTTGCTGAAAACCTGGGTACTACTTAAGCATATATATGTAAACAAGAACAAACGAGTTCATAAAAGTTTTTCTTTATCACTTTCAGTTTATCAACTGAATTGCTTGAGGACAAGCAAAGGTTTAAGCTTGGGGGAGTTGATACGTCTCCAACGTATCTACTTTTCCTCACCCTTTTGCCCTTGTTTTGGACTCTAATTTGCATGATTTGAATGAAACTAACCCGGACTGACGCTGTTTTCAGCAGAACTACCATGGTGTTGTTTTTGTGCAGAAATAAAAGTTCTCGGAATGGAATGAAACTTTTTGGAGAATTATTTTGGAATAAATAAGAATTATTGGAGCCAAAATCCACCGAAGATGGGGGCCAGGGTGAGCATCACCCACCAAGGCGCGCCAGGCCCCCTGGGCACGCCCTGGTGGGTTGTGCCCACCTCGTGGCCCCACTTGCCCTATCTCCGCCGCTATAAATTCCTAAATTCGGAGAAAAAAATCAAGGAGAAAGAATTATCGCGTTTTACGATATGGAGCCGCCACCACCTCCTGTTCTTCATCGAGAGGCCAGATCTGGAGCCCGTTTGGGGCTCTGGAGAGGGGAATCTTCGGTCTTCGTCATCATCAACCTTTCTCCATCGCCAATTCCATGATGCTCCCCACCAGGAGTGAGTAATTCCTTCGTAGGCTTGCTGGTTGGTGAGGAGTTGGATGAGATTCATCATGTAATCGAGTTAGTTTTGTTAGGGCTTGATCACTAGTACCCATTATGTTCTGAGATTTATGTTGCTATGACTTTGCTATGCCTAATGCTTGTCACTAGGGCCCGAGTGCCATGATTTCAGATCTGAACCGTTTATGTTATCATCTCTATATCCATATTCTTGATCCGATCTTGCCTAGTCATATGCACCTATTACGTGTTATGATCCGTCAAACCCATAGTGACAATATTTGGGATACTTCGCGGTGATGACCGTAGTTTGAGGAGTTCATGTATTCACCATGTGTTAATGCTTTGTTCCGGTTCTCTATTAAAAGGAGGCCTTAATATCCCTTAGTTTCCTTATGGACCCCGCTGCCACGGGAGGGTAGGACAAAAGATGTCATGCAAGTTCTTTTCCATAAGCACGTATGACTACTTACGGAATACATGCCTACATTACATTGATGAATTGAGCTAGTTCTGTATCACCCTAGGTTATGAATGTTACATGACGAATATCATCCAACGAGTTACTGATCCAGTGCCTATGACCTTTCCACTTATTGCTCTTGCTAAGTTACTACTGCTGTTGCTGCTGTTCCAACTGCTACAAAACTATTGCTACTACTGTTACCGCTACTGTTACTATTGCTACTGCTATCAAAACTGTCATATTACTGTGCTACTGATCACTCTGCTGCAGATATTTAATCTACAGGTGTGGTTGAATTGACAACTCAACTGCTAATACTCTCAAGTATTCTTTGGCTCCCCTTGTGTCGAATCTATAAATTTGGTGTCGGAGAAACGACACCTATGGGATCACGTGGATCCCTTTACGGTTCGGCAGGGAGAAAGGCTTGCACAAAGAGCGGATCCAACAAACAATGCGAGGGATTTACCCAGGTTCGGGCCGCTGAGAAGCGTAAAACCCTACTCCCGCTTTAGTATATTGGATGTGTTTAAGCCCTGGTTCTAGGAGCGCTTGTGATGAACAGTACACAGCAGCTACAAATGCAGAACGGGCTCAAAGAAGAAGATCCCCTTGTAGCTACGCCTTGGGCCTCCTTTTATATGTTCGAAGGGGTCACCAACAGTGGCGTATAGTGCATACATGAGGTGTAAAAGTAGCTACAGTGTTATCATACCTAATACTGACGACTTGGGACAAATGCATTTAATGCTCCGTTGAGGTGTCCCTTAGCGTCTTGGGGACGGAAAAAGGGTCCGTCCCATCAGCACCGCTTAAGCCCCTCCAGCGCAGATGCCTGACACGTACCCAGGAGGACAACAGCAAAAAGACAAGCTGGCCGCTGCACTAGAGTGGTGACAGGGTGGCGAAGTCTTGCCGGGTGCGAGCCTTGCCGGTGCTGCGAGCCATCCCGGCAAGACCTTGCTGGGGCTCCAGCCTTCGATCTTCCGATTGTTGACTTGAATACTCCACGATAATCTTTGTATTTGCGTTCAGCTGCCTCCCGGCAGGCCTTGCCGCGGGTATGGCTACAACTGTCCGTGCACAAGTATGGGGTACTAAAGGACCCAAACTTTAGTACACCGAGAGGAGCCCCCGGGCCTAGGCCATACACGGGTGCGAGGCGTTGTTGGGCTAGGCCCAAACAGTGCACGGGCACGCGTGGCAGGAGTTAACCGCTGTAATCATTCCGTTTACTGCGCCCCCACTACGCGCGTTGAATGCGCGACGTGGGAGAAGTGGGCGGAGCGGCCGTTACAGCCGCGCGCCCGCAAAAGCGCTATTATATTGACTAGTAAAGAGGCTGCCCCGCGCCTTTCCCATAAAAAGGAATCCGCAGAGGCGCTGCTCATTTACCTCCTGTCTTTTCCAATCTGGGAACCGCCGTCGTCTTCTTCCTCGAGCCCAAAACAGAGCCCCTTCACCCATCCATTGCCGCCGCGCCCTCCTCGTCCTCGGCCTCCGCCCCCATAGCCACCATGCCGCCCAAGACGAGCAAGGGCAAGGAGGTGGAAGCCGCCGTCCCGGAGAGCAAGATGGCGAAGATGCGGAAGGAGCACGTCGTCTTCCCTCCGGCGCTCGACGCGAGCACACTGAGGGAGCGGTACCAGTGCATGTGGGCGAAGGAGACAACGGCACATCCTGCAACTCTCATGAGCCCAGGTTCTTCGAGGGGTGGCCCAAACAAGTATCACTTCTTTGCCGATTACTTTTACTGTGGACTCTGCCCCCCCGTTCTCCGATTTTTTCAACGACATCATGCTCACATATGGCTTCCAACTCTTGGATTTCACGCCAAATGCCGTGACGTGTATGTCAGTTTTCGCTCATCTTTGCGAAAACTTTGCCGGAGTAGTCCCTAGCACAACCCTTTTCTGCCATTACTTCATTCCCCGCATCCAAAAGGGTGAGGCCCTTTCTGGTTCCATTGCTTGGATCCCACGGCCAGGAAGCAAGGAAGTATACCCAGACGGGGCCTACCGCGAGAAGTGGGATGAATGGCGGGCCAAGTGGTGCTGGATTCAAGAGACAAAGGTCCAGTCCTTCTGCTCGCCGCGACAAACGAAGATAGTGCGCGGCAACGACTAGAGCGCCCTCGATCCCGACGATGAGAAGCTCACAGTCGCAACTACCAGGATTCATCGCCTCAGAGCTGCCGGGCTCACAATAGAGATGATAGGCGCCGATTTCCTTCGCCGGCGCATCGCTCCTTTGCAAAATAAAGGGAGGCCAGCTTGGGAATTCCGGAACACGGCAGACATCATGAGGCTGCGCCCTGGGCTGAACAATAATTTGACGTTCCTGCAGCATGCAGCTCTCTGCCAGAAACTCTTTAGGACTGATGTGGTAGGTAGGCTGCCGGCAGGCATAGTCCCTTTGTGCAATAACTCCGCTCTGGCCTCAATCATCGCCATGACGCCAACGTTTGACGCTCACAGCCTTGACGGGACCTGGATTGAGCCATCCGCAGAGCAGGCACATCTATTCTTTGATAACCTATCAGAGAGGGCCATCCACACGGAAGAAAACCTTGTCCGCCCCACCACTGATGAAGAGGTGGCGTACATCGCCAGTAGGGCAGAGGAGGCAAATCTTGCCGTGGAGGCCGGCAGCGCTGGCTTCATGGAAGGGGAAACCAGCGAAGGCGAAGTGCTGTCGGGGGAAAATCTTGCCGGGCAGGGCGAGGTTGCCGGGAAGCAGAGCAGCACTGCTGCCGGGGGCACATCTGTTGCAGACATAGCTGAGGAGGAACTACACGAGGAGCCCCCAGCTCTCGAGCCGAGGAAGAGGCGTGCTCTTTGAAAAGTCACCTCCGGTGCCTCTACCCGCCAGCCTTCCTCGAGCGGTGAAGCCTCCGGAAAAGGGGTTGCCGGCAAAGCTACGCAGCAACCCGCCACAGCTAAGCGACCCAGGACTGATCCTTCCCCTCCTCCCCCAGACGCCGCGGCGGAAGTCAACTTCGACCTCTCTGCCTTTAGCTCCGAAGAAGAAGAGTAAGGGCCCCGTCACATCCTCTAGCTTTCGAATTTCTGATTTTGTTTACCTGATTTGTCTTGCTTTGGCTCGCTTCTGCAGAGATGACACAGAAACATTGGCACAAAGGGTAGCGAAGAGGGCAAAGACTTCGACGGGTGATGAACCGCCGGCAAGCACCTCAGGTGCGCCAGAGACGATCAACATCAGCCCGGAGTCAAGCCCACAACGCAATCCTCAACACAGCCCCCGGCGCAGCCCCCGGCGTGAGTCCGTTACTCACTTTCCGCTGGCAAGTGCCGGGGTGTGTATCTTTACTGCTGACATCTCCGGGCGTGCAGGAGTGGAGCGGCAACAAGGAGTACCAACGGGAGCCGTCCCTGATGCGCCGCCCAGAGATGAGTCTTCGGCAAGCGAACTTTACCGTGATGAAGAGGAGCCGGCAAGCACAGGCACCGGCAACCTTTCTCAGCAGCTCGACACAGGTAAACCGCTCGCCTCAGAGTACTTGTCACTTTGCCTTTCTTTTTGTCTTCTTGAACTTCCTCCTCAGCTGTATTTTGCTTGTTCTCTTGACCCCTAGATCTTCCCTCGATTGAGCACATGGACGTTGACGCTGTTATCGAGGAGACCGCCAGCGACGCTGCCGCTGAAGCCGGCAGGGTTGCCGCTGAAGAGGCCGCCAAGAACGCTGCTGCCGAGGCCGCCAAGAACGCCGCCGCTGAGGCCGCCAAGGACGCTGCCGCTGAAGCCGCCAAGGCCGCACAAGGAGAGACCGCCAAGGAGTCTGCTGAGAGGGCCGGTGAGGAGGCCAGTGACCGTATTGACGGCATCCCTGCCGCAGGAGCGCCAGGCTCTACGCCGGCCACGGAGTCCCCAGCTGCCGGGGAAGCGGCTGTTGAAGACCAGCCGTCAACATCCGAAACCCCCTCGTCGAGCAAGTACCTCAAGATTGGCGATAACTTGTTCGTTAGCATTCCAGGCACGGCAAACACTAGGGCGCCAACTGAAGGGGAATTGCTAAGTGGGCATTGGAGCTTGGGCCTCTAAATCTAAAATATGTGCCCCGCACGGCTGTCAAGTCTCAAGCCTTGGTGGACTTTATTAATGACTGGACAGAGTGTCAGTCGCCCGAGGAGAAGCCGGATAACACATACTGGACAATTCACTTTGATGGATCCAGACAATTGGAAGGATCAGGGGCTGGAGTTGTCTTAACTTCCCCTAGAGGTGACAAGTTTTGTTATGTGTTAAGGTTGATGTTTCCCTGTACTAACAATGCAGCTGAGTATGAGGCTTTACTCCACGGCCTCCGTGTAGCTAAGGAGATGAACCTGAGCCGGGTTAGATGTCTTGGCGACTCAGACCTCGTGGCTCAGCAAGTTTCAGGCACATGGGATTCTATGGACCCACGGATGGCGGCTTATCGTCAGGCAGTGGATATCATTGCTGGTCACTTCAAGGGTTATCAGGTGGATCATATTGACCGTCGCAAGAATGAGGCGGCTGATGCATTATCAAGACTTGGCTCTCAGCGTAAGCCGGTGCCGCCTAACGTTTTCTTGGATGTGCTATATCACCCGTCAGTTAAGCTACCTTCAGAGGAGGACCTGGCTATACCTGACCCGGAGGGGCAGCTGGTGGCGGCTCTGCATGCTATCCCTGACTGGACGTTGCCTTACCTAGCGTACTTGACTTGCGGCGAGTTACCCGAGGATGAGACCTTGGCAAGGCAAATCATAAGGCGATCTAAGTCCATGACGATCGTCAATGGCGAGTTACATAAGCGCAGCGTCACCGGCGTTTTTCAACGTTGTGTTTCACCTGAAGAAGGTAAGGAAATCTTAAAATGAGATTCACGCTGGCGATTGTGGTCATCACGCCGGCTCAAAATCTCTGGTGGCCAAGGCTTTTCGGCATGGTTTCTTCTGGCTGACGGCTCATAAGGACGCAGAAGACTTGGTTCTCAAGTGCGATGGATGTCAGAAGTTCGGGCGACGTGCTCACGTGCCGGCTCAGGAGTTGCATTTGGTGTTATCCTCTCTTCTTCCTCCTCGTGTCGTCCGTCTCCCAGCTCCGCCGCCGCGCGCGCTCCGTCGCCTAGTAGCCTCTGCTCCCCCGGCCACTCGGTCAGAAGGATCATCTCTCCCGGCCTCGCCGCGGAGGACGTCGTCCCCGGCCCGGGAGACACCGCGGTACGTGCGGCAACTCTCTGCCTCTGCCTTGCGCGGGATGTGTTTGACAGAATGTCTGACCGGATATGTTCGTCAAATTTGTTGGAGAAACGATGGATTTCGATGCTTCGTCCGGTGAGGAGTATGGACCGACGCAACTTGATGAACTGATTCAAGAAGAGTTCTTCGATTCGTCGGATTCGGACGAAGAAGTGGACATGATCATGCTCATTAGCATGAAAGAGGAAATGGACCGGCAAGTGGAGCATATTCTCAATTTCAAGGGCCCAATCAAAGAGAGAAGAGTCATCAACCGGGATAGGGTATCCGGAGCAAAGCTATTGCAGAAGGATTACTTTGATCCGAACCCAAGATTCCCGGATGATCCATGGTTTCGTCGTCGCTTTCGCATGCGAAAACCATTGTTTTTGCGCATTGTGGAGGTAGTGGAAGGAGATGATGACTACTTCAGGCTCACAAGGGATTGCTGCAGTCAACTCTCTTTCTCTGTCAAGCAGAAGTGCACGCCTGCTATGAGGATGCTTGCACTTGGTACTGTGGCAGATGCCGTTGGTGAGATGGTCAGGATGGGGGAGAGTACATGCCTGAAAACTACTGTCAAGTTTGCCCGTGCTATGGTGTAGGTGTTTGGAGCAGAGTATCTGAGAGAGCCAAATGCACAGGACACACAGAAGTTGTTGGCTATTGGAGAGGCCAGAGAGTTTCCAGGAATGCTCGGATCAATTGATTGCATGCATTGGCAATGGAAGAACTGCCCCAAAGATTTACAAGGAATGTATTAAGGTCACAAAAAAGAGGCCACCATCATTGTTGGGGATATAACCCCGTGGTAAGACCCGCCCAGCAGGGGCCGGGTCATACCTGGCGGCTCATAAGCAAGACCCTTAAGGTGGGCCGGAAGATGAAGGCCAGGCCGCATGGCGGCTTATCAGGCAGGCCAAGACGAAGGCCCAGAGACAGAAGATGGTGTGAGACCCGGGCGGTTGAGCCGCCCGGAGACGGTTTGCCCAAGATGGCAAGGCGGCTTAGAGGCAGGATAAACTACGTTGTGTGAGTCGGTTTGGGACTCGTGTAACCCAGGGCCTTGACCTCCTATATAATGGCGAGACCCTGGGGCGGCTTAGACAAGAAACCAATCAATCGAGAACTAGGTCAAGCGAATCCGCTCCCTTGTAATCGATACTCCAATCAATACAGCACAAGCAGGACGTAGGCTTTTACCTCTTCTCGAGGGGCCGAACCTGGGTAAACTCGTGTCTCTCGTCTCAACCAACCCCTTTGAGTCCACCGTCTTAGCGATGGCCTCAAACCTAAGTCTTCGGACATCTGCCATGACAAAACCACGACAGTTGGCGCCCACCGTGGGGCTAGCGCTCGGTGGTGTTGAGTTCTCAAAGGGCTCTCTCCCAGGATCGAGGGGTACGCTGTTGGCAGGATGACCAAGAGTCGCCGCGGCCGGCTCTACATCGATGACACCGGCTGGGGCCCCGAGGCCGACTCCATTGAGTACGGGTTCCGGGTCCCCTTCAGCGGAATCCACATCTTCATTGGCAAGATCGGCGGATCTGAACCCGGGCCGGACATCTGCATCGACATCGTCGAGCCAGACCGGCGCAAGCAACCCGCCCGACGCGTGCGACCCGCCCGCGTTAACCCGGGCAGGAAGCATGTCTTCGTCGGCTTCACGCAGGGCATGGAGCTTGAAGGTTCTATGTTGCGGGAAGATACCCTCATCTGCTCAGAGGATGGATCCTCGAGCGGAGAGACGGAGTCAATCTATCAGCTTCACAATGGTGGGTTTGGGGGCTACATCGAGCATTACCCCGAGTCAGAATATCATGAGCCGGAGGAATATGAGCCGCCGAACCGCGCTGCCGTCTTCATGGCGGGTTCAGCGCCGGCCCCCAGTAGCACAGTCGCCGGTGCAACCGGGTCTGGAGCTGGCTGGCCGTCGGCTCAAGTTCTTCTGGATCTGATGAATGAGCTTACAACCCTGATGGAAACCGAGGTCACTGCTGAAAACCAAGAGGCCCGCAACGCGGAGATCACGAGGTTGAAGAACCAGATGGCCGGGGTCCAACAGGAAATCAACGCGCTGAAGGCCCAGATGGATGCTGAGGGGGAGCGCCTTAGGGCGAATGCTTTCCACCTTGAGCTAGAGCAGTAGTCTGCAGCGGCGGTTCATCGGATGAGGCATCAATCCCACCTGCCGGATCAATATGAAGCCAGAAATCTTTTTAACACGCCAGGGACGGGACGGAATGTGCCTTTGACCGTAACCCGGATGGCGGAAGTACCTGGAAGCCGGGCGGCGGTTCAGCATCCGCAGCCAGACCCGCCCCGACGGAACCAAAACCCGCCACAATTTTTTCCGACGCCACCGGGTCATTATTCTAACCCGGCGGAGAACATGGTGGCAGCGGCCACCAGGCTTGATACAATTCCCATCCCCAACGAGACGCCTTTTGCAGAGGAGGTGCGGAACGCTATTGGATACCTACGGACGGCGGTGGCCCAGCAGGAGAAATACACTTATAGCCGGAGTCGCGTGCATTCAACCCCCATCCCCAGCCACAGCTACAGCCGGCGCTATGAGTCACCAGCGGTTTCTAGTAGTGAACGACATCGAAACCCACGGACGGCGGCTCTGGATGCTCAGGCGCTAGTGGATCGAGCAAGGGCACAACGAGAAGCGGCGGCTCTGGCGGTGGCGGCGGCTCATCAGGAACCCACAGTTGCACCTTCTGTCTCAGTAGGGGCAGGATTAACCTCCAGGGCTGTGGGAGTGCCGTGTTTAGCGCCGGCTCTACGGAACGAGCGTCTGCCGAAGGATTTCAAAGGTCCTCGCAAGGTGCCCAATTATACTGCTGACCTACCTCCAGAGGCTTGGATCGAAAGCTATGAGCTGGCCATGGAGATGTTAGACGTTAGTGACGCAGTATGTGCCAAATATTTTATCATGATGCTGGAAGGGCCGGCTCGCACGTGGTTGAAGGGCTTGCCACCCAACACCATTAATTCCTGGTCTGAATTAAAGGCGAAATTCATCAAAAATTTCCAAGGAACGTGCAAGCAGCCCATGACGATTGTGGATCTGGACCATTGCGTGCAGCGTGATGACGAGTCGGCTCATCACTGGGTCCGGCGGGTCTCAACCATCATCCACTCTTCTGAACAGATTACGGCGGCTCAAGCAATTTTGATTCTGGAGAAGAATTGCCATTTCACACCACTGGAGCAGAAGCTTGGCCGGCTCAAGCGCACGTGCCAGGATATGGGGGAGCTCATGGCGGCTCTCACCAAGTATGCAGACTCCGATAACACGAAGGATCCTGGCTCCGATGATGAGAAATCGGGTCAGGGTAAGAAAACAACAATGGCAAGGGTCAACAGCAAAACGCGGCTGGAAATAGCAACCCGGGCAAGCGGAAGAACCCGGACGGCGGGTCAGAATTGGTGGCGAACACCAGCGCTAGGAACAATCGTGCGAAGGGCAATGGGAATTTCAGGCCACCCTTTAACAAGGGTAAAGCTCCTTTCAATCTGGAAGAGATGCTTAATAAACCTTGTCCAGAGCACAGCCGGCCTGATAAGCCGGCATGCCATACATGGAGGGATTGCAGTGTTATGCGGCAGTTTCGGGATTACAGCCTTCAACAGCATCGTAATAACGGTAATGGTCCGTCAGGCGGCTCAGGGCCGGGCGGGTCAGGAGCCGGCTTTGGTGCTGGCGGCTCAGGATCCGGTTACCAGGGTCAAGGTAACCATGGAGGTCATAATCAAGAGTCTGGCGGTGGAAGCCAACAGCAGCAGCGCAGTGGCTAAAGCCACTCGAATCCAAGCAAAGGGGCAGCCCGGGATTTGAACCCACAAACCTTTGAATGTGTGCACGGGCTGTTACCAGTTGAGCCACACCTGTGTTCGTCAATGGCGAGTTACCCGAGGGCGAGACCTTGGCAAGGCAAATCAGCAGGCGATCTAAATCCATGACTATCATCAATGGCGAGTTACACAAGCGCAGTGTCACTGGTGTTTTCCAGCGTTGCGTTTCTCCTGAAGAGGGTAAGGAGATCTTAAATGAAATTCACGCCGGTGGCGGTGGATAAGTTTACCAAGTGGGTTGAGGCTGAGCCGGTCGGCAAGTGTGACGCGGCTACGGCGGTTCAGTTTGTTAAAAAATTGATCTACCATTTTGGTTACCCTCACAGTATCATCACGGACAATGGCACAAACATATCCAAGGGGGCTATGCAGGCGTTCTGTGAAAGTGAGCACATCCGGCTTGACGTTTCTGCAGTTG
Source organism: Elymus sibiricus (assembly GCA_039707655.1). NCBI lineage: Eukaryota > Viridiplantae > Streptophyta > Magnoliopsida > Poales > Poaceae > Elymus > Elymus sibiricus. Next base: position 133,728,998 of record CM077669.1, read on the forward strand.
CTCATCCACAATCCAATGGTCAGGCAGAGCATGCTAACCAGGAGATCTTGAGAGGCATCAAGCCCCGGCTTATGGTTCCTTTACAGCGAATGCCGGGTTGTTGGGTAGAAGAGTTACCATCAGTTTTATGGAGCATCAGAACTACTCCCAACATGTCAACATGCTATACGCCTTTCTTCATGGTTTATGGCGCAAAAGCCGTGTTGCCAAGTGATATACGTCATGACTCGCCGAGGGTGGCGGCTTACGTTGAGACAGATAATGAGACAGCGCGTCAGGACGCGTTAGATGCTTTGGATGAAGAGCGTGATTTGGCGGCGGCTCGATCGGCGATTTATCAGCAAGACCTACGTCGCTATCATAGCCGCAGAGTTAAGACCCGGACGTTTCAGGAAGGAGACTTGGTGTTGCGTCTGATTCAAGATCAGACGGATGCGCACAAGCTCTCTCCCCCATGGGAAGGACCCTTTGTGATCAGCAGAAATCTCAACAATGGGTCATATTATCTCATTGACGTACGAGACGAGTCACGCACTTCTGGGCAGGAGACCCACCGGCCGTGGAATATCGCTCATCTGCGGCCTTACTATACTTGAGTCATCGACTCTCATCATTGTACATCATCATTGTATATATCACATATATATATATATAATAAAGTTGGCATCCCTTCAAGCCGGGGCCTCTGCCGTTTTCTGTATCTCAGATTATGCAAAAGTGGATACAACCATAAGGTCACTTGGGGGCTTCTAACCCGCCAGGGTTCAGCTTACACACCCTCTTGATCGGCTCTTCAGCCACTGTAAGGCCGGGTCATATACCCAAAAAGTTGACTCCGTCAACAAGGTCATTTGGGGGCTTCCAACCCGCTGGGTTTAGCTTACACACCCTCTTGATCGGCTCTTCAGCCACCGCAAGTTCGAGTTAAACCTGCCTGTATGCTGCTGCTGCTCCGCTAGGTGACCCGCCAAACTCTTACCAGTTAATCTCGATTAGAGACCCTGAGCTGTTCAAAGTATTTGACAGTCACTCTCTCTAGAGACCCTGTACTGGTCAAGGTTAAACCGGTGGCTCCTGTCACGTGAGGGCCGGCTTACAGAAAGCGAGGATAAACTCACCCATCTGCTGCCGACTCTCCGCTATGTGGCCCGTTCGTACTCTTAAACAGTTACTCATTTAAAGACCCTGCACTGTTTAAGGTTCAAACAACGGATTTATGTCACATGAGAGGTAGCTTATGGGCCCTGGGGGTACTCATGCCCTGCTGCGTCTCTCTCTGGTTCGTTACGCTCTTATCAGTTAATCTCGCCTAGAGACCCTGAGCCGCTCAAAGCAATTGACGGTCACTCTCACTAGAGACCCTATACTGTTGAGAGTTCAAGTAGCGAATCCACCCAAAAGAACCGGCATATGAGTTTTCAACAAAAAGAAAGCAAGATTATACGAGATTTAACATCTCCGGGGCGTGCTTTTTCAAGCCGCCCTTACAGCAATACAGAGCATATTCTGTCTTGTTTGTTTTTGCAGGGTTTATCTCCTAAGATGAGCCACCGTGAAATATGACGAAAAGATGATTGTGCACACAAGACAGATAAAAGTGCATCAAGTTGTGCAAAGATTTATACGTGCGCAATGGCACGGCTCAGGCAATCAAGTTTTTCTACCCCTATTACAAAACTCCCCAGGGAGCACAAAATACAACGGACTTAAAGTTTCGGTACAACTTCCTGTTTCGGCGGCTCAGAAAGCCGGGTTATCAGTTTCAGAAGCAAGTGTTCAGCTCGATGGCGGGTCATCCTGCGCCGGGTCTTCGACCTCTTCGATCTGAAGATTGTCCACATCCCAGTTGCAGTTTGTTAAAGCTTCAAACTGAGCCTCGTCAAAGAGGGGGGACGGGTCAATTTCAGGGGCAAAGAGTTGCTTACGGCGTGCAGGAGTTAGGTCCCTGGCTTCAAAAGTTGGGCAGCGCACTCATTTGCTGTCCTCGCCGTAAGCCGCCTGGTACGTAGTCAGATCAACTTCATCAGCTAATGTTGATGCGAGTACTCTGGAGGCCTTCATACACTTGGCATAGTCAGCTTCTGTGAAATCTGAGCCGTCATCTTTCTTGGACGGAAAGCCATCCATCATCTCTTCTGTAGTCAGTTCAGGGGCAAAGGCCAAAGACCGGCTTAGCACGGCCATTGCTCCCTTCCTGACGGCTGATCGTTTGAGCTCTTCGATTTGCTTAGGCAGAGTTGATAAGAGTTCTATCACTCCCTTCATAAATTTGGGGATGCTTTTCTCAGTCAACATCGCCTTGATGGTGCAAAGGGTCCCGCAGTAGAGCTGTTCTATCAAGGTATATACTACTTTAAGCTTCAACAAGCTGTCAGAAGATAGCTGGCGGCTTCTTTGACCTGCAAGGAAAGACTAGGCGTTATAAGCCGCCTGCACAATTTTTTCAAGCAAGGCAAGGAAATTTTATAAGTCTTCAATACTTACCAAAGATAGCAGAAGTCATCCTGGATATATGGCGCTTCAGGGTTTGTAGCTCCTCTGATACAAGCTTAAGCCGTTTGTCAGCTTCATCTGCGCGCTTTGACAGGGCGGCTTGCTCAGATTCAGCAGTCTTCTGGAAGGCAGCAAAATCAGCCTGAACCTTCTCAAGTTCTTTGACGGCAATCCGCCATTTTTCTTCCGCCTAAGACCGGGCGGTTTGTTGCGAAGCAAGGCTTTCTTTTACGCCGGTCAGATTACACTCGACCGCGTCCAAGGCTTCCTGTATTGCACAAAAACAAAACAGTTCAGGAGGTTTACGTCGCTAGGATGAGATGTTGGTAGATGATTGATGAAGCTGTTATGCTACGAGTCTCATGCAGATTGCAAGCAATATACTTGACACTTGGGGGCTAATGTCTGTTTTTTTCTCTCCAAGTCTACAATGAAGTCCCGGCTCATCTTCGTAAAGTTAAGCCGGCACTTGGGGGCTACACACGGCGCTTTCCAAGTCTACAATGAAGTCCCGGCTCATCTTCGTAAAGTTAAGCCGGCACTTGGGGGCTACACACGGCGCTTTCCAAGTCTACAATGAAGTTCCGGCTCCTCTTCGTAAAGATGAGCCGGCACTTGGGGGTTACAATCGGCGCTTTGTCAAGCAATGAAGATTTTCCGGTTCATTTTAGCAGTGTAGCTCCGGCTCATCATAACTATAATGACCCGGACTTGGGGGCTACAATTGGATCAAACTTGTCAACTCAGTACCGGCTTACTATCTATACTAACCCGATACTTGGGGGCTACAGGCTAAGCTATTTGGAGTATGACAAAGATTGGAAGACCCGGTCTACTATTTGCAATATTAAACCAGCTCTTGGGGGCTACATAAGGGTATAAGGAAAAGCAAGAGAAGAGTACCTCATATTTTTTCTTCATCAGACCAACAAGTTTGAGCTCCATGTTCCGGCTTGTGGAGAGGCGGTTCAGATAACCAGCATGTAACTCATCTGCAGTTAGCTTCTCCAACACAGGGAATTCAAAATCAAGTTTTTCAGGCGAGGAAGCTTCAGCCTTACTGGTGTGTTTTGTCATTACATGAGGCTCGGGAGATTGATAACCCGTCCCAGTGATGATAACGTCTGGAAGAACTGTGTCTTCGACGGCTGTTGAAGGACTGGGTGGCTTAGGATCGGCCCTTGGAGGACTTTCAGTTGCCATGTCATGATCAGCCGGCTCAGAGGGCTGATGTGTATCTTCAGGCGCATCTTTCATAACGTCAGTGGGCTCAGCATGAGTTGAAGGGGAGTCCGGCTTAGCTATCTCCGGCTCTTGGGCAGTAGGAGCAGTGGTAGACCCGCCGGTCTTCCTTCGTTTTGCTTGGGCCCTGGAAAACAGAAAAGATTATTACATAAAAGACAAGGATGGTAAAAAGGTATGATGCAGATACAAAGGTGCGCACTCAGGGTTGATCTTCAGAGGAGGTAGGTTGGTTGTAGTAGAGTCGCCAGATGAAGGAGGCGTCTCCTAAAAGAAGGTTAAGACGATGAAAGCTGAGTAAGGTTACAATGAAAGAACTAAAAACTGGACTTAGTTAAAAAAGAGTACCTCAGCCGGCCGTTTCCGCGGAGCCGGAGAATTTGATAAGCCGGCCAAAAGCTCTTCAGAGCCGGTGCTCCGGGTCTGACGTCGGGAGTTGTGTTGTTGCTTTTTCAAAAGAAAATTGGGGTCTAAATAAGCAAGAGGATGAGAAAATGAGACTTTCCGGATGACCCGCCGTATTTTCTCTGGTAGAAAGTTTTCTGAGTCAGAGGAAATGTAGGTTACCTCAGGGGCGTCTGCATGGCTTGTTTCCGTTTCCTCCTGCGAATAATTGTTGTTAATAAGTTGCATAAAGAGACGGCCAAGGGAGTCAAGTTCTACCTCTGAGTCGTCAAGCTCAGGCGGTTCTTGAGCGGCAGTTTTCTTCTTTTGGGCGCGGGTTTTACCCGCCTTAGGCTTCCTCACAGGAGGGTTATACTTCTTCTTCCAGAAAGAAGAGCCGGCCTGCGCATAAGCCGCCAACAAGATTAAAAGGAGCAAGGTAAAATGTCAAGACAAGAATGACCAATTTTGTGGGAAAAGATTTCTTACAGCTGGAGTCGGGTTCTTGACACAGAACGGTTTCAGCCCAACTTTGTTGCAAACCGCTTGTTTTTCGCCAAGAAGTGTTTTGACGGAGGAGTTGATGTCTTGTTCTGTCAGAGGGGTGGTGTTGAAGCAGAGAGTGTCATTGGGTTCACCCGTGAACTGGTGCATGAGCCGGTCACGCCGGCTCAGTGGCAAGATCTTCCAGCTAACCCAACAGCGAGTTAAGTCGACGCCCGTCAAGCCGTTGGCCATTAAGGCCCTGATCTTCGCGAAAGCCGGAGCATACTTCACTCGCTCTGCGGCGGACATCCGGTCTAGGAGATCTCCAGTGTTGCAAAGCCGGGTAGGATGATAACCCGACAGCGGATTTTCTTCTTTGGGAGAAGTGTCTTTGTAGTAAAACCAAGTTTTGTTCCTATCCTTGGGGTGACTTGGTAAGATAGCTGCTGGATAGGGCAAGTCTCTCCGTCTCTGGATAGAAACGCCACCAAGCTCCAAACTTGGTCCAGCCGCTACTTCAGTTTGGCGGTTGACGTAGTAGTAATCACGGAAGAGGTCAACAGACGGCTCTTCTTGCAGGTAAACTTCACATAAGACTTGAAACTGACACATATTGGTGACAGAGTTTGGGCCTATGTCTTGAGGGTGAAGCTTGAAAAAGTGAAGAACGTCCCGGAAGAATTTTGACCCGGGCGGGCTAAACCCACGAAGGAGGTGATCAGTGAATATGACAACTTCTCCTTCCTTAGGAGTAGGTCTTATCTCTGGCCCGGGAACCCGCCAATGTATAACTTCCTGAGCCGGCAGGATACCCGATTCTACAAAGTCGAGCAGAAGTTGCTCGGTGACTCCGGAGCCGACCCAATCGCAGGATGAAGGAGCTCTTGACATGCTGGCGGGTTAAACTGTAAGAAAGTGCAGAAGGTGGCGGGTTAGAAATACCAGATAACTAAGGCAGCCATGATCAGCGTTAAACCGCCGATGCGTTTTATCAAGAGAACCGGCAATGCAATGGCGGATTAAGTGGACAAGGCAATGCTGAGAATATTGTAAATGGGGATAAAACAGGTTTCACACATTGCAACCGTGACTGCAAGATCTACAGATGAAGATAAATGAAAATCTATTCAAAACCTAAAAAGGGGGGAAGTGGAAGAACAGGCGGACAGCATGTGGATGTGATTGCTATGCAGATCCAAAGCAAGTGGGCATTGGCATTAAAAGGGCAACCGCAATGGATAGACAAGTAATATAAGATTCAAGGGGCCATTTACAGTCTATATTACGAAGAACATCGAAGAACACTAGAGGAACCCGATGAACTCGGGGGACCCTAATGGAGATGACTCCAGATTCAATGGGAGCTGAGAATAGTACCTCGCGGATGCGGACGGGCTGGCGAAGTTCTGGTCCATGTCAGGTCGATGCAGCGGTCGGCGTTGGGGACGACGGCGAGGCCTGGTCAGGTGCGGCGGAGCTCCGGAGGCGCGGCTGTTGGAAGGAGGAAGAAGAAGACGTGGCAGCAGAGAGAGGAAAGGGGGCCCCTTCGTATCCCTATTTATGAGATGGGATGGCAACAGTGCGCGCGAGAATCAAGGAAGCACAGTGATGATTGACCAAAGAGGGCGCCTCGATTTTCGGACCGACCATTCAATAAGAGGATCCGTTGCAAACGTCACAGAATCTTTTTAGCATATTCGACGTGACGTCACGGCGGGTTATGAGTTTTCTTTTTCAGGTGACAAAAGGTGAGACTCGCCGCCGGATGAGTTTGAAGATTGACATGAGCAGGCTCAAATCAACCTGGGGCCTAATGTTGGGGATATAACCCCGTGGTAAGACCCGCCCAGGAGGGGCCGGGTCATACCTGGCGGCTCATAAGCAAGACCCTTAAGGTGGGCCGGAAGTAGAAGGCCAGGCCGCATGGCGGCTTATCAGCCGGGCCAAGACGAAGGCCCAGAGACAGAAGATGGTGTGAGACCCGGGCGGTTGAGCCGCCCGGAGATGGTTTGCCCAAGATGGCAAGGCGGCTTAGAGGCAGGATAAACTACGTTGTGTGAGTCGGTTTGGGACTCGTGTAACCCAGGGCCTTGACCTCCTATATAAAGGCGAGACCCTGGGGTGGCTTAGACAAGAAACCAATCAATCGAGAACTAGGTCAAGCGAATCCGCTCCCTTGTAATCGATACTCCAATCAATACAGCACAAGCAGGACGTAGGCTTTTACCTCTTCTCGAGGGGCCGAACCTGGGTAAACTCGTGTCTCTCGTCTCGACCAACCCCTTTGAGTCCACCGTCTTAGCGATGGCCTCGAACCTAAGTCGTCGGACATCTGCCGTGACAAAACCACGACACGTGAGCACCAGACCGCAAACGGCCAGGTAATTGGGATCATACGCAACTCCTGAGCCGGCACGTCAGCACGTCGCCCGAACTTCTGATATCCATCGCACTTGAGAACCAAGTCTTCTGTGTCCTTATGAGCCGTCAACCAGAAGAAACCATGCCGAAAAGCCTTGGCCACCAGAGATTTTGAGCCGGCGTGATGACCACAATCGCCAGCGTGAATCTCATTTAAGATTTCCTTACCTTCTTCCGGTGAAACACAACATTGACAAACGCCGGTGACGCTGCGCTTATGTAAATCGCCATTGACGATCGTCATGGACTTAGATCGCCTGATGATTTGCCTTGCTAAGGTCTCGTCCTTGGGTAACTCACCGCAAGTCAAGTACGCTAGGTAAGGCAACGTCCAGTCAGGGATAGCATGCAGAGCCGCCACCAGCTGCCCCTCCGGGTCAGGTATAGCCAGGTCCTCCTCTGAAGGTAGCTTAACTGACGGGTGATATAGCACATCCAAGAAAACGTTAGGCGGCACCGGCTTACGCTGAGAGCCAAGTCTTGATAATGCATCAGCCGCCTCGTTCTTGCGACGGTCAATATGATCCACCTGATAACCCTTGAAGTGACCAGCAATGATATCCACCGCCTGACGATAAGCCGCCATCCGTGGGTCCTTGGAATCCCATGTGCCTGAAACTTGCTGAGCCACGACGTCTGAGTCGCCAAGACATCTAACCCGGCTCAGGTTCATCTCCTTAGCTACACGGAGGCCGTGGAGTAAAGCCTCATACTCAGCTGCATTGTTAGTACAGGGAAACATCAACCTTAACACATAACAAAACTTGTCACCTCTAGGGGAAGTTAAGACAACTCCAGCCCCTGATCCTTCCAATTGTCTGGATCCATCAAAGTGAATTGTCCAGTATGTGTTATCCGGCTTCTCCTCGGGCGACTGACACTCTGTCCAGTCGTTAATAAAGTCCACCAAGGCTTGATACTTGACAGCCGTGCGGGGCACATATTTTAGATTTAGAGGCCCAAGCTCCAATGCCCACTTAGCAATCCTGCCAGTAGCCCCCAAGTGCCGGCTTAACTTTACGAAGATGAGCCGGAACTTCACTGTAAACTTGGAGAGCGCCGTGTGTAGCCCCCAAGTGCCGGCTTAACTTTACGAAGATGAGCCGGAACTTCATTGTAGACTTGGAGAGCAAACACAGACATTAGCCCCCAAGTGTCAAGTATATTGCTTGCAATCTGCTTGAGACTTGTAGCATAGCAGCTTCATCAACCATGTACGAATATCTTATCCTCGCGATTTAAACCTCCTGAACTGTGTTATTTCTGTTTTTGTGCAACACAGGAAGCCTTGGACGCGGCCGAATCTAATCTGACCGGCGTGAAAGAAAGCCTTGCTTTGCAACAAACCGCCCGGTCTAAGGCGGAAGAAAAATGGCGGGTTGCTGGTAAGGAGCTTAAGAAGGTTCAGGCTGACTTTGATGCCTTCGAAAAGAGTGTGGAGTCTACCCAAGCCGCCCTGACCAAGCGCGCAGATGATGCTGACCAGCAACTTAAGCTTGTGTCAGATGAGCTGCAAACCCTCAAGCATCATATCTCTAGGATGACTTCTGCTATCATTGGTAAGCACTGAATACTTAGCAAATTTCCTTGCCTTGTTTAAAAACTGTGCGGGCATCTTATAACACCAAATCTTTCCTTGCAGGCCAAAGAAGCCGCCAGCTATCTTCTGACAGCTTGTTGAAGCTGAAAGCAGTATACACCTTGACAGAACAGCTATACTGCGGGACCCTTTGCACCATCAAAGCAATGCTGGATGAAAGAAGCATCCCCAAATTCATGAAGGGAGCGATAGAACTCCTGTCAACTCTGCCGAAGCAAATCAAAGATCTCAAACGATCAGCCGCCAGGAAGGGAGCGATGGCCGCGCTAAGCCGGTCTTTGGCCTTTGCCCCTGCACTGACTGCAGAAGAGATGATGGATGGCTTTCCGTCCAAGAAAGACGACGGCTCAGATTTCACAGAAGCTGACTATGCCAAGTGTATGAAGACCTCCAGAGTACTCGCATCAACACTGGCGGATGAAGTTGATCTGACTACCTACCAGGCGGCTTACAGTGCGAACAGCAAACGAGTACGCTGCCCAACCTTCGAGGCCAGGGACTTGACTCCTGCACGCCGTAAGCAACTCTTTGCTCCTGAAATTGACCCGTCCCCCCTCTTTGACGAGGCTCAGTTTGAAGCTTTAACAAACTGCAACTGGGATGTGGACAATCTTCAGATCGAAGAGGTCGAAGACCCAGCGCAGGATGACCTGCCATCGAGCTGATCACATGCTTTTGAAACTTATAACCTGGCTTATTGACCCGCCAAGGCTAGCAGTGTACAAAATTTTTAAGTCCGTGGTATTTTGGGCTCCCTGGAGAGTTTGTAATAGGCATAGGAAAACTTTGTTTGCCTGAGCCGTGCCATCGCGCACGTATGAACCTTTGCACAACTTGATGCATGCTTATCTGTGTTGTGTTCCGCTCATAATATCAGATTTCACGGCGGCTCATCTTAGGAGATAAACCCTGCAAAAACAAACAAGACAGAATATGTTCTGTATTGCTGTGAGGGCGGCTTGAAAAAGCACAACCCGAAGATGTTAAGTCTTTCATGACCTTGCTTTTTCGAAAACTCATATGCCGGTTCTTCTGGGTGGATTCGCTACTTGAACTCTTAACAACACAGGGTCTCTAATGAGAGTGAGCGTCAATTCCTTTGAACAGCTCAGGGTCTCTAGGCGAGCTTAACTGATAAGAGCGCAACGAACCAGAGAGAGACACAGTAGGGCATGAGTACCCCAGGGCCCGTAAGCTACCTCTCACGTGACATAAATCCGTCGTTTGAACCTTAAACAGTGCAGGGTCTTTTAAAAGAGTAACTATTTGAGAGTACGAACGGGCCACATAGCGGAGAGTCGGCAGCAGATGGGTGAGCTTATCCTCGCTTTCCGTAAGCCGGCCCTCACGTGACAAGAGCCGCCGGTTTAACCTTGACCAGTACAGGGTCTCTAGCGAGAGTGACTGTCAAATATGTTTGAACAGCTCAGGGTCTCTAATCGAGATTAACTGGTAAGAGTCCGGCGGGTCACCTAGCGGAGCAGCAGCATACAGGCAAGTTTAACTCAAACTTGCGGTGGCTGAAGAGCCGATCAAGAGGGTGTGTAAGCTAAACCCGGCGGGTTAGAAGCCCCCAAATGACCTTGTTGATGGAGTCAACTTTTTGGGTATATAACCCGGACTTACGGTGGCTGAAGAACCGATCAAGAGGGTGTGTAAGCTAAACCCGGCGGGTTGGAAGCCCCCAAATGACCTTGTGGTTGTATCCATCTTTGCACAATCTGAGATACGTAAAACGGCAGAGGCCCCGGCTTGCAGGGATGCCAACTTTATTATATATATATAAGTGATATATACAATGATGATGTACAATGGGGGGAGTTGATGACTCAAGTATAGTACGGTCGCAGATGAGCGATATTCCACGGCCTGTGGGTCTCCTGCCCAGAAGTGCGTGACTCGTCTCGTACGTCAATGAGATAGTATGACCCATTGTTGAGGTTTCTGCTAACCACAAAAGGTCCTTCCCATGGAGGAGATAACTTGTGCGCATCCGTCTAATCTTGAATTAGACGTAACACCAAGTCGCCTTGTTGAAACGTCCGGGTCTTAACCCTGCGGCTATGATAGCGACGCAGGTCTTGTTGATAAATCGCCGATCAAGCCGCCGCCAAATCACGCTCTTCATCCAAAGCATCTAACGCGTCCTGACGCGCTGTCTCATTGTCTGTCTCAACGTAAGCCGCCACCCGCGGCGAGTCATGACGTATATCACTTGGTAACACGGCTTCTGCGCCATAAACCATGAAGAAAGGCGTATAGCCTGTTGACCTGTTGGGAGTGGTTCTGATGCTCCATAAATCTGATGGCAACTCTTCTACCCAACGACCCGGCGTTCGCTACAGAGGAACCATAAGCCGGGGCTTGATACCTCTCAAGATCTCCTGGTTAGCTCGCTCCGCCTGACCATTAGATTGTGGATGAGCAACAGCCGAGACGTCAAGCCGGATGTGCTCACTTTCACAGAATGCCTGCATAGCCCCCTTGGATAGGTTTGTGCCATTATCTGTGATGATACTATGAGGGTAACCAAAGCGGTAGATCAATTTTTTGACAAACTGAACCGCCGTAGCCGCGTCACACTTGCCGACCGGCTCAGCCTCCACCCACTTGGTAAACTTATCCACCGCCACCAAAAGGTGGGTCTTCTTGTCTTTAGATCTCTTGAAGGGCCCGACCATATCAAGCCCCCAGACCGCAAACGGCCAGGTAATTGGGATCATATGCAACTCCTGAGCCGGCCCGTGAGCACGTCGCCCGAACTTCTGACATCCATCGCACTTGAGAACCAAGTCTTCTACGTCCTTATGAGCCGTCAGCCAGAAGAAACCATGCCGAAAAGCCTTGGCCACCTGAGATTTTGAGCCGGCGTGATGACCACAATCGCCAGCGTGAATCTCATTTAAGATTTCCTTACCTTCTTCAGATGAAACACAACGTTGAAAAACGTCGGTGACGCTGCACTTATGTAACTCGCCATTGACGATCGTCATGGACTTAGATCGCCTTATGATTTGCCTTGCCAAGGTCTGATCCTCGGGTAACTCACCGCAAGTCAAGTATGCTAGGTAAGGCAACATCCAGTCAGGGATAGCATGCAGAGCCGCCACCAGCTGCCCCTCCGGGTCAGGTATAGCCAGGTCCTCCTCTGAATGTAGCTTAACTGACGGGTGATATAGCACATCCAAGAAAACGTTAGGCGGCACCGGCTTATTCTGAGAGCCAAGTCTTGATAATGCATCAGCCGCCTCGTTCTTGCGACGGTCAATATGATCCACCTGATAACCCTTGAAGTGACCAGCAATGATATCCACCGCCTGACGATAAGCCGCCATCCGTGGGTCCTTAGAATCCCACGTGCCTGAAACTTGCTGAGCCACGAGGTCTGAGTCGCCAAGACATCTAACCCGGCTCAGGTTCATCTCCTTAGCTACACGGAGGCCGTGGAGTAAAGCCTCATACTCAGCTGCATTGTTAGTACAGGGAAACATCAACCTTAACACATAACAAAACTTGTCACCTCTAGGGGAAGTTAAGACAACTCCAGCCCCTGATCTTTCCAATTGTCTGGATCCATCAAAGTGAATTGTCCAGTATGTGTTATCCGGCTTCTCCTCGGGCGACTGACACTCTGTCCAGTCATTAATAAAGTCCACCAAGGCTTGAGACTTGACAGCCGTGCGTGGCACATATTTTAGATTTAGAGGCCCAAGCTCCATTGCCCACTTAGCAATCCTGCCAGTGGCCCTCAGGAAGTCTTCGACGAAGACGCCATCACCGCTGCTGGGCTCGAGATCGTTGATGAACCAAGCGCCAGCAGCAATAAATCTGAAGAAGAACAGCTCCTCCAGGCCATGAGCGACAACTACCAGAAGCTTCAAGCACTCCACCGCGCCCGGAAAGAAAAACTGGATTCCAGGGCAGCGGTTGTTGAAGCAACGGAGGTAGGTTTCCAGAAGCGCGTTGAGGAAATGCAAGCCTGGTTCACCGAGGCCTTTTAGGAGTTGAGGACGGGCCAAGAGCAATTGAGCCAAAGGTGGGATGAGCTCCTCTTGAAACAGTTCGATGTCGAGAAGGCATAGGAGGAGGCCAAGCAGCAGGCCGCTGCAGAGGAAGCACGCTTGAGAGAGCTCCGCGTCGGGCTTGAGGCTCATGACGACGACCTCACCGCTCGCGAGAAAGCCCTTGCCGACAAGCTCCGCGCCAAGGATGAGGAGATTGACAAGCTTGTCGCGCAGCGGACCCAGGAGCTGGAGCAGAAGCACAAGGAGACGCTTGAAGCTCTGACCACAGATCACGCCGGCAAGCTGAAGGAGGCCATCGATGCTGCCGAAGCTGCAGAGGCCGCCAAAAACTTGCTGGAGGAGAAGGTGAAGAGGCTGGAAACAGATCTTGAAGGCCACGGCAAGGAGCTCTCGACACTCAAGACTGAGAGAGAGAAAACTCTTCACAGCCTGATGGAGATGCAGGTTGCCATATCCGACAAGACCAAGCAGCTCTCCTCAGCCACTGACTCCATCGAAGATCTGAAGGTGAAACTGTCCACGTTGGAGGAGACTCTGGAGACCGTCAAGGCTCGTGAGAAGACCCTGATCAAAGACCTCCAGGATGAGAGGGACCTTCTCAAGAGCGACGCCGCTGCATACAATGACTATGTGGTAGGCGTGCAGGTCTGGACTGAAAAGCTCGTCGACGTTGCGGAGAAGCTTGCCGCAGAACTGTCCACCATGGGCCTGCATGGCTTCCAGTATTCTTCTGACGACAGGGTATCCACGAGCACCAAGCTGACCATGTTCTTCGACCGTGTGCTTGAAGCCATGGAGCAGCTCCACTTTGAGCGAACAACCCATCTGGCCAGCGAATCCCGCAAGCTCTGCCAGGCTGTCCTCCGCAAGGTGCTGGTCAAAGTGGTGCACAAGAACCCCGGCATCAACCTCTCCGTCTTCGACCGCTTGCCGAAGGATGTGGACGTCAAGGCACTTGAGGAGCTTGTCACACCCATCGTTGACAGGGTAAGCCAAGTCAAGAGGGTTGAAGGCGATCGCCGGGATTAGCTGCTTTACTTCTCGTTGCCGCCACCATTCCATGTAAAAGACAAATTTGCCTTATGTTAGAATCGCGACATTTATTTATGTAATATAACTTGCCATGCTCTGGACGAATATAAGTTATTTCCTTTCGCCTGATTTCTCTCTGTATGGTACATGCCCTACGCTTTGTTGGAAACTTGTCGGCGCGCGCAACCTTGCCGCGAGCACTAGGTGCGGGACTTTAGCAGCCTGCTGGTGGTGCCGCTACCGGCAAGAAGCCTTGACGTTCTCAGTGCAGCCACTTAAACTATTGAGCGGACTCGAAACAGAGTAAGGGCGCAACCGATCATGACAAGGTTCCTTCGCGTGCAGGTTTTCCATACAAAAGTCGAAATCGTTCAAGGAAAATAACCTTACAAAACAAAAATTTGTTTAAAGTTTCTGCAACTTAGCTTTTCGTTGCTGTATTTCTTCCGGCAAGATGTCAATCTTGAACGTCGCCTATCGGTATCCATACCATCCTTCTCCCCCGGCAAACTTGCATGCGAGGGAACCTTCTGTCCTTTGAGAAAAAGAAAGAAGAGAAAATAGAGATATGGAACCTTGGCGGTTCGTTAACGCTTACCGGGAGCAAGTGTAATACAGTATCTCAGACAAACATGCATATAGATAAACATGGAAATCGATAAGAACGGTAAAACACATAGGCTTTATTCAACTATGCACAGGGTCTGCGCCTGGCTTTGTACAAAGGATTACATGCTTCATCGGCAAGACTTGTACAAAAGGTGGTTGCCGGGGAACCCGGCAACCGCGCCTTATGGATAGAACTTACGAAGATGTTCGATATTCCAGGAGTTGCTCACCGGAATGCCATCTTCGGTCTCCAGGCGGACTGCGCCAGGCCTGGTGACTCGCACTACCCGATAAGGGCCTTCCCACTTCGGCGTCAACTTGTTGGAATTCTTGGCCGACTGAACGCGCCGAAGAACAAGGTCGCCTTCCTCAAGAATTCGGGCATGACCTTGCGGCTATGATAGCGGCGCAAGGCTTGCTGGTAGCGTGCAGCTCGCACAGCAGCCTGAAGACGATCTTCCTCAAGGAGCAACGCGTCATCTTGCCGCAGCTACTCTTGCTCGAGCTCATCATAGGCGAGCACTCGAGGTGACCCATATATGAGTTCCGTGGGGATAACTGCTTCCGCCCCATATACTAGGGAGAAGGGTGTCTGGCCGGTGGCTCGATTTGGTGTCGTTCTGATTGACCAAAGAACCGCCGGCAACTCATCAATCCAGCGTCTTCCGCACTTGCGCAGCCTGTCAAAAGTTCTTGTCCTGAGACCTCGCAACACTTCAGCATTTGCCCTTTCCGCCTGGCCGTTGCTCCTTGGATGAGCAACAGAAGCAAAACAGATCCTGCCGCCAAGGTCTTGGACATACTGCATGAAGGTGTGGCTTGTGAACTGTGTGCCGTTGTCAGTGATGATCCTATTAGGCACACCAAAACGACAAACTATTCCTTTGAAGAACTTGACGGTTGACTGTGTTGTCACCTTTCTCACTGCTTCCACTTCCGGCCACTTTGTGAACTTGTCGATTGCAACGTACAAGTACTCAAAGCCCCCGGTAGCACGGGGAAAAGGGCCCAATATGTCGAGCCCCCAGACCGAAAATTGCCAGGAAAGAGGGATTGTCTGAAGAGCTTGAGCTGGTTGATGCAATTTCTTCGAATGGAACTGACACGCTTCACACTTGGTTACTAGTGCAGTTGCATCCTGGAGAGCAGTGGGCCAAAAGAAACCTTGACGGAATGCCTTACCAACAAGAGCTCTTGAGCCTATGTGGGAGCCACATATGCCTCCATGAATCTCTGCCAACAGCTCCAGCCCATCCTCCCGAGGAATGCACTTCAATTTCACACCGTTTGGTCTCTTTCTATACAGCACGTTGTCCACGAACTGGTACATACTAGACTGACGGGCTACTTTTTCCGCTTCTTCCTGCTCTTCGGGGAGTTCTCCTGTCTGAAGGAAAAGGACGATGTGTTGTGCCCATGCTGGAGCCTGGGGCTCGACAACAAGGACTAAAAACATGTCTTCTGCCGTGGGAGCATTTGTCTCTACAGCAAAGGCTCGAGGCCCTGCCGGAGCCTGTCGCTCCCCGGCAAGCTCGGCGGGAGCATTTGTCTCTACGGCAAGAGCCTGAGGCCCTGCCGGAGCCTGTCGCTCACCGGCAAGCTTGGGGTCGTTCCCGGCAACTTCTTTGCCGGCGGCCTCTGGGAGATCTGCCGGGAAATACTTTCCGGAACTCGACTTCCTTATTTTCTCTTGTCCCATCGATGGTGCTACAGATGGCTGAGTTAATCGGAGCACAAAAGTTCCTAGTTCCACAGGTAACTTAAGGGCACCGCACTTTGACAAGTCATCAGCAATGTTGTTTTCCGCACGAGGAACGTGCTCTGTTTGCAGACCGTCAAAACGCTCTTCCAATTTCCTCACTTCAACGACATAAGCTTCCATTAATGGACTTTGGTAATCTTTGTTCACTTGCTTGACGACAAGCTGTGAATCACCTCTGACGATGAGCTTCCTGATTCCAAGGTCTGCCGCGATCCTGAGACCGGCAAGCAGCCCTTCGTACTCCGCAGTATTATTTGTTGATCTCTCCCGGGGAAAATGCATTTGAACCACGTATTTGAGGTGTTCTCCGGTGGGTGCGACAAGCAGCACGCCAGCACCGGCGCCTTGCAGCGAGAAAGCCCCGTCAAAATACATGATCCATTCTTGATTGGTTTCCTTGCCGGGGAGAGTTGTCTCTGGAATCTCTTCGTCTGGCGTTGGGGTCCATTCTGCAATGAACTCCGCCAAGGCTCTGCTCTGAATAGTTGAAGTACTCTCAAACTTAAGACCAAAGCTCGACAATTCCAACGCCCACTCCACAATCCTGCCGGTTGCATCTGGATTTCGCAAGATCCCCTGCAACGGAAATCGAGTGATGACGGTGATCTCATGTGCCTGAAATTAATGGCGCAGCTTCCTCGAGGCCATAAGGAGGCCGAAGAGCAGCTTCTGCACACCAGAATATCTTGACCTAGCCCCCTGCAAAAGGGAGCTGACAAAATAAACTGGGCGCTGCACCATCTTCTTCTTCTGTGTTGCTTCACTTAACTGCGCAGATCCCACTTGGTCAGCACCAGACCCTGCCGGGGAAGATTCCAGCTCGTCGCCTGGCGGTCTTGCCGCTGCTGCTGCTTCTTCATCAACTTCTCTCTCAGCCACTAACGCAGCACTCACCACTTGATTCGTTGCCGCTAGATATAGCAGCAACGGCTCTTGTGGTTTTGGCGCGACTAGTACTCGCGGAGAGGAGAGGTACCTCTTCAAATCCTGCAGCGCTGCCTCCGCCTCCGGAGTCCATTTCATTGGACCTGCCTTCTTCAAAATTTTGAAAAAGGGCAGGGCGCGCTCAGCGGATTTTGAGATGAACCTACTCAGAGCAGCAACGCAGCCGGCAAGACGACGCACATCCTTGACATGTCTTGGCGCTTCAATCTGCTCAATTGCTTTGATCTTGTCGGGATTTGCTTCGATTCCTCGTTGAGATACAAAGAACCCGAGAAGCTTGCCGGACGGAACGCCAAACACACACTTCTCAGGATTGAGCTTCAAATTGATCTTGCGCAGATTTGCAAATGTTTCCTCTAGATCTGATATGAGCGTCGCCTTATCCTTGGTTTTGACCACTATGTCATCCATATAAGCTTCCATATTTCTATGTAGCTGGGGCTCAAAACCAATCTGAACTGCTCTTGCAAATGTTGAATCAGCACTTTTCAACCCGAAAGGCATACGTAAAAAACAATACGTACCACATGGGGTGATAAATGTGGTCTTCTCTTCGTCTTCCTTTGACATGAAGATCTGATGATACCCTGAATATGCATCAAGAAATGAAAGCAAATCGCAGCCGGTAGTGGAGTCCACAATCTGGTCGATGCGCGGCAAGGGAAAAGGATCTTTTGGACAGGCTTTATTGATGTCCGTATAATCAATACACAACCTCCATTTTCCATTCGCCTTGCGCACTACAACTGGATTGGCTAACCATGTTGGGTGGAGCACTCCTCTAACCAAACCTGCCGCTTCCAACTTCTTGATCTCCTCAGCAATAAACTGTTGCAGCTCCAAAGCTTGCTTCCTGACCTTCTGCTTGACGGGCCGCGCATGGGGACAGACGGCAAGGTGGTGCTCAATTACTTCCATGGGAACACCGGGGATATCAGATGGTTGCCATGCAAACACATCGATATTCGCCCGTAGGAAAGCAACGAGTGTGCTTTCCTATTTGTTATCGAGGGTGGAACTTATGGTGAAAGTTCCTCCCGTACCGTCCTCCTTGGTGGGCACCTTCTTGGTCTCTGGTGGAGCTGCCTTGGACTTCTTGCTCTTGCCGGTGGAGCTCTCTGGCACATCCTCAACGAGAGCGCAGCACTCCGAGGAGGCGCGCTTGCCGGAGTGAGTGCGAGAGGTCTTGCCAGTCTTCTTCCCCCCGGGAGCTTCAGCGACAGGAGCAAGCGCCTTGGCGGCAGATGCTGCAACTGCCTCCCGGTAAAGCTGGTCGGTGCAGATAAGCGCGTCTTTCTTGTTGGAGTTGACAGTGATGACGCTTATCGGCCCGGGCATCTTCAATACATTGTAGGCGTAGTGCGATGCCGCCATGAACTTGGCTAACGCAGGGCGGCCAAGTATCCCATTATATGGCAATGGAATCTTGGCGACGTCGAACACAATCTTCTCTGTCCTGAAGTTCAGATCACTTCCAAATGTTACTGGCAATGTGATCTAACCCTTCGGCTGGCTCCTCCCTGGATTGACCCCTTGAAACGTGCCCGTTTCCTCGAGATCTTCATCAGGGATTTGCAATCTTTTGATCACCTCGGGCGAGATCAAATTCAAGCCGGCCCCACTGTCAACTAACATTTTCGTCACCTTGAGGTTGCGAATCGTTGGTGAAACCAACAATGGCAGACACCCGACCGCAGTTATGCGATCAGGGTGATCCTCAGTGTCAAAAATGATAGGCGTGTTGGACCATTTCAGTGGCTTCTGGGCACCGATAGATGGCTCGGTCGCATTAACCTCGCGCGCCCACTGTTTAAGTTGGCGGCGGGAAGAATGCAACGAAGCACCCCCGTCAACGCACATCATGTTTGTAGCCTTTTGGAATTCTTGCTCGCTGGACTCGTCGTCCTCGTCATTGTCATTGTCACCCCCCTCTTGCTTATCGCGGCCTCGAGTGGGCCTCTCCTTCTGTTGCTTGGCCTTGCCGCGGCGACCTCCTCAACCACCGCATTTCTTGCCGGACCCCTCCGCACCGTCCTGGGCCTTCTCCTTGTCCCGCCTTTCGTACTCGGCCTTCTGCTTCTCGACAAGATGCTCAACTTGCCGACAGTCTTGGAGATCATGGCCCTTGGTGCGATGGATCTTGCAATACTGCTTGCCGGAGCCCTCCGGCTTGTCGGCAGCCGCCAAGGCCTGACAGGAGGCGCACCCGGCAATCTCCTTGCCGGGGTCGTCAACCTTGGCCTTTTTGGCGGTGCCGGGGTTGCCGGATCCCTCGACAGCAAGCACGGCCTTGCCCTTGCGCTTCCTGTTACGCCGTCGGCCCTTCTTTGCTGAGGCGGCAGCGTCTTCGTCTTCAGAGTCGATTCCTGTGACAGCATCCTCGCCGGGGAGTCTCCTCCCTTCTTCAGCCCGAGCACATTTATCAGCCAGAGCATAAAGCTCGGCAACATCCCTGATCTTGTTCATCGCCAGCTCTTCGCGCATCCTGCGGTTACGCACGTTCTGATGGAACGCGCTGATAACGGCGGCAGGATGAACGTCTGGTATGTTGTGATGTATGCGGCTGAATCTCTGGATATACTTGCGCAGGGTTTCGCCCTCCTTCTGGGGGATGAGGTGCAAATCGCTTTCCTGGCCAGGAGCTTGGTGGCCTCCGGTAAAGGCGCCAACAAACTCATGACACAGGTCTGCCCAGGAAGAAATAGAATTTTCCGGCAGATGCATCAACCACGACCTGACGTTGGGCTTAAGCACCAACGGGAAGTAGTTGGCGAGTATCTTGTCGTCGCGAGCCCCGGCAGCCTGCACCGCAATGGTGTAGATGCTCAGGAACTCCGATGAGTGGGTCTTGCCGTCATATTTCTCCGGGACCTCTGGCTTGAACGTGCGGGAATTGGGCCACTGGACTCGCCGCAGCTCACGGGTAAACGCTGGACAACCTACCTCATAGGGTAGATCAACAAGATACCCTGGCGCAGGCTTGTCTACAGTGGGCCCTGCACGCTTATCAGATTGGTGGCGTGCTTCCCGCCGCCGCTCGATGGTAGTCCGAGCGTCTTCTTTGCCTCATTCCCGAAGAACTTGACGTTGATCGCGGCGAGTTCGCGGATCAGACGACGCCGTTGAATCGTCATCACGGGCGTCGATCCGTCGAGTCAGCGACTGCTGTTGCCGCCGTGGAGGAGAGTGCACCGTAGTGGTACCGCCTTCGGTCTTTTCGCCACCGGCGCGTGTCGGCTCGATGGACTGCCGCCGTGAAGGCTCCGCCTGCTGCGGTCTGTCATCGTTTGCGAGGCCAACGAGGCTCTGAATGGCAGCTCTCCATTCGTCGAGCTTGTCCGCAGCAGGAGGAAAATTCAGGAGCAGATGTGCCCGCGCCAGTGCTTCCGCTGGTGTAGGCAGCGGCGACAGGTGCGAGGAACGTGAGGTGCTCTGACTCCTAACCGTGTTAGAAGGAGCTCCGTCACGGTCCCGCGACCGCGCGCTGCTTCCACCAACATGTTGGCGTGCATGCTGATCCCGCGCATCTCGAGGGTGATGCTCAGGAGACTTTCCATGGGGACGCCTAGTACCACCAACGTCGCGACGCTGTTCATGGCGCGCGACCTGAGAAGGCCGCGGCGCATGCGCCAGCGTAGGTGTCTTGGAAGGCGCCCTTCCATCTCTGGAGATCGCTGCGCCGCCCGTTGGCAGCACAGCTCCGTCCTTAGACCTGGCGGCGCGGATGACGCTGCTCGCCTGGCTATGGTCACCAGAACGTCGCGGAAGCTCAGAACCTCCGCCTCCTCCGCCCGCGTCTACACCGTCACCCGTCTGTGTAGCCACGGGGACAGCGGACGTGGATGGACCAACCGCCGTGAAACCCTTCTTCTTGGGAGCCATGGCGATGAAGCTGATGAAGAAACTGGCGCGCTGATCACCAGATCTGGTTCACGCAACCCCCCTCCCTACGTGGCGCGCCAAAGATGTCGGAGAAACGACACCTAAGGGATCACGTGGACCCTTTACGGTTCGGCAGGGAGAAAGGCTTGCACAAAGAGCAGATCCAACGAACAACGCGAGGGATTTACCCAGGTTCGGGCCGCTGAGAAGCGTAAAACCCTACTCCTCCTTTAGTATATTGGATGTGTTTAAGCCCTGGTTCTAGGAGCGCTTGTGATGAACAGTACATAGCAGCTACACATGCAGAACGGGCTCGAAGAAGAAGATCCCCCTGTAGCTACGCCTTGGGCCTCCTTTTATACGTTCGAAGGGGTCACCAACAGTGGCATACAGTGCATACATGAGGTGTAAAAGTAGCTACAGTGTTCTCATACCTAATACTGACGACTTGGGACAAACGCATTTATTGCTCCGTTGAGGTGTCCCGTAGCGTCTTGGGGACGGAAAAAGGGGCCGTCCCATCAGCACCGCTTAAGCCCCTCCACCGCAGACGCCTGACACGTACCCAGGAGGACAACAGCTAAAAGACAAGCTGGCCGCTACACTGGAGTGGTGACAGGGTGGCGAAGTCTTGCCGGGTGCGAGCCTTACCGGGGCTGTGAGCCATCCCGGCAAGACCTTGTCGGTGCTCCAGCCTTCGGTCTTCCGATTGTTGACTTGAATACTCCATGATAATCTTTGTATTTGCGTTCAGCTGCCTCCCGACAGGCCTTGCCGCGGGTATGGCTACAACTGTCCGTGCACAAGTATGGGGTACTAAAGGACCCAAACTTTAGTACACCGACATTTGGGTTGAATACTCTACCCTCGGAAACTGTTGTAATCCCCTATACTTGTGGGTTATCAGCGGCGGACGGCGCGGGTGCGCGCGCAGGCGGCATGGGCCGCAGTGGCCGCGGGAGCGCGTGGGGGGGGGGGGGGCGAGCGGTGCCGCGGCGATGCGGGACGCGGCGGCGGGGGAGCATGCGGCGATGGACAGGCGAGCGGGGCCGCGGCGTGCTAAGGGGCGGCAAGCGGCAGTGGAGGCGCGGGGCCGCAGTAAGGTGGGGGGGCACGGTGGCGGCGACGGCCGGAGGGGAAGAGGAGAAGGGGAGGAGCCCGGGGAAGTTGCTCACATCGAGCAGTAGGGGGGGCAGCGGGCTCGGGGCGGTGGTGAGGCGTCGCGGAGGAGGCGCAGGGGCGCCGGGCGGCGACAGGGAGGCGCCGGCGAGGCGCAAGGTGACGACATCGGGGGCGTCCAGGCGGGGGGGGGGGGTTCTCCCCCAATCCGATCTGGATCGGGGAGGGGGAGGGAAAGAGCGAGGAGGGGAGTGGGGGCGAGTGGGTGGAGTGGGCGTCGGTGGGGAGGGTCATGGGTGACCTAGTGGCGCCGGGGGTGGGTTGTGGGGGAGGTTGGGCCGGCCCAGGGGGAAGGAGGGGGGCCGTCTCCCCCTTTTAAAAAAAACTTAAAACCTTTTGCTTTCTTTATTTAGCTTCAATTTTAAAATAAAATGGTGACAAAAATACATTATTAAAAATATGGCTATTGGCCCCAATAATTATAATGCAATAATTTACAGTGCCACAAAAGTTTTGGAAACCTTTTGAATTGTTTGAAAACCTGCCAAAACAAAAGGGCATTTAAATAATTGAATTGGCCCCCTTTTTTATTTATTTTTAAGGCACCAAAACAAATTATAAAAAGTGCGTTGCAATTTTAAAATAGCTTAGGGAATATTTGCAATCTAAGCATGATTTTTATTTCCTGTTTTGCAAAACCTTTAAATCCCACTTTGAAAAGAAGATGATTAGCAAAGGAAATTGAATTTGCATTGATTCCAAAAGTGATCACATTGGGATTAAAAAAGGGATTAGCCTAACCCTCATGTCACTGTAGCTTGATTACAAGGATTACTGTAGCAAGAACCCAGGGTGTTACAACTCTCCCCTACTAAAAGAAATTCTCGTCCCGACAATTAAGAGGTAGAAGGGAGAAGATCGGGATATTCTGCCCGAAGGTTATCCTCGCGTTCCCAAGTGGCTTCATCTTGAGAATGATTTGACCACTGTACTTTGAAGAACTTGGTAACCTTCTGACGAGTCCGACGTTCGGTTTCATCAAGAACGCGGATCAGATGCTCTTTGTAAGTGAGATCATCCTGCACTTCAATCAATTCAGGATCCACCTCACGATGCGGATCCTTGAAGCAACGACGAAGTTGCGACACATGGAAGACATCATGGATATGGGAGAATTTTGGTGGCAGCTCCAATTTATAAGCCACATGCCCACGTCTTTCAATAACGCGGAAGGGACCAACGTAGCGAGGAGCTAGCTTGCCCTTGACTCCGAACCGATGAGTGCCTCTCAAGGGAGTGACATGCAGACAAGCCTTATCACCGGTTTGATAGGTTGAACCCCAGTGTTTCTTGTCATAATTGCTCTTCTGACGTGACTGGGCCGCCTTGAGATTATCCCGAACAATACGGACTTGCTCTTCGGCTTGTTGGATAATGTCCAGACCAATGAGTGCACGTTCCCCAGTTTCTGACCAGTTCAGAGGGGTTCGGCATTTACGTCCATATAACACCTCAAAGGGGGCCATCTTCAAGCTGGCTTGATAGCTATTGTTATTAGAAAATTCAGCATAAGGAAGAGATTCTTCCCACTTCTTGCCGAAAGAGATAACACAAGCCCGTAGCATGTCTTCAAGGATTTGATTAACTCGTTCAACTTGACCTTGAGATTGAGGGTGATACGCAGTGCTCCAGGTAATATGAGTTCCCATTGCTTCTTGGAAACTGTCCCAGAACTTGGAGGTGAAAATACCGCCACGGTCTGAACTGATTTCCTTTGGAATGCCATGTAGTGAAACAATTCTTCAGGTATACAAGGCTGCTAATTGACTAGCAGTAATTGTCTCCTTGACTGGCAGGAAGTGTGCGACCTTTGAGAATTGGTCGACAACGACAAAGATAG
This sequence comes from Elymus sibiricus, assembly GCA_039707655.1. Classification (NCBI taxonomy): domain Eukaryota; kingdom Viridiplantae; phylum Streptophyta; class Magnoliopsida; order Poales; family Poaceae; genus Elymus; species Elymus sibiricus. Next base: position 133,752,898 of record CM077669.1, read on the forward strand.
CATCATTACCCTTCTGCGACTTTGGAAAACCCGTGACGAAATCCATCTGAATCTTGTCCCATTTCCATTCAGGAATAGGGAGTGGTTGCAGAAGCCCAACAGGTTTCTGATGTTCAGCTTTGACCCGACGACAAACATTACATTCTTCAATATAGCGAGCAATGTCTTGCTTCATACCAGACCACCAGTAATTTTGACGGATGTCCAGGTACATCTTAGTACTGCCCAGATGAATACAGAGAGGGGTGTCGTGAGCTTCTTTCATCACCTTCTCTGTCATAAGTTCAAAACGGGGAACCACAAGGCGATCCTTGAAGTACAAAGCTCCATCTTCACCAAGCGAGAATTCCTTGAATTTCTCTAAGTTAATATCCTCTTTCATTCTAAGGATGTAAGCATCCTTGTCTTGGGTGGACTTAATAGCTCTCAGGAGAGTCGGTTCCATGACAAGGTTATTAAGGGAACCTTGTGGAACAATGTGAAGATTCAACTTGCGGAGATCTTCATGGAGGTGGGGGTTAGCCTTTTGAACCATATGATTATTGCAATAAGCCTTTCGACTCAAGGCATCTGCCATAACATTAGCATTGCCAGGGGTATAAGATATACCGAAGTCATAGTCCGAAACTACTTCCATCCATCGCCTCTGACGGCGATTTAGGTCTAGCTGAGTAAACAGGTACTTCAGGCTTTGATGGTCAGTATATATCTCGCAACGTTTACCAATAAGGTAATGTCGCCATAACAACAAGGCATAGATCACCGCGGCAAGTTCAAGGTCATGCACTATATAATTCTCTTCATGTGGATGCAACTGTCGCGAAGCATAAGTAATCACTCTGCGTTCTTGCATTAGGACACAGCCTAATCCTTGACGGTATGCGTAGCAATAAATGACGAAGTCCTTCTGAGAATCCGGAGGACCAAGCACTGGAGCAGATGTCAACTTGTCCTTGAGTGCTTGGAAACTTTCCTGACATTTGTCTGTCCACTCAAACTTAACGCCCTTGTGAAGCAGATTGGTCAATGGCTTGGCAATCTTGGAGAAGTTCTCGAGAAAACGACGGCAATAGTTGGCGAGTCCGAGAAAACTTCTGACTTGCTTGACATTCTTCGGGGGAGTCCAGTCAAGAATAGCCTGAACTCGTTCTGGGTTGACGGAAATACCATCTTTGGAGATCACATGACCAAGATAGGTCACTTCGTCCAACCAGAACTCACACTTAGAATACTTGGCATATAGCTGATGCTCTCGAAGCTTTTCCACAAGACGAAGATGTTCAGCATGCTCTTCTTTGTTCTTGGAGAATACCAGAATATCATCCAGATAAACCACGATGAATTTATCGAGGTAGTCCATGAAGATATAATTCATTAACCAAGAGATGGTTGCTGGAGCATTTGTTAAACCGAAAGACATGAGGGTGTATTCGTATGAACCATAGCGAGTAACAAATGCAGTCTTAGGGATATCTACTTCGCGAACACGGATCTGATGGTAACCCAACCTCAAGTCCAGTTTAGAGAATATTGAGGAACCAACAAGTTGATCATATAAATCATTGATCCGAGGAAGTGGATATTTATTCTGAATGATTGCCTGGTTGATGGGATGGTAGTCTTGGACCAAACGATTCGTACCATTCTTCTTCTTGACAAAGAGAGAAGGCGCTCCCCAAGCAGAGGAACTTGGGCGTATGAAACCCATGCGAAGCGAATTGTCGATTTCTTGCTTAAGCTCAAGGAGCTCATGAGGAGGCATCTTATAAGGACACTTGGCTATAGGCGTGGTACCGGGAACCAAGTCGATGACAAACTCGACAGCTCTAGCGGGGGGAATCCCTGGGAGTTCTTCTGGAAAGACATCCTGGAAGTCTCAGACAACTGGAATGTGTTCAATCCCTACCAGAGGTGACTCATTTAAGGCATTCATGGCATATAGCCGGGCTTCAGCATCTTGAACAAGATGAGCATGGTAGCTGACTATCTCATTCGAAGGATGCAGGAGGTGGACAGTTTTGGTTGCACAAATGATCGAAGCAATATGTGCTTTCAACCAATCCATTCCCAGAATAAGGTCGATCTTGGAAGACTTCAATATAATGGGGGAAGCATGGAATTCCAGTTCTTCTATTTCAATGGGGACATCGTGACAAACCATGGAGGTTCGGCATTGGCCCGCGGGGGTGTTTACCACTATTGGAATGTTCATCTCCTCGTACTTAATGCCATGCATGTATGCAAAATCTTTAGACATAAAAGAATGTGAAGCTCCTGTATCAAACAATACAGAAGATGGAGTTGAGTTGACGAGAAGAGTACCCATCAGAGTAGCAGGCTGGTTTTGAGCTTCATTCAGCTCAGCGTTGTTTGCTTGAGCACGACCCTGAGCAGGCCTGGCATTGTTGTTGCGGGGCTGGTTGGAAGGCAGTGCAAGTTGATTCTGATTCTGCCTGCATTCTCTAGCACGGTGTCCTGGACGACCACACTTGAAGCACAGCCCATCCTCAGGACGAGAAGGGGGAACAGGAGCTCGTGGTGGCGGAGCTGGGAGCCTCGGCTGCCTAGGTGGGGGTGCAGGCAGACGAGGTGCAGCATAGGACGGCCTTGGAGCAGGAGCAGGTGCATGGTACATGTTGTGAGGAATCCGGATCTTGTGCTTCTGACTTCTTGAGCCCGAAGATGAGCCCATGTCACGGTTGCGCTTGCTGCTGTCCTTGTAGTCCTGCAGACCTGTTTCCACTTGAATGGACTTGTTCACCAAGGTGGCAAAGTTATCGAAGTCCTGAACAAGGAGTGCCAGCTTGATATCCGGGTGAAGGCCTTCACGGAACTTCTCCTGCCTACGAGCATCAGTTGCAACATCTTCTTCAGCATAGCAGGACAAATCCAGAAATTCCCGCTGATAAGCATCCACAGTCTTGTTGCCCTGGACTAGATTGTGGAACTCACGCTTCTTCTTGTCCATCAGTCCCTGAGGAATGTGACGAGCACGGAATGTAGCTTGGAACTCCGGCCAGATGATGATTGTTCCAACAGGTTGTGAGCGCCTGTGACTGTCCCACCATTGAGCAGCGGGACCCTTCCGAAAGTACGAGGCAAAGGTGACATAGCTAGCCACTGGGGCGCCTGAAGACTCCAGCTCATAAGTGATGTCACGGAGCCAGTCATCTGCGTCAAGCGGTTGAGTTGAGCTGCGGTAGATCGCAGGGTTGAGGCGCATGAAGTCCTGCAGAGTCATTGGGGCTGGCTGCTGATTCATATTCGGCCTCGGGAACTGACCAATGATCCCTTGCATAAACTGGCGGTTCAGCTCAAACTGCTGCATCATTCCAGCCATGTATTCAGGTGGCGGTGGTGGTTCAGGCGCACCATGACCACGACTAGCTGGCCTAACCATTCTGTCAAATAATTTAACAGTGGTAGTTTAGCATTGAGTAATTGCAAATACAATGAATCATTCATGCAGTAAATTGCACAAAGAAGGAAGTGCAATAGCTACGACATAGTAGTTCGAATTCAACATACAGATCCATACATAGGTCTATTACAAACCATAAGTCTGTTACAAAATAGATGATAGGTCCGGCATGAAAATAACTTAGACAACTAGGCGGCACGCAGGCACGCAGTAGAGGGATACAACAACAGGACATAGCGATATGCTACATCAACGTCGGGGACAACGAAAGAACCCACGGAACTGCACGTGGCCCTGAATGTGAAACCCGGGGACAGGATTCTGCATCCCATGCACACTCTGATGTAGAATTTGGTGCCCAGCGGGGAGCGTAGGTCCACGTGCCGGAGTACGACCTCCAACACCAGGCCACTCAAGACCCGGAGGAAACTCAGTCCGGCGCGGGTGAATAATGTACTCCGGATGTATCCCCGCACGGACTGCTGGTAACAACTGCTCCATAGCCTGATAAACACAAGCACGAGTGGCATATAGCTCGACGTTAAGAGACCTGACAGTGCGATCCAGTGCCTCAGTGTACTGAACCAGAACCCGTGGGTCGTAACGACGACTCACGTAGGGGGTGCAGACAGCAGTGTAGGATCGGTCGTTACACTGCCGCACGAAAGGGGTGTAGACCTCAGCGTCGGCTGCAGTATCAACTCCAGCAGGAACATACGGGATGTATCTGAATGCCGTCTCCTCCAAGCAGGGGTTCGCTGGACGGAGACGAACAATAGCGGCATAGGCAGCATCCTGTACTGCCATCTCAACGGTCACTCCAATGCCACGAAAGGTGTGCAGCTCAGTGATGGAGAGGTCCCGCCGATCCCAGATAACCATCTCAGCTTCATATTGTTCCTGGTGGAACTCGCGGTAGTCCTCGTAAACAGTGTATTCGGGGCACCAGCGATATCCCAGCCTGATCATGAGGTTGACTAGAATGGCCGGGAACCCAGTCGTGTCGTGAGCCAAAGTCAGACGAACGATCTGCCTAGCGGGACGCATCTGTAACAAGAAGATTCAAAGATGTCAAATGACAGTGTGTGCATCATAACTTCAAAGGAAAACAATTGTCGACAAAACAAATCTCCGGTGGATGTGATCACGAGAGCCTAATGTTAGAGTTAGCAAAATCTTTAACCCGAAAGAGAAGAGAGATCAGAACCCAGAGTATAGATGAGGAATAAAAGATCCTAATACCACCCGATTGAGATGTGGGCCCGTAAGCCACTAAACTTTGTTAGTAAAAGTTTTTCAATGACTAGACTCAACTTCGGCCAAGGAGTTGGAAAGGGGGCTACCTACAGGCAGTCGGCTCAGATACCAACTTGTGACGCCCCCAAATTGACCGTATGCTAATCATACACGCAATGCATACTACCAAGATTAGGGACTCACTGATCGATATCACAAAACAACTCTAGACACAAATAAAAGTCATACAACTTCATATTACAAGCCAGGGGCCTCGAGGGCTCGAATACAAAGCTCGACAAGCACAAGTCAGCGGAAGCAAATAATATCTGAATACAAACATAAGTTAAACAAGTTTTGCCTTAAGAAGCCTAGCACAAACATAATAACGGATCGAACGAGGCGAGGCCTCCTGCCTGGGAACCTCCTATCCTACTGCTGGTCGGGGGCAGCCTCCACGTAGTAGTTGGCTCCGGCGGTGGTGTAGTAGTCATCTCCGGCGTACTCCATCTCCTGGGCTCCGTCATCTGAACACGGTAATCGTATCGAGGGGAAAAGAGAATGCAAAGCAGTAGTGAGTACTCCTCCAAAGTACTCGCAAGACTGACATTAGAACTATGCTAAGTATTTATCATCATCAAAGGGAATGGGGGTTATATCTGGACTGACTGCAGAGAGCAAGAATGAGAGGGGGAAGGCCTAGTCCTATCGAAGACTAGCATCTTCAACATCTTGCAGCATTAGAAGAGTGTAGATTGGTAACTCATATGTAAAAATATCATTGTAGCAGTTTTATTAAGTAACCACGCCTAGAGATCCTTCCTCGACTCCCTGCGAGAAAGAAATCTCGGAGCCAACATTCATTTCAAATTAGCACTTTTAGTTATATTAGCTCGGGATACAACTCCAAGTCGTCCTGTTACCGTGGACACGGCTATTCGAATAGTTAATTTCATCCCTGCAGGGGTGCACCATGTTTTCCATAACGCTTGATCACATTTGGCCGGACACACTTTCCTGGGTCATGCCCGGCCTCGGAGATCAACACGTCGTCGCCCTACCTTGGCTCAACAGAGAGGCCAGCCTGCCGGTCTAAATCCTAAGCGCGCAGGAGTCATGGGCCCACTCACCCTTTGCACTCCTGCACGATGCGAGGGCGGCCGAGGTCAGTCCTAGCACACTCTAATCCAAGATCTGTGCCGTCACGGACCACTCGGGCGCGCGCCGCTCCATTGCTAACGTCCAAAGAGCTTCGGCTGATACAACGACGCCGAGTACCCATAACTTCTCCCACGTGAAGGTTAGTGCGAAAAGGTCAAATGACCAACTCAGATCAAATACCCAAACCATTAGCATTTTTGTTAATTGCGGTGACGAGCGCGATACACGATATGTGGTCCCGTCGTCCCGTCTCGAGGTCTTGTGGCAAGGGCCAAGAATGCCCGACCACGCCCCGTCGTATTACACCAACACCCTTCGGTCTTCCAGACCTCATCATGTATCAACAGTAAAGTAAAGGTATCAGTGTGTATATAACACCAAGGGGGGAACTCGAGGGATTAACCTCGAAGGATCCCACCTGATGTAACCTGTCAAGGCGACCAGAGAGGATTCACCCTCGATTGTCTACGCTTGAGGGGTTGCACGACAGAGTCGTCATTGGGAGTGGTGAAGGAGGAATCACCCTCGATAACCATGACCGACTAGCTGCACTACAGAGTTAGCATCATGAGTACTTCACGAGGTGTCACCCTCGGTACTCGATAGTAGCTCTGCAGAGTCGTACAACTAAGGGGGTGTGCGGTGAAAGTGACGGGCATGGCTGGTCGGTCGGTTGACCGAGTCTTCGAGTCGTCGAGTCGTCGCTGAAGAAGCAGGGGCGACTGGGACTAAGGGGGGTCACAGGGGATTCATTGATCAACCTATACTAAGCAGTTGATATAGCAGCAGGTATAGTAGCAGTTTATCAAAAACGGGCTATGCATCAGAATAGGAGCTAGCTAATACAGTAGCAAAATCTAATGCATGAATGAGAGGGAAAGAATAGGGTGATATCAGAATGACCAAGGGTGGTTGCTTGCCTTGTTGCTCTGCTGCAAAGGCCTAATCGTCAACGGCGTAGTCATACCCGACAGCAGCGTCACTCTCGGGGTCTACCGGTAAGAAGAGGGGGAGAAACAATAAATATAATGTAGACAGATGCAACACGATGCATGACATGGCAATATGCAGAGCTAGGCATGTGTCACGCCCAAGATGTGATCCTATCCTTATTTTGGCACGAGGGCCTCGACAGGGATAGAAGCGCATCTCGTCGTTTCGCAAGAATGGATATCATTACAAGTACATGTAAAGAAAAGATGAGTATATGGAATTGGCTTACACTCGCCACAAGCTACAACAATATCACATCAATACAACAACATATCCAAACATCGTACAGAAGAGCAGGGTCCGACTACGGACGAAAACAAACGATAAAAAATGACATCCATCCTTGCTATCCCAGGCTGCCGCCTGGAACCCATCCTATGATCGAAGAAGAAGAAGAACTCCAAATCAAACAAGCATCGCGCTCACGTCAAAGCATCACATTACCTATACCTGCAACTGTTGTTGTAGTAATCTCTGAGCCACAGGGACTCAGCAATCTCATTTCCAAGGGTATCAAGACTATTAAAGCTTAATGGGTGACGTATGGTTAAGTGGTGAGGCTGCAGCAAGCACTAAGCATTTATTTGAGTGGCTAACTTACGAGTACAAGAATAAAGGAGGATGATTGTCGCATAAATGGACGTGAACTAGTAATGATCACTAAGTGATCCTGAACACCTACTTACGGTCAAACATAACCCCACCGTGTTCTCTCTCGGATCAGAAATTCACGAGAAGAGACAGTCACGGTTACGCACACGGTTGGTGTATTTTATTTGAGTTTACTTTAAGTTTGCTATTACCGGGTGTTAAACAAAATTTCCAAGTTGCCACGTAACCGCGGGCACGGCTTTCCGAAAGATTTAACCCTGCAGGGGTGCTCCAACTCATCCATCACAAACTAACCACACGCCGCGGGAAATTCCATTGGAAAACCGCAACCTCGAGATATCCCGAAGTATTCTCGGAATTCCTTGCACAAGACGTTCGAGAAAGGTAAAACAAATCCAGCAAGGCCGCCCGACGTGTCGACGAACCCGATAGGAGCCACGTATCTCGTTCTCAGGACACGACCGGATAAGCTAGTGTACAGTGGCCTGATAGACATCACCCGAGTTGCCCCGGGGTGGCCCCGCACAGTGCTCTGTTTTGGACCAACACTCATGAGGAGCACTGGCCCGGGTTGTTGATTAATTATCCACGGGGTCCGGAAAGTCCCTATGCAATTTTATTAGTTATTAGGCAAATGTAGTACCAATGTTGGGCCTTGCCAGACAAGTTTTATACTAAAATGAAAATCAAGGGGGTCCCCATAACAACCCCGAGCATGTTAGGAGCGCTCAATTATGGAACATAACACTGGTACACAAGTAACTAGGGCGGCAAGAGTGGAACAAAACACCGAGCAAAATGCCAAGCCTTCCACCCTTTACCAAGTATATATGTGCATTAAATTAAATAGCAATAATATTGTGATATATCAAAAAATGTCCATGTTGGCACATGGAAACAATTGCACCTGCAACTAGCAACGCTATAAGAAGGGCTGAGCAAGCGATAACATAGCCAAACAATGGTGTGTTGTGATGTGGAGGGGTTAGGGGCTTTTAATGGAAATTTGGGAGGCTAGACAACAAGTGGTAGGTAGCGAGACAAGCGATAGAAACGAGACATCTAGCATGGCAATGATAGTAATGGTATCCAGGGAAATGATCATCTTGCCTGATATCCCGCTTGGAAGAAGAATGAGTCCATGAAGAAGACGAACCAACGTAGTCGAACGAATCCTCACACTCCGAAGCGGTTTCAGAACTCTATCGAGAAGAAGCAAATCGGAAACAACAATCAATACACGAGAACACCACAACATATGCATGACACGATGCACAACAAGGATGATGCATGTTATGCATGACATGACAAGCACAACAATCAATTCCTACACATTAAGTGAAGCTCAATATGCAACGGGTTGCATATTGACGAAACTCCACATTCAAATTATTTAGCTCACTCCCGTTTAGTGACACAACAATATTAAATGTTGTTAAACATGGCAAGAGGTGAAGCATAAATAAACTATCTATCTAGGCATCTTAAATGAGGCCGGAAACAACATATAGCATTTCCGAAACGACTCCATATGTTAATTTCGAAATTGGTCCAGATCTGAAGTAATCATTTTTTTATATTTATTAAACAGTAAAATAAAGTATACCATGCAATTCTACACGTCATTCTAGTCGATTTACCTATATGGAGCATCTCAAACGGAGCTACGGTCTAAAAGATATGACCTTCACAAGATTATATGGCATGAATGCAAAATGCATGAAAATGACAACCACAAACATACCAAATCATGGATGCAGCAAGATATTATGAAACTACATGAAATTCTAAGCAAGTTTCATATATGGCATGTCCAAAACGGAGCTACGGTTCACCCACAACAACCAACACAAGTTTTATTTGAAATCTGCCCAAAACAGCAACATAGCATATTGCACACATGAAAACAACAAGCTACAAGATTCTAAAATGCACAAACTAAGGATGGGGCAGTAGCATATAACGCATACTTCATTTCATCTTCATATATCATACTCAAAAGAGTCATGGATCACATGGTAGGAAGCTCAGAACATGGCAACAAACTATAGCAGATTAGGACTTAGTGAAAATAACAGGTTTTAGCATGCAGATTTTCACGAAGGCATATTGGCAACAAAAAATATATATGCTACAGGGCATATTATGGCATGCAAATCTACAGCATGGTATAGGGCATGATGCCTTACAATTCATTCCATGGCGGCAAGGTCTAATTATGCATAGAATCATTGCTAGCAGCATCACAACATGGCATTATGGAGAAAACAGATTCTCAGACTTAGTGAAAATTAGACTAGACATGAGCAGCAGTTTACATCAGATTGACCTATTGGACAGCAGAAATAACTATGATGCAAAACCTATACATGGCAACAAAATACACAAGCTGGTAGACAACAACATGCTTAACAAAGGCTCCTTTGGAGCAACCACAAAAGAGTCCTAGAACACTAGCAAATCACATGGCAACATGGCAACAAAATAACAGTTTCAGACTTGGTCAAAATTACTATCTCCCAAAACTGTAGTTTGACTAGGCATGTAGACATGGCAATAACAGTAGCATAACAATCAATTATGAGCATGGCAAGGCCACTAAAAACAACTAGACATGACACACTTCAAATCATACCATTGGCAAAATTACATAGGATGCATGGTTTGCTTAATATGATGCTCGCAAAACGGAACTCATCGTTAACAGATTTCAGTTTTTAACGTGAAAGCCACTTGAGAGCAAGAAATTGACATGATAATAAACTTCTACCTAGCAACCAGAGGCATGGCATCAAAGTAGACATATTGTAGAACACATCTCATGAAGAAACCATATGGAAAAGACCTACGGTTTAGATGCAATCATCCACGCAAGTTTGAATAAAATAACAGACTTAACGATTACGATGGAATGCACTTTTGCAACAGACTTTTGAGCATGCAAATGATTCCTATCATGCATGCAAATACCACCATGATGAAGAGCACAACGAGTAGATAAACTTTCATGTATTATGCATCTCCATCCGATGATCATAGGCAATTCTACAACACTCACAAGATGCCAACATGAAAATAAAACTGACAGTTCAGGGACTTGGAGAAAAAAAATACCCTGACGAAATCGGGACGGAGTGGTACGGGGACGAGCGGATCCAGGTTGCGGGCCGGGCGTTTGGATGGAGGGACGCTCAGATCTGGGACGGCCCGGTCCCGATCTGGGCAGGAGGAGGCCCGAGGTCAACGGGGGGCGCCGACGACGGCGGGCACGCCGACGAGCGCGGGGGTGAGCCGCAGCAGCAGTGGGGTGGCGGATCCGGTGGAGACCACGCCGGATCTTGGCCGGACGGCGGCACAGCGACCGAGCCGCGGCGGTGGCCGACCGCGCGGGGCGGCGGTGGTGGCGTGCTCCGGCGGCCAGCGAGGCGGCACGGGCGCGGTGCTCGGGAGGAGTGCCGAGGCGGCGAGGTCGGGCTGCTCCGGCCGCATCGGTCGCCGGCGGGCAGCGGCGGCGGGAGGCCGGCGACGGGGTCGGGAGGAGCTCGGGCGGCGCTAGGGTTTCGGCGGCGGCGAGGTCGGGCTGGGTCGGGCCCAAATCAGGCCAGAGCGGGCCGGATTGAGGCTCGGCGGGCCGCGGCGGCACTGGGGCTTGGGGGGGGCATGTGGCCGCGTCCAGTTGGCCTGGGCGCGGCAGCTGGCCCGTGGCTTGCTGCCAAGTGGCGGCGGCTGGGTCGCCGGCGTGGATTTTGAGGTGGGACGGCGGCTGGCTGTTGGAGGTGCACGGAATGCGAGGTGGGAGGCTAGGGTAGGCCATTTTTGGACGGTTGGGGGTCTTTAAATAGCAAATGGGGCTAGGGTTTGGGTCTAGGGGTGGTTTTTCGACCCTCCGATCGTGATCGGACGGTCCGGTCGGAGGGTGGGCTTTAGGTGGACAAGGTGGGTTGTGCAGAGGGGCTTGGTGGGGATGAGAGGAAATGGATGGCAGCCCGTGACAAGTTTTTTAAAATACCGAAAACGTCCACTAATTTAACCTACGACGGTACCGCTACGGTCGACCGTTCGGGTACCAAACGACCTCCGATTGTGACGAAATTTGACAGGCGGTCTACCTACAATATATTACGACCGCACACCAAGTTTCGACCCAATCCGAGAATATTTTTCACGCACTTTAAAAACGATATTTTTTATGCCGCGGGCGCGTGCGGTTGTGCTAGGTCTCGAAACGGTCAACGAGAACCGACAACTACTAGCAGATACAAGTTTGAAAATGACGACAACGGAGTGCCGATGCAATGCGGATGATGCGAATGATGCGATGATGGATGCGACAGCCACACGAATCACACGACGACAATGCAATAAAGGGGGAATCTTCTGGAGCGTCGGTCTCGGGCTATTACAACTCTCCTCCACTTACAAGAGATCTCGACCCGAGATCTTAGAATGAGAATGGGAAGAGGAAGAAAGGAAGAGGTGAAACTTAGTTGCTTCTTTGACAAATGAGTGAAACCATAAATCTTTGAAGGTTTCAAGGAGATGAAGAATGACATGAGGAACAAGCAAGAGTTCAAAAGAAATTTGGGCAGCACTTTGGTAGGATTGAGAGGCGAAAGTTGATAAGATGGAAAGAACTTGACAAAAAGACACAACACTCCGGTTAAATGGATAAGCAAAGAGAGAACATGATCTTGACAGAACGAGATGATGGATCGAAGAGAGCAACATCACAATGCCTCCGGAACGAAAGAATGAGGCTAGATCAATGGAAGGAAAAGAATGAAGAAGAAAATGACAACTTCCCCCACAATTGAATATGAAAAGAATCCTAACCAAGGAGGATGGAACGGAGTTGTTGGAACATCAACAACGAAAAGAAAAACTTGTTATGGGCTTATGGAAAACAACTCAAAATTATGAGGTGACACCTGGCCACAAACGAAAACAATTGGTTGCCTGGGAGCAACAGGATATGCAAAACTTCTTTCACCAAGAGGATACATTGAAACTTGGATCATTGATGAGCACCATGATGGCAACAATCCTAAGGAAATGCTTTAGGTGAAACCCAATCCAAGATAGCTCCAATGAGGAAGATGATGGATTTACATATCTCATTCCTGTCAACTACTCTTCGAGACTCCTCATGAATCAAGAATGCTATAACACCATCTCAAAAGATAAGGGAGAAAGAATTGCACTTGAAATGCAAGATAAAGAATACTTGAGCTTGTCCAACAAGAATCTTGAAGAATATTTCGAGAAAGAATTACATCCTTGAAGAACCACCATTAAGAACCTTTATATACTAAAGAATTATCAAAACACATGAAGGTTGAAAAGAATAAGATTATGACCTCCAAGATTAGATGAAGCTTCATGACGAGATGCTTGAGACAACATGGAACTCCGGAAAAGGAAAAGATGAACAAATTAGAACCAAGAATTTGATATCATGAACAACTCTGGAAGAAAGATTGAAATCACTTTGATGAAACAAGAATAAGAATTATGTTATGCTTATCCTTCATCAAGTTAAATTGATGACAAGCAACGGATTAACATACCACTTATTCTTCTTGAAAAGTTTGAAGACTGATAAGAGCACAAACTTGAAGAATTCATGAACGAACCACCGGTAAGAATTCACCAAGAAATGAGGATACTACGAATGAATGGAGATACATGAGAACGAAGAGATCATGATCCGACTACAGAAAACTTGAACGAAGCACCGGAATAATTGAGATACGAACGAAGAGACAACAATTGAGAAGAATTGGAGAACGAAGCTGAAAGCTAAGAACGAAGTAATCTTCTGAAATGATGGCCTTCGGAGGATCAATAAATGAAGACAACTCTGAAATGCTCCAGATAGATAAGGAAAGGAATAACTCAAGATCGACAACAATTTGAAAGAATAGCATCAATCTTGAAACACAAATCTTCAAGAGAATGGACAAAGATTTGAGAGAACTCCGGGCCAATGGACGAGGAAAGGTTGAACCAATGATGAAATAATTTGAAGCAATCTTGGAAAAGGAATATGACTGATGAGAATCATTCTTACGTCATTTGACAAGAGCTTAAGATCTTCGGAAAAGATTAGAAGAGCCAGGTAAAATCCTGGGGAAAACCTATGGGTTATGGGCCCACTGAAGGAAACACCGTTGAAATGATTGCTTAGAAAGATATTGCACCGGTACAAATGAAAACTTAATGAGGTGAGAACCTCGAAATAATTCGAAAGGATTTGAGCGGAAACACAAGTCTTCTAAGATATCTTCAACAATCTGGATGGGATAGAGAGAGACGAATGAACCAGAGAGGCTTGGATAAGAATTTCCAACATGGGGAATCATATAACGAAAGACAAGGATATGATGAACACCGAGAGGTTTAATTGAATCCACTAGAAAAGAAAAACAAAGATGAAGACTAAGAAATGATGACCTTAGCACTTTGAGGATCTTCACAAAGAATCACCGGATATCAAACGGAAGAAAAGATAGCGAAAGGATCAATGAAAAGAAAGGCACTTGAATGACAATTTAATCATTGAAGAAAAAGGGCGGGAGGGTGGGAAAAACAAAGACAACCTGAGACAGATGAGACGAACTCCAGAAAGGAATATGAGACAAATGAAAATGTACCCAAGGTAATCAGATACAACTACACCCGCAACCTTCCACACCATAATCCAAGAAACTCCGCAAACTCGTCTACCTCAGACACTCGTAATCACAACGATACTAAGTATGGCAGTACATCCGAACTCTCTCCACCAGTACTGGGGATGCCGGACTCCTCTCGCCACTACTAGTATTGAAGCAATTTCGAAAATCCCCCGTCCTGAGATACTAAGGAAACTGAACGATAATGATGTGCAAAAATCCCTCGGAGCTCTACTCCTCGATAACAGGAGGCACCAAGACAGAATTCCTTCACATCGGCATCATATAGTTTCCAAAATACCCGCGTGATCCTAAAAAAATTTTGAGCGAGAAGAGGAGTAGAATCAAAATTCCTAAGTCGAATACCTCACTAGAGCATAGAAGAGAAGTAAAAGAAACCTACTCTCCGATATATAACTAGACTCAAAATAGTTTTTCACTAGACTCGACTCGGCCAAGTTCGATCAATCAAGGGGGCACCTAGGTCGGTACAGGCTCTGATACCAACTTGTCACGCCCAAGATGTGATCCTATCCTTATTTTGGCACGAGGGCCTCGACAGGGATAGAAGCGCATCTCGTCGTTTTGCAAGAATGGATATCATTACAAGTACATGTAAAGAAGAGATGAGTATATGGAATTTGCTTACACTCGTCACAAGCTACAACAATATCACATCAATACAACAACATATCCAAACATCATACAGAAGAGCAGGGTCCGACTACGGACGAAAACAAACGATAAAAAAGGGGGATGATTGTCGCATAAACGGACGTGAACTAGTAATGATCACTAAGTGATCCTGAACACCTACTTACGGTCAAACATAGCCCCACCGTGTTCTCTCTCGGATCAGAAATTCATGAGAAGAGACAGTCACGGTTACGCACATGGTTGGTGTATTTTATTTGAGTTTACTTTAAGTTTTCTATGACCGGGTGTTAAACAAAATTTCCAAGTTGCCACATAACCGCGGGCACGGCTTTCCGAAAGATTTAACCCTGCAGGGGTGCTCCAACTCATCCATCACAAACTAACCACACGCCGCGGGAATAACCTTGACCACGAATCCCGTGATTTCCTAGGAAATTCCATTGGAAAACCGCAACCTCGAGATATCCCGAAGTATTCTCGGAATTCCTCGCACAAGACATTCGAGAAAGGTAAAACAAATCCAGCAAGGCCGCCCGACGTGTCGACGAACCCGATAGAAGCCGCGTATCTTGTTCTCAGGACACGACCAGATAAGCTAGTGTACAGTGGCCTGATAAACATCACCCGAGTTGCCCCGGGGTGGCCCCGCACAGTGCTCTGTTTTGGACCAACACTCATGAGGAGCACTGGGCCGGGTTGTTGATTAATTATCCACGGGGTCCGGAAAGTCCCTATGCAATTTTATTAGTTATTAGGCAAATGTAGTACCAATGTTGGGCCTTCCCAGACAAGTTTTATCCTAAAACGAAAATCAAGGGGGTCCCCATAACAACCCCGAGCATGTTAGGAGCGCTCAATTATGGAACATAACACTAGTACACAAGAAACTAGGGCGGCAAGAGTGGCATATTGGCAGCAATAAATATATATGCTACAGGGCATATTATGGCATGCAAATCTACACCATGGTATAGGGCATGATGCCTTACAATTCATTCCATGGTGGCAAGGTCTAATTATGCATAGAATCATTGCTAGCATCATCACAACATGGCATTATAGAGAAAACAGATTCTCAGACTTAGTGAAAATTAGACTAGACATGAGCAGCAGTTTACATCAGATTGACCTATTGGACAGCAGAAATAACTATGATGCAAAACCTATACATGGCAACAAAATACACAAGCTGGTAGACAACAACATGCTTAACAAAGGCTCCTTTGGAGCAACCACAAAAGAGTCCTAGAACACTAGCAAATCACATGGCAACATGGCAACAAAATAACAGTTTCAGACTTGGTCAAAATTTACTATCTCCCAAAACTGTAGTTTGACTAGGCATGTAGACATGGCAATAACAGTAGCATAACAATCACTTATGAGCATGGCAAGGACACTAACAACAACTAGACATGACACACTTCAAATCATACCATTGGCAAAATTACATAGGATGCATGGTTTGCTTAATATCTCATGAAGAAACCATATGGAAAAGACCTACGGTTTAGATGCAATCATCCACGCAAGTTTGAATAAAATAACAGATTTTACGATTACGATGGAAAGCACTTTTGCAACATACTGTTGAGCATGCAAATAATTCCTATCATGCATGCAAATACGGCCATGATGAAGAGCACAACGAGTAGATAAACTTTCATGTATTATGCATCTCCATCCGATGATCATAGGCAATTCTACAACACTCACAAGATGCCAACATGAAAATAAAACTGACAGTTCAGGGACTAAGAGAAAAAAAATACCCTGACGAAATCGGGACGGAGTGGTACGAGGACGAGCGGATCCAGGTTGCGGGACGGGCGTTTGGATGGAGGGACGCTCAGATCCGGGATGGCCCGGTCCCGATCTGGGCAGGAGGAGGCTCGAGGTCAACGGCGGGGCGCCGGCGACGGCGGGCACGCCGACGAGCGCGGGGGTGAGCCGCAGCAGCAGTGGGGCGGCGGATCCGGTGGAGACCACGCCGGATCTTGGCCGGACGGCGGCACAGCGACGACGGCGCGAGCATTCGACGGCGGAGGCGGCTGGCGGCGACCGAGCCGCGGCGGTGGCCGACCGCACGGGGCGGCGGTGGTGGCGTGCTCCGGCGGCCAGCGAGGCGTCGCGGGTGCGGTGCTCGGGAGGAGTGCCGATGCGGCGAGGTCGGGCTGCTCCGGCCGCATCGGTCGCCGGCGGGCAGCGGCGGCGGGGTCGGGAGGAGCTCAGGCGGTTCTAGTGTTTCGGCGGCGGCGCGGTCGTGCTGGCTCGGGCCCGGATCAGGCCAGAGCAGGCCGGATGCGGGCTTGGCGGGCCGCGGCGGCACTGGGGCTTGGGGGGGCACGTGGCCGCATCCAGTTGGCCGGGGCGCGGCGGCTGGCCGCGGCTGGCCCATGGCTTGCTGCCAAGTGGCGACGGCTGGGTCGCCGGCGCGGATTTTGAGGTGGGACGGCGTCTAGCTGTTGGAGGGGCACGAAATGCAAGGTGGGAGGCTAGGGGAGGCCAGTTTTGGATGGTTGGGGGTCTTTAAATAGCAAATGGGGCTAGGGTTTGGGTCTAGGGGTGGTTTTTCGACCCTCCGATCGCGATCAGACGATCCGGTCGGAGGGTAGGATTTAGGTGGACTAGGTGGGCTGTGCAGAGGGGCTTGGTGGGGATGAGAGGGAATGGATGGCAGCCCGTGACAAATTTTTTAAAACACCGAAAACGTCCGCTAATTTAACCTACGACGGTACCGCTACGGTCGACCGTTTGAATACCAAACGACCTCCGATTGTGACGAAATTTGACAGGCGGTCTACCTACAATATATTACGACCTCACACCAAGTTTCGACCCAATCCGAGAATATTTTTCGCGCACTTTCAAAACGATATTTTTTTATGCAGCGGGCGCGTGCGTGTGTGCTAGGTCTCGAAACGGTCAACGAGGAGAACCGACAATTACTAGCGGATGCAAGTTTGAAAATGACGACAAAAGAGTGCTGATGCAATACGGATGATGCGAATGATGCGATGATGGATGCGACAACCACGCGAATCACACGACGACAATGCAATAAAAGGGGAATCTGCTAGAGCGTCGGTCTCGGGCTGTTACAGCATGCACTAACGCAGTACTGCACGTCGCAGACGGATCGGAAGAATATCTGACGATATTTTCCGGGTCTTGGGCTACTACTGGACAGCTGAAAACGATGGAAAAGTTTCACGTTCGTTATGATAGGAGCACGTGACAGATGAACGGACTGCGTATTCGGGTTCGTGGGATTTTTTTGAACAACTTTCATGTATAAAATATATTCATCCGAGCTACGGATTAATTTATATTATTTTTTGAATTTTTAATAATATTCAGAAATTAAAATAGATTATTTTAATTCAAAAACAGAATTATGACATCAGCATGATGTCATGCTGACATTAGGAGTCAATAGGGGCTTTGACTGGTCGAACTGACCGGTAGGCCCCACCTGTCATTCTCACAGGAGTAAATAAGTTTAATTTAATTAATACAAATTAATTAAAGGGGCTGGCCAGAGGCCAACAACGGTCGCCAGCGGAGGGGCTGGCCGTGGCCGGCGGCGAGTAGGGCGCCGGCGAGGCGCCGGAGCGGCTAGCGGGGGCAGGCGGTGGCGGCGAGCGGCGATGCGTGGGCTGCGGCGCGGGCGGGGGACGGCGCGGGTGCGCGCGCAGGCGGCATGGGCCGCAGTGGCCGCGGGAGCGCGTGGGGGGGCGAGCGGCGCCGCGGCTATGCGGGACGCGGCGGCGGGGGATAGGCGAGCGGGGCCGTGGCGTGCTAAGGGGCGGCGAGCGGCAGTGGAGGCGCGGGGCCGCAGTGAGGTGGGGGGAGGCGCGGTGGCCGCGACGGCCGGAGGGGAAGAGGAGAAGGGGAGGAGCCCGGGGGAGTTGCTCACATCGAGCAGTAGGGGGGGGCAGCGGGCTCGGGGCGGTGGTGAGGCATCGTGGAGGAGGCGCAGGGGCGCCGGGCGGCGACGGGGAGGTGCCGGCGAGGCGCAAGGCGACGGCGTCGGGGGCGTCCAGGCGGGGGGGCGCGGCGGCGCGGGGTTCTCCCCCGATCCGATCTGGATCGGGGAGGGGGAGGGAAAGAGCGAGGAGGGGAGTGGGGGCGAGTTGGTGGAGTGGGCGTCGGTGGGGAGGGTCGTGGGTGACCTAGTGGCGCCCGGGGTGGGCTGTGGGGGAGGTTGGGCCGGCCCAGGGGGAAGGAGGGGGGCCTTCTTCCCTTTTTCTTTTTAAAAAAAAAACTTAAAACCTTTTGGTTTCTTTCTTTAGCTTCTGTTTTAAAATAAAATGGTGACAAAAATACATTATTAAAAATATGGCTATTGGCCCCAATAATTATAATGCAATAATTTACAGTGCCACAAAAGTTTTGGAAACCTTTTGAATTGTTTGAAAACCTGCCAAAACAAAAAGGGCATTTAAATAATTGAATTGGCCCCTTTTTTATTTATTTTTAAGGCACCAAAACAAATTATAAAAAGTGCGTTGCAATTTTAAAATAGCTTAGGGAATATTTGCAATCTAAGCATGGTTTTTATTTCCTGTTTTGCGAAACCTTTAAATCCCACTTTGAAAAGAAGATGATTAGCAAAGGAAATTGAATTTGCATTGATTCCAAAAGTGATCACATTGGGATTAACAAAAGGGATTAGCCTAACCCTCATGTCACTGTAGCTTGATTACAACGATTACTGTAGCAAGAACCCAGGGTGTTACAATGACGCTTTGGATCAGTTGTTACCAGTAGTCCATGCGGGGACGTATCCACGTTACATCCTTTACCCGTGCCGGACAAAGCTACCATCAGGTCTTGAGTGCCCTGCTATTGGAGGTCATACACCTGCACGTGGACCTATGCTCTCCGGTCCGAACCAGTATCCGCATCAGAGTGTTCATGGATTGCAGAATCCTATCCCTGGGTTTGCCATATGTGATCACCGGCAGTTACCTGGCTTCAGTGGTTGTCCCCGACGTTGATGTAGCATGTCGCTATGTCCCATTGTTGTATCTCTCTATCGCGTGCCTGCGTGTCGCCTAGTTTGTCTAAGTTATTTCCATGCCGAACTTATCGTTGGTTTGTAACAGACTTATGTATGGATCATTATGTCGTGCTTGACTATTATGATGTACCTATTGCACTTCCTTCTTTGTGATTTTTACCTCATGATTGATTCATCGTCTTGTCATTCCTCAATGCTAAACGATCGTTGTTACATATAACAGGATGGTTAGGCCAGCTGGTCATAGTCCTGGTGCGCCTGACCACCCACCACCACCTGAATACATGGCTGGAATGATGCAGCAGTTTGAGCTGAACCGCCAGTTTATGCAAGGGCTTATGGATCAGTTCCCGAGGCCGAACATGAATCAGCAGCCAGCCCCAGTGACTTTGCAAGACTTTATGCGCCTCAACCCTGCTATCTACCGCAGCTCAACTCAGCCGCTTGACGCTGATGACTGGCTCCGTGACATCACCTACGAATTGGAATCTGCAGGCGCCCCAATGGCTAGCTATGTCACCTTTGCGTCGTACTTTCTGAAGGGTCCCGCTGCTCAATGGTGGGACAGTCACAGGCGCTCACAGCCTGTTGGAACCATCATCACCTGGCCGGAGTTCCAAGCCGCTTTCCGTGCTCACCACATTCCTCAGCGAATTATGGACAGGAAGAAGCATGAGTTCTGCAACCTCACTCAGGGCAACAAGACTATGGATGCTTATCAGCGGGAGTTTCTGGACTTGTCTCGCTATGCTGAAGAGGACGTTGCAGCTGATGCTCACATACAGGAGAAGTTCCGCGAAGGCCTTCACCCCGATATCAAGCTGGCGCTCCTTGTTCAAGACTTTGATAACTTCGCCATCTTTGTGAACAAGTCCATTCAAGTTGAAACTGGTCTGTAGGACTACAAGGATAGCAACAAGCGGAACCGTGACATGGGCTCATCTTCGGGCTCGTCATCATAGAAACGGAAGATCTGGATTCCCCACAACATGTACCATGCACCTGCTCCTCCTCCGAGGCCGTCCTATGCTGCACCTCATCTGCCTCCTCCACCAGCTAGGTAGCTGAGGCTCCCAGCTCCGCCACCATGAGCTCCTGTTCCCCCTTCCCGTCCTGAGGATGGGCTATGCTTCAAGTGTGGTCGTCCAGGACACCGTGCCAGAGAGTGCAGGTAGAATCAGAATCAACTTGCTCTGCCTTCCAACCAGCCCCGCAACAACAATGCCAGGCTTGCTCATTGTCGTGGTCAGGCTAACAACATTGAATTGAATGAAGCTCAAGACTAGCCTGCTACTGTGATGGGTACACTTCTTGTTAACTCAGTACTAGCTTCTGTATTGTTTGATACAGGAGCATCACATTCTTTCATATCGGAAAATTTTGCATACATGCATGACATTAAGGGTGAAGAGATGAACGTCCCAATAGTGGTAAACACCCCCGCGGGCCAATGTCGAACCTCCATGTTAGCCCCAATGCCTCCGTTGAAATTGAAGGGTTGGAATTCCATGCCTCCCCCATAATGCTGAAGTCTTCCAATATCGATCTCATTCTCAGAATGGATTGGTTGAAAACACATACTGCTTCAATGTTTTGTGCCACCAAAACCGTCCACCTCCTACATCCTTCGAATGAGATTGTAAGCTACCATGCTCATCTCGTTCGAGATGCTGAAGCCCGACTATATGCCTTGAATGCATTAAATGCGTCACCTCTTGAGGGGATTGAAAACATCCCAGTTGTCTGGGATTTCCAAGATGTCTTTTCGGAAGAATTTCCAGGGATTCCCCCTGCTAGAGCTGTCGAGTTTGTCATCGACTTGGTACCCGGTACCACTCCAATAGCCAAGCGTTCTTATAAGATGCCTCCTCATGAGCTCCTTGAACTTAAGCAAGAAATTGACAATTCGCTTCGTCTGGGTTTTATCCGTCCAAGTTCCTCTGCTTGGGGAGCACCTTCTCGCTTTGTTAAGAAGAAGGATGGAACAAATCATTTGGTTCAAGATTATCGTCCTATTAACCAGGCAACAATTCAGAACAAATATCCGCTTCCTCGGATTAATGATTTGTATGATCAACTTGATGGTTCCTCGATATTCTCTAAACTCGACTTGAGGTTGGGTTACCATCGGATCTATGTTCGTAAAGAAGATATCCCCAAAACCGCATTTGTTACTCGCTATGGTTCATACGAGTACATAGTCATGTCTTTCGGTTTAACCAATGCCCTTGCAACCTTCTCTCGGTTGATGAATTAAATCTTCATGGACTACCTCGACAAATTCATCGTCGTTTATCTAGATGTTATCCTGGTGTATTCCAAGAATAAAGAAGAGCATGCTGAACATCTTCGTCTTGTACTGGAAAAGCTTCGGGAGCGTCAGCTATATGCCAAGTATTCCAAGTGTGAGTTCTGGTTGCCCGAAGTGACCTACCTTGGTCTGATCTCCAAGTATGGTATTGCGGTCAACCCTGAATGAGTTCAGACTATTCTTGACTGGATTCCCCCGAAGAATGTCAAGCAAGTCAGAACTTTTCTCGGACTCGCCGGCTATTGCCATCGATTTGTCGAGAACTTCTCCAAGATTGCAAACTCTTAACCAATCTGCTTCACAAAGGTGTTAAATATGAGTGGATAGAAAAATGTCAGGAGAGATTTCAGGCACTTAAGGACAAACTAACATCTGCTCCAGTGCTTGCTCCTCCAGATACTCGAAAGGACTTTGTCATTTATTGTGACGCTTCACGTCAAGGAATAGGCTGTGTCCTAATGCAAGAGCACAGAGTGATTGCTTATGCCTCTCATCAATTGCGTCCTCATGAAGGGAACTACCCAGTTCATGACCTTGAACTTGCTGCAGTAATACATGCACTGAAAGAGTGGCGACAGTACCTTATTGGTAATCGTTGTGAGATCTACACCGATCACCAAAGTCTGAAGTACCTATTTATTCAGCCGGATCTGAACCTCTGTCAACAGAGATGGATGGAGTGCATAGCAGATTACAACTGTGAAATTTCTTATACCCCTGGCAAGGCTAATGTAATGGCTGATGCCTTGAGCCACAAGTCATACTGCAACCACCTCCAGGTTCATAAGGTTCACCCCCTTCTTCAGAAAGAATTCCGCAAGTTGAACCTCCATATTGTTCCTCAGGGTTATCTCTCTCCCCCTATACCAGAGTTCCGCAAGATGAACCTCCATGTTGTTAACAAGGGTTCCCTTAATAACCTGGTTGTTGAACCAGATCTCGTGGGCGACATCAAAACTATGCAGCACTATGACGATGAAGTCAAAAAGATTAGACGCTATGTTGCGGAAGGTAAACCCTCTTGCTTCACTGTTGCTGATGATGGCGCCGTGTACTTCAAGGTCGTTTATATGTTCCAAGTAAGGAGGAAAACCTGAATATGACTGGAAGAGTGATGAAAGAAGCTCATGATACACCTATGTCTATTCACCTGGGTAGTACCAAGATGTACCAAAACATCTGTCAAAGGTTCTGGTGGTCGAACATGAAACAAGACATTGCGCGCTATGTTGCAGAATGTGACATTTGCCGTCGAACCAAAGCAGAACATCAAAGGCCTGCCGGAACTCTGCAACCTATTACTATTCCTGAATGGAAGTGGGACCATGTCAAGATGGATTTCGTCACTGGTTTTCTCAGATCGCAGAAAGGTAATGATGCTATTCTTGTCGTCATTGACCGACTGTCCAAAGTTGCACATTTTCTGGCTGTCAAGGAAACTATCACTGCTAGTCAGCTGGCAGATCTATATATGTCCAGAGTTGTTTCACTCCATGGTATTCCATTGGTGATTAGTTCAGACCGTGGCAGCTTATTCACTTCAAGATTCTAGGCAAGTTTCAGGTGGCTATGGGAACTCATCTGTCCTTTAGCACCGCCTTTCATCCTCAATCCCAGGGACAAGTTGAGCGAGTCAACCAGACTCTCGAAGACATGGTTCGAGCTTGTGTTATTTCTTTCAGCAAGAAATGGGAGGAATCTCTCCCGTATGCTGAGTTCTCTTACAACAATAGCTATCAAGCTAGTCTGACGATGGCCCCTTTTGAAGTGTTGTATGGACGAAAGTGTCGGACTCCTCTGAATTAGTCAGAAACTGGGGAATGTTCACTTGTCGGTCCGGATATTATCCAACATGCCAAAGATCAAGTCTGCATTATTCATGAGAATCTGAATGCTGCTCAGTCTCGTCAGAAGAGTCAGTATGACCGTCATCACAAGGATATGATCTATCAACCTGGTGAAAAGGTTTATCTTCGAGTCACACCAATGAGAGGTGCACACCGCTTTTGGATCAAGGGCAAGCTAGCTCCTCGCTATATTGGTCCATTCACGATTCTCGAAAGACGTGGAAAAATGGCATATCAATTGGAGCTACCGTCAAACCTTTCTCAGGTTCACGATGATTTCCATGTGTCACAGCTATGCCGCTGCTTCAAGGATCCTATCCGAGCAGTGGATCATGATATGCTTGAGCTGCAACAAGACCTTTCTTATAAAGAGATTCTTGATGAAACTAAACGTCGGACTCATCAAAAGGTTACCAAGTTCTTCAAAGTGCAGTGGTCAAATCATTTTGAAGATGAAGCCTCTTGGGAACGCGATGATCACCTTCGTGATGAATAACCCGAGCTCTTTCCTTCTACCTCTTAATTCTCGAGACGAGAATTTATTTTAGTAGGGGAGAGTTGTGACACCCTGGATTAAGTGCTAAAGTAATCATTGTAATCAAGCTACAGTGATGGCCAAGATTAAACTAATGCTTTTGCTAATCCATGTGTGATCACCTTTGGAATCAACCTCATATTCAAATTCCTTTGCAATTCAAATTCATTTCAAAAGTGCATTTAAAAGTTTTGCAAACCAGTAAATACAAATCTTGCATGGGTTGCAAATAATCCCCTGGTAATTTTAAAATTGCAACACACATTTTTATCAAGTAATTTGGTGCCTGAAAATAAATAAAACAGGAGCCAAATCAATTAATTAAATGCCTTTTGAACTTTACAGTTTTGGAATAATTTCAAAAGGTCCTCAAACTTTTTGTGGCACTACCAAATATTGCATTACAAATATTGGGCTAAGTCACATATTTTACATATGTATTTTTGTCACCAAACAAATAAAAACAGAACCACAAAAAAAAGAAAAACAAACAAAAAAGAAAATAAAAACAAAAAGGGCTAAGTGCTGCCGGCCCAAGTGCCAGGCCAGCCCACCTAGCCCCCCCATCGTCTTCCTCCTGTTCAACAGGGGAGACGTGGGGGAGCCGATGCTCGCCAGCGGCCGAAGCCGTCAAGCTGGCGGCCATCCAGCGGCTCCCCGCCGCCTTTAAGCCCCCCTCCGCACCGCGGCGTCAACCCCGAACCCTAGATCGCCCCCACTTCCTCCCTCTCGCGCCGCCTGCCTCTCCTCGCGCACACGCCCGCGCCGCCGCCGCCATGGCCGATGCATAGCCGCGGCCACCGCCTTCCCCGCACCGCACCAATGCGCCCAATCGCTCTGCCGCCGTCGTCTCCCTCTCCCTTGACCACGCATGTGAGTTGGGAGCCTCTACACTGCCGTTCCACGTCGTCTTCAACCTCGGAGCCCGCCGTCGTTCGTCTTCGATTCTGGCACCGTCAAGCCCTCCCCGAGCCCACTAAGCACCCTTGCAGGACCGCTGTGAGCGCCTGCTCCTTCCCCTCCCCCTCTTGCGCTCTGGTTTCGTCCCCTAGGCCTTGATTCATCGCACGGCCGAACCCACCTCCGCGGGAGCTCGTCGCCAGTGACCTCCCGGTGACCATTTGAGCATGCGCCTGGGTCCGTTCGCTTCGTACGCAAGGGTATAACCTCCCTGCCCCTTTCATTTGCTCGCTAGCTCGTCGTAGTGCCGTTCCCGTCGGAGCCCGAACCACACCGCCGCTTCTACTCGCCGCCGGCGCCGCTCCAGGCCATTCCAGCTATTCCCGCTCGTCGGAATGGATGCGCACGAGCCTCCGCGTTCGAACGCGCCACCGCGCGCCCCAAATGCCCCCCTAGCCGATTTCCGATCGCATCACGAGCCGCTGCGCCGTGTTCTTGGTCGCCGGCGACGTCTTCGGTCACCGGAGCTGACCTGGACGGCTGGGGCCACACCCCAGTGACACTGGCCAGTGGGCCCGGGGGCCAGTTGACCACGGTCAGCTGGCTGACCGGGCACAGCCCAGTCACTGCTAGGAGGGGCCACCCCCCCCGGGCCTATGATATGTGGGCCCAACTTCATTAGTGTTAATTAAGATGGATTAGTTAATTCGGTTAATTAGTTTAGACTAAATAGGCACCGACAGGTGGGACCCACCCCTCTAATTAATCTGCTTTAATTAAACTTAAACTCTGATTAGCCCACTGTCTATGATAGGTTGGGCCCAGCTGTCAGGTTTGACCTGAGACAGCTGGGTTGAATGCTGATGTCAGCATGACATCATGCTGATGTCACAATTGAAATTTTGAATAAAATTAAATCTTTTTAATTTCAGAATATTAATAAAACTTTGAAAATTAATATAAAATAAACCGTAAGTCAGATGAAAATAATTTATACATGAAAGTTGCTCAGAAAAATCCCACGAATCGGAATACGTTGTCCGTTCGTCTGTCACATGCCCCTAGCATGATGAACATGGACATTTTGCGTTAGGATCGTCCGTCCGGTAGTAGCTAGAGACCCGGGAAATATCGTCACATATTTTCCCGCTCTGTCTATGACATGTAGTACTACGTTAGCTCGTGCCTAGCACTGCATATTGCCATGTCATGCATCGTGATGCACCTGTCTGCTTTATATTTATTGTTTCTCCCCCCTCTTCTTACCGGTAGACACTGAGATTGACGCTGCTGCCGGGTACGACTATGCCACTGACGACCATTCTTTTGCAGTAGAGCAGCAAGGCAAGCAAACCCCCTTGAGCATTCCGATATCGCCCATTCTTTCTCTCTCATGCTTGCATTAGATTTTGCTACTGTTGTATATAGCTCCTATTCTGATGCATAGCCTGCTTTTGATAAACTGCTATTACCTACTAGTTCATTAAACTGCTTAGAATAGGTTGATAATGACCCCCCTGTGACCCCTTAGGCCCAGTTGCCCCGTTTTACTTATCAGTTACTCGGTCATCATGATTGATGTGCAGCGACCAACACATCACCACACACCCCCTTTAGTTGTACGGCTCTGTAGAGCTACTATCGAGTACCGAGGGTGACACATCGTGAAGTACTCATGATACTAACTCTGTAGTTTATCTAGTCGGTCGTGGTTATCGAGGGTGATTCCTCCTTCACCACTTCCGATAATGACTTGTCGTGCGACCCCTCAAGTGTGGGACCACAGAGGGTGATTCCTCTAAGTCCACCTTGACGGTTACATCGAGTGGGATCCATTGAGGGTGATTCCTCAGGTTTCGCCTTGATGTTTTATACACACGGTTACTATGACTTGGTTACAGAAAGATGTTGGTGATGGTTCGGCCCTGAAGGGTACCCACGGATTAATAACGACGAGGTGTGACCGGGCAGGTGAGGCCCTTGCAACAAGACCTCGAGACGGGGCGACGGGGCCGTACATCGTGGGTCGCGTTTGTCACCGCACTTAATAAAATACCAATGGGTTGGGTATTTGATCTTAGTTGGTCGTTTCACCTTTTCACACTAACCTTCACGTGGGAGAAATTATGGGTACTCGGCGTCGTTGTATCAGCCGAAGCTCTTCGGACGTCAGCAATGGAGCGGCGCGCGCCTGAGTGGTTGATAACCCACAAGTATAGGGGATCACAACAATTTTCGAGGGTTGAGTATTCAACCCAAATTTATAGATTCGACACAAGGGGAGCCAAAGAATATTTGGAAGTATTAGCAGTTGAGTTGTCAATTCAACCACACTTGGAGATTAAGTATCTGCAACAGAGTGACAAGTAGCACAGTAATATGATAGTTTGATAGCAGTGGTAACAGTAGCAGTAACGGTAACAACGATAGCAATGGTTTTGTAGCAAGTGTAACAGTAGCAGTGGCAATAGTAACTTAGCAAGAACAATAAGTGGAAAACTCGTAGGCACTGGATCGGTGAACTCGTTGGATAATATTCATCATATAACAGTCATAACCTAGGGCGACACAGAACTAGCTCCAGTTCATAAATGTAATGTAGGCATGTATTCCGTAAAGAGTCATACGTGCTTATGGAAAAGAACTTGCATGACATCTTTTGTACTACCCTCCCTGGCAGCGGGGTCCATAAGGAAACTAAGGGATATTAAGGCCTCCTTTTAATAGAGAACCGGAACAAAGCATTAACACATAGTGAATACATGAACTCCTGAAACTACGGTCATCACCGGAAAGTATCCCAACTATTGTCACTCCGGGGTTTACGGATCATAACACATAGCAGGTGCATATGACTAGCAAGATCAGATCAAGAACATAGATATAATGGTGATAACATAAACGGTTCAGATCTGAAATCATGGCACTCGGGCCCTAGTGACAAGCATTAAGCATGGCAACGTCATAGCAACATCAATCTCAGAACATAGTGGATACTAGGGATCAAGCCCTAACAAAACTAACTCGATTACATGATGAATGTCATTCAACTCCTCACCGACCAGCAAGCCTACGAAGGAATTTCTCACTCCCGGTGGGGAGCATCATGGAATTGGCGATGGAGAAGGGTTGATGATGACGAAGACCAAAGATTCCCCTCTCTGGAGCCCCAAACGGGCTCCAGATCTGGCCTCCCGATGAAGAACAGGAGATGGCGGTGGCTCCGTATCGTAAAACGCGATGAAACTTTGTCTCCTGTTTTTTTCTCTGAAAATAGGAATTTATAGTGCTAGAATTAGGGACAGTGGAGCCACGAGGTGAGCACAACCCACCAAGGTGCGCCTGTTGGGGGTGGCGCGCCCTGGTGTATCGTGCCCAACCAGGGCACCTCCTCCGGTGGTTCTTGGCTCCAGTATTTTTTATGTATTGTAAAATAATTCTCCGAAAAGTTTCGTCCAGTTCCGAGAACTTTTATTTCTGCACAAAAACAACACCATGGTAGTTCTGCTGAAAACAGCGTCACTCCGGGTTAGTTTCATTCAAATCATGCAAATTAGAGTCCAAAACAAGAGCAAAAGCGTTAGGAAAAGTAGATACGACGGAGACGTATCAACTCCCCCAAGCCGAACCCATTGCTTGTCCTCAAGCAATTCAGTTGACAAACTAAAAGTGATAAAGAAAAACTTTTACGAACTCTTTTGTTCTTGTTTACATATATATGCTTAAGTAGCACCCAGGTTTTCAGCAAAGATTATGACTAACCATGTTAGCAATAACATTAAAGATTATATTAGCTCATAGCAATGGCATAAGCAACTAGCGAGCAATAATAAAATATCTCAAGCGCCAACACTTTGTCAAAACGGTCATGATATAATATGACAACAGTGGTATCTCGCTAGCCCTTTCTGAGACCGCAAAACATAAATGCAGAGCACCTCCAAAGTTCAAGCAGCGACTAAACATTGTAACTCATGGTAGAAAAGATCCAGTCATGCTGCATCCAACATTAACTATACACATTGCATGAGGATGACAATAATGCTCTCAGATCTGGCGCTTATTTGAGAAGGTGATGACTCAACATAAAAGTAAATAGATAGTCCCTTCGTAGAGGGAAGCAGGGATTTGCAGAGGTGCCAGAGCTCAAAGCTTAAATAAGAGATAAACATAATTTTGGGAGGTACACCCTTCCTGTCAACGTTACGACCAAGAGTTATCAATATCTTCCATGCTAGACACATTAGCGGCGGTTCCCAAGCGGTAAAAGTAAAGGTTTACTCCCCCTCCACCAACAAACACACTACACAGCTAGCCGAGTCCATGGGTACCGTCTGTCA
Source organism: Elymus sibiricus (assembly GCA_039707655.1). Classification (NCBI taxonomy): domain Eukaryota; kingdom Viridiplantae; phylum Streptophyta; class Magnoliopsida; order Poales; family Poaceae; genus Elymus; species Elymus sibiricus. The sequence continues at coordinate 133,782,611 of CM077669.1, forward strand.
GTGCACTAGTACAGGGGTACCCAGTGCCCCTGACTTATGCACTGGCGGTAGAAGCAAAAACCCGGCGAATGATCAAGACCAGACTCCAGCAAACCCAACGCGACACCCCAAGCCTGGACTACAACACGCCAAGCACATCCCCGACACTTGCCGGGGACCAAGACATGCACACCTTCCAGAGGACCCGGCAAGCCACTCCCCAGCAGGCGCGAGCCAACTGGCCACCGATCCACCGCATTGCTACGCCTGTCACTTATCGATGCGGTGTCGAGCCCTCAGGAGACTAATCAGTTCTCGCTAAGCACGTGGCGACACATCGGAATGCAAGTTATGCCCAGTTGACACCCGCCCTGCAATGTGTCAATACCATAAGCAACGACCGGCCAAGCGGTGGCAAGAGCTTGCCGGGGATGCACCCCTGAGCACCACCTAGGCAGGTAATCATGGCGTTTTGTCCTAAATGCCAGAGTTAGGTATGATAGCTCTGCCTAGCTATCTAATCAATAGATAATGACTGTTTTGCCATTGTGGTAACCCCTTGCACTATAAAAGGAGGCCCAAGGCTACCTAGCTCAGGGTTAGCGATTCGGACCCCCGAACACTTGTACTCGCGTAGCAGTTCTTTCCCCGATAGCAGTCCTTGCCGGGGTTAGGCGCTGTGCGTTCTTCATGTTCCTCCAATCAATCCACCAAAAAGCAGGAGAAGGGTTTTATGCTTACCAGCGGCCCGAACCTGGGTAAATGCCTGTGCCCTGATCGTCACGCCGTCTCATGCTCTCCGCTCTTCGTGCAACATGACCCCCCTTGCCAAACCACAAGGGACCTCTGTTCCCATAGGTGATCGTGAGCATTCGTGCCCCGACATCTTTGGCACGCCAGGTAGGGGGCGTGCATCATTTGCGCGAACCAGAGTTCGTGAACGGCGAATTGATCTCCATCGTCATCTTCTTCAACAATGGCTCCCAAGAAAAATCCGGTGCGGCCACACATCCCTCCACTTCGAAGGCTCCCTCACACGCGGCCGCCGGCGCCGTAGACGCCGCGGCGGCTCCGGGCGAGGCGGGTATCGTGGACGACGCGGTCGGCGCAGGCGGTGCCCCCGTCCAATCCTTTGCGACCGGAGATGGAGCAGGAGGCGTCGGAGAGGAGCAACTACAACAACAACACGGCGAGCTCGGCCCCGATGCCACGGGCGAGGGAAACAACCGTTCATCACCTCCCCGCCGCGCGGATGGCCGAGGCCGCCTCAGCGGTGCCCGGTCTGGTGCGAGCTGTGACCCTCCGGCCGCGCCCGTCACCAGCGAGATTATTGGGCGTGCACCTCGTGCGGAACGAGACGGAGCGCCCAGCGGAGACGCAACCCCGCAGGATTGGCCCACTGCCCACCAGAAAGCTCCGGCGAGTGGCGCATGGCATCAAGGACGCGGCGACGCTTCTCTTGGCCCTACAAAGAGTCGAGCGACGTCGCGGTCCGCCTCTTTCGCCATGCCGAGCACCGCAGAGGAGGCCATGACACGACTCCAGATGCCGATCAACTTCATGCCAGCGGCTGATAAGATGGACGAATGGAGAGACACCATTCAGAGTTTGATTTCTTTCGTTGAAGCCAACAAGACCCAGCATGCAGAGTCGTCGCGACGTACGCAAACAGTAGCAGCGGCCCAGGGCGGCGAGCGCGTCGAAGGGGCCACCCCAACGGTGCAGTCCCCTCCGCGCCAACAGGCCCAGAGGCAGCCGCAGCAAGCTTCGCATGCTGATGAGCACGACGAGGCGTCCATAGTCTCGTCTGGCCCGCGCGACCGCCAGGTTCAACGGTGTGTCCTTGAAGACCGGCGGAAAGAAGACGCGCGCATCACCATCGAGCGACGCCGGGAAGCGCACCGTCAATCCGACAAGCGCAACGGTCCAGACATCAGCGACCCCGCGCCCAGTGCTGGCGGGTACCTTCCTTACGAGGTTGGTTGCCCTGCCTTCACTAGCTAGCTGCGACGAGTCCGCTGGCCGTCGACCCGACCTTTCAAGCCTGAGCTACCTAAGAAATACGACGGGAAGCTGAACCCTGCGGAGTTCTTGGGCATATACACGATAGCTGTTCAAGCTGCGGGAGGAAGAGATGAAAAGGTGCTCGCCAACTATTTCCCTTTGGCACTCAAGCCAAATGTGTGATCATGGCTGATGCACCTGCCAGAGAACTCCATTTCATCATGGGCTGGTCTGTGCAACGAGTTCGTTGGCTCCTTCACCAGTGGTCATCACGAACCAGGCCAGCCCAGTGATCTCCAAGTCCTCCCGCAAAAGGAGGGAGAAACCTTGAGAAAGTATATCCAGAGATTCAGCCGAGTGCACCGCAACATCCTAGAGATCGATCCCACAGCGGTGATTGCCGCGTTCCACTCGAACATGCGCAATAGAAGGATGCAAGCCAAGATGAATGTCAAGCTCCCCAAGACTGTTAATGAGCTTTACACCTTGGCGGATAAGTGCGCTCGAGCTGAAGAAGGAAGGCGACTTCCCGGGGAGGAGGCGGGCGTCGAAGTGGACTCTGATGATGACGACGACGCCCCCGACCCGAAGGGAAGGAGCAGGAAGCGCAACAAGAAGCGTAAGGGAAAAGCAGTATTGGCTGTCGAGAGCTCCGGAGACCTCAGTACAGGCAGGAAGGAGAAAGCCGAAACCCCTGACAAGGGAGCTTCCACGTGCGCTGATTGCCGGGAGGCTGTTGCTGCTGAGAAGACCGGTAAGTCCAATGGGCCGTACTGCAAAATTCACCGCACCAAGGGCCATGATCTCCAAGAATGCCGACAGGTCGAGCAACTTGCTGAGAAACAGAGGGCCGAGTACGAGAAGCGCGGCAAAGAAAAAGGCCAGGACGGCGCTGCCGGGAAAGGCCGTGGCGGCAAAGGAGGTCGCCGCGGCAAAACCCCGCAGCAGAAGGAAAAACCCACCAGAGGCCGAGAAAAGAAGGAAACAGACGATATGAGTGAAGATGAGGATGATGTTGAGGATTCCAGCAACACGGAGTTTCAGAAAGCAACCGAAGCCATGTGCGTTGACGGGGGTGCATCCTTGCATTCCTCTCGTCGCCAGCTCAAGCAGTGGGCATGCGAGGTCAATGTTGTGGAACCTACTGCAGAATCTAGGAAGCCACTCAGATGGTCCCGCAAGCCTACCATCTTTGACGAAGAGGATAATCCTGACCGTACCACTACGGTTGGATGTCTACCATTGTTGGTTTCCCCGACAATCCGCAACCTCAAGGTGTCTAAGATGTTAGTTGACGGCGGGGCTGGATTGAACTTGATCTCCCCTAGAGTGGCTGAGAAACTGCAGATCCTTGATGAAGAGCTTGAAGCTACGAGTACATTCCAAGGAATCAACCCCGGCAGGAGCCGACCCAAGGGAAAGATCACCCTGCCTATGACATTTGGCTGGGAGTTGAACTTCCGGACAGAGCGGATAGTGTTCGACGTCGCCGAAATCCCGCTACCTTACAATGGAATCCTCGGTCGCCCAACTCTCGCAAAGTTCATGGTAGCATCCCACTAAGCTTACAACACCTTGAAGATGCCAGGGCCCATTGGGATCATTTCCATCCCCTCTGACAAGAAGAACGCAGTTATTCGCGTGGACCAGATGTATCTTGACGCGGTAGCAGCTGAAGCCATAGAAATCCCAGCTCCTGTCAAGGACACAGAGAAAATGAAGAAGGCTAGCAAGAACACCAGCAAGGACTCCGGGAAGCGCGCCTCTTCGGAGTGCGCCGCACCCGACGTTGACCTGTCGGAGAGTTCCACTAGCAAGAAGACCAAGGTCACTTGTCCTGAGACAAAGAAGGTCCCGACAAGGGAGGATGGCACTGGTGGTACCTTCACCATCAGTGCTACCCTTACTGACAAATAGGAGAGCGCGCTCATTACCTTTCTGCGGGAGAATGTCGATGTGTTTGTGAGGGATCACTAGAAGAGTGTCTAGAGGGGGGGGAGTGAATAGACTACTAGCAGGAAATTAAAACCTAATCTTTTCCCAAGTTAATTGGTTGGTAGATTTTAACAGTTTTAGCAAGACTAGCAAGTCTAACAGCCCTACACATGCATGTCAACAAATATGGCAGCGGAAAGTAAAGACATTGCACATGAAGTAAAGAGTAGAGATAGGTAGATCAAACGCAATTGGAGACGCAAAGATTTTTCCCATGGTTCCGATAGGTGGTGCTATCGTACGTCCACGTTTATGGAGTCTTCAACCCACGGAGGGTAACGGTCGCGAGAGTCCACGGAGGGCTCCACCCATAAGGGTCCACGAAGTAGCAACCTTGACTATTCCATAACGGCTTCCGTCCACGAAGGACTAGCCTCACTATGGGTAGATCTTCACGAAGTAGGCGATCTCCTTGCCCGTACAAACTTCTTGGTTCAACTCCACAACACGAAGTAGGAGGCTCCCAAGCGACACCTAACCAATCTAGGAGGCACCACCCTCCAAAAGGTAATAGGCTCGGCAATGATGATGAACTCCTTGCTCTTGTGCTTCAAGATGATAGACTCCTCAACACACAATCACTCTCTCATAGATTTGGCTTGGTGGAAGAGATGGGATTGGTGGAAAGCAACTTGGGGAGGCTAGAAATCAAGATCCATATGGTTGGAGTGGAATGGCTTGATCTCAACAAATGAGTAGGTGGCTCTCTCTCAGAAAACTGGATGGGGAAAGTATGGAATAGTTCTGAGTGCTTCTCTTCCTAGTAGGTGGTGGTGAAGGGGTATATATAGGCATCCCCAAAAATCCAACCGTTACACACAAAATGACCAACTCGGTGATACCGATGTGTTAATCTCGGTGGTACCGAAGTGACCAAAAGGTGGCAACTTTTGAATCTCGGTGAGCCCGATATAGGAAACTCGGTTGCACCGATAAGGTGACCAATGGTCAGATTGCCCATTCTCGGTGACGCCGATTCAACAATCTCGGTGGGACCGATATTGTGAATTTGCGTAACAGAAAGTTGGCAACCTAAACTCGGTGGCACCGAAGCAGAATCGGTTGCACCGAAGGGCTAGGGTTTGGCTAATGTCTGTCTGAGTATGGGAATCGGTGGCACCGAGTGGAAAGTGTTGGTTGCACCGATTTTGGATATTTGACTTTGGACAGACTTTTGTGGAAGAGCTTGTGGGTGTTTTTGGTGACTATCACTTGTGCACGTATGAGCATTTTGTTCGCCAACAGTACCTTACCCCCTTTTAATAGTATTGGCTTTCCTATGGACTCAAAGTGATTTCTCACAAAGTAAAATGTAGAGTCCTCTTGCTAGAAGCTTTGCCAATCCATTTCCTTGCATCTTGGGGTATTTCCACAATCTCCACAATCCTTTTGCCAGCCCTCTCTGTGGACTATATCTGAAATACACTAGGTAAAAGTATTAGTCCAAGAGACAATGTATGTTGTCATGAATTATCAAAACCACCAAGGGAGCATGTTGTGCTTTCAATCTCCCCCTTTTTGGTAATTGATGACAACATACAATCAAAGCTTCAAATAAAGATATGCATGGATATAATGAAGACTTTGAGAGACACATGACTTAGATTTGCTCCCCCTGAATGTGTGCAATTCCTTTAAAGGATAGTTGCTTTGGAATGCATGGACACACATCTAGTGGAAGGGATATAAGAAGTCATGTGTATCTTGGCTATATGCATCAAATATGTATGAATGAGATGTATCCTTGTTCAAGACTTCACTCTTGCAAACAATATGTGCAAGAAGCAAGAGATCATCTTGATCAAAGATATGGTGCATATACTTACCTTGAGTTCTTGAGCATTCTTGTAGTAGAAATACACTTGAGAAAACAATGTTAAGAAACACAAGAGTATTCTACCAATCAAAAGCAATAGAACTCAAAAGTACCAAGATATGGAGAACATATAGAAGATAGTATTTCTTAAGATTGATATGTCTCCAAGATCATTTAGAGTTTTCTCCCCTTAGATATGAAACTAGTAAATCATCCTCTCCCCCTGAATCTTAGCATGTAGATATTGGGATTGGATAGGGTGAGAAAAATGTAACATGAACACAATTAGAAGAAATAAATATTAGCAGCTTATGTGAGACTTTTCTCCCCCTACTTTGGTGTTCTCCCCTTGTTTATGAAAGTAAGCATAATATCTGCTCTCCCCCTAAATATTATATCTCCCCCTTTGCATAAGCATGTATCTCCTGCTATAGCATGAAGCTTTGTTATTCTCCCCCTTTGGCATTAATTTCCAAAAAGGTCAAACACAGGGATAGATACATGGATCATTGACTGAGAAGGGATCCTTGAGAACAAGGGTCATTGAATGTAGGGTTCATAGAAATGAAAACTGAGGGAATCGTGAAGAATAGTTTCTCTACCTTTGTGATATTGTAAGACTTCTCCTCCTTTGAGTTAGGGATCCTTGAACAAAGAATTTCTCCCCCTAAGGCTTTTTTTTAATAATAAGGGATCATAGAAGTAACAAAATCATCACTTGTAAGATTATAGAAAAAAACACAGATTTGCAACTACGAACACAAACAAGAAAAGAAAATGAATCGGTGACTCCGAGACAGATAAATCGGTGGTACCGAAATTTTATGGTGCAGCTCATCTGCTAATTCGGTAGAACCGAGATATATGTATCGGCGGCTCCGAGGCTAAGACATAAACTTGGCAATGGGATTTTGAAATTGAAATTTCTCAAACTTTGCCAATAACACAAAGTCAAAAGGAAAAATGCAAAAGTTTTTACAACAGTATATCAACTAGAGAAGATTTTGAGTGGTTCCAAGAAATCTTGCAAAATAGAGAATGGACCATCCAAAATACTTAACTAGATGATGGGCGGTGACTAGGTCACCTATATTAGAGTATATTGACTTAGGAGCCAAGCAAGAATACTTGATCATAGGTCATACTCAACGTTAAGCTCAAAATGGGGTTACCATTTTTCGATTAAGCATTTTAATGTCTTCATATCACTTGAGTTGCTTTAGCTCATGACTTGGAGTAAAGCCTTTTCAAGGATATGAGTACATACCTTTGAGTGATGTTGATGACGTGACTTGTAGGTGAACCTGTTGAGGATGCTCGAGGTTGATGAAGATCATCTTGAGTTGGGAGAAATCCTTCTCGTTTTAGTACACATGTCACCTACAAAGGTTAGTCATGCAAGAAAGTACAATAGATATATCCATTTGACATGATACCAATTAAGATTTAGCAAATATGATCACATCAAGTATATGTCAAGGATATGGTTGAGTTGTCTTCTTCCATCCATCATCAAAAGGGGTTGTGGATACTAGGTCATGACAAGATTGCTTATGATTTGAGTTGAGGGCAATCTTGTGGAATAAAATTCTTCCAAGTACCTACAAAAGATTAGATGCAATACAAGGGAGCATATAATTCCATGGCATAAGATAGCATGTTAGGAGTATCATGGAAATATCAAGAAAGCTCATGCCCTTGCATGCAAACGAGTGAGTCTAGCTCAAGTTTAAAGCATCAATGATGTTCAACTCACTCCTCAAATAACAAAATGTTTTCTCATCAAGTGGCTTAGTAAAGATATCGGCCAATTGCTTGTTAGTGCGAACATGCTTAAGATCAATATCTCCTTTGGCAACATGGTCACGAATAAAATGATGTCTAACTTGAATATGTTTAGTTCGAGAATGTTGCACAGGATTAAGACCAATTTTAATAGCACTTTCATTGTCACAAAGTAATGGAACATTTCTAACATGGATTCCATAATCCTTAAGCGTTTGTGTCATCCATAGTAATTGTGCACAACAAGATCCTGCAGCAATATACTCAGCTTCGGCAGTAGATAGAGATACTGAGTTTTGTTTCTCGGAGGACCAAGACACAAGAGATCTACCCAAAAATTGAGAAGTACCCGAGGTGGATTTTCTATCAACCTTGTCACCGGCATAGTCCGAATCGGAATAACCAACAAGGTTAAAGGAAGATCCCTTGGGATACCAAATGCCAAAGTTTGGTGTTTGTATCAAATATCTCACAATACGTTTCACGACCAAAAGATGACACTCTTTAGGTGCAGCTTGATATCTAGCACACATGCAAACACTAAGCATAATATCGGGACGGGAGGCACATAGATATAGCAATGAACCAATCATAGATCGATAGACTTTTTGATCAACCGGTTCATCCTCCTTGGTAAGATCAACATGTCCACTAGTAGGCATAGGAGTTTTCATACCTTTGCACTCTTGCATGTTGAACTTCTTGATCAAGTCCTTCGTATACTTAGTTTGAGAGATGAAAGTTCCTTCTTTCGTTTGCTTGATTTGCAAACCAAGAAAGAATTTCAGCTCACACATCATGGACATCTCATACTTCTCGGACATCAACCTTCCAAATCTTTCACTAAATTGTGGGTTAGTAGATCCAAAGATAATATCATCCACATAGATTTGGCACACAAATAATTCACCATTAACTCTCTTAGTGAATAAGGTTGCGTCAATTTTACCAATTTCAAAACCTTTTTCAATGAGAAACCTCGTTAAGCATTTGTACCAAGCACGAGGGGCTTGCTTAAGACCATAAAGGGCTTTACGAAGCTTGTAAACATGATTAGGGTTTCTTAGGGTTCACAAAACCAAGTGGTTGCTTAACATAGACTTCTTCTTCAATCTCACCATTTAAAAAGGCACTTTTAATGTCCATTTGATAAAGCGTGATATCATGGTGATTAGCATAAGCAAGAAGAATGCGAATAGCCTCAAGTCTAGCGACGGGGGCGTAGGTCTCACCGTAGTCCATACCTTCGACTTGCGTATATCCTTGGGCTACGAGACGAGCCTTGTTTCGTACGACTTGACCGTCTTCATCTTGCTTGTTCCGAAACACCTATTTTGTTCCGATGATGTTTTGCTCATCCTTGGGCTTTTCCACGAGTGTCCACACATCGTTCCTCTCGAAGTTGTGAAGCTCTTCATGCATTGCGTTCACCCAATCCGCGTCTTCTAGAGCTTGTTCTTCCTTCAAGGGCTCAATGCTAGAGATGAAAGAATAATGCTCACAAAAGTTAGCTAGGCGAGTTTTCGAGCGAGTGATTCTCCCTGTTTGTATATCACCAAAGATTTGGTTTAGGGGATGGTTCTTGGTCACTTGTGCTCGAACTCGGGTCAGCTTCCGATTGTTGGATGGTAGAGCTTCTTCTTCATCATCATCTCCTTCATCTTCATTGTTGTTGAAGGTGTCGTTTCCTTGAGGTGGTGGTGAAGGAGGTTGTGGTGGATCTTCATGATGCACTTCCTCCTCTTCATCATCTTGTCATGTACCGCTTGTGGATGCCTCCATGTCATGTTGTGGTTCACCTTGACGTGAAGTAGGGGCTTCCACTTGAGTTGATGAAGTACTTTCCTTCACCTCCATGGGACGAATCTTGCCGATGGACAAGTCTTGGATAGCTTCCGAAGGGTCCTTATCAGCTACATCATTTGGCAATTGTTCGACTTGCGAACCATTAGATTCATCAAACTTCACATCTACCGTCTCTTCAACTTTTCGAGTGAAGTTGTTGTAGACACGGTATGTGTGAGAGTTCGATCCGTAACCAAGTAGGAATCCTTCATGAGATTTAGGAGAAAATTTAGTACGACGATGCTTATCAAGAATGTAGCACTTTGAGCCGAATACCCGAAAGTATCCAACTTGGGGTTTGTTACCAGTGAGTAGCTAGTATGCCGTTTTACCGAGAAGCTTGTGCAAGTAAAGTCGGTTTGTGGCATGACATGCTGTTTCCACGGCTTCTGCCCAAAAGTGTCTTGGCGTCTTGTATTCGTCAAGCATCGTTCTTGCCATCTCAATAAGCGTCCGGTTCTTCCTCTCAACAACTCCATTTTGTTGAGGTGTGTACGTAGCCGAGAACTCATGTGAAACACCTTCCTCGTCAAGAAAGGTATCCACATGGGTGTTCTTGAACTCCGATCCGTTATCGCTCCGAACCTTCTTGATCTTCACTTCAAACTGATTTTGCGCTTTGCGAGCGAAGTTCTTGAAGATCTTTTGAACCTGCGACTTATCATCAAGAAAGAATACCCACGTAAATCTGGAAAAATCATCAACTATAACTAGACCATAGGAATTTCCACCGAGACTCTTATAAGTATTGGGACCAAAAAGATCCATATGAAGTAACTCGAGTGGTCTTCTAGTAGTCATGATGTTCTTAACGGGATGACTTCCACCTACTTGCTTTCCAGCTTGACAAGCACTACAAAGTCTATCTTTGTCAAAGATAACATCTTTAACACCAAGTATATGATCACCTTTGATAAGCTTGTCTAGATTACGCATGCCAACATGTCCTAGTCTTCTATGCCAAAGCCAACCTTTAGAAGATTTTGCAATAAGACAAGTACGAGGTTTGGATCTCTTAGTGAAATCGACAATGTATAGATCACCTCTACGGAAACCGATAAAGACCATTTTATGATTATCTTGACGAAACACTTGGCAATCTACTTTCGTGAATAGCACATTAAAACCAAAGTCGGCAAGTCTAGATACGGAAAGAAGATTGTAGCCAAGAGATTCAACAAGCATAACATTTTGAATAGAGCTATCATGGGATATGGCCACCTTACCAAGACCAAGTACCTTACCCTTGGAGTTGTCTCCAAATGTTACGTACCTTCGTGGTCCATGGTTTGGTGTGATCTCTTAAAACATCTCTCTATCTCTGGTCATATGATCGGTACATCTGCTATCGAGAATCCACTCTTTTCCTCCGGACATGTAATCCTTGAAGTTTGCCATGAGACTTAGATTCTTCATGATCTTCTCATACTCGATGTCGAACAACTCATCTTCATCATTGTAGCCATGTTTCACATTGTCATCATCAAGTGGTAAATCCTCGTCATAAAGAACAAGAGATTCGTTAGGGTTGTGATCATGACAATGTTCAAACTTATGAATTCGAATGGCTTCTACAATGAAGTTGTTGATAGTTGTGACATCTCCTTTAGCACGCATGAGATCTCTAAGCTCAAATAGACAATCTTCAAACTTGGGATCACTAGGCGTCATATTATGGAAGGCAATAGTTTTATGAAGAATTTCATCAAGATTACTCAATGAATAACTTGGATATCGTTTCTCCAAGTCATTCCACAAAGTGTAAGCACATTCAAAATTCTTCATTTGGTTAAGCACATTTCTAGGCAATGCTCTAACAATGAGATTAACAGTTCTAAGATTGCATAGCATGTCAATTTCCTCTTCATGTGTGGGGTGTAAAGGATCAATGGGAGGTACGTAAGGGCACTTAACATATTTGCTCAATTGAAATTCATTAAACAGCTCATACATCAAGGTTTTCCATTGACTATAGTACTCTCCATCAAGAATAGGCACTCTACAACTCAAACTCCCTGTACTAGACACATCCATCTTCCTCCTCAGTGATTAAACCGAAGCAATGGAGACCAATGCTCTGATACCAATTGAGGGATCACTAGAAGAGTGTCTAGAGGGGGGGTGAATAGACTACTAGCAGGAATTTAAAACCTAACCTTTTCCCAAGTTAATTGGTTGGTAGATTTTAACAGTTTTAGCAAGACTAGCAAGTCTAACAGCCCTACACATGCATGTCAACAAATATGGCAGCGGAAAGTAAAGACATTGCACATGAAGTAAAGAGTAGAGATAGGTAGATCAAACACAATTGGAGACGCAAAGATTTTTCCCGTGGTTCCGATAGGTGGTACTATCGTACGTCCACGTTTATGGAGTCTTCAACCCACGGAGGGTAACGGTCGCGAGAGTCCATGGAGGGCTCCACCCATAAGGGTCCACGAAGTAGCAACCTTGACTATTCCATAATGGCTTCCGTCCACGAAGGACTAGCCTCACTATGGGTAGATCTTCACGAAGTAGGCGATCTCCTTGCCCGTGCAAACTTCTTGGTTCAACTCCACAACACGAAGTAGGAGGCTCCCAAGCGACGCCTAACCAATCTAGGAGGCACCACCCTCCAAAAGGTAATAGGCTCGGCAATGATGATGAACTCCTTGCTCTTGTGCTTCAAGATGATAGACTCCTCAACACACAATCACTCTCTCACAGAGTTGGCTTGGTGGAAGAGATGGGATTGGTGGAAAGCAACTTGGGGAGGCTAGAAATCAAGATCCATATGGTTGGGGTGGAATGGCTTGATCTCAACACATGAGTAGGTGGCTCTCTCTCAGAAAACTGGATGGGGCAAGTATGGAATAGTTCTGAGTGCTTCTCTTCCGAGTAGGTGGTGGTGAAGGGGTATATATAGGCATCCCCAAAAATCCAACCGTTACACACAAAATGACCAACTCGGTGACACCGATGAGTTAATCTCGGTGGTACCGAAGTGACCAAAAGGTGGCAACTTTTGAATCTTGGTGAGACCGATATAGGAAACTCGGTTGCACCGATAAGGTGACCAACGGTCAGATTGCCCATTCTCGGTGACGCCGATTCAACAATCTCGGTGGGACCGATATTGTGAATTTGCGTAACAAAAAGTTGGCAACCTAAACTCGGTGGCACCGAAGCAGAATCAGTTGCACCGAAGGGCTAGGGTTTGGCTAATGTCTGTCTGAGTATGGGAATCGGTGGCACCGAGTGGAAAGTGTTGGTTGCACCGATTTTGGATATTTGACTTTGGACAGACTTTTGTGGAAGATCTTGTGGGTGTTTTTGGTGACTATCACTTGTGCAAGTATGAGCATTTTGTTCACCAACAGTACCTTACCCCCTTTTAATAGTATTGGCTTTCCTATGGACTCAAAGTGATTTCTCACAAAGTAAAATGTAGAGTCCTCTTGGTAGAAGCTTTGCCAATCCATTTCCTTGCATCTTGGGGTATTTCCACAATCTCCACAATCCTTTTGCCAGCCCTCTCTGTGGACTATATCTGAAATACACTAGGTAAAAGTATTAGTCCAAGAGACAATGTATGTTGTCATAAATTATCAAAACCACCAAGGGAGCATGTTGTGCTTTCAGTTTGCCTGGCAACCATCTGACATCCCCGGTGTTCCCAGGGAGGTAATTGAGCACCACCTTGTTTTCTGTACTCATGCCCGACCCGTCAAGCAAAAGGTTAGGAAACAGGCCTTGGAGCGGCAGTAGTTCATTGCCGAGGAAATCAAGAAGCTTGAAGCAACTGGTTTGGTCAAAGGGGTGCTGCATCCAACTTGGCTGGCAAACCCGGTGGTGGTACGAAAGGCAAATGGGAAATGGAGGCTTTGCATAGACTTCACTGACTTGACCAAGGCTTGCCCAAAGGACCCCTTCACCTTGTCGCGCATAGATCAAATTGTTGATTCCACCCCCGGATGTGACTTGCTCTCCTTTTTGGATGCCTACTCCGGCTACCACCAGATATTTATGACTAAGGAAGATGAGGAGAAGACCGCATTCATAACTCCCTGTGGCACGTACTGCTTTGTGCGTATGCCCTTCGGGTTAAAGAGTGCTGGTTCGACCTTCACCAGGGCTGTTCAAATTGGTTTTGGACCTCAGCTGCACAGAAATGTGGAAGCCTACATGGATGACATCGTGGTCAAGACCAAGGATGAAGCTACTCTCATACAAGATCTGGAAGAAACTTTCGCAAACTTGCGCAAAATCAACCTGAATCTCAATCCTGAAAAGTGTGTGTTCGGTGTCCCATCCGGCAAGCTGCTTGGGTTCTTCGTATCTCAGCGACGAATAGAAGCCAATCGCGACAAGATCAAGGCGATTGAACAGATACAGGCACCCAAGACCATCAAAGATATCAGACGCCTAACCGGATGTGTTGCCGTGTTGAGTAGGTTCATCTCCAAGTCCGCTGAGCGCGCCTTGCCATTCTTCAAAATCTTGAAGAAGGCTGGCCCGATGAAGTGGACCCCGGAGGCAGATGCGGCGCTGCAAGACCTGAAGAAATATCTATCCTCTGCTCCCACCTTGGTCGCTCCTAAACCGCAAGAGCCGTTGCTGCTATATTTGGCAGCGACGAATCAAGTGGTTAGTGCAGCGCTGGTGGGGCAGCGGATAGTGGATGGAGATTCAGCAGCCGCTGCTGATGCTGCCGGGAGCGGGAAAGAAACATCCGCGGCAGGACTCGACACAGATCAAGGGGGATCTCAGCAAATGATTGATAGCGGATCCAAAGAAGTGGCAAAGAAGAAAATGGTACAGTGGCCCGTGTACTTTGTCAGTTCCCTACTACAGGGGGCTAGATCAAGGTACTCTGGAGTACAAAAGTTGATCTTCGGCCTCATCATGGCCTCGAGGAAGCTGCGCCACTACTTCCAAGCCCATGAAATAACAGTTGTCACCCGTTTCCCGTTGCAACGCATACTGAGAAACCCCGAAGCCACTGGAAGGATAGTTGAGTGGGCATTGGAATTGTCAAGTTTCGGATTAAAGTATGAGAGCACTTTTACCATTCAAAGCAGGGCGTTGGCGGAGTTTATTGCAGAATGCACACCCACGCCAGGTGATGAAGCTCCGGATACAATCCTCCCCGGCAAAGAAGCACCCAAGGATTGGATCATGTACTTTGACGGTGCTTTCTCACTCTACGGCGCTGGAGCAGGTGTGCTCCTCATCGCCCCTACCAGAGAGCACCTCAAGTACGTCGTCCAGATGCACTTTCCCCGAGAGGAAGCCACCAACAACACCGCTGAGTACGAGGGGCTCCTTGCCGGACTCAGAATCGCGGTGGAGTTGGGAATAAAGAGGCTGATCGTCCAAGGAGATTCTCAGCTTGTGATAAAGCAAGTCAACAAGGATTACCAGAGCCCGCTGATGGAGGCATACGTAGAAGAAGTGAGGAAATTGGAGGAGCATTTTGATGGACTGCAAACAGAGCATGTGCCACGGGCAGAAAACTGCATTGCTGACCATCTATCAAAGTGTGCTGCGCAGAAACGTCCTGTGGAACCAGGGACCTTTGTTCTCCGCCTCACTCAACCATCAGTATCCCCATCAACGATGTCCAAGAAGAGAAGAAAGCTGAACTCCGGCAAGCATTTCCCGGCAAAGCTTTC
Organism: Elymus sibiricus; assembly: GCA_039707655.1. Taxonomy (NCBI): domain Eukaryota; kingdom Viridiplantae; phylum Streptophyta; class Magnoliopsida; order Poales; family Poaceae; genus Elymus; species Elymus sibiricus. Next base: position 133,797,692 of record CM077669.1, read on the forward strand.
CAAAGCCGCTGGTAGAGAAGCCGCCGGGGAAAATCCCGTTCCGGTTGACGAGCAGCTCCCTCCCGCAGGACCTCAGGGTCTAGCGGTTGAGACAAGCGCTCCCGGAGATGAAGAGATGCCTTTAGTCCTTGTTGTCGAGCCACAGGCTCCAACCTGGGCACAACATATATTCCATTTCCTTCAAACAGGAGAACTCCCCGTAGAGCAAGAGGAAGCCGAAAGAGTAGCCCGTCGGTCAAGTATGTACCAGTTTGTCGATGACACCCTGTACAGAAGACGACCGAACGGTGTGAAATTAAGGTGTATCTGCTGGGAGGATGGACTGAGGCTGTTGGCCGAGATTCACAGAGGAGTATGTGGTTCCCACATTGGATCAAGGGCCCTTGTCGGGAAAGCTTTCCGACAGGGTTTCTATTGGCCCACTGCCCTCCAGGATGCTACTGAGTTGGTCACCAAGTGTGAAGCCTGCCAGTTCCATTCCAAGAACATCCATCAACCAGCACAAGCCTGATACGTCTCCAACGTATCTATAATTTTTGCTTGTTCCATGCTGCTATACTATCATTCTTGCATGTTTTACAATCATTTTATTACAACTTTATATCATTTTTTGGGACTAACCTATTGACATAGTGCCAAAGTACCAGTTGCTGTTTTTGCTTGTTTTTTACTTCGCAGAAAATCAGTACCAAACAGAGATGAAACGCTGCGGGGATTTTTGTGGATTTTTTACGGACCAGAAGGAACCAGATGGGCCAAAGAACACCAGAAGAGGGGGCCCAGGGTGGCCAGCCCCCACCAGGGCACACTAGAGGCCCCCTAGCGCGGCCTGGTGGGTGTTGGGCACCTCGGGCACCCCGTCAACCGACTATCGTGCCTATAAATTCCTTGGAAATCCAAAAACCCTAGAGGAGTCGACAAAACACAATTCTAGCCGCCGCAAGTTCGAGAACCGCGAGATCCAATCTAAACACCATCACGGAGGGGTTCATCTTCCTCATAGGTGCCTCTCCGATGATGCATGAGTAGTCCACCATAGACCTACGGGTCCGTAGGCAGTAGCTAGATGGCTTCTTCTCTCTCTCTCTTTTGATTCTCAATACAATGGTCTCTTGGAGATCTATTTGATGTAAACTTTTGCGGTGTGTTTGTTGGGATCCGATGAATTTTGAGTTCATGATCAGTTTCTATCCATGAATATTATTTGAGTCTTCTTTGATCTCTTATATGCATGATTACTTATAGCCTCATATTTCTTCTTCGAATCTTTGTTTTAGTTAGGCCAACTATATCGATTTTTCTTGCCATGGGAAGAGGTGCTTTCTGATGGGTTCCATCTTGCGGTGTTCTTTCCCAGTGACAGAAGGGGCAACAAGACACTCATGTATCGTTGCTATTAAGGATGACAAGATGGGGTCTATTCCTACATGAATAGATCTTGTCTACATCATGTCATCGTTCTTATTACATTACTCCGTTTTTCAATGAACTTAATACACTAGATGCATGCTGGATAGCGGTCGATGTGTGGAGTAATAGAGGTAGATGCAGGCAGGAGTCGGTCTATCTATCTTGGACGTGATGCCTATATAATGATCATCGCCTTGGATATCGTCATGACTATTCGATTTTCTATCAATTGCCCAACAGTAATTTGTTCACGCACCGTGCGCTATACTCATGAGAGAAGCCACTAGTGAACCCTACGGCCCCCGAGTCTACTTTTCCTATCTTATTGCTTTCCGATCTACATTTTTTGCACTCTTTGTTTTCATATCTACAAAACCAAAAACCCAAAAACATATTGCTGCATATTTACTCTTTTTTTATTTGTGTTCGTGAGAGATCTATCTCTCCTATCTATCACTACCTAATCTATCTATTTACCGTAGAGAGATTGACAACCTCTCTTTCGCGTCAGGTTGCAAGTATTTGTTGTTTGTGTGCAGGTGCTGCTTATTGGGTGGTGGTTATCCTCCTACTGGTTCGATAACCTTGGTTTCATAACTGAGGGAAATACTTACCGTCACTGTGCTGCATCTTCCCTTCCTCTTTGGGGAAATACTGACGCAGTCCAAGCCACGTCAAAGCCCTGCAGACAATCCCTCTATCCTGGCCATTCTCGGTCTGGGGGCTCGATATCTTGGGCCCCTTCCCCCGTGCTGTCGGGGGCTTTGAGTTCTTGTTCGTGGCAACCGACAAGTTCAAAATGTTCCTTAGGTGGAACCAGTGAGAAAGGTGACCGCACATGCAGCTATCAAGTTCATGAAAGGATTGGTGTGCCGCTTTGGAGTGCCTAACAGAGTGATCACCGACAACGGCACCCAGTTCACGAGCCGCGCCTTCATGCAATATATCCAAAGCCTTGGAAGCAAGGTCTCCTTCGCCTCTGTTGCTCACCCGAGAAGCAACGGGCAAGGAGAGGATGAATGCTAAAGTGCTACGAGGACTCAAGACAAGGACTTTTGATAAGCTGTGGAAGAGCGGCAGGTGCTGGATAGATGAGCTGTCGGTGGTTCTTTGGTCCCTCAGGACGACACCAAATCGAGCTACCGGCCAGACGCCCATCTCCCTAGTGTATGGGGCGGAAGCAGTGCTCCCCACAGAACTCATATACGGGTCACCTCGAGTGCTTGCCTACGATGAAGTAGAGCAACATCAGGTGCGGCATGACGATGCCACGCTCCTCGAGGAAGACCGTCTCCGGGCTGCTGTGCATGCAGCACGCTACCAGCAAGCTCTGCGCCGCTACCATAGCCGCAGGGTTCACGCCCGGAGCCTTGAGGAAGGTGACCTTGTCCTTCGGCGTGTTCAGTCTGCCAAGGGTACCAACAAGTTGACGCCGAAGTGGGAAGGCCCTTACCGGGTAGCACGAGTCACCAGACCCGGCGTTGTCTGTCTGGAGACCGAAGATGGCACCAAGGTGCTTAACTCATGGAATATTGAGCATCTTCATAAGTTCTACCCGTAAGGCGCGGCTGCCGGGCACAGCCCCGGCAGCCACCTTTTGTACAAGCATTGCCGATGTTGCATGTAACTCTTTGTACAAAGCTGTCAGATATTGGGCTCCACAAAACCCTCAAGATTCAAACACAGGGGCGTGTGCGAAGATCCCCTGCAGCCTCGCCCTACCTAGCTCACTACTCGATGGTAGGGATGATGAACTCACACGAAGACGAGGAAGAAGATGCACACGGTGATTTACCCAGGTTAGGGCTGCTGCGAAGCGTAATACCCTACTCCTGCTTTGGTGGATTGCCTCACGAGGAGGTGTGGTAGATGAACTAGTACAGTGGCGAGGAGCCTCGTGAGGGCGCTCAAGTGGTGTTCTTGGCTCTCTGCCTTGTCTGTGGTTCTCTCTGCTTCCGTCCTTCTCCCCCGTCCCCACTTCTACGGTGCGACCTATCCTCTACTTATAGCAGTGGCCCGGGTCCTCTTCCCTTATCGCAATGGCGGGAAGGGATCCCACAACGGCCAAATTCGAAGGGGGACAGGAGTACATCCCTGCCCTGTCCAAAGGTGGTCTTCGCCTGCAAAGTAGCTGTCAATGATGCAGAGGTGGGCTCGGCGATGACATCCGTCCTGCTGGGCTCGTGGTCGTGGTCTTATTGCACCAGAATGGAAACCTTTGGGGGCGCTTTGGGAACCCGCGTACGTCCTTGCTCCCTTTGCACCAAAGGGGAAACTGCACCGCCTAGCGTGCTGGCGCCCGCCTGTCCTTCCTTGCGCCATCCTTGACTCCTGAGGCCGGGTTCTGCATAGAGATCTCCGCCGCTCCAGAGGGGGCCTGAGGAGGCCCACTCCTTGCTGGTCTTGATGCCGCCTCCCTAACGAGCTCGGGTCCTTGCGAGGACCTTGTCTTGGGCGCGATCCCGCTAGGCCGCCCCTGGCTGACGTAGCGGGCCAAGCCCTGGGCCGCAGGCTGGCAGGTCTGGGTACCCCCGTTCCCAGAACGCCGACAGTAGCCCCCGGGCCCAAGGCGTGCCCGAGTTGGCTTCTAGGCGAAGCCGCTGAAGGCGGCCCGAAGCGCCGCGGGCCCCGATTGCCTGGGGGCTAGGCTTGACACCAGGCAATCTCCGAGAGGCCGTCGCCTCCTCTCCTTCACGCCAGCTCAGCAATTGTCCTGTTTGTCAAATTGCTCGGCGCATGCCAACAAGCTGTCTTTGTTCCTCATCGATCTCGCCGTCTGTTCTCCCCTCTTTTGCGGCTCTGGCCCCTTTCCGCCAAATACCTGCGCGCGCGCCGCCCCCCCCCCCCTCGCCATGGCCCCCAAGAAGAGAGGGGGCGAGGGCTTGAGGGCACCGATGACCACGCCGGCGCCGGAACCTGCGCTGGGCCGGTAGTTGGTGGTGAATCTTGAGGGGTTGGAGAAGGTTCAACTGGTGGTCGCCGCCAGTTCCAACGAATGGGGGGCGACCAAGATCTGGCTGGGCTCGCGGCCTCGAGGCGAGCTCGAGGCCCCCGCCATCCCCCTTCATCTCCATGCCCTTTTCTCGGGCTTTTGCCGCCGTTCTCTGGCTTCCTCTCCGCCGTGCTTTCGCATTATCGGATCCACGTGCTCCACCTTGACCTCGGCTCTCTTGTCCTCCTCTCGGCCTTCGCGTTTCTGTGTGAGGCCTTCGTTGGTGTCTCCCCCTCCGTGGCCTTGTTGCGCCACTTCTTCTCCCTCGAGTTGGTCTCGGGGAAACAGTGCTCTGGGTGCGTGTCCCTAAGAGTAGCCGGCTCATCATCTTGGGGGGTCCTCGATGCCGGACTCTCTTCGGAGGCAGAAGGGTTCCGTCGGCAGTGGGTGTATGTTGATGCCGCTGAGGCCGGCCCCCTGTTTCAACCTCCGCTGGCCCCCGCAGTGCCGGATCCTGGGTGGAGGCATGAGGAGCTTGCCGACCCGCGGCTCGCGCGGGTCCTAGCCAGGCTGGCGAGGCTGAAGAAGGCGGGCGTGATGATGGCGATGGTGGTGCGGGAGTTCACATGCCGACGAATTCCTCCCCTCCAATGCCATTCCCGCCCGATGTGGGCCTTCACAGGTCCCCATGATCCCATGAGGACCCAGGTCCCGTCGCTTTCTCCCGACATGCTGCGCAAGCTGCTCCACCGCCTGACCGGCGGTGAACCTGACGAGCTCCCCCGGAGCGGCCTCCCCTTGTACAACTACAAGGGCCGGGAAGCCCTCGTCCTGAAGATGTCGCGCTTCGATGAGTGGGGATTCCTCCCCTCGGAGGGAGCGCATCCCCAGGGTGCCCCCTTCGCGGGGGCCCTGTTCCCCGGGAACCCCGAAGCCACGGCCCCTCCCGCGGATGAGATGGGGCGTCCTTCGCCGCCCGCTCCCCCGGTATCCGCTTCGGGCCATCCAGGCATCGAGGGTGACGCCCCGTCGATGGTGGAGGCCGCCGTCTCCGCCGCTGGGTGCCAGGTGCCGGTCATCGGTTCATCGTCCCCCGGCCTCCGTGCCGGCCGGAAGAGGAAGGCGCCCAGGGGCGGCCGCCCCTCGGTGTCGTGGGAGCCAATGAAGAGGAAGCGGATCGCCGTGAATGAGTGAGTGCCTGTGTCCCCTCATCCTTCCCTTTTGCGCTCCCCTTCTGAGTTTCTGTTCCGCAGGCTCCCCACCGGTGAAGGAGGAGCCGTGTCGACGCCTCCTGCTTCTGTGGCCACCGAGCCCCTTGCGGCCCCGTCTTCCGTCGGCTGCGAGGTTCTGGCCGCCAGGGCGCCCGTACCCGAGCCTGCTCGGCCTTCAGGAGACCTCGGGCGCGAGCCTCCTACGATCTTCTTTGCCCGTGGCTTCCAGCTCCCTAGGATGGGGCCGCGCTCCCAGCTGGCGGCCTTCCCTGGGGGCATGCCGCACTGCGTCCTTGGGCCCCCTTCGCTCGATGATGTGGGGCCTCGGGGGGCGTGGCCTTCTTCTGGGGCGGCCAGGCGGGAGCCCCTAGCTCCTGGGCACGCGTCCGGGCTGGGCGGCCCCTCGCATGTCTCCCCCGCCCATCCTGGGGAAGGCGGAGACTCTGGCTGGGCCCTTGAGCTCGCAAGTGACCGGAGCGCCGTGCGGTGGGGTTTGCTCCAAACCGTGGCGGAAGCGCTAGGGCGCCTGGGGGTGGAGCTCGCCAACAACGATGCCCACTTGGAGATGGAGCGCCAGTGCCTTGCGCAGGAATGGCACCGTCTTGAGGTCGCCGTGAATTTCGTCCGCCTGCAGCGCGAGCGTGCCCGTGCAGAGGCCGAGGAGTCCCTTGCCGCGGCGGTGGAGGCTCATGAGAATGCCCTTGCTGCGGCTCAGGAGGCCAACTGGCGGCACAGGGCCTCCGAGGAACGCCTCGAGGAGCTTCAAGCCTTCAACGCCGCCCTTGAGAGGTAGATCCAGGTGCGGAGTGCCACACTTGATGTCCCGGCAATCGAGCCCCTCCCTGCTGGTGCAAGCCCCCGCGTGCCCGTAGACACGTTGGCGATGGAGGCGCTGGAGCAGAGCCTGGAGCAGGAGAGGCTGGAGGTGAGGGAGCGCCAGGTGTCACTTGCCGAGGAATCCCTCGCCGCTCGCGAGGCGCAGGCTCAAGAGGAGGTCGACGACAAGGTGGAAGAGGTTCGGCGCTCCCTTCTCCAAGATTATCGCGCCAAGCTGAAGCTTCAGGAGTCTCGTTTCTGCAGGCGACGCGACCAGTTGAGGGGCGAGGCGAGCGACCTCAGGAGGAGGTTAGCGGCGGCGGAGCGACGTCGGGAGGCCGCGGCGGAGGCCCAAGCGGCTGCCGAGGCCGAGCTGTCCTCCCTCCTCAAGTAGGTGAAGGGAGTGACTTCCCTTGTGGAGAGGGCATCGGACGAGGCGAGCCGGGCCCGCGGCCTTCAGCACACGCGCTCCAAGATGTTCCAGTCCCTTGAGAGGAGGGCCCAACGGGCCTTGAGTGACATTTGTGGTGAGAGCGTCGCGAGCCCCCTTGTCCCCGACGACGCCGGGTACTTGGGCTTCTTCTCCAGGGTCGTTGAGTGCCTTGAGAGGGGCGCGGAGAAGATCAGTGAACTTGTGGAGGAGAAGCGTCGTGATTCCCTTGCGCAGGCGGCCTCGCGTGTCTCCCGCCACCTCCTTCGCTTCGACCGGCGCTTCGACTTCAAGGCGGTGCTTGGTCCCATACCTGAAGTGACTCGCATTGCCCTTGCCGAGTGGGTCGAGGACCACGTGGAGGACTTGATAGCGGAGCTTTCTTCTGACGAAACCGATGGCCATGCTGGAGCCGGGAAGCACGAGGCCGGCGGTGGCGGTGATGACGAGGGCGGTGGCGACTGCATGTCTCCTTGAGCAGCCTTCTTGTTTACCTGGCAGGGTTATGCATGTGGCCTAGTGGCAACTCTAATGTATTTTGAAAAATACCCTTGAATGACAAGGTGTGTTGTGCCGCGCTTCCTCTTGCCCGGGGCTCCTGCCAATCCGATTGACTCGCTCGCGGTAGCCTTCCGCGCCAGGGAGGTTTAGCAGTGGCGCTTGGGGGGGGTCCGGATGTCCGGAGGGTTTCTTCTTATTATGAATGAGGCAGGTTGGGAGCCCTTTCGGCACTCTGTGTCTGCAGGTCCCAGTCCCGCGCATTTCCTCTACCACCGTAATGTACGTCCGAATCACCGAGGACGCAACTACGAGGTGAGGCCCCGACACCCAGGATGCTGACCGGATCACCAAGGACGACATCAAGGGGCGAGTGGCTATGTGACCGGTAAGGCTCCTGAGGCGCGTTGCTCAGGACCCCCCTTTGACGCTCATGCAGCTCTACGTCGGCAGGTCCCAGTCCCGCACATTTCCTCTACCACCGCAATGTATGTCCGGATCACCAAGGACGCAACTACGAGGTGAGGCCCCGACACCCTTGATGCCAACCGGATCACCAAGGACGACATCAAGGGGCGAGTGGCTATGTGACCGGTAAGGCTCCTGAGGCGCGTTGCTCAGGAGCCCCCCTTGACGCTCAAGCGGCTCCCCAAAAAAATTTGTTTCCTGCCCCGGGAGGCCCGGGCCTCCCGAGACTCCGAGATGGCGCGTCGGGCCGTGCGTGGAGCCCCCGAGCGAGTATGAAGTGACGCACGCGACGCGCGCCTGCTGACTCACCCAGGAGTGCCGCGCGATGATCCGGGCGCCAAGGCCTTGGCGATGTGCGGGCACCGCCCCCCCAGCCCCCGCTCGTGGGGTGCAAAGGGGGAGCTGAGCAGGCAAGCGCCTATCCCGAAGAAAGCGAGGCGCAAAACAAGGATTGTTGTCAAAGAGAGCGACATCCCTTCCCTCCAGAAGAAAAGTGCAGAAACACCAAATTCTATTACAAAAGGCGGAAAGTTCGGGTACAGAAAGGATTCCCAAAGGCGGCAACTTCGAATACAAAAAGGGGCAAGAAACGGCCGCGTCCGGCTCTTAGGGTAGTCTTCGTCTTCGTCTTGCCCTAGCGCGGAGCATAGGGCATCCACGTTGTGTGGGCATAGCCATTGGAGGGCAGTGTTGTCCGCCAGCGTGGAGCATGGGGCTTCCACTTGGGCGTGGGAAGGAACCCCTCCGCGTCCTTGGGGGGCTCCGGGCGTATACAGCCCACTCATTATTACGTGAGAGTGTCACGGGTTGTTCTTGGCGGTGTACATGACACGAAGCCCCGCGGATACGAAGCCTACTCCATGCCTCGCGGACGCGAAGCCCACTCATAGCCCCCAGGCTTGGCGTGGCGAAGTAGGGTCGGCTCCGTGCGGGCCCTCGAGCGTAGGGGGAGGCCCTCGCGTTCTCCGATGGGACGGCCCACCCCGGGAGAGGGCCTTGGGCGCCCCAGGGCCCGTGGCCGGGTGCCGTCGTCGCGGTGATGGCGCAGCCCCCCGCACCGCGGGTCGGGCCCGGCGAGGCCCTTCCGTTGCGCGCGAGGCCGGCACCCTGGGCGGTGCCCCAGCGCGCCTCGCTGGGGTGCCCGGGGTCCCCACGCAAGTACTCGAGACCCTGCCCCCAAGCTGGGCGAGCTGGGCCTGGGGACATGGGTGAGTACGCGATCGCCTGCTGGTGATCGAACGAAACCCGACCCGGAGACATGGGCGTATGTTCCACCCTTCGTCTCCAAGCGGGCGTCGTGCGCCCCGGAGACATGGGCGTGTGTTCCACCCTCCGTCTCCAGGTTGGGATCATTTGGCCTGAAGACATGGGCGTGTGTTCCACCCTTCGTCTCCAAGCTGGGGCCATCCGACCCGAGGACATGGGTGTGTGTTCCACCCTCCGATCCCAGGCAAGCGGCCCCCGGTCCCCAGACCCAGATGCCTGCTCAAGGCAACTCCCTACCAGCGGGCACGCCTCGCGAAGGTGCCTACGCCGGGCATCCTCGCGAGGCCAACCCCGCAAGCCGCCCTCGCGAGGCTATGCATTCCAGCCCGGACGAGAGCTGCTCGCGAGGTCGTGCATGCGCCTCCGGTCGCCATGGTAGCCGGCGTTGCTTCCTTCGCGGCCCGGGCGCTCATCAACATGGTCGTTATAGAGTTGCTCGAGCCCCCAGGCGCCGGCGTAGTCGAGCGTCTGGTCCTTCTCCCTGGTCTCGGTGGGCGTACTGAGGGGCGCGAGGCGACGCCCCTCTCGCGTGGCCAACGCTCCCCACCTGTCTCTGCCGGCGCTTGCAGCCAGCTCCTGCGTCCCCGGCGACCCGGGTCAGGCCCCCAGCGAGCGCGGGTCGCAGCGGACGTCCCGAGCGCGCCCGTGCGACCCAGGCGCTGCGCCAGTCGGTTGAGTGAGTTCGCGGGCATGAGCCCCGCTGAGATACGCCTGGGTCCCACCGGTGGTGGTGACGCGCCTGGGGGCACGCTTGGCCCAGTCGTTGCGGTGGTCGCGCGCAGTGCGGTGGCGATGTAGCTCATGCGCCACGAGGAGCGCGACATGTCTGTGCGTTGGGTCATGGCAGACCCGGAAGGGCGACGGTGTGGCCCGGATGCGGGGAAGGGCCGAGGCGGCAAGGGCGTGCCGTGCGGTTGGTGAAGGCGGCAGCCCCCGGCGCCTGTTGAGGGCCCGGCCTGTGGTGGCGCCCACCGACGGGGAGACCGGACGACGCAAGGTGCCGAGGCCCGTCGGCGTCGCCCGCGCCACGTGGGCCGCCCGCCGCTCAGCACGGGCTCGAGTGCGGCGAGCGGAGGCGAGGCGAGGCTTGCGCGTGGGTTCCAACACGCCCCCTACCTGGCGCGCCAAATATCGGATTTCGGGCTCCGCAAAACCCTCAAGATTCGAACACAGGGGCGTGTGCGAAGATCCCCTGCAGCCTCGCCCTTCCTAGCTCACTACTCGATGGTAGGGATGATGAACTCGCACGAAGACGAGGAAGAAGATGCACACGGTGATTTACCCAGGTTCGGGCTGCTGCGAAGCGTAATACCCTACTCCTGCTTTGGTGGATTGCCTCACGAGGAGGTGTGGAGGATGAACTAGTACAGTGGCGAGGAGCCTCGTGAGGGCGCTCGAGTAGTGTTCTTGGCTCTCTGCCTTGTCTGTGGTTCTCTCTGCTTCCGTCCTTCTCCCCCGTCCCCCCTTCTACGGTGCGACCTATCCTCTACTTATAGCAGCGGCCCGGGTCCTCTTCCCTTATCGCAATGGCGGGAAGGGATCCCACAACGGCCAAATTCGAAGGGGGACAGGAGTACATCCCCGCCCTGTCCAAAGGTGGTCTTCGCCTGCAAAGTAGCTGACAATGATGCAGAGGTGGGCTCGGCGATGACATCCGTCCTGCTGGGCTCGGTGTCGTGGTCTTGTTGCACCGGAATGGAAACCTTTGGGGGGCGCTTTGGAAACCCGCGTACGTCCTTGCTCCCTTTGCACCAAAGGGGAAACTACACCGCCTGTCCTTCCTTGCATCATCCTTGACTCCTGAGGCCGAGTTCTGCATAGAGATCTCCGCCGCTACGGAAGGGGCCTGAGGAGGCCCACTCCTTGCTGGTCTTGATGCCGCCTCCCTCGCGAGCTCGGGTCCACGCGAGGGCCTTGTCTTGGGCGCAATCCCGCCAGGCCGCTCCTGGCTGACGTAGCAGGCCAAGCCCTGGGCCGCAGGCTGGCAGGTCTGGGTACCCCCATTCCCAGAACGTTGACAAAAGCCAGGCGCAGACCCTGTGCAACAATAATATAGCTAGGCAATGTATCATATTGACATCTTACATGCTCATTACGCATTTTCATGATTGCAGTGTTATTGCTTTTAAGATATAATATTTGCTAGAGTACTTGATGAACCCGTAATCTTTGTTACTTTTCTCTCCCTATGCGACAGACCGTCGGGAAGACAGGGAAGGGAAGCAAAAGAATGAAGACGATGGCCCATCAATCCCTCAAGAGGGATACAAATTGGAAAATATAAGTACAATTACACATCCCAAGTTCAGTTTTTTCCCAATGCCTAAGGAAATCCGTAGTATTTCCCTCGCTGTGGGTAGTGGAGTCCTCCACGTGGTGAAAACCCTTGCCGGGACGAGCCGCCCCCCTGTTTTTCGATCAACAACTACGGGGAGCTGCGCCGACACCGGCAAGGAGCTCTACAGGGGAACAACGCCAACCTGTTGCCGGGGGCTCGTTTCCCCTTGGCACTCGTGGTTAAGTTGTGATCCGGCAAGTGGCTCCGTGTAGCAAGGGCCAAACATCCCAAATAGCATAAACAGGGAAAGAAAAGGATTGTACTTGCAGGAAGAAAATGGCACTTCTTTCTCATTCATTTCCAATACAAGCAGGATAAAGATTACATAAGAGGGCGCCCTTTTTTTAATAACTCTTTATTTGACTTTCTCCCCTAGGGGTAGATTACAAGAGAAAAAGAGCAAAGGGAGGACCCCAACAGAAGCCCAGCCTGACCCCGTCAGGACCAGCGTTGCGCGGACGGCAGGCCCACCGAAAAGGAAGATGAAGCCGACGTTCACGAGCCTGCCGGGGTCCAGCTGGGAAGAGGAGGCGGCGTCCGAGTCGAGGACCCCCGGCAAATCACTCTGCCGGGGGGGGGGGGGAGGAGGAGGAGCGCGATGACGGTGATGGTGTGGCCGACGATTAGCTAGAGCCCAGGTCGTCGTACTCCGAATTGACGGCCTGGGACTCGTTGTCGTCGTCTTCACCGACACTATCCTCCTCGTTGCTATCGCTCGAGGAGGAGCTTTTAACATCACTCGAGCTCTCCTCGCAGCAGCCAAGACGAGCGTCCGGACGCCCATAAATCTTGACGGAGAGCAGGTCGGCCTCCATCAACTTGAAGTGGAGGACATGCCCACCCATGAGGTTGTGGGCACGAGCGAAGGTCTTCCACCCGCGCCTGAGAAGCATGACGCGACGCTCCGGGTACTCAACGTCCACTCGCACGACACCATTGCAGCAACCGTGCGCCCGCAACCACAGGACGTGTGGCTTGTCAACCTCCATCACCCTGGCGAAGGGATGAGGAAGGCGCAGGCGGCTTCGGGGAGGACCACGCAGCTTGATGACAAACTTCAGCACCGTTCCCTCGGCATGGGCCTCTTCAAGGGGAGGGTCTGATAGCGGAGGAGGAAGAGAAGCAGCACTCCGTCTTCCCCAGCCGTGAGCCCCGCGTCGACTTCGGCCCCTTCCGGCTCCTCCACCACGCGCACTCGAACCACCCCCCGCCTCCATGGCTGAAGCGGTGGCATGATTCCGACGGGAACCCCTCGCCGTTGAGGCAGAGGCCAGAGGATGCCCTCGTCCCCTGGGCATGCTAGCAGCAAGCGCGGCTCAACACAAGCAAGCAGAAGGGCGAGCACTGTGGATTTGGACTCAAAGAGGAGGAAAGGATGGATGAGCATCGCCCCTCGCGACCCCCAATTTATAGGGGAGGACGCGGGTGCTGGCTCTCCTCCACTCCAAGGGTCGCTGCCCGTCTCCACCAATTCCATCGCCCACGATCACAGGCGAATAGGTAACTGCCCTGCCAATCCAATCCATGGCGCTGCGGTTTCTACCACGACCAGGGCTTTAACTCACGCGCGCCCGTCGCTAACTCCCCGCTATGCATGCGGTGCGCGTGGCGGAAACGGCCTGAGGTGGTGGGTCAGTGCTGACCAATAAATTGATAGTTACTCCCTCACATTGCGCGCCTATGCATGAAACTTGGGCCTGACCCAACGGCACTTGGCGAGCACGTATGGGCCAGTCCCGGGGGCTCCTGTCGGTGCACTAGTACAGGGGTACCCAGTGCCCCTGACTTATGCACATGCGGTAGAAGCAAATACCCGGCGAATGATCAAGACTAGACTCCAGCAAACCCAACGCGGCAGCCCAAGTCTGCACTACAACGCGCCAAGCACGTCCCCGACGCTTGCCGGGGACCAAGACATGCACACCTTCCAAAAGACCTGGCAAGCCACTCCCCGGCAGGCGCGAGCCAACCGGCCACCGCTCCACCGCATCGCTACGCCTGTCACTTATCGATGCGGTGTCGAGCCCTCATTCGGCTAATCAGTTATCGCTAAGCATGTGGCGACACATCGGAATGCAAGTTACGCCCAGTTGACACCCGCCCTGCAGCGTGTCAAGACCATAAGCAACGACCGGCCAAGCGGTGGCAAGAGCTTGCCGGGGATGTACACCCGAGCGCCACCTAGGCAGGTAATCATGGCGTTTTGTCCTAAATGCCAGAGTTAGGTATGATAGCTCTGCTTAGCTATCTAATTAATAGATAATGACTGTTTTGCCATTGTGGTAACCCCTTGCACTATAAAAGGAGGCCCAAGGCTACCTAGCTCAGGGTTAGCGATTCGGACCCCCGAACACTTGTACTCGCGTAGCAGCTCTTTCCCCGACAGCAGTCCTTGCCGGGGTTAGGCGCTGAGCGTTCTTCGTGTTCCTCCAATCAATCCACCAAAAAGCAGGAGTAGGGTTTTACGCTTAGCAGCGGCCCGAACCTGGGTAAATGTCTGTGTCCCGATCGTCGCGCCGTCTCATGCTCTCCGCTCTTCGTGCAACGTGACCCCCCTTGCCGAACCACAAGGGACCTCTGGTCCCATAGGTGATCGTGAGCAATCGTGCCCTGAAACCGTCCATACCAACAACATTCCTGGGGGAGTTTTCTCTAATTATTTGCAATTTTTGATTTCGGGACTGGGAATCCCTATTACCGCCCCTCTCGTGCAAGGACGAGTGAATAAACACTCATCATGAGAATAACCCGCTTAACATGGAAGATACTGACCGCCCCATGTCGCTCCATGAGCGGTCCAGACACACAAAATAGATGTTCATTTGAAATTTTAGAGGTGGCACATGCAAATTTACTTGGAACGGCAGGGTAATACCGCATATAGTTAGATATAGTGGACTCATCTGGAATAACTTTGGTTTAAGGATTTTGACGCACAAGCAGTATTCCCGCTTAGTACAGGTGAAGGCTAGCAAATAGGTTGAGAAGCGGCCAGCTAGAGAGCGAAAATAGTCATGAACATGCATTATGAATAATAAACATTGAATACTAGCATGAGTAGGATATGGACACCAAGAACATAAATATAGTGAAGGCTATGTTGGTTTTGATTCAACTACATGGGTGAACATGTGCCAATTCAAGCCCCTTGAAACATTCAGAGGAGGATACCATGTCATCATACTACATCACAATCATTTTAATGCATGCTCACATCCAAGATAAATCATTATCCAGTCCTAGCTACTTAACCATGGTGATACGTCTCCAATGTATCTATAATTTTTGATTGTTCCATGCTGTTATATTATCATTCTTGGATGTTTTACAATCATTTTATAACAACTTTATATCAATTTTTGGGACTAACCTATTGACATAGTGCCAAGTGCCAGTTGTTGTTTTTTTGCTTGTTTTTTACTTCGCAGAATATTAGTACCAAACGGAGTCCAATCGCGACGAAACTTTTTGGAGATTTTTTTGGACCAGAAGGAAGCCAGTGGGCCAAAGAAGTAACCAGGAGGGAGCTCAGGCGGCCCACAAGACACCAGGGCGCGCCAGAGGCCCCGGGCGCGCCCTGGTGTTTGTCGCCACCTCGGGAACCCCTCCACCGCCTCTGAGCTCTATAAATACCCAAATATTCCAGAAACCCTAGAGGAGTCGACGAAAAATACTTCCAACCGCCGCAACTTCCAGAACCGCAAGATCCAATCTAACACCATCACGGAGGGGTTCATCATCCTCATTGGTGACTCTCCGATGATGCGTGAGTAGTCCACCATAGACCTACGGGTCCGTAGGCAGTAGCTAGATGGCTTTCTCTCATTGGTGATTCTCAATACAATGGTCTCTTGGAGATCTATTTGATGTAATGACTTTTTGCGGTGTGTTTGTTGGGATCCGATGAATTTTGAGTTCATGATCAGTTTCTATACATGAATATTATTCGAATCTGTGGTTTAGTTAGGCCAACTAGATCGATATTTCTTGCCATGAGAAGAGGTGCTTTGGGATGGGTTCGATCTTGCGGTGTCCTCTCCCAGTGATAGAAGGGGCAGCGAGGCACGCATGTATCATTGCTATTAAGGATAACAAGATGGGGTCTATTCCTACATGAATAGATCTGGTCTACATCATGTCACCGTTCTTATTGCATTACTCCATTTTTTCATGAACTTAATACACTAGATGCATGCTGGATAGCGGTCAATGTGTGGAGTAATAGTAGTAGATGCAGAATCGTTTCGGTCTACTAATCTTGGACGTGATGCCTATATAATGATCATCGCCTTGGATATCGTCATGATTATTTGATCTTCTATCAGTTGCCCAACAGTAATTTGTTCACCCACCGTGTGCTATACTCATGAGAGAAGCCACTAGTGAAACCTACGGCCCCCGGGTCTACTTTTCCAACATATTGCTTTCCCATCTATCTTTTGCCACTTTTGTTTTCAGATCTAATATTCCAAAAACCCAAAAATAGTTTGCTGCACTTTTATTTGCCTCTTTTATTTTGCGTTCTTGTGCGATCTATCTATCCAATCTATTACAACCTAATCTATCTATCCAATCGAGTCGGGTTGCAAGTATTTGTTCTTTGTGTGCAGGTACCGTTTACATAGTGTTGCATGGTTCTCCTACTGGTTCGATAACCTTGGTTTCATAACTGAGGAAAAACTTATCGTCGCTATGTTGCATCATCCCTTCCTCTTTGGGGAAATACCGACGCAGTCCCAAGCCACGTCAAAGGAATTTCTGGCGCTGTTGCCGGGGAGACATCAGAAACATCTATTAGGTTCCTAATCACAAATCCCATCTCCTTGCAATTACATTATTTGCCATTTCCACTTGTTTTCCTCTCCCCCACTTCACAAATTTTTCATTTTATTCGCCCTCTTTTTCGTTTGCCCTTTTTCTCGTCAGAGCTCTTGCTTGCTTGCAATCTTGTTTGCGTAGTCACGATGACTCAAGAAAATACCAAATTGTGTGATTTTTCCAATACTAATAATAATGATTTTATTAGTACTCCGATTGCTCCTCCCACCACTAGTGCGGAGTCTTGTGATATTAATGCCGCTTTGTTGAATCTTGTCATGAAAGATCAATTTTCTGGTACTCCTAATGAGGATGCCGCGTCCCATCTAAACACTTTCGTAGAATTGTGTAATATGCAAAAGAAAAAAGATGTGGACAATGATGTAGTGAAGTTGAAATTATTTCCTTTCTCCTTGAGGGATCGTGCAAAAATTTGGTTCTCTTCTTTGCCTCGCAATAGTATCGATTCTTGGAATAAGTGCAAGGATGCTTTTATTACTAAGTATTTTCTGCCCGCGAAAATTATTTCCTTTGAACTCAAATCATGAATTTTAAGAAACTTGAGCATGAACATGTTGCACAACCTTGGGAAAGAATGAAATTGATGCTAAGAAATTGTCCTACTCATGGTTTAAATCTTTGGATGATCATACAAAAAAATTATGCGGGGTTGAATTTTGTCTCTAGAAATCTTTTAGATTCCGCCGCGGGTGATACTTTTATGGAAATTAATTTGGGTGAAGCTACTAAATTGCTAGATAATATTATGGCAAATTATTCACAATGGCATACTGAAAGAGCACCTACTAGTAAAAAGGTCAATTCGGTTGAAGAAATTAGTACTTTGAGTGAAAAAGTTGATGCTCTTATGAAGTTGATTGCTAGTAAAAATGCTCCTATTGATCTTAATGATGTGCCTTTGTCTACTTTGATGGAGCAAAATAATGATTCCGTAGATGTGAATTTCATCTCGCGAAACAATTTTAATAACAATGCTTATAGAGGTAATTTTAATCCTAGGCCTTTTCCTAGAACTTCCTCTAAAAATTATGGTAATTATTATTACAATAATAATAGGAACCCCTCTGATCTTTAGAGTAAGATTAAATAATTTATCAATGCTCAAAAAGTTTTCAATACTACGATAGAAGAAAAGTTGAATAAGATTGATGATATGTCCAGAAGCATTGATAGAATTTCTCATGATGTAGAAAATCTCAAGTTGAAAGCTTTTGCACTTAAGATTGATGAATCAATAAAAGCTTTATATGTTTCTATGGATGAAAGTAAGAAAAGAACCGCCATGCTTAGAGATAAAAGAGATTTTTTAGAAAAAGCGTTTTCTAGTGATTGTTTTCAGAAAAATGAAGAAGATCTTAAAGTGATTGGTGTTTCTTCTATTGATTCCTTGTTTAGTATTATTAAAATTGATGCTAAAGGGACTGAAGTAGAGTCAACTTTAGCTAGAAGGCGTCCCAATGATTTGGAGGGTGAAAATCTTGATGAAACTGGATTTGAAGAGGTCAAAACTTTAACTAGTGATGTGCCCACTATTTTGGATTGCAAAGATTTTAATTGTGATAGTTGCTCTTTGATTGAATGTATTTCTTTGCTGCAATCCATGTTGAATTCACCCCATGCTTAAGAAGAAAATAAAGCTTGTACTAAAGGGATTTCTATTCTTGTGCCCCTGGTTCCTTAGTTGTACTCATTTATCCCCATGCTCTTAACGTTTGCTCACTTTTCCCCACTCTCTCGTCCGAAACCCTCACAAATGGTCACAACGTAGGATGCCGTCGGGTCAATGGTTTGACCGTTAAGTGATGACGAGTGGGGACTTGATTTCGTTGGACCGTTGGCCCGATGCGCGCCGCCACGGTACACAAGCCTGCTATGCATGCGACGTGATCCAGCCTGCATGCGCCGATGCGCACCGCCACGATGCGCTAACTTTACAGGCGTCCATCCATTTTTACAAGCGTCTTTTTACAGGCACCCGCCACGTCGAGCTGACGACGTGGCCCCACACGGACTCGCCGGGAAACTCGACAATCCGACGGGCGCCTCGACCGTTGGCGCGGTATGAACACTGTGTGGCGCCGCTTCGGATTGCCGTCCGAGGCCATAGGCAGCTATTTAAGCGGCCGGCGACCCCCAGCCCTATCACATTCTCCTTCTCCCCCCAACCCACCGCCGCCCGAGCCCATATGCCTCCTCTCGCACTTTCCTCGCCGTCAGGATGGTCCGGCGCCTCATCACCACCAACGCGCAGCTCACTAAGAAGCGGCGCGTGCAAATCGAGGCGGAGATACAGGCTCGCCACGCCGCCCGTATCACTACGGGTCTCCCTCCGGATTCGCCGGAGGCGGAGGCGGAGGAGGAGGAGGAGGAGCAGGAGCCAGTGGCCATGGAGGAGGAGCAGCCGGTGGCCATGGAGGAGGAGGAGGAGCAGCAGGAGGAGTTTGCCGGCGCCCAGTAAGAGGACATGGCGGAGCAGCAGGCCATCCTGGATTCCATCCGGGATGAGGCCGAGGTGGAGGCCAACTGTTGGCTCATCCGCCAGAGGCAGGCGGAGGCCGACACCCTCTTCGATGAGCTGGAGGCGGAGATAGAGGCGGAGGAGGCGGCAGCGGAGCAGCCACAGGCGCCGGAGGGCACGGAGATCGTCGACGTCTCCGACGGAGAGTAGATAGGTTCTTTGTAGTACGTAGGTGCATGCTTTTCTATGGATTCACCCTTTTTAATATGAGATGTACGGTTTGTGGAATTATGCTTTCGAATATAATATAAGCCGTTTTTTACTTGTTGGAGCCCATTTTTTACTTGTTGGTGGCCATACTGCATGAAACAACATGATGCCACAAACAACATCGTTTGGTTGACCAATCCACATGATCCGAATTGTATCCCACCCCATGTGGATTATCATCAATAAAGCTTAGCGCTTCCCTCAAAAATAAAAATGAAACAAAACGATGCAATCAAATCAATAAAGAAAAAGAAAAAATGGTGCAATCAAATCAATAAAGAAAGAGAAAAAACGGTGCACTCAAATCAATAAAGAAAAAAAATGGTGCACTCAAACCAATAAAGAGAAAAAAACAGAACCAGCGCGTGCACTGTTTTATAGGCCTCATCTATCTTTGTGGGCCTTCGACAGTCAAGGGCTTGTGAAGGCCCAACCAAGACTTGGTTTTGTTTTGGGCAGACGAGTGGGCGAGCAGAACCAACCTCTCGCGGATCGACAACGATCCAACGATGCGGAGCCGTCCATGTGATCCAACGGCGTGGAGCCTGCACGCAGCCTGCCCTCGGAATTCCTTCTAGAAGCCCATATCTAAGGGTTGTCGCTTGGCGCTAGGGTATGATCGAACAACTGCAGTTCTTCGCTAGGGTTTGAAGAGGTGCTGCAGGGTTTTGAGCCGGTCAGCGGGGTTATCTTAGGTTTGACAACCTTTCAAATGACGTTAACTAATTAAAAAAATCAAAAAATAGTAAATCTTCACGGTTCATCATTTTATAATATGTAGTTACCATAAAAATATATAACCTTGGTTTAGGGGCATTTTCATGAAAACTCCTTCTCACAAATGAGCCATCACGTACGAGATTGTATAGAGTTCAAGTAGAGAGTGGTAGTGGGTTTAAATTATAAAAAAAAGAAAAGCACCAAAGTTTTATTTTAGTGTGAATAAGAAGGATCCGAACATAATTTTTCATTATTGGAATTTTAAACTTTTTTTATAATGATTTACATTAGAAATTGTATGTTTGCCCTAACTTCGGAGCTCATCACCATGCCATATTTCTCATATCAAAGCTTTGTTTATGTGTAATAATTCACATAGGCTAAAATGATGATCTAACATGTGTAATAATTCAAAGGGTTAGCTCAAATTCAAATTAGGATCAACTAACATGTGTAATCACCAAAGCTTTGTATGCCCTAATTCTTGGAGGGTATTTTTGTTTTATTTGCTCAATGATAAAGGGTTAGCCCAAATTCACATGATATTTTTGTACACACGATATTTTTGTTCATATGATAAAGGGTTAGCCCAAATTCAAATTCTGCCTTAATTAAATATCACATCACATCACGTTCACGTTCACACATCATATCACCATGCACTAACTTTAATTATACATTAATGCCTTTCTCGCAAAAAAAATTATACATTAATGCCGGCCACAGAGGCCGGCGATACTTCGCAAGTCTGCCAACCATTTACTAAAAACATTAAAACTAAAAACATTAAAAACTAAAATGAAAACGAGGAGGCACGCTGCCCTAGGCATCCTCCTCGTCATTGTCGTCAGGGCCGGTAATGTCGACGAGGGTCGGCGTCGGGCCAGCCCAGGGGAACGCTGTCTCCTTGGCGGTGGCGACGTCGTCCGCCGGTGGCTGCACAGCCGCTGCCTGGGCTTCGGCACGGCGCTCCTCCTCCTCTGCCTCAGCGTCCTTCTCCAGCTCTTCCAGCCGCCGACCCTCGCGACGCTCTGCCCGTAGATGCATCTGTTGCCACTGCTCCAGGTAGATCAGCTCCTGCTTCGGCGTTGCCATCATCCAGATGGGCGGCGTGCTCACCCACTCACGCACCACCCCCTCCCAGACGTACTCCTCGGGCTTGAGGGCGGTCGGCACCGGCTGAAGCCTGGCGGGGGAAGGTAGGGCCAGCGGCGGCATGACGCAGTCACCAGCAGCGGAGAGCGCAATGGCCTCCGCCATCCGTGCCTGGTAAGCCGCCGCCTCCTCCTCCTCCTCCTTGCACCGCTCTTCCTCCTTGCTTTCACGGAGGACAGCTGTTAGCGCCAGCGCCTCCTGGTATGCGGCCTCCGCCTCCTGGCCCTCATCGCGCACGATGAGGGGTAGCGGGGTGCGAGCCTGCACGTCGCGGACGCCACGCCGGCGCTGCTCCTCGTGCTCAAACGCAAAACAGACCTCCCGGACCTCCCACGGACGGATTGAGCCGCTGCTCGGGCGTGAGCTGCTGCCACCGACGCCTCACCTCCTCCGCATGCGCCCGCGCCGACCGTGGCACCGCCGACACTGGGATCCTCTCCGGATCCAAGTGCCAGTAGTGTGGCAGGATCACGTCGGGGTAGGGGAGAGGGATACTGTGCTCCCAGTGCCACCTTGCCTGGTGCACTGGGATGCTAATCCGCTGCCGAGGTGGACGGGAAGACGGCGGCGGGGGTAGCGCGTGCCAAGGGACGGCGGGGTGCTTGCCCTT
This sequence comes from Elymus sibiricus, assembly GCA_039707655.1. Taxonomy (NCBI): domain Eukaryota; kingdom Viridiplantae; phylum Streptophyta; class Magnoliopsida; order Poales; family Poaceae; genus Elymus; species Elymus sibiricus. The sequence continues at coordinate 133,819,113 of CM077669.1, forward strand.
CTTCATGTCAGAGCTCGAGCCGGCCCGTGAGAAGATGCCCATGGTGGCTATTGGCTAGGGTTTTGTCGCCGGCGGGCTAGGGTTTGTAGATCCTGCCGGGGGTGGAGGGGGCAGGCATGGCTCTGGATGTATGGAAGCTACTATGGACTGGCCGGTTTCCATTTAAAGAAGGACGACGACCCGAACATGGCTGGCTGACGACCAGGGCCCGCCGCGCGTGCGCATGTACTTTTGGCTATGGGGGTAGTTGGAAGGCCGCCACGCATCCCCGAGGCGGACGAGGAGAAAGCGCGTGCACGTCCGTTCGGCGTCCGTGTGGCCGGAAATGGGGCGGGACGGACTCACTCGTCAGGTCCAACGGGCGATGCAGTCCAGCGCGGCCCCACTCGTCAGAGTTAACGGTCAAACCATTGACCCGACGGCATCCTCCGTTCGGACCATTGGTGAGGGTTTTGGGCTAGGGAGTGGGGAAAAGTGAGCAAAAGTTAAGGACATGGGGATGAATGAGCACAGCTAAGGAACCAGGGGCACAGATGTAAAAAAACCTTTTCCTTCATACATTTCTTTGCCTCTTGCATATCTTCAGGACTGGGAAATAAGATACCCCTCTTCTTCGGAGTGGGTTTAAGTGGTGGTTTAGGGAGAGTCCAATCATCATAATTCTTCAATATATTATTCAATAGTTCCTCAGCTTGTTCAACAGTTTGTTCCCTGAAAACACAACCAACACAACTATCTAGGAAGTCCCTAGAAGCATCAGTTAGTCCATTATAGAAGATATCAAGTATTTCATTTTTCTTAAGAGGGTGATCAGGCAAAGCATTAAGCAATTGGAGAAGCCTCCCCAAGCTCGTGGGAGACTCTCTTCTTCAATTTGCACAAAATTAAATATTTCATGTAAGGCAGCTTGTTTCTTATGAGTAGGAAAATATTTTTCAGAGAAGTAGTAAATCATATCCTGGGGACTACGCACACAACCAGGAGTAAGAGTATTGTACCATATCTTACCATCACCCTTTAATGAGAACGGAAATAATTTGAGGATATAGTAATAGTGAATCTTCTCATCATGATCAAAGAGGATGGCTATATCATTCAACTTAGTAAGATGTGCCACTACAATTTCAGTTTCATAGCCATGGAAAGGATCAGATTCAACCAAAGTAGTTAATTCTGGGTCGACAGAGAATTCATAATCCTTATCGGTAACAAAGATAGGTGAAGTAGCAAAATTAGGATCACATTTCATTCTAGCATTCAAAGTCTTCTCTTTATACTTGCGTTGTAATTTCTTAAGATCATCTCTATCCTTACAAGAGAGGATTTCTCTAGTTAATGATAACCCACAAGTATAAGGGATCACAACAGTTTTCGAGGGTAGAGTATTCAACCCAAATTTATAGATTCGACACATGGGGAGCCAAAGAATATTTGAGAGTATTAGCATCTGAGTTGTCAATTCAACTACACCTGGAGATTAAATATCTGCAGCAAAGTGATCAGTAGCACAGTAATATTATAGTTTTGATAGCAGTAGCAGCAGTAACTGTAACGGTAATAGTGATAGCAATAGTTTCATAGCAAGTGTAACAGTAGCAGTAGCAATAGTAACTTAGCAAAAGCAATATGTGGAAAACTCGTAGGCACTGGATCGGTGAACTCGTTGGTTGATATTCACCATATAACAGTCATAACCTAGGGCGACACAGAACTAGCTCCAGTTCATAAATGTAATGTAGGTATGTATTCCGTAAGTAGTCATACGTGCTTATGGAAAAGAACTTGCATGACATCTTTTGTACTACCTTCCCGTGGCAGCGGGGTCCATAAGGAAACTAAGGGATATTAAGGCCTCCTTTTAATAGAGAACCGAAACAAAGCATTAACACACAGTGAATACATGAACTCCTCAAACTACGGTCATCACCGGAAAGTATCCCAAATATTGTCACTATGGGGTTTACGGATCATAACACGTAATAGGTGCATATGACGAGGCAAGATCGGATCAAGAACATAGATATAATGGTGATAACATAAACGGTCCAGATCTGAAATCATGGAACTCGGGCCCTAGTGACAAGCATTAGGCATAGCAAAGTCATAGCAATATCAATCTCAGAACATAGTGGATACTAGGGATCAAGCCCTAACAAAACTAACTCGATTACATGATGAATCTCATCCAACTCCTCACCGACCAGCAAGCCTACGAAGGAATTACTCACTCCCGGTGGGGAGCATCATGGAATTGGCGATGGAGAAGGGTTGGTGATGACGAAGACCGAAGATTCCCCTCTCCGGAGCCCCAAACGGGCTCCAGATCTGGCCTCCCGATGAAGAACAGGAGGTGGCGGCGACTCCGTATCGTAAAACGCGATGAAACTTTCTCCTGGTTTTTCTCTCCGAAAATAGGAATTTATAGTGGCGGAATTAGGGTCAGTGCGGCCACGAGGTGGGCACAACCCACCAGGGCGCGCCTAGGGGGCCTGGCGCGCCTTGGTGGGTGCTGCCCACCCTGCCCCCTTCTCTGGTAGTTTTTGGTTCCAATAATTCTTATATATTCTGAAATAATTCTCCAAAAAGTTTCGTTCCGTTCCAAGAACTTCCATTTCTGCACAAAAACAACACCATGGTAGTTCTGCTGAAAATAACGTTAGTCTGGGTTAGTTTCATTCAAATCATGCAAATTAGAGTCGAAAACAAGGGCAAAAGTGTGAGGCAAAGTAGATACGTTGGAGACGTATCAACTCCCCCAAGCTTAAACCTTTGCTTGTCCTCTAGCAATTTAGTTGACAAACTAAAAGTGAGAAAGAAAAACTTTTACGAACTCTTTTGTTCTTGTTTACATATATATGCTTAAGTAGCACCCAGGTTTTCAGCAAAGATTATGGCTAACCATGCCAACAATAACTCTTAGGAATTATATTAACTCATATCAATAACATAAGCATCTAGCGAGCAATAATAAGATATCTCAAGCGCCAACACTTTGTCAAAACAATCATGATACAATAAGACAATAGTGGTATCTCGCTAGCCCTTTGTGAGACCGCAAAACATAAATGCAGGGCACCTCCAAAGTTCAAGCAACGACTAAACATTGTAATTCATGGTAGAAAAGATCCAGTCATGCTGCACCCAACATCAACTATAAACAATGCATGAGGATGACAATAGTGCTCCCAGGTCTGGCACTTATTTGAGAAGGTGATGACTCAACATAAAGGTAAATAGATAATCCCTTCGCAGAGGGAAGCATGGATTTGCAGAGGTGCCAGAGCTCAAACTTTTAAAAATAGAGATAGATATAATTTTGGGAGGTACACCCTTCCTGTCAACGTCACGACCAAGAGTTATCAATATCTTCCATGCTAAACAAATTAGCGGCGGTTCCCAAGCGGTAAAAGTAAAGGTTTACTCCCCCTCCACCGACAATCACACTCCATGGCTAGCCACATCCATGGGTACCGTCCAAACCAACAACATTCCTGGGGGAGTTTTGTTTAATTATTTTTTGATTTTTGATTTCGGGATTGGGAATCCCTATTACCGCCCCTCTCGTGTAAGGACGAGTGAATAAACACTCATCATGAGAATAACCCGCTTAGCATGGAAGATACTGACCGCCCCCTGTCGCTCCATGAGCGGTCCAGGCACACAAAACAGATGTTCATTTGAATTTTTAGAGATGGCACATGCAAATTTACTTTGGAACGGCAGGGTAATACCGCATATAGGTAGATATAGTGGACTCATCTGGAATAACTTTGGTTTAAGGATTTTGATGCACAAGCAGTATTCCCACTTAGTACAGGCGAACGCTAGCAAATAGATTGAGAAGCGGCCAGCTAGAGAGCGAAAACGGTCATGAGCATGCATTACATTTAATCAACATTGACTACCAGCATGAGTAGGATATGGACACCATGAACATAAATATCATGAAGGCTATGTTGGTTTTTATCCAACTACATGCGTGAACATGTGCCAAGTCAAGCCACTTGAAACATTCAGAGGAGGATACCATATCATCATACCACATCACAACTATTTTAATGCATGTTGACGTCCAAGATAAATTATTATCCACTCCTAGCTACTTAAGCATGGCATGAACAACTATAATCTCTAATGGTCATTGCAAACATGTTTGATCATAATATGCTGAATCAAGGATACTAGGTTAAACATATTTACAAAAACAAAAACAAGTTGAGTTCATACCCGCTCTTCTCTGCCGCAGTCAATTCATCAAATATCGTCATCATTGCCTTTCACTTGCACGACCGATGATAAGAAAATAATAATAGTGCAAGAATGCCGTGGACTAAGCTGGAATCTGCAACATTTTATTCAAGAGGAGAAGACAAGGTAAAATGGGCTCTTTGTTAGATTAACAATGATGCATATGACAGCCACTCAACATTTTCATCGTGGTCTTCTCCTTGGTATGACTCAAACAATAGGGAAATAATTTCAGAGAAACACACTGAAATATTTTTGGAGTTTTTGGTTTTTCTTGAAGAAAGCCAATTAAAGAGGAAAAAACAAAAACAAGAAAAACTATTTACACGGGAAATCTCCCAACAAGTAAAAGAAGAAACGAAAATCTTTTTGGGGTTTCTTTTGATACTACAATTAAACTAAGCTAGAAAGAAAAACCGAAAAGAAGTAGGAAATGTTTTTGGATTTTCTCAAAGTTTTTCAAACACACAAGAAGAAAGTGAAAAAACTAATTTAGCATGGATATTACAATGAAAAAAATATGAACACCGACAACTGGAATGAAATGTGTGAACATGAATGTAATGTCGGTGGAAATATGTACTCCCCCAAGCTTAGGCTTTTGGCCTAGCTTGGTAAACACCATCCGTATGAATAATAATCTGGGCGATGGCTCACCGAGGCCCTTGGTGCAACCTCCACGGCCTTCCTGGCAGCTTTAACCTCCACATTGTACGCATGGGCCTCACTCTCAAGAACATAGTATCTTCCTCTACTGTGAAAATCAAAGAGAGCCGGAGCAGGCAAAGTGACAGGAACAATGTTTTTTTATTAAATCTCAAGTTATAAGTGTAGTTAGTGGACGTACCCGTAAGGAACTTATGATGCTTCATGGCATCAAAGTCTAAATATTGAGTAGGTAAGATGGGGTCATTAGGCCAAGGTGATACATTTAGTCTTTCTGCTACACGGGAGGCATAGATTCCTCCATAAAAATTACCACTAGCGGCATTGAGCTGCAGTCTCCGTGCAACAATTGCACCAAGATTATAATATTTATTTCCAGTTATGGCAATGTGTATGAGACTCAAATCATGAGCAAACAGTGTGCTACAATCTTGTTTGCCTACGATACATTTTCCATTAAAGAGTGTGAAATATTGTATTGATGGGAAATGGATGCTCTTAATTCACCCTTGTGCTACCCCCCTATCTTCACCAAAGCAAAGATTAACTAAAAATGACTCATATTCAGATTTTGTTGGTTCATCAAGGGAACCCCAATATGTAAGTTTGCATGCTTCACTGAACATTTCTAACGGCATGGTGAAGGAACGGTCATAAAGGTTGAATGAAACTCTAGACTCACGAGGAAAATATTTAAATTTCTTTGTGAATGTTTTCGTGAGTTCGAGGTGTTGAGGGCACTTATCTGCGATGAAGGGAGCAAGCTCTGTATTGTGGATATATTGTTCAAATTCCTCCTTAATACCTGCACCTTCCATGAACTCGTCGCACGGCCACAAGCATGATTTAGTGGCGGCATCTCGCATCGAGCTTTCACTCGGCTCAATATAAGATTGTCGAACTGAGCTTCCACTTGATCAGGCCTCCGAGGATCTCCTCCTCGAAGAACTCCTAAAGAATTGCATTTTATTTGCGAACAAATTTCTGAAATATTTTTGAGACACAAAATTTTGTTAACAAAACTTCGTGAAATTGATAGCAACTACTCCTAAGAACGCATAGAGGCCATATTAAGCATTCAAACTAATTAGAACTCCAGGAATTCAACATGCAAGCTCATCTACGGCAGCACCAAGAGTAGCTAATTACTCTAAAAATAACCCACTAAATCAAAAACTAATTGGAGCAATGGAGGAGTTACATACCAAGTAGCAATCCCTCCAAACAGTTTCAGAAATGGAGCTTCGAGCTAAGAGATCGAAATCCGCGGGTTTGAGAGCAAGAAGACGGGAATGGTGGCGGTGGTGATTTTCTTCTAGAGGTAGGGGATGATGTGGGCTAAGGGAATAAGTGAGGGGGCCCACGTGGGGACCACAACCCACCAGGGCGCGCCTGGGGGTGCTGGCGTGCCCTAGTGTCTTGTGGGCACCAGGTGCACCAAACTCTGTTATTATTTGCACCAGAAATTCAGAAATATTCAGAAAAAAATCGTGTCAAAATTTCAGGACATTCTAAGAACTTTTATTTTTGGGTCATTTTTTATTGCACGGAGAAAACAGAAAACAGGATAAACATGGCATTTTATTTTATTTAACTAACTAAAACTGTCGGCGTCCTGGGAACGGGGGTACCCAGACTTTCCTGCCTGTGGCCCAGGGCATGGCCTACTTCGACGGTCCGTACGGCCCGGCGCGGCTACACTCAAGACAAGGCCGTCATGAGAGTCCCACCCTCGCGAGGAGGACAACGCCAAGGCTCCCGAAAGGGGAGGCCTCTCCAGGCCCCCTCCCGAGAGGCGAAGATCTCTATGCAACGCTCGGCCTCGGGAGGTCAAGGATGACGCAAGCTGGGCCAGGCGGGCACCAGCGCGCGCAGAGGAGACAATTTCCCCTTTAGTGCAAAGGAGGCAAGGGCGTACGCGGGTTCCCGAGGCGTCCCACCAAAGGTTTCTATTCTGGTGCAGCAAGACCGGACCAGCGGGCTCAGCAGGATGGATGTCACCGGCGAGCCCACCTCCGCGTCACTGCCAGCTACTTTGCAGGTGAAGACCACCTTTCGTCAGGATAAGATGTACCTTCTGTCCCCCTTCGAATTTGGTCATTGTGGGATCCCTTCCCGCAAGTGCGATAAGGGAAGAGGACCCGGGTCACTATAAATAGAGGCCAGGCTGCTCGGTAGAGAGAGGGATCGAACACCACCGGAGCACCCTCGCGAGGTTACTCACCACTATACTAGTTCATCCACAAACCTCCTCGTGAGGCAATCCACCAAAAGGCAGGGGTAGGGTTTTACGCTTCGCAGCGGCCCTAACCTGGGTAAATCCTCGTGTGCTAATCTTCTTCCCCGCGATTGAGTGAGTTCGTAAGGCTAGGCTATGAAGTTGTGAGTTTGAGGTCGAAGCTGGTGGAGATCTTCACACACGCCCCTGAGTTCGAACCTCTTTGGGTTTTGTGGAGCCCGGAATCCGACATTTGGCGCGCCAGGTAGGGGGCGTGTTGAAGTCTTCCTCAAGCTTCGCTTCTTCTCCGCTCCACCGCTCTGATGGCTGACGCTCGCCGAGCCCGCGCCGAGCGCCAGGCTGCTCGTGTCGCCCAGACAGCGCCAGTGGGCCGCACCGCCGCACGTCGATCCGCCTCTCCTGTGGCCGACGCCGCCACAGGCCTAGATGCCCACAAGCAGCAGGACTCGTCACAGCCGGTCACCGCACGGCACGACGGCCGCACCGCCACTCCATCGATCGTTCCAGCTACTGGGCCGTCCTCCCACGCTCGCCCCGTGCAGGCGCGTGGGTCGGGCGCACTCCTCATGGCGCGCGAGCTGCTGCGTTACCGCCCTGCCCCCAACCGCTACGACGATTGGCTCGGGCGCATCACAGAGCTCGTCAGCGCCGCCGGCGATGCCTCGGCGCTCTCCTACTCACTCCGGCCCCCGCCCAATCTGGCAGGCGACGTGGCCCATGATGCGCCGCCCCCTCCTCCCCAGTGCGACGTTGACCCCGAGCCCAGGCGTGAAGCACACCCGCGGGACCAGCCGCGCGGGCCCCCGGCCAGGGTGAGGGATGAAGTAAGCTGCCAAGTGCCACGGCCGCGCGCTGACGCGCGAGCGCTCCCCGCGCTGCTGCGCCAGCGTCACGACCGTGTGCCTCTGGAGGCCGCGGCGCAGGAACGCCAGGACCAGGCCCCTCCTGTGCGCGCGGCGCCCGTGGGTGCAGTGGGGTGCCGTGCCATCGCCCCGGAGCTACGTCGGGTCGCCTTGCCCGGCAAGTTCAAGCCAGACCTACCTCCCCGCTATGACGGCACCCCGGACCCCACAGATTTCCTGTAGTTCTATTCTCTGAGCATCGAGGCCGCCGGTGGAGATGACAAGGTCATGGCGAACTGGTTCCCTATGGCCCTCAAGGGTGGTGCGCTCTCCTGGCTCCTCAACCTCCCGGAGGGGTCAATCACCTCCTGGGATGAGCTTCGCGAGCGTTTCGTCGCCAACTTCCAAGGCACCCGTGACCGCGCCCTCGCTGTGACTGACCTGCATCGCGTGAAGCAATAGTCGGGCGAGACCTTGCACAAGTACATACACCGTTTCACGACTGTCCGACTCAAGATCCCGAGGGCGTCGGATGAGGCCATCATCTCGGCATTCACCGACGGCATCAGGAACCTCAGGATGAGGGAGGAGCTCGCCATCAATGACGACCTGTGCTCTGCTTTGAAAATGTTCAACCTGGCGAACAAGTGCGCAAAGGCCGAAGAGGGCCACCTCTCCCTCCTCGAGCTTCCCGAGGCGGACCCCGAAGACAAGAAGACCAAGACCAAGGAGACCAAGCGCAAGGCCCCCGCGGTGCTGGCGGCGGAACCTGAGGCGAAGTGCAGTCGAGACGAGGAACCCCCCATGGGAGGGCGACCGTTCTGCATCTTCCATGGCACCAATAGCCACAACACCATCGACTGTCAGGAGCTCAGGTCGGTCCGCGACGAGCACTTCGGTCGCCGCCCTGGGCGCGGCGATCGTGGCTATGGTCACAGTGGAGGCCGCAGTGGAGGCAGCTGGGACAGTCGAGACCCGCGCCAGGAGTGGCGTGACTGGCCTCGGGAGGACCGCTGGCGCGATCAGGCTCGGGAGGACCGCTGGCGCGACGAGCCTCGGGAGGGGTCACGTCGCGATCAGCCTCGTGAGGCACGCCCTTGTGAGGCCGGCCTCCCCCCGCTGCTGCCGCCACCCAAGAGGAAGGAAGAAAATAGGCAGAACGACCGGGCAGGGGGTTTCCAGGAGGCCAGGGCGATCGCTTGCATCCTGGGCGGCGCTCAGGCCCCAGCATCGAACCAAATCTTCAAGCAGTTCTCGCGGGAGGTGAACGCAGCTCTCTCGAAGCTTGAGGCTGCGCGTCCCCTCAAGTGGTCCCAGTGCGCCATCACCTTGACTCCAAGGATCAACTCAGGTGTTCGGCCATGGCAGGCGCGCTCCCCATGCTATGCACGCCAACCATCAGCAATGTCCTCGTCACCAAGACCCTTATCGACGGCGGCGCGGGGCTCAATGTCCTCTCCATCGAGACCTTCGAGACGCTCCTAGTGCCCTACGACCAGCTCATGCCAACCAAGCCTTTCTCAGGGGTCACTGACGGCTCCACTGTCCCCATCGGACTGGTGCGCCTGCCGGTCACCTTCGGTGGGCGCAACAACTACCACACCGAGCAAATCGTCTTCGACGTCGCCCACATCCACCTCCCGTACAACACGATCCTCGGGTACCCCGCCCTCGCCAAGTTCATGGCGGTGACTCACCATGGCTACAACGTCCTCAAGATGCTGGGGAGTGGTGGCGTCATCACCATTGCCTGCGATGAGAAGGACGCCGTTTGCTCCCACAAGCGCGCCTACCGTGCCGCAGCGGCCGAGCACTCAGACGACGAAGGAGACGTCCTGCCTCGTGAGGATGTCCCTAGGAAGAAGAAGCAGCTCCTCTCCAAGGGGCGCCAGGGGGCTGAAACCTCGAAGGACGGCGCCTCAGGCTCCGCGCCCGGAGCCAAGGCCCCTTCCTCCCTCGCATAGGAAGGCGCGCTCGGCGCTTCCCTTGGGTCGGGCTTGGGGGCTTCCATCTGGAAGGCTACCAACCTGACCAGTGAGACGAGGGCGGTGTTCGGTCACAACTTGGAGACACGTTTCGGCACGCGGTCACCCAAGCAAGGAGTACGGCGTGAAGCGCCAAGTTCGCGGGAGTTCATCACCAGCGCAATCGAGGAGCTTCAGGAAGCACAGGCCATGCGAGTCTGGCGGCGCCCTGCATCACCAAGCGCAGCTGCCGTCGTCGGCTCGGGCGGCGTGCCGTGCGTCTGCGTCGACATACCGAGCATCAACAGGGCCGCATCCCAGGACCTCTTCTGGCCGTCGTGCGTCGGTCGTAGCGGGGTCTACCCATGCAACTACATCCGCATGCCTTTTGGTCTGATGAACGCGGGCGCCACGTACCAGCGCCTTGCTCAGGCCATGCTCGCGCCCTACGAGGTCAGGTGCCGCGAGGTGCTGGAGGAGGTGCCAGGCCAGAGCAAGGGCCCCGAGCCTCGGGAGGCATCAGGCTCATGAAGGCCAGGCTCAGGGAGACGCAAGGTCAGGCTCCGACGACTACCTCGACGCTTCAGTGGTATTGGCGCCAGGTGACCTTTTGGTTCGTACCAGGTAACTTTTTTGGCTTGCTCAGTTTAAGGGCACCCATCGGGCGGCATTACCCTCAGGCGGTTAGGGCCCGTCCCCGCAGCCGCGTCGTTTACACATGTATCAGAACCTTTTATGTATTTGATGAATTTCCTAAGTATTCCAACCTGCATGCTCGGTGCTTCGCCACCATAAATGTCGTCGCGCCCTAATGATCCTACCTTCGACCGCCTCGTGATTAAGGGTTGGCACGATGTCTATGCTCGGGTCCGTCCCTGCACCATTGACAAATCCAAGTGGTCGAGCTCTGTCTCGCGGGCCAGTCTCGTGCACGTCACCTCCCGTGGCCCTTGGTGCTGCATCCTCGCATGATCTAATCGGAAGTGGGTGAGTCAGGGCGCGTGGCACGGTTCCTGCAACCACACTCGGGCTTTCGCCGCCGCGGGAGCCACGCGTCGGGGGTTTTCTCCTCGGATTTGTCGCATGAGAAGACTGGGCACGGCGTCTGTACTCGGGTCCATCCCTGCAGCGTTGATAAATCCAATTGCTGAGCTCTGTCTGGCGGGCCGGTCCTGTTCACGTCACCTGCTGGGGTCATTGGTGTTCGGCCTTCTCATGGGATGGCCCTTGGAAATTCATCCGGCGCAGGTTTCTCCAAAATATACATGACTTGCAATGGCGCCTCCCACCGGAAGACTCAGGCGCAACCCGCCTTTCAGGTAGGGCCTCGTGAGACCCGTGCTGGCTCACGAGTGCCCAGATACACCACCCAGTTCTACCGTGGAAGCCACGCGTATGAACTTAATGGGTTGTACACGCCCGGGGAGCTCAGGAGCCGGCGCCCCCCTTCCCACGCCCAAGTGGAAGCCCCATGCTGCGTGCTGGCGGACAACACTGTCGCCCAGCGACTATGCCCATGCAACGTGGAAGCCCCATGCTCCGCGCTGGTGGATAAACAACTGAGGGCGCCCTAGCGGCTGCATCCAACCACAGGATGGCCCCTCGCGGCCCCGTCTCGCAGCATTCCCCTGGGATGCTGGTGTGAGGGGGCTGCATGGGGGCTACCCACAGGCCAGGCCTGGCGCATGCCACCTTCCCAGGTCCCTGATACCTGGTCTTCATGCATCCCTCTCCGGCGAAAGCTGGCGAGAAAAGGTATGGGAGCCGCTCATATGTCAAGGGGGACCTCTGAGCATCGCTACTCAGGGGCCTCACTGGTCACGTAGCCCCTCACCCCTTGGCACCGTCCTGGTGATCCGTACGCCCCAACGGCGGTTGAGGTATGCACGGGACCGGCCCCTACCGATTCAGAGCTCAAGGCGCTCCAAATCTCTAAGTCAACCCCGTCTTCGCCACGTTCCCTTCATGAGGGCTGCTCGTACGTCAAGGGGGACTCCTCTATCATGTCCTTTATAGAATGAGGGCTGCTCGTTTTGAGTATGGCTTTATAGAATGCTTCATGTGCTTCACTTATATCATTTGAAGTTTGGATTGCATGTTTCTCTACACATAGAAAACCGCCATTTGTAGAATGCTCTTTTGCTTCACTTATATTTGTTAGAGCGTGGGCATATCTTTTGTAGAAAGAATTAAACTCTCATGCTTCACTTATATCTATTTAGAGAGTTAACAGGAGTTGGTCATTCACATGGTTAGTCATAAAATCCTACATAAAACTTGTAGATCATTGAATATGATATGTTTGATTCCTTGCAATAGTTTTGCGATATAAAGATGGTGATACTAGAGTCATGCTAGTGAGTAATTGTGGATTGGTAGAAATACTTGTGTTAAAGTTTGTGATTCCCGTAGCATGCACGTATGGTGAACCGTTATGTGATGAAGTCGGAGCATGATTTATTTATTGATTGTCATCCTTTGTGTGGAGGTCGGGATCGCGTGATGGTTAACTCCTACCAACCCTTCCCCTAGGGGCATGCGTCTAATACTTTGTTTCGATAGCTAATAGATTTTTGCAATAAGTATGTGAGTTCTTTATGACTAATGTTGAGTCCATAGATTATACGCATTCTCACCCTTCCACCATTGCTAGCCTCTCTAGTACCGCGCAACTTTCGCCGATGCATTACACCCACCTTCCTCAAAACAGCCAACATATACCTTCCTCAAAACAGCCACCATACCTACCTATTATGGCATTTCCATAGCCATTCCGAGATTTATTGCCATGCAACTTCCACCGTTCCATTTATTATGACACGCACCATCATTGTCATATTGCTTTTCATGATCGTAAGATAGCTAGCATGATGTTTTCATGGCTTGTCCATTTTTTGATGTCATTGCTACGCTAGATCATTGCACATCCCGGTACACCGCCGGAGGCATTCATATAGAGTCATATTTTGTTCTAGGTATTGAGTTGTAATTCTTGAGTTGTAAGTAAATAAAAGTGTGATGATCTTCATTATTAGTGCATTGTCCCGTGTGAGGAAAGGATGATGGAAGCTATGATTCCCTCACAAGTTGGGATGAGTCTCCGGACTTTATGAAAAATAAAAGAGGCCAAAGAATCCCAAATAAAAAAAAGAGGCCAAAGAAGCCCAACAAAAAAAACAAAAAAAATGGGAGAAAAGAGAGAAGGGGCAATGCTACTATCCTTTACCACACTTGTGCTTCAGAGCAGTACCATGTTTTTCATATAGAGAGTCTCCTATGTTGTCACTTTCATATACTAGTGGGAATTTTTCATTATAGAACTTGGCTTGCATATTCCAATGATGGGCTTCCTCAAATTGCCCTAGGTCTTCGTGAGCAAGCAAGTTGGATGTACACCCACTTAGTTTCTTTTGAGCTTTCATACACTTATAGCTCTAGTGCATCCGTTGCATGGCAATCCCTACTCACTCACATTGATATCTATTGATGGGCATCTCCATAGCCCGTTGATACGCCTAGTTGATGTGAGACTATCTCCTTCTTTTTGTCTTCTCCACAACCACCATATTGTATTCCACCTATAGTGCTATATCCATGGCTCACGCTCATGTATTGCGTGAAAGTTGAAAAGGTTTGAGAATACTAGAGTATGAAACAATTGCTTGGCTAAAACCGGGGTTGTGCATGATTTAATACTTTGTGTGATGAAGATGGAGCATAGCCAGACTATATGATTTTGTAGGGATAACTTTCTTTGGCCATGTTATTTTGAGAAGACATGATTGCTTTATTAGTATGCTTGAAGTATTATTGTCTTAATGTCAAATGATAGACTATTGCTTTGAATCACTCGTGTCTTAATATTCATGCCATGATTAGATTATATGATCAAGATTATGCTAGGTAGCATTCCACATCAAAAATTATCTTTTTTATCATTTACCTACTCGAGGACGAGCAGGAATTAAGCTTGGGGATGCTGATACGTCTCCGTCGTATCTATAATTTTTGATTGTTTCATGCCAATATTCTGCAACTTTCATATACTTTTGGAAACTTTTTATACTATTTTTGGGACTAACATATTGATCTAGTGCCCAGTGCCAGTTCCTGTTTGTTGCATGTTTTTTGTTTCGCAGAAAATCCATATCAAACGAAGTCCAAACGGGATAAAAACTTACAGAGATTTTTTTTGGAATATATGTGAATTTTGGGAAGTGGAATCAACAGAAGGCGGTGCCCGAGGGGCCCACAAGCCAGGAGGGCGCGCCCTGGGGGGTAGGGCGCGCCCTGGGGGCTTGTGGCCACCCCGTAATACGGTTGGTGCCCTTCTTTTGCCGCAAGAATTCTAATATCCGGATAAAAATCTTGTTAAAATTTCAGCCCAATCGGAGTTACGGATCTCCGGAAATATAAGAAACGGTGAAAGGCCAGAATCTGGAACGCAGAAACAGAAGGAAACAGAGAGAGAGATCCAATCTCGGAGGGGCTCTCGCCCCTCCACCGCCAGGGAAGCCAAGGACCAGAGGGGAAACCCTCCGCCCATCTAGGGGGGAGGCCAAGGAAGAAGAAGAAGGAGGGGGGCTCTCTCCCCCTCTCTCCCGGTGGCACCGAAACGCCGCCGGGGCCATCATCGTGACGACGATCTACACCAACAACTTCGCCGCCGTCATCACCAACTCTCGCCCCCTCTATGTAGCGGTGTAACACCCCTTCTCCCCACTGTAATCTCTACTTAAACATGGTGCTCAACGCTATATATTATTTCCCAATGATGTATGGCTATCCTATGATGTTTGAGTAGATCCGTTTTGTCCTATGGGTTGACTGATGATCATGATTGGTTTGAGTTGCATGTTTTATTATTGGTGTTTTCCTATGGTGCTCTCCGTGTCGCGCAAGCATGAGGGATCCTCGCTGTAGGGTGTTGCAATGTGTTCATGATCTGCCTATGGTGGGTTGCTTGAGTGACAGAAGCATAAACCCGAGTAGGTGGGTTGTTGCATATGGGAGTAAAGAGGACTTGATACCTTATAATGCTATGGTTGGGTTTTACCTTAATGATCTTTAGTAGTTGCGGATGCTTGCTAGAGTTCCAATCATAAGTGCATATGATCCAAGTAGAGAAAGTATGTTAGCTTATGCCTCTCCCTCATATAAAATTGCAATAATGATTACCGGTCTAGTTATCGATTGCCTAGGGACAAATAACTTTCTTGTGACAAAAAGCTCTCTACTAAGACTAACCTAGTTGTTTCTTCATCTAAACAGCCCCTAGTTTTTATTTACGTGCTCTTTATTATCTTGCAAACCTATCCTATCACACCTACAAAGTACTTCTAGTTTCATACTTGTTCTAGGTAAAGCGAACGTTAAGCGTGCGTAGAGTTGTATCGGTGGTCGATAGAACTTGAGGGAATATTTGTTCTAACTTTAGCTCCTCGTTGGGTTCGACACTCTTACTTATCGAAAGAGGCTACAACTGATCCCCTATACTTGTGGGTTATCAAGACCTTTTTCTGGCGCCGTTGCCGGGGAGCATTAGCGTGGGGTGAATATTCTCGTGTGTGCTTGTTTGTTTTATCACTAAGTATATTTTATTTGCTGTTCTAAGTTGTTCTCTATCTTTAGTTATGGATATGGAAAACGAAATACCAAAAAATTAGGTGTACTTGCTACTCATGGAGATGGGGAACCTCCTAAAACCCTCGATGCTCATTATGTGAAAGATATTATGCACTACTTTAATAATCCTGAGAAAACCCCATTCAATTATATAATGGGAGACACGTTGGATCAACGTGAATACTTTAGGGATTATCGCTTGACTCAAAAAGGGAAACTGTTATGGGATCAAATTCATATGTTGAAATGGTATACTTGGAATCTATGCTTAAGATAAGATATTACTTGTTGCTCTAGGATGAAGGCTAAACACCTTCCCTTTTCATGTAAATTTAATGATAATGAAACCTTGTCTTCTTATGCTAATGGTATATATGATTACTATGATGTGGAACAAATAGAAGAGTTTCTTGCTTTTAAGGGTGCTTATGAAATTGAAGCTTTGTTTGAAAAGTATAAAGATTATGATGATGCTGTTTACCGATCTCAAAATTTGGCTATGCTTCGTTATTGTTATGCCAATTATGAATATAATGCCCATATTGATCAATTTATTGAGAAATTCTCCGCTATCCAAGAAGAGACTAATATTTTGCAGGAATCTATGGAAGAAGAAATTGATGGCACTGGGAGCTCATTGGATGAAAAAGATGAGGAGGAGAGCGAAGAACAAAAGAAGGAAGAGCGGATTAGCTACCCGTTCCCACCTTCTAATGAGAGTAACTCTTCAACTCATACATTGTTTAATTTCCCTTCGTGCTTACTGAAGGATGAATGCTATGTTGATTCCTATGATCCCTTGGATTCATTTGAAATATCCCTTTTTGATGAACTTGATGCTTGCTATGCTTGTGGCCATGATGCCAATATGAATGATGCTTATGGAGATGAACTTGCTATAGTTCCTTATGTTAAACGTGAAATTGTTGCTATTGCACCCACACATGATAGTCCCATTATCTTTTTGAATTCTCCCAACTACACTATATCGGAGAAGTTTGCACTTATTAAGGATTATATAGATGGGTTGCCTTTTACTATTACACATGATGATTTTGATAGATATAATATGCATGTGCTTGCTGCTCCTACTTGCAATTATTATGAGAGAGGAACTACATCTCCACCTCTCTATGTTTCCAATATGATAAAATTGCAAGAAACTGCTTATGCTATGTATTGGCCTTTACTTGATGTGCATGAATTGTTCTTTTATGATATGCCAATGCATAGGAAGAGAGTTAGACTTCGTTGTTGCATGATATATGTTAATTTGTGCTCACTACTAAATTACAAATCATTGTTAATTAAAATTGGCTTTGATATACCTTGGGATCCGGGTGGATCCATTACTTGAGCACTATATGCCTAACTTAATGGCTTTAAAGAAAGCGTTGCCAGGGAGACAACCCGGAAGTTTTAGAGAGTCATTTTATTCTGTTGTGTGCTTTTATATAGCCTAAAAAACAAAAAAATAAAGAGGGGAACCTAAAACTTTTTCAAAAAGAAAAGTGAAAGTGAGAGAGACGAGCATTGTTAAAATGGGAGCATGCCTTGAACTTTGTTCATGCCCATGGAAACCTTGTGAATCTTAATTACAGAAACTTTTCAACAAGAATAATTATCCCCTTGTATAAATCCATTGTATTATAAAAATAATGTGCCAAGATTTGCCTTTAGGATGATTAGATTGCTTGTTTGGTGTGTGCAGTGCAAAAACAGAATCTTTGGCTGTAGTGCGTGAATTTACATTTTTTACTGGAATGTCAAAAGTTTCTGAAAATTTTACACAGTACTGCTATGCAAATTGTTTAGTTTTTCCTAATTTTTCAGAATTTTTAGAGTTACAGAAGTATAGTAAATGTTCAGATTACTTCAGACTGTTCTGTTTAAGACAGATTATGTTTTTGATGCATTGTTTTGCTTGTTTTGACGAAACTACCGATTGTATCGGTGGTATAAGCCATAAAGAAGTTATAATAAAGTAACTACAATGCAAAAATAAAATGTGAATGGGTTTGCAACAGTACTTAAAGTGGTAATTTGTTTTATTATACTAACGGATCTCACGAGGGTTTTGTTAAGTTTTGTGTGATTGAAGTTTTCAACTTTTGGGTGAGATCACGACGGATGAAAGAATAAGGAGTGGAAAGAGACTAAGCTTGGGGATGCCCTAGGCACCCCAAGGTAATATTCAAGGACTTCCAAGAAACTAAGCTTGGGGATGCCCCGGAAGGCATCCCCTCTTTCTTCTAACAACCATCGGTAATTTTACTTGGAGCTATATTTTTATTCGTCACATGATATGCGTAAATCTTGGAGCGTCGTGTGCTTTTTATTTTTATTTTAATAACGCACCATGCTGGTATGAGAAAGTCCTTGGTTCATTTATAGAAGGCTCTTTGCACCTCACTTATATCTTTTGAGTATGACTTTATAGAATGCTTCATGTGCTTCACTTATATCATTTGAAGTTTGGATTGCCTGTTTCTCTACACAAAGAAAACCGCCATTTGTAGAATGCTCTTTTGCTTCACTTATATTTGTTAGAGCGTGGGCATATCTTTTGTAGAAAGAATTAAACTCTCATGCTTCACTTATATCTATTTAGAGAGTTAACAGGAGTTGGTCATTCACATGGTTAGTCATAAAATCCTACATAAAACTTGTAGATCACTGAATATGATATGTTTGATTCCTTGCAATAGTTTTGCGATATAAAGATGGTGATACTAGAGTCATGCTAGTGAGTAATTGTGGATTGGTATAAATACTTGTGTTAAAGTTTGTGATTCCCGTAGCATGTACGTATGGTGAACCGTTATGTGATGAAGTCGGAGCATGATTTATTTATTGATTGTCATCCTTTGTGTGGAGGTCGGGATCGCGTGATGGTTAACTCCTACCAACCCTTCCCCTAGGGGCATGCGTCTAATACTTTGTTTCGATAGCTAATAGATTTTTGCAATAAGTATGTGAGTTCTTTATGACTAATGTTGAGTCCATAGATTATACGCATTCTCACCCTTCCACCATTGCTAGCCTCTCTAGTGCCGCGCAACTTTCGCCGGTGCATTACACCCACCTTCCTCAAAACAGCCACCATATACGTTCCTCAAAACAGCCACCATACCTACCTATTATGGCATTTCCATAGCCATTCCAAGATATATTGCCATGCAACTTCCACCATTCCGTTTATTATTACACGCACCGTCATTGTCATATTGCTTTGCATGATCGTAAGATAGCTAGCATGATGTTTTCATGGCTTGTCCGTTTTTCGATGTCATTGCTACGCTAGATCATTGCACATCCCGGTACACCGCCGGAGGCATTCATATAGAGTCATATTTTGTTCTAGGTATCGAGTTGTAATTCTTGAGTTGTAAGTAAATAAAAGTGTGATGATCTTCATTATTAGAGCATTGTCCCGTGTGAGGAAAGGATGATGGAAGCTATGATTCCCTCACAAGTTGGGATGAGTCTCCGGACATTATGAAAAATAAAAGAGGCCAAAGAATCCCAAATAAAAAAAAAAGAGGCCAAAGAAGCCCAACAAAAAAAACAAAAAAATGAGAGAAAAGAGAGAAGTGGCAATGCTACTATCCTTTACCACACTTGTGCTTCATAGCAGTACCATGTTTTTAATATAGAGAGTCTCCTATGTTGTCACTTTCATATACTAGTGGGAATTTTTCATTATAGAACTTGGCTTGCATATTCCAATGATGGGCTTCCTCAAATTGCCCTAGGTCTTCGTGAGCAAGCAAGTTGGATGCACACCCACTTAGTTTCTTTTGAGCTTTCATACACTTATAGCTCTAGTGCATCCGTTGCATGGCAATCCCTACTCACTCACATTGATATCTATTGATGGGCATCTCCATAGCCCGTTGATACGCCTAGTTGATGTGAGACTATCTCCTTCTTTTTGTCTTCTCCACAACCACCATATTGTATTCCACCTATAGTGCTATATCCATGGCTCACGCTCATGTATTGCGTGAAAGTTGAAAAGGTTTGAGAATACTAGAGTATGAAACAATTGCTTGGCTAAAACCGGGGTTGTGCATGATTTAATACTTTGTGTGATGAAGATGGAGCATAGCCAGACTATATGATTTTGTAGGGATAACTTTCTTTGGCCATGTTATTTTGAGAAGACATGATTGCTTTATTAGTATGCTTGAAGTATTATTGTCTTAATGTCAAATGATAGACTATTGCTTTGAATCACTCGTGTCTTAATATTCATGCCATGATTAGATTATATGATCAAGATTATGCTAGGTAGCATTCCACATCAAAAATTATCTTTTTTATCATTTACCTACTCGAGGACGAGCAGGAATTAAGCTTGGGGATGCTGATACGTCTCCGTCGTATCTATAATTTTTGATTGTTTCATGCCAATATTCTGCAACTTTCATATACTTTTGGAAACTTTTTATACTATTTTTGGGACTAACATATTGATCTAGTGCCCAGTGCCAGTTCCTGTTTGTTGCATGTTTTTTGTTTCGCAGAAAATCCATATCAAACGAAGTCCAAACGGGATAAAAACTTACAGAGATTTTTTTTGGAATATATGTGAATTTTGGGAAGTGGAATCAATAGAAGGCGGTGCCCGAGGGGCCCACAAGCCAGGACGGCGCGCCCTGGGGTCTTGTGGCCACCCCGTAAGGCGGTTGGTGCCCTTCTTTCGCCGTAAGAAAGCTAATATCCGGATAAAAATCGTGTTAAAATTTCAGCCCAATCGGAGTTACGGATCTCCGGGAATATAAGAAACGGTGAAAGGCCAAAATCTGGAACGCAGAAACAGAAGGAAACAGAGAGAGAGATCCAATCTCGGAGGGGCTCTTGCCCCTCCGCCGCCATGGAAGCCAAGGACCAGAGGGGAAACCCTCCTCCCATCTATGTGGGAGGCCAAGGAAGAATAAGAAGGAGGGGGGCTCTCTCCCCCTCTCTCCCGGTGGCACCGGAACGCCGCCGGGGCCATCATCGTGGCGGCGATCTACACCAACAACTTCGCCGCCGTCATCACCAACTCTCTCCCCCTCTATGCAGTGGTGTAACACCCCTTCTCCCCGCTGTAATATCTACTTAAACATGGTGCTCAATGCTATATATTATTTCCCAATGATGTATGGCTATCCTATGATGTTTGAGTAGATCCGTTTTGTCCTATGGGTTGATTGATGATCATGATTGGTTTGAGTTGCATGTTTTATTATTGGTGCTGTCCTATGGTGCTCTCCGTGTCGCGCAAGGGTGAGGGATCCTCGCTGTAGGGTGTTGCAATGTGTTCATGATTTGCCTATGGTGGGTTGCTTGAGTGACAGAAACATAAACCCGAGTAGGTGGGTTGTTGCATATGGGAGTAAAGAGGACTTGATACCTTATAATGCTATGGTTGTGTTTTACCTTAATGATCTTTAGTAGTTGCGGATGCTTGCTAGAGTTCAAATCATAAGTGCATATGATCCAAGTAGAGAAAGTATGTTAGCTTATGCCTCTCCCTCATATAAAATTGCAATAATGATTACCGGTCTAGTTATCAATTGCCTAGGGACAAATAACTTTCTTGTGACAAAAAGCTCTCTACTAAGACTAACCTAGTTGTTTCTTCATCTAAACAGCCCCTAGTTTTTATTTACGTGATCTTTATTATCTTGCAAACCTATCCTATCACACCTACAAAGTACTTATTGTTTCATACTTGTTCTAGGTAAAGCGAATGTTAAGCGTGTGTAGAGTTGTATCGGTGGTCGATAGAACTTGAGGGAATTTTTGTTCTACCTTTAGCTCCTCGTTGGGTTCGACACTCTTACTTATCGAAAGAGGCTACAACTGATCCCCTATACTTGTGGGTTATCAGAGTTATACTTGGCCCGGGTGTCGTGGTTTTGTCATGGCAGATGTCCTCGTGAAAGGACTTAGGTTCGAGGCCATCGCTAAGGTGAGCTCGAAGGGGTTGATCGGAATCGAGAGACAAGAGTTACCCAGGTTCGTCCCCTCGGAAAGAGGTAAAAGCCTACGTCCTGCTTGGTGTTGTATTGATGGGTTATCGATTACAAGGGAGCGAGTTCGCTTGACCTAGCTATCGATCAGTTGTTTCGTGGCCTAAGCCGCCCAGGTAACCCGCCCTTATATACACGGGTCAAGGCCGTGGGCTTACAAGAGTCCGGGCCGGGTCAGACTTGACAACCGACCTCGCCTCTAACTATACATGCCTTATCTAACAAGTCGCCCCCGGCGGCTCAAGCCCGCCGGGTTACATCCTGTCTTCTGGCTCTGGGCCTCCTAGCCCATTGGATAAACTTACTCCTAATCTTGTCGTAAGCCGCCAACCGCATGACCCGGCCCCACCTGGGCGGGTCTCACCCTGGGGTTATATCCCCAACATTAGGCCCCAGATTGATTTGAATCGGTTCATGTCAATCTTCAAGTCTTCTGGTTGGCGAGTCTTGCTTTCTCTTATAATCATCATGACCCACCAAATATGGGCGATCGTTGCGTCTGATAAGCTTTCATGACCCGCCGTGACGTCATCAACAAAATCAAAAAAGATTCCTCTGACGTCAGAACGGATCTTTCGTCATTAATATGACCAGCCCGAAAATCGAGGCGTCTTCTTAGTTTAATCATCACCGTGCTCCCTCGATTCCCGCCCCGGACCGTTTGAAAGACCATCATATATACCCTTATAAATAGGCATGGGGGGTTATCATTTTCATTTTCCCCCACCTCCAGCTTCTTCTTCTTCCTCCGAACGCTCGCGCCGCCGAAGCCAGTCGCGCCGCTCGATCCTCGTCGTCTTCATCGACATTGGCCGCTGCATCAACCTGAAACGAACCAGAGTTCCCGCGCGGCCGCCGCACCCTTAAGGTTCCAATCCTGCCCCCTGCAGATTTGCATTAGGGTTTCTTTGAATCCATGGAGTTCTTCGTTGTTCATCACCATTCGCGGGAGCGTTCTTCATCGATTCGTGGAAAACACCCTCTTTGAAGCCTCGCGACGCTGCCAGAATCCCGCGGCCGCCTGCTCCGCACTTATGCCGCACTCATTGTAGATATGTAACTAGTTTGAATCAGAGTAACGGCCACCTGTTCTTCCGCTAGTTCTTTTAGGGCTAGAATATTTTTCTTTTTCTCTTGCCCGTAGATCTTGAATCCATAGCTGTAGTTGTACAATCAGTTTCTCAACACTTAGCAATTTTTCAGCCCGCATGGATAGACTTGACCTGCCAAAAATGCTGCCGGTTCACTTTATGTCGCCACAAGTAGCTGCTGCCGGTTCACTTTATGTCGCCACAAGTAGCTTCGGCGGCTTACAATTTTTATTGACCCGCCCAATGCTATCACCATTTATAGCTGTAGCAACCTTGGTCAAAATGTATTTTTAAGCCGCCAAATATTCATGCCTTCCCACAGCTTCCTAAGCCGCCACCATGTCGAAGACTCCATCCACTTGCAATTGGGTAAAGTCTGGAGTGACCGAAGAGTCTCTCAAGGAATTCGTCACCATGGGGGTTCTTCTGGCTCAGGACGTCATCCACTGGCGGGTTCCTGGAAATGAAACCACCCCTAAACCCAAAGACAGGGAGGTCATTATCTTTACAGATCATCTTCTTCGGGGCTTTTCCCCGCCCGGGTCAAAGTTCTTCCGGGATGTCTTACATGCATTCAAACTGCACCCCCAAGACATCGGCCTAAACTCTGTGACCAACATGTGTCAATTTCAAACCTTCTGTGAAGCCTACCTTCAGGAGGAACCGTCTGTTGACCTTTTCAAGGAATACTTCTACATCAACCGCGAGACCGAGATGGCTGACGGGTTAAGCCTTGAGCTTGGGGGCGTTACTCTTCAGAGGCGGAGGGATGTACTTTTTCCATCGGCGACTCTGCCAAGTCACCCCAAGGAGTGGAACAAGACTTGGTTCTATTGCCAAGACACCTCACCAGAGGGGGAGAATCCACTGCCGGGTTACCGTTCTTACCGGCTTAGCATAGATACAGAACTTCCAGATCGGATGTCAGCCGCCGAACGTGCTCAGTATGCCTCCACATTCTCCAAGGTCAGGGCCTTGTTAGCTAATGGGCTGATGGGTGTCCATCTGGCCCGCTGCTGGGTCTCCTGGAGGATTCTGCCGCTAAGCCGCCGAGGCGCTTTGATGTGTCAATATACTGGTAAAGTAGATGACCCTCAATGCTTCAATCAGACCCCCTTGAAGGATCAGGACCTCAACACCATCGTCAAATCTTTGCTGGGGGAATGATTAGCCGCCTGCAGCAAGACTAGCTTGAGTCCCTTCTCGGCACTTAACCCGGCTCCGGATGTAAGTTGTTTCATCCTAACCCTCATCAATTTTTTCAATGTTGTATCTTACATACTTATTAAACCTTTTTCTGCCAATATGCTTCGTCCTACATAGGCCGGCTCTTCCTTCTGGAAAAAACGGTTGCCTCCGACTCTCAAGAAGAAGAACAAGGTCCCAAAGGCCTCAAAGCCTAAGGCGCCGACCCGCAAGAGGAAACAGTCAACAGAAGAGCTATTTGACTTAGACGACTCAGAGGTAGAACTTGACTCCCTTGGCCTTCTCTTTATGCAACTTATTGACGGCGATCACTCACAGGAAGAAGGTGAAACAAGCCATGCCGACATTGCCGAGGTAACCATTGTCTCCTCTGACTCGGATCTTTCACCAATAAAGAGAGTACGGCGAGCTATACGGAAGGTAAAGAGTTCCCGTCCTTTTGCTTACTTGAGTCGTAACTTTCTTTTGAAGAAACAGCAAGACGATAGCAGACGTCAGACCCGGAGCGCCAGCTCTGGAGACCTTCTAACTGGCTTACCAAATGAGCCAGCCCCTCGGAAACAACGCACCGAGGTACTTGTCTTAAACTCATCTTGTCTGTACATTATCCTTGCAGCTTATTAGATGTTTAACAATGCTAAATTTTTCCAGGACTCGCCTCCTTCTTCTGGCGATTCAACCGCCTCGAAGCTGCCCCCTCTCATTATTAACCCGGGGTAAGTATTTCTATATCCCGAAATGTGCTTTAATATCTCATATCTTATCATGATATATCCAACATTGTCTTTGTTCACAGGGCTCAAGCCAAACGAAGGAAAGGGGCCGGGTCATCCTCAACTCCTCACGTCCAAGACCCGGAAATCCCGACGCCCAATATTCCTGATTCTCATATTGAGCCTGCTGAGGCTGCCACAGACTCCCCTGAAGAAGTTCCACCACAGGCCGAGTCGGCTGCCATGGATATTGAGGCTCCTGAAGCCCGTGCAGACTCTGCTCCTAAGCCGCCCAGCCCCCAGCCGTCAACTGAGAACGTGTCTTCTCATGAAGAAGTCATTGTCACCGGGGCGGCTTACAAACCTCCCACTCCTTCACGTGCACTATCCAAGCATATGAAGGTCGATGAGGCGGCTCCTTCCCAGGAAGAGAAGACTCCTTCTGATCTTTCAAACTTGGATAAGCTCACTGCTGAAGAATTACACTCCGGCTATCTGAGCCGTCTGTTTGCCAGTCGAGACATGGAAGCCAGCCTGGTTGCCAAGATGAAGGCAAAATATGAGGTACTTCACCTCTCTTTCCACTTCATTTATATACTTATGTAGCCCCCAAGGGCCAGGTCATTACCTAAGCAATGAGCCGGCACTCAATAATAGAGTACGAGCCAAATGTAGTCCCCAAGGGCTGGGTCATTACCGAAGTAATGAGCCGGCTCTAAAAGAGAGAGCTTAGATAAAATAAAAACCCATTGTAGCCCCCAAGGGCCGGGTCATTACCTAAGTAATGAGCCGGCACTCAATAATAGAGCAAGCGCCGATCGTAGCCCCCAAGGGCCAGGTCATTACCTAAGTAATGAGCCGGCACTCAATAATAGAGCAAGCGCCGATCGTAGCCCCCAAGGGCGGGGTCATTACCTAAGTAATGAGCCGGCACTCAATAATAGAGCAAGCGCCGATCGTAGCCCCCAAGGGCCGGGTCATTACCTAAGTAATGAGCCGGCACTCAATAATAGAGCTGAGGCACATTAGCCCCCAAGTGTCAAGGAAATTGCTTGCAATATGCTTGGGACTTGTAATCATTGCACCAAATTTTGATATAAACTGTGTGAGCCGGCTGGCGGCTTAAAACTGACAACTTCACTCTGTCATGACGTGTCCTATGCAGGAATCTGTAACCGCCGCTGAGTTGATCGTGACCGACCTGAAGAAGAGCCTAGCACAACAATAGAAAGGCCGAGCAGAGACAGAAGAAAAGTGGCGGCTCTGCTCCATAGAACTTGAGAAGATTAAGACAGAGTTTGAAACTTTCAAACAGACAGCGGAGTCAAGCCAAGCCGCCTTGGTCAAACGTGCTGAAGACGCAGAAGGCCGGCTCAAAGTGGTGACTGATGAGTTGAACACCCTGAAGGGCCACATAACCCATACGATAGGAGTTGTGTTTGGTAAGTACCTTTAACCATCAAAAAATACTGCTCAATACCTTTCCCAGGCGGCTTATAAAAATTTCTAACTTGTCTGCAGGTGAGCGGAGCCGCCAAATGTCCAGCAACAGCCTGCTGAAGCTTAAGGCTTTGTACTCCTTAACAGAACAACTTTATGCTGGGTCTCTGATCACTATCAAGGCCATCATGTCTAAAAGGGGCATCCGAAAGTTCATGAAGGGTGTGCTGGAGACCATGTCAACTATCCCAATGCAGCTTCAGGAATTAAAGAGATCAGCTGCCCGTAAGGGCGCAATTGCTGCTTTGAGCCGGTCCCTGGCTTACGCCCCGGAGCTTAACCCGGATGAAATGATGGATGGCTTCCCTCAACTGAAGGACGACGGCTCAGAGTTTACGCAAGAAGACTACACTCGCTGTCACAAGGCGTCTCGGATCCTGGCAAGCCGGCTGGCTGCAGAAGCTGATCTATCAGTATACCAGGCGGCTTACTCTGAAGATAACAAGCAGATTCGAGGGCCCACTTTTGAAGCAAAGAGCCTGGTTCCTCAACGCCGTAAGCATCTCTTCGCTCCTGATGTTGACCCGTCTCCAATCATGCATGATGAAGCTATGTTTGAAGCTTTGACCAATTGCAATTGGGATGTGGACAACCTCCAGATCGAAGAAATCGAAGACCCGGCGCAAGACGACCCGGCGGCGAGTTAAAAATTGTTCATCCTGTAACCCGGCCTTTACCTGAATCGCCGGGTTAAAATTTGTTGAAAAACTTGAAGTCTGCAATACTTGGGGCTTTTGAATAGCCTTGTAATAGTTGTAGAAAACTCTTAACTGCCTGTTCTTGCACCTTTGACGTCATGCTTAAAAGCCCTATTGGCGACTCAGCAAACTCATCTTTTGATATATGATCACTTTGATTGTATTGAATCGCCGGGCGGGTTATACTTCATGGACCAAGCCGGAAATTTTCCAAAACTTAAAATCTTATCATGAGAGCACCTGCAAGAACAAGCAACTATATGTCTCATCCTATAAGCCTGCTTTAAAGGCACGGCAGGACAAGATAACTTGTGTTTTTATAAAAATATTTTGTTTCCGAAGAAACTAGGCGGAAAGCCCGAAAACTTGTAAACCGGGCCTCACGTGACATAAATCCGTTGTTTAAACCTTAGCAAGTTCAGGGTCTTTAAAAGATTGACATTGCTAAGAGTACAACGGGCCACATAGCGGAGGGGGTACGGTAAACAAGACGAGTTTGTCCTCGCTCACTGTAAGCCGGCTCTCTCGTGACAAAAGCCGCCGGTTAAACCTTCACCAGTTCAGTGTCTTTGTGCGAGAATAACTTAGAAAAGTTCAGGGTCTCTTATCAAGAATAACTGTCAAGACTTCGGCGGATCACATGGCGGAGTAGCAAGTTGCAAACAGGCAGGTTTAACTCAGACATGGCGGAAAGCCGGGTCAAGAGGGTAAGTAAGCTAAACCCATAGGGTTGGAAGCCCCCGGGTGACCAATTTTAAGGATCAACTCCTTTGTAATATAAACCTGGCCAAGAGGGTTTAAAAACCCCCAGTAGACCGGATTAAGGATCAACTCCTTTGCATGTAACTTCATGGCAGAAAGCCGGGTCAAGAGGGTTTAAAAGCCCCCCAAGTGACCTGATGGAAAGGATCAACTCCTTTGTATGAGACTCAGTGTGGAGAAAAACGGCAGAGGCCCCTAATCATGGGGATGCCAACTTTATTATATCATAAAAGATGGTTTATACAATGACAGGGATATGTACATTGATGAGAGCCGGCTAGCGGCTTAAGTATAGTATGGCCGAAGGTGAGCAATGTTCCATGGCCTCTTGGTCTCCTCACCAGAAGTGCGAGACTTGTCACTTTCCCGTATGTCCATGAGATAATAAGAGCCGTTGTTGAGATTTCTGCTGATCACAAACGGCCCTTCCCAAGGAGGTGACAACTTGTGCATATCTGACTGGTCTTGAATCAACCGGAGTAATAAGTCGCCTTCTTGGAACGTCCGGGTCTTGACCCTGCGGCTATGATAGCGACGCAGGTCTTGCTGATAAATCACCGATCGAGCTGCTGCAAGATCCCACTCTTCGTCTAAGGCATCCAAAGCATCCTGACGCGCCGCCTCATTGTCAGTTTCCACGTAAGCCGCCACTCTAGGCGAGTCATGACGAATATCACTAGGGAGAACAGCTTCTGCGCCATAAACCATGAAGAAAAGGCGTATAGCATGTAGATCTGTTGGGGGTGGTTCTTATGCTCCAAAGAACAGATGGCAACTCCTCCACCCAACAACCCGGCGTGCGCTCCAAAGGGACCATAAGCCGGGGCTTGATACCTCTCAAAATTTCCTGGTTAGCACGCTCAGCTTGACCATTAGACTGTGGGTGAGCTACCGAAGATACATCAAGACGGATATGCTCCTCATCACAGAACTCCTTCATAGCCCCCTTGAACAGATTTGTACCATTATCAGTGATGATACTATGCAGATAGCCAAAACGAAAGATCAGCTTTTTGATGAACTGAACTGCTGTTGCTGCATCGCACTTACTGACCGGCTCATCCTCAATCCACTTAGTAAACTTATCAACCGCCACCAAGAGGTGGGTCTTCTTGTCTTTAGACCTCTTAAAAGGTCCTACCATATCAAGCCCCCAGACCGCAAACGGCTAGGTGATTGGAATCATCCGTAGTTCTTGAGCCGGCACATGGGCACGTCGCCGAAATTTTTGACACCCACCGCATTTAGTGACCAGATCCTCCGCATCTTTATGAGCTGTTAACCAGTAAAACCCATGTCGAAAGGCCTTGGCCACCAATGATTTGACCCGGCGTGATGACCACAATCGCCAGCATGAATTTCTTGCAAAATCTCACGGCCCTCATCAGGAGAAACACATCGCTGGAAAACACCAGTCACACTGTGTCGATGTAACTCGCCGTTGATAATAGTCATAGACTTAGACCGCCTTGTGATCTGTCATGCCAGAGTCTCGTCTTGAGGTAACTAACCGCGAGTCAGGTACGTCAGATAAGGCAATGTCCAGTCAGGAATCGCGCGAAGAGCCGCCACCAATTGCTCCTCCGGGTCAGGTATAGCCAAGTCCTCCTCCGACGGTAACTTGATTGACGGGTGATGCAAAACGTCCAAGAACACATTAGGCGGCATCGGCTTATGCTGAGACCCCAGCCTTGATAAAGCATCAGCCGCCTTGTTCTTCCGGCGGTCAATATGATCCACCTGATAACCTTTAAAGTGGCCCGCAATAACATCAACCGCTTGACGATAAGCCGCCATGCGAGGGTCCTTAGAATCCCAGGTGCCAGAGACTTGTTGAGCCACCAGGTCTGAGTCGCCAAGACATCTGACCCGGCTCAAGTTCATCTCCTTGGCAACCCGGAGCCCATGAAGCAATGCCTCGTATTTCGCTGCATTGTTAGTACAAGGAAACATTAGCCTTAAAACATAACAGAACTTGTCACCTCGCAGGGAAGTTAAAACAACTCCAGCCCCCGAGCCTTCCAATTGCCTGGATCCATCGAAGTGAATCGTCCAATAAGTATTGTCTGGCTTCTCCTCAGGAATTTGACATTCTGTCCAATCATTGATGAAATCCACCAGGGCTTGAGACTTGATGGCTGTCCGGGGCACGTACTTCAGATTGAGAGGCCCAAGCTCAATTGCCCACTTAGCAATCCTTCCAGTGGCTTCTCAGTTTTGGATTATATCTCCCAAAGGAGCAGAACTAGCCACCGTGATCGGGTGACCAAGGAAATAATGCTTCAGCTTGCGATTGGCCATGAACACCCCAAGCACCAGTTTTTGCCAATGAGGGTATCTTTGCTTAGACTCCGTCAGGACCTCACTGACATAATAAACCAGCCGCTGAACTGGATACTCCTTACCCGCCTCCTTGCGCTCCACCACAACTGCAGCACTAACAACCTTGTTATTAGCCGCCACATATAAGAGCAGAGGTTCTTTTTCCGTGGGAGCGGCCAGAACAGGCGGCTCAACCAACTGCCTTTTGAGCGCCTCAAACGCCTCCTTAGCTGCATCACTCCAGACGAAATTGTCTGTCTTCTTCATCATCTGATACAGAGGAATAGCCTTCTCACCCAGGCAGCTTATAAACCAGCTTAACGCAGCGATCCGACCCGCCAGGCGCTGAACATCATTGATGCACGCCGGCTCAGACAAGGAAGTAATAGCTTTTATCTTGTCCGGGTTAGCTTCAATGCCACGCTCAGAGACTAAGAATCCCAAGAGCTTGCCTGCAGGTACACCAAAAACACACTTTGTCGGGTTAAGCATCATCTTGTAAACCCGCAAATTGTCAAAGGTTTCCTTCAAATCAGCTAGCAGAGTTTCCTTCTTCCTTGACTTAACCACGATATCATCCACATAAGCATGAACATTGCGCCCAATTTGACCATGAAGACAGTTTTGCACACAACGCTGGTAAGTCGCCTGGGCACTCTTGAGCCCAAAAGGCATAGATACATAGCAGAAAGCACCAAAAGGCGTAATGAAAGCCGTCTTCTCTTGGTCTTTAACTGCCATCTTGATCTGATGATAACCTGAATAAGCATCCAGGAAACACAGACTCTCACAACCCGCCGTCGCGTCAATGATTTGATCAATGCGGGGGAGAGCAAACGGGTCAATCGGACACGCCTTGTTAAGATCCGTGTAATCCACGCACATACGCCACGTGCCATTCTTCTTGAGTACCAACACCGGGTTAGCGAGCCACTCCGGGTGAAAAACTTCAACGATGAACCCTGCCGCCAAGAGCCGGGCCACCTCTTCTCCAATATCCTTACGCCTCTCCTCATTGAATCGTCGGAGGAACTGCTTGACCGACTTAAATTTAGGATCCACATTAAGGTGGTGCTCAGCGAATTCTCTCGGTACACCCGGCGTGTCAGAAGGTTTCCATACAAAGATGTCCCAATTCTCACGGATGAATTCGATGAGCGCGCTTTCCTATTTGGGATCCATATTGGCCCCAATAGTGAACTGCTGTGATGAGTCGCCTGGTGAAAAGTCCACCATCTTGGTATCTTCTGCCACAAACTTGAGGGGCAGCTCAGATTCCGTGTTAGGCTTCTTCAGTGGAGTCATGTCTGCCGGGTCAACATTTTCTTTATAAAACTTGAGCTCCGCCTCAGCACAACTTGACTCTGCGTAAGCTGCATCACCTTCCTCACACTCAAGAGCCGTCTTCCGATCACCATGCACAGTAATTGTCCCATTCAACCCAGGCATCTTGAGCTGTAAGTAAACATAGCAAGGTCTAGCCATGAACTTGGCGTAAGCCGGCCGTCCAAACAGAGCGTGATATGGGCTCTTGATTTTGATCACTTCAAACCACAAAGACTCCACCCTGTAGTTGAATTCATCACCAAAAGCTACCTCCAAAGAAATCTTTCCCACTGGATAAGCCGACTTTTCGGGCACCACACCGTGAAAAACTGTTGAAGAGGGCTTAAGATCCTTGTCAAGCAAATTCATCCGGCGGAAAGTGTCATAATACAGGATGTTGATGCTGCTGCCACCATCCATAAGTACTTTGGTGAACACATATCCTCCCACTTGGGGGGCGACTACCAAAGCCAATTGCCCCGGATTATCAACACGCGGCGGGTGATCCTCCCTGCTCCAAGTTATGTCATACTCAGACCACTTCAAATATTGTGGGAGAGCCGGCATGACCGCATTAACCGCCCGCTTGTGCACCTTCCGGTCTCGCTTGTCGAGGCTGGTTGTAAAAACATGGTACTGCCCTCCATTAAGCTGCTTGGGGTTACTCTGATACCCAGATTGATTATTTTGCTGCTGGCCTCCACCGCCAGACTGTTGATTATGACCCCCATGGTTCCCTTGGCCCTGATGACCTGAGCCTGAGCCGCCCGGACGAAAGCCAGACCCAGAAGGACCGGATCCTGACCCGCCGGATGGTCCACCGCCTCCGCCTTGGTGCTGGTCAGCTTTGAGGTTTCGATACTCGTGCATGATCCAACAGTCCCTCCAAGCATGATTAGACGGCTGACCCGGAAGGCTATGTTTCGGGCAAGGAGCATTCAGAATCGCTTCCATGTCAGCAGGCTTGCGTTTAAAAGGCGGCTTGCCATTCCCCTTGCCACGGTTATTCCCAGTATTGGTGTTGGCCACTAGATCTAACCCGCCGTCCTGGTGTTTCCGCTTTCCGCCGTTGCCATTATTGCCATTTCCTCCCCCATTCTGCTGTTGACCCTTGCCATTGTTATTATTCTTACCCTTGGCCGATTTCTCATCATCGGAGCCAGGGTCCTTCGTGTTATCAGAGTCTGCATACTTGGTAAGAGTTGCCATGAGTTCCCCCATGTCTTGGCATGATCGTTTGAGCCGGCCGAGCTTCTGCTTCAAGGGAGTAAAGTGGCAATTCTTCTCTAGAATCAAGACCGCTTGAGCAGCCGTGATGTGTTCAGAGGAGTGGATGATGGTTGAGACCCGCCGGACCCAGTGATGAGCCGACTCATCCTCACGCTGCACACAATGGTCCAAATCCACATTCGTCATAGGCTGCTTGCACGTTCCCTGGAAATTTTTGATGAACTTTGCTTTTAACTCGGCCCAGGAATTAATGGTGTTGGGTGGCAAACCCTTCAACCACGTGCGAGCCGGCCCTTCCAGCATCATGATGAAGTACTTGGCACATACTGCATCGCTGACGTCTAACATCTCCATGGCCAGCTCATAGCTTTCAATCCAAGTTTCTAGAGGCAGGTCAGCAGTATAATTGGGCACCTTACGAGGACCTTTAAAATCCTTCGGCAGACGCTCATTCCGCAAAGCCGGTGCCAAGCACGGCACTCCCACAGCCCTGGAGGTTACTCCGGCTCCTACCAAAACGGAAGGTGCGACCGTGGGTTCCTGATAAGCCGCCGCGGCTGCCAAAACTACCGCCTCTCGCTGCGCTCTTGCCCGATCCACCAGTGCCTGAGCATCAAGAGCCGCCCGATCAGCTCTCGGCGGGTTTCGATGCTGATCACTGCTAGAAACCGCCGGCGACTCATAACGCCGGCTGTAGCTGTGGCTTGGGATGGGGGTTGCATGCACGCGACTCCAGCTATAAGTATATTTCTCCTGCTGGGCCACTGCCGTCTGTAGGTATCCGATGGCGTTCCGCACCTCCTCTGCAAAAGGCGCCTCGTCGGGGATGGGAATTGTACCAAGCCTGGTTGCCGCCGCCACCATGTTCTCCGCCGGGTTAGAATAATGACCCGGCGGCGTCAGAAAAAACTGTGGTGGGGTCTGGTTTCGGCGGGGCGGGTCTAGCTGCTGACGCTGAACCACCGCCCGGCTTCCAGGTACTTCCGCCGTCCGGCTTACGGTCAGAGGCACGTTCCGTCCCGTCCCTGGCGTGTTAAAAAGATTTCTGGCTTCACATTGATCCGGTAGACGGGATTGATGCCTCATCCGATGAACCGCCGCTGCGGACTGCTGCTCTAACTCAAGGCGAAAAGCATCTGCCCTAAGGCGCTCCGCCTCAGCATCCATCTAAGCTTTCAGCGCGTTGATTTCCTGTTGGACTCCGGCCATCTGGTTTTTCAACCTCGTGATCTCCGTGTTACGGGCCGCTTGGTTTTCAACAGTGACCTCGGTTTCCATCAGAGTTGTGAGCTCGTTCATCAGATCCAGAAGAACTTGAGCCGGCGGCCTGCCAGCTCCAGACCCGGTTGCACCGGCGGCTGTACTACTAGGGGCCGACGCTGAACCCGCCATGAAGACAGCAGCGCGGTTCGGTGGCTCATAGTCCTCCGGCTCATGATACTCTGGCTCGGGGTAATCCTCGACGTAGCCCCCAAGCCCGCCGTTGTGAAGCTGATAGATCGATTCCGTCTCTCCGCTCGAGGATCCATCCTCTGAGCAGATGAGAGTTTCCTCCCTCGACATGGAACCTTCAAGCTCCATGCCTTGGGTAAAGCCGACGACGACATGCTTCCTGCCCGGGTTAACACGGGCGGGTTACACGCGCTGGGCCGGCTCGATGAGGTCGGTGCAGATGTCCGGCCCGGGTTTAGATCCGTCGATCTTGCCGATGAAGACGTGAATTCCACCGAAGGGGACCCGGTACCCGTACTCAATTGAGTCGGCCTCGGGGCCTCAGCCGGCGTCCTCGATGTAGAGCTTGCCGCGGCGACTCTTGGTCATCCTGCCAACGGCGTATCCCTTGATCCTTGGGAGAGAACCCTTCGAGAACTCCACACCACCGAGCGCTAGTCCCACGGTGGGCGCCAACTGTCGTGGTTTTGTCATGGCAGATGTCCTCGTGAAAGGACTTAGGTTCGAGGCCATCGCTAAGGTGAGCTCGAAGGGGTTGATCGGAATCGAGAGACAAGAGTTACCCAGGTTCGGCCCCTCGGAAAGAGGTAAAAGCCTACGTCCTACTTGGTGTTGTATTGATTGGTTATCGATTACAAGGGAGCGAATTCGCTTGACCTAGCTATCGATCAGTTGTTTCGTGGCCTAAGCCGCCCAGGTAACCCACCCTTATATACACGGGTCAAGGCCCTGGGCTTACAAGAGTCCGGGCCGTGTCAGACTTGACGACCGACCTCGCCTCTAACTATACATGCCTTATCTAACAAGTCGCCCTCGGCGGCTCAAGCCCACCGGGTTAGATCCTGTCTTCTGGCTCTGGGCCTCCTAGCCCATTGGATAAACTTACTCCTAATCTTGTCGTAAGCCGCCAACCGCATGACCCGGCCCCACCTGGGCGGGTCTCACCCTGGGGTTATATCCCCAACACCGGGGGTCGGAGAGCTTCGCGGAGCTCCACGCAGGACTCTTCTCCGGCAGCCCCTTCGGAAGCTCCAGGCGGGAGTTGAGGCCCTTGACATCTAAGAAGACCCAACAGTGCCTGAAGTTCTCCACCTTCTTCCCGGCCTTTAAGAGCATGTTCCTGCTCTGGACCGCGACGAAGGAGACGCATGCTGACTGTTGTGCGCCGTCATGAAGCCGCAAGCTGAAGAAATGGCGGAAGAGGGCCACCGAAGGCTTCACGCCCACGAAGGCCTCGCAGTAAAAGGCGAAGACGGACAAGAGCAGGATGTAGTTGGGTTGAAGATGGAGGGCCTGGATCCCGTAGTGCTCGAGGATGGCGGTGAAGAACTCAGAGAAGGGAGGAACGAGCCAAGAGAAGATGTTGTGGAGGAAGAAAGGGTTGGCCGACTTGGTCAGGCTGTGCTGCTCTGCGGAACTGCACCATATCAGGGTCCGCCCCCACTCATTGGTGCCGTCCGCTGTCGACGGAAGCACCGGGGCAAGGTCCCCATCCTTGGCTATGGTGGACTTCGAGAGCGTCGGCGAGATGGAAGCGGAGGCCGAGCCCTGAGCCTCGGGTTTTGACTTCTCGGCGGGTGCCATCGAGAAACCTTGAGAACGAGAAAGCAAGAAGGAGGACGGTGCGGTGCCGAGATCTGGAGAGGTTCTCACAAAGGATGGGGATCTGGGCGAAGGAGCAAGAGTACAGGGGAGGAAAGCAATAATGACTCGACACCGAACGTCAGGCTTTTGTCGGTTCGGGCAGTTGCCGAGGAGACACGGGAGCGGAGACGTCTGCATCTAACCGCGCACCGCGCGCCAGGCCTGGCCCGCAGGCGATCAGGGTCCGCGGCGCTTCGGGCCATCTACTTCGGCTTCGCTCGAAAGCCAGATCGAGCGCGCCTTGGGCCCGGGGGCTACTGTCGGCGTCCTGGGAATGGGGGTACCTAGACTTGCCTGCCTGCGGCCCAGGGCGTGGCCCGGTTCGACGGTCTGTGCGGCCCGGTGCGGCTACACTCAAGACAAGGCCTTCGCGAGAGTCCCACCCTCGCGAGGAGGACAACTCCAAGGCTCCCGGAAGGGGGAGGCCTCTCCAAGCCCCCTCCCAAGAGGCGGAGATGTCTATGCAATGCTCGGCCTCGGGATGTCAAGGATAACGCAAGCCGGGCTAGGCAGGTACCAGCGCGTGCAGAGGAGACAGTTTCCCCTTTAGTGCAAAGGAGGCAGGGGCGTATGCGGGTTCCCGAGGCGTCCCACCAAAGGTTTCCATTCTGGTGCTGCAAGACCGGACCAGCGGGCTCAGCAGGACGGATGTCACCGGCGAGCCCACCTCTGCGTCACGGCCAACTACTTTGCAGGCGAAGACCACCTTTCGTCAGGATAAGATGTACCTTCTGTTCCCCTTCGAATTTGGTTGTTATGGGATCCCTTCCCGCCAGTGCGATAAGGGAAGAGGACCGGGTTGCTATAAATAGAGGCCAGGCTGCTCGGTAGAGAGAGGGATCAAACACCACCGGAGCACCCTCGCGAGGTTACTCACCACTGTACTAGTTCATCCACAAACCTCCTCGTGAGGCAATCCACCAAAAGGCAGGAGTAGGGTTTTACGCTTCGCAGCGGCCCAAACCTGGGTAAATCCTCATGTGCTAATCTTCTTCCCCGCGATTGAGTGAGTTCGTCAGGCTAGGCTGTGAAGTTGTGAGTTTGAGGTCGAAGCTGGTCGAGATCTTCGCACACGCCCCTGAGTTCGAACCTCTTTGGGTTTTGCGGAGCCCGGAATCTGACAAAAACAGAAAATAAAAGGTGGGAACAGAAGATTGTGCTTACTAGATTCATCAACTTCATACCTCTCAAAAATGATCTATTAATAAGGTTGATCATGTCTTATTAACAACCACTTCCGATTAGCATGAAACCGATGAACTTTCGTAAAACACTAAGTTACCTCAATGGGGATGTGCATATTCCCTACAATAAGTATATCGTATTTCTTTTTGGCAGTAGGTAGAGGTAATTGAAAACTTCCAACAGTACTGGTCGGAGATTCTTCAATAACATTTATACCATTCACTTGGAATTGTTTCTTCGGAAAGTGCACCGTGTGCTCATTACCATTGATATGAAAAGTGACTTTGCTTTTGTTGCAATCAATAACAGCCCCTGCAGTATTCAAAAAGGGTCTACCAAGGATAATCGACATGTTGTCGTCCTCGGGCATCTCAAGAATAACAAAGTCTGTTAAGATAGTAACATTTGCAACAACAACGGGCATGTCCTCACAAATACCGATAGGTATGGCAGCTGATTTGTGAGCCATTTGCAATGATATCTCAGTAGGTGTGAGTTTATTCAAATCAAGTCTCTTATATAAGGGGAAAGGCATAACACTAACACTGGCTCCCAAGTCACACAAAGCTGTTTTGACATAGTATCTTTTAATGGAGCAAGGTATAGTTGGTATTCCCGGATCTCCAAGTTTTTTAGGTACTCCATCCTTAAAAGAATAATTAGCAAGCATGGTGGAGATTTCAGCTTCGGATATCTTTCTTTTATTAGTGATGATGTCTTTCATGTACTTTGCATAAGGGGCCATCTTTAGGATATCAGTTAAGCGGGTACGCAAAAAGACTAGCCTAATCATTTCAGCAAAGCGCTCAAATTCTTCATCATCCTTTTTCTTAGATGGTTTAGGTGGAAAGGGCATGGGTTTATGAACCCATGGCTCTCTTTCCTTACCATGTTTCCTAGCCACAAAGTCTCTTTTATCATAATGTTTATTTTTAGGTTGTGGGTTATCAAGATCAGGAGCAGGTTCTATTTCAACATCACTATCTGGTTCTTTATCATTATTGGGTTGAGCATCTTCATGAACATCATCATTATCATTTTCATTATCACTAGGTGAATGTTCATTACCAGACTGAGTTTCAGCATCGGAAACAGAGACATCATTACTATCAGGAGGTTTTTGTATCTCAGGTTCACTAGAGGTATGCAAAGTCCTATCATTTTTCTTTTTCTTTTTCTTTCTAGAAGGACTAGGTACATCAGTATTAATTCTCTGAGAGTCTTGTTCAATTCTTTTAGGGTGACATTCAGGCTATAGCGGTTCTTGGGTCATTCTACCTCCTCTAGTTACTACTCTAGCAGCAAAATCATTCATATTATTATTCATTTCATCAAGCAATTCTTTTTGAGACTTAGCAACTTGTTCTAACTGAGTTTGAACTATAGAGGCATGCTTTCCTACACCTCTAACATCATTACTGATTCTAAATAGCAAGTCACTCAAGCGAGCAATCATATCAGAATTATATTTCAATTGTTTCAGGACATGTGCATTGAAATGATCTTGCTTCATAATATAGTTGTCAAACTCATATAGGCACTGACTAGGATGTTTATTGTAAGGGATATCACCTTCATCAAACTTTAATAAAGAATTTACCTCTACCACCTGTGGAGGTGGTGGTGAGTCAAGGCCATGTATTTCTTCAATAGGTGGTAAATTCTTAACATCCTCAGCTTTAATACCTTTTTCCTTCATACATTTCTTTGCCTCTTGCATATCTTCAGGACTGAGAAATAAGATACCCCTCTTCTTCGGAGTGGGTTTAGGCGGTGGTTCAGGAAGAGTCCAATCATCATAATTCTTCAATATGTTATTCAATAATTCCTCGGCTTGTTCAACAGTCCGTTCCCTGAAAACACAATCATCACAACTATCTAGGAAATCCCTAGAAGCATCAGTTAGTCCATTATAGAAGATATCAAGTATTTCATTTTTCTTGAGAGGATGATCAGGCAAAGCAATAAGCAAGTGGAGAAGCCTCCCCAAGCTTCTGGGAGACTCTCTTCTTCAATTTGCACAAAGTTAAATATTTCCTGGAAGGCAATTTGTTTCTTATGAGCAGGAAAATAGTTTTCAGAGAAGTAGTAAATCATATCCTGGGGACTACGCACACAACCAGGAGTAAGAGTGTTGTACCATGTCTTAGCATCACCCTTTCATGAGAACGGAAATAATTTGAGAATGTAATAGTAGCGAACCTTCTCATCATGAGCAAAGAGGGTGGCTATATCATTTAGCTCAGTAAGGTGTGCCACTACAGTTTCAGTTTCATAGCCATGGAAAGGATTAGATTCAACCAAAGTAATTAATTCTGGGTCGACAGAGAATTCATAATCCTTATCGGTAACAAAGATAGGTGAAGTAGCAAACTTAGGATCACATTTCATTCTATCATTCAAAGTTTTTTCCTTATAATTGCGTAGCAATTTCTTAAGATCGTTTCTATGCTTGCAAGAAAGAATTTCTCTAGTTACCTCCTCGTCCATAACATAACCTTCAGGTATCTTAGGCATTTCAAATCAAGGAGAGCTAGGACTAATAGGTGTTTCATAGTAATCAGTTTCATAGGCTTTATCAGTTTCAGCAATCTCATCAATTTCAGTAATTTCATTCTCTTTAGCTCTAGCAATTTGTTCATCAAGAAATTCACCAAGTGGCACATTATCATCAAGCATGGTACTAGCATCATCATAAGCATCATTCATAGCAGAGGTAGCATCATCAATAACTTGCGACATATCAGGATTACTAGCATGCGGTGGTGTTGCAAACTTACTCATAACAGGCGGTGAATCAAGTACACAGCTAGATGGCAGTTCCTTACCTCCCCTCGTCTTAGAGGGAAAAATCTTGGTCTTTGAATCTTTCAGATTCTTCATAGTGATCAATTGATATAAATCCCAAGTGACTCAACAAATTTAGCTATGTTCCCCGGCAACGGCGCCAGAAAAAAGGTCTTGATAACCCACAAGTATAGGGGATCGCAACAGTTTTCGAGGGTAGAGTATTCAACCCAAATTTATAGATTCGACACAAGGGGAGCCAAAGAATATTTGAGAGTATTAGAAGCTGAGTTTTCAATTCAACCACACATGGAGATTAAATATCTACAGCAAAGTGATCGGTAGCACAGTAATATGATAGTTTTGTTAGCAGTAGCAGCAGTAACAGTAACGATAAGAGTGATATCAATAGTTTCGTAGCAAGTGTAACAGTAGCAGTAGCAATAGTAACTTAGCAAAAGCAATATGTGGAAAACTCATAGGCACTGGATCGGTGAACTTGTTGGATGATATTCATCATATAACAGTCATAACCTAGGGCGACACAGAACTAGCTCCAGTTTATAAATGTAATGTAGGCATGTATTCCGTAAATAGTCATACGTGCTTATGGAAAAGAACTTGCATGACATCTTTTGTCCTACCCTCCCGTGGCAGCGGGGTCCATAAGGAAACTAAGGGATATTAAGGCATCCTTTTAATAGAGAACCGAAACAAAGCATTAACACACAGTGAATACATGAACTCCTCAAACTACGGTCATCACCGGGAAGTATCCCAAATATTGTCACTATGGGGTTTATGGATCATAACACGTAATAGGTGCATATGACGAGGCAAGATCGGATCAAGAACATAGATATAATGGTGATAACATAAACAGTTCAGATCTGAAATCATGGCACTCGTGCCCTAGTGACAAGCATTAGGCATAGCAAAGTCATAGCAACATCAATCTCAGAACATAGTGGATACTAGGGATCAAGCCCTAACAAAATTAACTTGATTACATGATGAATCTCATCCAACTCCTCACCGACCAGCAAGCCTACGAAGGAATTACTCAGTCCCGGTGGGGACCATCATGGAATTGGCGATGGAGAAGGGTTGGTGATGACGAAGACCGAAGATTCCCCTCTCCGGAGCCCCAAACGGGCTCCAGATCTAGCCTCCCGATGAAGAACAAGAGGTGGCGGCGGCTCCGTATCGTAAAATGTGATGAAACTTTCTCCTGATTTTTTTCTCCGAAAATAGGAATTTATAGTGGCGGAATTAGGGTCAGTGTGGCCACGAGGTGGGCACAACCCACCAGGGCGCGCCGAGGGGGACCTGACGCGCCCTGGTGGGTGCTGCCCACCCTGGCCCCCTACTCTGGTAGTTTTTGGCCCCAATAATTCTTATATATTATGAAATAATTCTCCAAAAAGTTTCATTCCGTTTCGAGAACTTTCATTTCTGCACAAAAACAACACCATGGTAGTTCTGCTGAAAACAGCGTCAGTCCGGGTTAGTTTCATTCAAATCATGCAAATTAGAGTCCAAAACAAGGGCAAAGGTGTGAGGAAAAGTAGATACGTTGGAGACGTATCAGTTACCACCTCATCCATAACATAACCTTCAGGTATCTTAGGCATTTCAAATCTAGGAGAGCTAGGTCTAATAGGTGTTTCATATTCATCAGTTTCAAAGGCTTCATCAGTTTCAACAATCTCATCAGTTTCAATAATTTCATTCTCTTTAGCTCTAGCAATTTGTTCATCAAGAAATTTACCTAGTGGCACATTATCATCAAGCATGGTACTAGCATCATCGTCTTAAACATCATTCATAGCAGAAGTGGCATCATCAATAACTTGCGACATATCAGGATTAATAACATGTGGTGGTGTTGCAAACTTACTCATAACAGAAGGTGAATCAAGTGCCGAGCTAGATGGAAAATCCTTACCTCCCCTCATCTTAGAGGGAAAAATCTTGGTTTTTGGATCCTTCAGATTCTTCATAGTGATCAATTGATATAAATCCCAAGTGACTCAACAAATATAGCTATGCTCCCCGGCAACGGCGCCAGAAAAAGGTCTTGATAACCCACAAGTATAGGGGATCGCAACAGTTTTCGAGGGTAGAGTATTCAACCCAAATTTTTAGATTCGACACAAGGGGAGCCAAAGAATATTTGCAAGTATTAGCAGCTGAGTTGTCAATTCAACCACACCTAGAGATTAAATATCCGCAGCAGAGTGATCAGTAGCATAGTAGTATGACAATTTTGATAGCAGTTGTAGCAGTAACAGTAACGGTAGCGGTGATAGCAATAGTTTTGTAGCAGTTGGAAAAGTAGCAGTAGCAGTAGTAACTTAGCAAGAACAATATGTGGAAAACTCGTAGGCACTGGATCGGTGAACTCGTTGGATGATATTCATCATATAACAGTCATAACCTAGGGCGACACAGAACTAGCTCCAGTTCATAAATGTAATGTAGGCATGTATTTCGTAAATAGTCATACGTGCTTATCAAAAAGAACTTGCATGACATCTTTTGTCCTACCCTCCCGTGGCAGCGGGGTCCATACGGAAACTAAGGTATATTAAGGCCTCCTTTTAATAGATAACCAGAACAAAGCATTAACACATAGTGAATACATGAACTCCTCAAACTACGGTCATCACCGAAAGTATCCCGACTATTGTCACTCCGGGGTTTATGGATCATGACACGTAGTAGGTGTGTATGACTAGCAAGATCGGATCAAGAACATAGATATAATGGTGATAACATAAATGGTTCAGATCTGAAATCATGGCACTTGGGCCCTAGTGACAAGCATTAAGCATGGCAAAGTCATAGCAACATCAATCTCAGAACATAGTGGATACTAGGGATCAAGCCCTAACAAAACTAACTCGATTACATGATGAATCTCATCCAACTCCTCACCGACTAGCAAGCCTACGAAGGAATTACTCACTCCCGGTGGGGAGCATCATGGAATTGGCGATGGAGAAGGGTTTATGATGACGAAGACCGAAGATTCCCCTCTCCGGAGCCCCAAACGCGCTCCAGATCTGGCCTCCCGATGAAGAACAGGAGGTGGCGGCGGCTCCGTATTGTAAAACGCGATGAAACTTTCTCCCTGATTTTTTTCTCCAAAAATAGGATTTTATAGCGCTGGAATTAGGGTCAGTGGGGCCCCGAGGTGGGCACAACCCACAAGGGCGCGCCTGGAGGGGGTGGCGCGCCCTGGTGTATCGTGCCCAACCAGGGCACCCCCTACGGTGGTTCTTGGCTCCAGTATTTTTTATTTATTGTAAAATAAATCTCCAAAAAGTTTCGTCCAGTTCCGAGAACTTTTATTTCTGCACAAAAACAACAGCATGGTAGTTCTGCTGAAAACAGTGTCCGTACGGGTTAGTTTCATTGAAATAATGCAAATTAGAGTCCAAAACAAGAGCAACAGCGTGAGGAAAAGTAGATACGACGGAGACGTATCAGGACACAACACCACCTCCACAGGTGGTACAGGTAAATTCTTTATTAAAGTCTGATGAAAGTGATATCCCTTACAATAAACATCCTAGTCAATGCTTATATGAGTTTGATAAC
This sequence comes from Elymus sibiricus, assembly GCA_039707655.1. Classification (NCBI taxonomy): domain Eukaryota; kingdom Viridiplantae; phylum Streptophyta; class Magnoliopsida; order Poales; family Poaceae; genus Elymus; species Elymus sibiricus. The sequence goes on from CM077669.1 coordinate 133,862,242, forward strand.
TACATTAGGAAACAAGATCACTTCAATGCAAATGTTCTGAAACAATTGAAATATAACTTTGATATGATTGCTTGCTTGAGTGACTTGTTATTTAGAATCAGTGATGATGTTAGAGGTGTAGGGAAACATGCCTCTATGGTTCAAACCCAGTTAGAACAAGTTGCTAAATCTCAAAGGGAATTGCTTAATGAAATGAATAATAATATGAATGATCATGCTATTAGAGTAGTGACTAGAGGAGGTAGAATGACCCAAGAACCTCTTTATCCTAAAGGTCATCCTAAAAGAATTGAACAAGACTCTCAAAGAATTAATGCTCATGCACCTAGTCCTTCTAAAAAGAAAAAGAAAAAGAAAAATGATAGGACCTTGCATACCTCTAGTGAACCTGAGATAGAAAAACCTCCTGAAGATAATAATGATGTCTCTATTTCTGATGTTGAAACTCAATCTGGTAATGAACACCTAGTGATAATGAAAATGATAATGATGATGTTCATAAAGATACTCAACCAAGCAATGATAATCTTGATCTTGATAACCCACAACCAAAAAATAAACGATATGATAAAAGAGACTTTGTGGCTAGAAAACATGGCAAAGAAAGAGAACCATGGGTTCAGAAACCCATGCCCTTTCCACCTAAACCCTCTAAGAAAAGGATGATGAAGAATTTGAACGCTTTCCTGAAATGATTAGGCCAGTCTTTTTGCGTACCCGCTTAACTGATATTTAAAAGATGACCCCTTATGCAAACTACATGAAAGACATCATCACTAGTAAAAGAAAGATACCTGAAACTGAAATCTCCACCATGCTTGCTAATTATTCTTTTAAGGATGGAGTACCTAAAAAACTTGGAGATCCTGGAATACCAACTATACCTTGCTCCATTAAGAGAAATTATGTCAAAACTGCTTTGTGTGATTTGGGAGCTAGTGTTAGTGTTATGCCTTTCTCTTTATATAAAAGACTTGATTTGAATAAACTCACACCTACTGAAATATCATTGCAAATGGCTGACAAATCAACTGCCATACCTATCGGTCTTTGTGAGGATGTGCCCGTTGTTGTTGCAAACGTTACTATCTTAACAGACTTTATTATTCTTGAGATGCCTGAGGACGACAACATGTCGATTATCCTTGGTAGACCCTTTTTCAATACTGCGGGGGCTGTTATTGATTGCAATAAAAGCAAAGTCACTTTTCATATCAATGGTAATGAGCATACGGTGCACTTCCCGAAGAAACAATTCCAAGTGAATGGTATAAATGTTATTGAAGAATCTCTGACACTCACTATTGGAAGTTTTCAACTACCTCTGCCTACTGCCAAAAAGAAATATGACATACTTATTGTTGGGGATATGCATATCCCCATTGAGGTAACTTAGTGTTTTACGAAAGTTCTTCGGTTTCATGCTAATCGGAAGTGGTTGTTAATAAGACTTGATCAACCTTATTAATGGATCATTTTTGAGAGGTATGAAGTTGACGAATCTAGTAGGCACAATCTTCTGCTCCCACCATTTGTTTTCTATTTTTCTTAGTCAAATAAAATAAAATTCCATGTTTATCCTGTTTTCTGTTTTCTCCGTGCAAAAAAAAATGACCCGAAAATAAAAGTTCTCAGAATGTCCTGAAAATTTAACACGGTTTTTTTCTGAATATTTCTGAATTTCTGGTGCAAATAACATCAGAGGGGGTGCACCTGGTGTCCACAAGACACCAGGGTGCGCCAGCAGCCCCAGGCGCGCCCTGTTGGGTTGTGGTCCCCACGTGGGTCCCCTCACTTATCCCTTTAGCACATGTCATCTCCTACCTCCAGAAAAAAATCACCATAGCTCTCACTCTCGTGTTCTTGCTCTCAAACCCGTGGATTTCGATCTCTTTGCTCGAAGCTCCGTTTCCGAAACTGTTTTGGGGGATTGCTACTTGGTATGTGACTCCTCTATTGCTCCAATTAGTTTTTGATTTAGTGGTTTATTTTTAGAATAATTAGCTACTCTTGGTGCTGCTGTAGATGGGCTTGCATTTTGAAATCTTAGAGTTCTAAGTAGTTTGAATGCTTAATATGGCCTCTATGCATCCTTAGGAGTAATTGCTATCAATCTTACAAAGTTTTGTTGACAAAATTTTTGTGACTAAAATTTTCAAAAATTTATTTATAGGAATAAGATGGATTTCTTTAGGAAGTTTTCCTCCAAGAAGAATGCTAAAGGGGTCATTGGGGAATCATCGGACAATGACCTCCACACTCTGAGAACGGCGGAGGTGCGGCCGTGCGAATGGCTGCATATGATAAAAGAGATTTTGCCCAATTCGTTGCAAATACTGGGCTGACCGATTTCCTCGCAGCTGAGTGTGACCAACACCACCTCCTTACAAATTCCTTTGTGCAAAGTTTTCATTTTCTGAGTAGGAATAATCCTCCTGAGATGCAGTATAATCTATATGCTGAAACCCGTAAGATACCGCTCACTGACTTCTGCGACAAATGTTTGATCCCTTCTGATGGGGAATTAAGAGAGCCTAGACCAGCGGAGTTTGAGGACTTTCTCCTCACTTTGACAGTGGGTGATGAAAGAGGAGTGTCAAATGCCACTGCCACCAGTTTGCAGTTTCCTTCTGTGCATTACTTTGCTTTATTCATCGCAAAGTGTTTAACCGCTAGGGAGAAGGTCGATGCACTTAGTGCCCCCGACCTCGCCATTTTACGCCGTGCACTCCACAATGATCACACCTTTAGCCTAGGGGCTATTATTGCACGTCGCTTACACATTAACAGGACTAAGGGCAAGATACATGGTGGTATTTATGCTACTCGCTTAGCGAGACACTTTAATGTTCGGATTTGCCCACATGATTATCCCTTGTCCAAAGTTTATCCAGATCACAAGGCATTGTAGGATCATCAATTTATTGATGCAGCTGATTCTTTTCATAACATTCGCTACAACTTAGTATTCAGCATGGTTACCCGTGATATTATCCCATTGCCTGCACCTGCTTTGTTTGATTCTACTGCCCGGAACGGATATAGGATCATGCCAGAGGACATTACTGCCTACCGGAACAACCTGGCAATGGCCGAGGAGGAGCCCCAGGAGTGGGACGCTCAGGTGCCGTCGCCACCGCACTTCAACTTTGGACCGGATGGCTATTACGGATGGTGATTACCAAGCTAGGCCAAAAGCCTAAGCCTGGGGGAGTACATATTTCCATCGACATTATATTCATGTTTACACATTTCATTCCAGTTGTCGGTGTCCACACTTTTTCATTGTATTATCCATGCTAGATTTATTTTCTCGCTTTCTTCTTGCGTGTTCGGAAAAACTTTGAGAAAATCCAAAAATATTTCCTACTTCTTTTCGGTTTTTCTTTCTAGTTTAAATTAATTGTAGTATCAAAAGAAAACCTAAAAAGATTTCTCGTTTCTTCTTTTACTTGTTGGGAGCTCTCCCATGTAAATAGTTTTTCTCGTTTTTGTTTTTCCCTCTTTAATTTGCTTTCTTTAAGAAAAAACAAAAGCTCAAAAATATATTTCAGTGTGTTTCTCTGAAATTCTTTTCCTTTTATTTGAGTCATACCAAGGAGAAGACCATAATGAAAATGTTGAGTGGCTCTCATTTGCATTATTGTTAATCTAACAAAGAGCCCATATTACTTTGTCTTCTCCTCTTGAATAAAATGTTTACAGATTCAAGCTTAGTCCATGGCACTCTTGCATTGTTGTTATTTTCATATCATTCGGTCGTGCAACTGACAGGTAATAATGACGATATTTCATGAAGTGACTGTGGCAGAGAGAAGCGGCTATGAACTCAACTTTTTTTGTATTTGTAAATATGTTTAACCTAGTATCCATGATTTAGCATATTATGATCAAACATGTTTGCAATGACAATTAGATATTATAGTTGCTCATGCCGTGTGACGTGGCTTGAGACTGCGTCGGCATTTCCCCAAAGAGGAAGGGATGATGCAGCACAACGACGTTAAGTATTTCCCTCAGTTATGAAACCAAGGTTATCGAACCAGTAGGAGAACCACAGAACACTATGTAAACGGTACCTGCACACAAAGAACAAATTCTTGCAACCCGACGCGAAAGAGAGGTTGTCAATCTCTCCACGGTAAAAAGATAGATTAGGTTGTAATAGATTGGATAGATAGATCGCACAAGAACGCAAAATAAATGAGGCAAATAAAAAGTGCAGCAAAGTATTTTGGCTTTTTGGAATAATAGATCTGAAAACAAAAGCGGCAAAAGATAGATCGGAAAGCAATATGTTGGAAAAGTAGACCCGGGGGCCATAGGTTTCTCTAGTGGCTTCTCTCATGAGTATAGCACACGGTGGGTGAACAAATTACTGTTGGGCAATTGATAGAAGATCAAATAATCATGACGATATCCAAGGTGATGATCATTATATAGGCATCACGTCCAAGATTAGTAGACCGAAACGATTCTGCATCTACTACTATTACTCCGCACATCGACCGCTATCCAGCATGCATCTAGTGTATTAAGTTCATGGAAAAACGTAGTAATGCAATAAGAACGGTGACATGATGTAGACAAGATCTATTCATGTAGGAATAGACCCCATATTGTTATCCTTAATAGCAACGATACATTCGTGCCTCGATGCCCCTTCTGTCACTGGGAGAGGACACCGCAAGATCGAACCCATCACAAAGCACCTCTTCCCATGGAAAGAAAAATCAATCTAGTTGGCCTGACTAAACCAAAGATTCGAAGAAGAAATATGAGGCTATAAGTAATCATGCATATAAGAGATCAAAGAAGACTCAAATAATATTCATGGATAGAAATTGATCTTGAACTCAAAATTCATCGCATCCCAACAAACACACCGCAAAAAGTCATTACATCAAATAGATCTCCAAGAGACCAATGTATTGAGAATCAAAAGAGAGAGAGAGAAAGCCATCTAGCTACTGCCTACGGAACCGTAGGTCTATGGTGAACTACTCACGCATCATCGGAGAGGCACCAATGAGGATGACGAACCCCTCCGTGGTGGTGTTAGATTGGATCTCGCGGTTTTGGAACTTGCGGCGGTTGGAAGAATTTTTCGTTGACTCCTCTAGGGTTTCTGGAATATTTGGGTATTTATAGAGCTCAGAGGCAGTGGAGGGGGTTCCCAGGGCGGCGACAACCCACCAGGGCGCGCCCGGGGCCTCTTGCACGCCCTGGTATCTTGTGGGCCGCCCGAACTCCCTCTTGATTACTTCTTTGGCCCACTGGCTTCCTTCTGGTCCAAAAAAAATCTCCAAAAAGTTCCGTCGCGATTGGACTCCGTTTGGTATTGATATTCTGCGAAGTAAAAAACAAGCAAAAAACAACAACTGGTACTTGGCACTATGTCAATAGGTTAGTCCCAAAAAATGATATAAAGTTCCTATAAAATTATCATAAAACATCCAAGAATGATAATATAACAGCATGGAACAATAAAAAATTATAGATACGTTGGAGACGTATGAGCATCCCCAAGCTTAATTCCTACTCGTCCTCGAGTAGGTAAATGATAAAAACAGAATTTTTGTTGTTGAAGGTTGCCTGACATGTTCATCACATATTCTTTTCTTTTTAGCATGGACATTTGGACTTATAGATGGTTCAAAGCAATAGTCTAGTTTTGACATAAAGACTTCAATACTCAAGCATGCCAACAAGCAACCCTGTCTTTCAAAATATCAACACTAAAGAAAGTTATCCCTAGCCCATCATGCTCAATCATTGATCCATTCATGAAACACACTCAAATATTAGCTATACCCAATGCACAAGTTTGATCATAGTGCCCCTAGTTGGTGCTTTATAGGAGAGGATGGAGACTCAAATTAAAAATAAACTTGCATAAAGTAAATAGATAGGCCCTTCGCAGAGGGAAGTAGGGATTTGTAGAGGTGCCAAAGCTCAAAGCTTAAATTGAGAGAGAAAAATATTTTGGGTGGCATGCCTTTTCCGTCAACGAAAATGACAAAGTAGTTCTCAATACTTTCCATGCTAGGTACATCATAGGCGGTTCCCAAACATAAAGTAAAGTTTATTCCTTTTTCCACCATTCTTTCACAATCAAGTTTAATTTGTCCAATGATCTTCATGAAAGTTTTTATTATATCCCTCTTGGATATCTATCACTTTGGGACTAGTTTCATATATTGTCATTGCTTTTGACAAGCTCAAACAAATTGAAGTGAAGAACATGAGCATAAAAGTTCCATCTCTCAAAATAGTATAAGTGACCCATGAGAAAATTTCTTCAAGATTTACTAACTCTCAAATTAATCTAAGTGAAGCATGATAGTATTTCTTCAAAAATATTAAAGCACACCATGCTCAAAAAGATATAAGTGAAGCACTAGAGCAATTTCGTAGCTCAAAAAATTTAAGAGAAGCATATAGAGCAATTCTAACAAATCATAGCATAATTTTGGCTCTCTCAAATAGGTGTGTACAGCAAGGATACTTGTGACAAACTAAAAATCAAATAAAGCAAAGACTCAAATAATACAAGATGCTCCAAGCAAAACTCATGATATGTGATGAATAAAAATATAGCTCCAAGAAAAATACCGATGGTCGTTAGAAGAAAGAGGGGATGCCACTCGGGGCATCCCCAAGCTTAGTTGCTTGTTTATCCTTGGATATTATCTTGGGGGTGCTGTAGCATCACCAAGCTTAGGCTCTTTTCACTCCTTATTCCTTCATCCATCGTGATCTCACCCAAAACTTGAAAACTTCAATCACACAAAACTCAACAAAACCTTCGTGAAATCCGTTAGTATAATAAAGCAAATCACCACTCTAAGTACTGTTGAAAACACATTCATATTTTATTATTGCATTATACCTACTGTATTTTAACTTTAACATGGCTTATACCCTTCAATACAAACCATAGAATCATCAAAACAAGCACACAATGCAACAAAAACAGAATCTGTCAAAAACAGAACAGTCTGTAGTTATCTGTACTATAACCATATTTATGTAACTCTAAAAATTCTGAAAAATTAGGACAACGTAAATAATTTGTATAGAAATACTGTGTTAAAATTTCAGCTCATTATCATGCTCCAGTAAAAAAATAAAATACACGCATTGGAGTCAAAGTTTCTGTTTCAGATTCAGCATTGTTTCTACTCATCTTATGAATCATCCTAAAGGCTTTACTTGGAACAAACACTAAATAAAACATAAAAAACACAATCATAACAGCAGCATAATTGTGTCAACACTGAAAAACAAAAAGAAAAATATGAAAATAAATTTATTCGTTGGGTTGCCTCCCAACAAGCGTTATCGTTTTACGCCCCTAGCTAGGCATAATGCATAGATTCAAGTATTGTCATCTTTAGTTTTTGCTCCATAGGATGCTCTCATGATTGATTCATATGGTGGCTTAATTCTTGTTCTAGGGAAGTGTTCCATACCCTTTCTTAGTGGAAATTGAAATTAATATTGCCTGTCGGATTTCGGGCTCCGCAAAACCCTCAAGGTTCGAACACAGCGGCGTGTGCGAATATCCCCTGTAGCCTCGCCCTACCTAGCTCGCTACTCGATGGCTAAGACGATGAACTCGCATGATGACGAGAATAAGATGAACACGGTGGTTTAACCAGGTTCGGGCCGCTGCGAAGCGTAATACCCTACTCCTGCTTTGGTGGATTGCCTCTCGGGGAGGTGTGGTGGATGAACTAGTACATTGTTTAGGAGCCTCGTGAGGGCGCTCCTGAGGTGTTCTTGGCCCTCTGCTCGGGTTGTGGTGGATCGATCGGTCGCCCCTTTCTACGGTGCAGCCGAGCCTCTATATATAGCGGTGGCCCGGGTCCTCTTCCCTTATCGCAATGGCGGGAAGGGATCCCACAACGGCCAAATTTGAAGGGGGACAAGAGTACATCCCCGCCCTATCCAAAGGCGGTCTTCGCCTGCAAAGTAGCTGTCGATGATGCAGAGGTGGGCTCGGCGATGACATCCGTCCTGCGGGGCTCGTGGTCGTGGTCTTGTTGCACCGGAATGGAAACCTTTGGGGGGCGCCTTGGGAACCCGCGTACGTCCTTGCTCCCTTTGCACCAAAGGGGAAACTGCACCGCCTGGCGCGCTGGTGCCCGCCTGTCCTTCCTCGCGTCATCTTTGACTCCTGAGGCCGGGCTCTGCATAGAGATCTCCGCCTCTCCGGAGGGGGCCTGGGGAGGCCCATCCCTTGCTGGTCTTGATGCTGCTCCTCCTCGCGAGCCTAGGGTCCTCGCGACGGCCTTGTCTTGAGTGGGGCTGCGTCTGGTTGTGTTTGGCTGACGAGGTGGGTCATGTCCTGGGCCGCAGGCAGGTAGGTCTGGGTACCCCGGTTCCCAGAACGCTGACAGTAGCCCCCGGGCACAAGGCGCGCTCGAGCTCGCTTCCGGGCGAAGCTTTGAGGTCGGCCCAAAGCGCCGCGGGCCCCAAACGCCTGCGGGCCAGGCTTTACACGCGGCAGACTCTGAGAGGCCATCGCCCCCTCTCCTCCACGCTGGCTCGGCCATTGCCAGGTTTGTCAAATTGCTCGGCACTCGCCACCAAGCCGCCTTTGTTCCTCATCAATTTCGCCATGTGTTCTCCCCTCTTCCGCGGCTCTTGCCCTTTCCGCCAAATCCCTGTGCGCGCGTCGCCACGCCCCCTTGTCATGGCCCCCAAGAAGGGAGAGGGCGAGGGCTTGAGGGCGCCGATGACCGCGTCGGCGCCTAAGCCCGCGCTGGGCCGGTCATCGGTGGTGAACTTGGAGGGGTTGGAGAAGGTTCAGCTGGTGGTCACCGCCGGCTCCAATGAATGGGGGGCAACCAAGATCTGGCCGGGCTCGCGGCCTCGGAGCGAGCTTGAGGCCCCCGCCGTCCCCCTTCATATCCACGCCCTTCTCTCGGGCGTGTTGCTGCCGTTCTCAGGCTTCCTCTCCGCCGTGCTTTCGCATTATCGGATCCACGTGCTCCACCTTGACCCCGGTTCCCTTGTCCTCCTCTCGGCCTTCGCGTTCCTGTGCGAGGCCTTTGTTGGTGTCTTCCCCTCCATGGCCTTGTTGCACCACTTCTTCTCCCTTGAGTTGGTCTCGGGGGAACAGTGCTCCGGGTGTGTGTCGCTGAGAGCAGCGGACGCATCGGCCGGGGGGCCCTCGATGCCGGACTCTCTTCGGAGACAGAAGGGTTCCGGCGGCAGTGGGTGTATGTCAACGCCGATGGGGCCGACCCTCTGTTCCAACCCCCGCTGGCCCCCTCAGTGCCGAATCGCGGGTGGAGGCACGAGGAGCTTGCCGACCCGAGGCTTGCGCGGGTCCTAGCCAGGCTGGCGAGGCTGAAGAAGGCAGGCGCGACGATGGCGATGGTGGTGTGGGAGTTCACATGCCCACGAATTGCTCCTCTTCAGCGCCATTCCCGCCCGATGTGGGCCTTCACAGGCCCCTGCGATCCCATGAGGATCCAGGTCCCGCCTCTTTCCCCCGACGTGCTGCGCGAGCTGCTCCGCCGCCTGACCGGTGGTGAACCTCACGAGCTTCCCCGGGGCGGCCTCCCCTTGTACAAGTACAAGGACCGGGAAGCCCTCGTCCTGAAGATGCCACGTTTCGATGAGTGGGGGCTCCTTCCTCCGAAGGAAGCGCATCCTCAGGACGCCCCTTTCTCGGGGGCCCTGACCCCCGAGAACTCTGAGGGCGCCGACCTTCCCGTGGCCGAGGTGGAGCGCCCTTCGCTGCCCGCTTCTCCGGTTCCCACTTTGAGTCAGCCCGGGGCCGAGGGTGACGCCCCGTCGATGATGAAGCTCGCCGTCTCCGCCGCTGAGTGTCAGGTGCCGGTCGTCGGTTCATTGTCCCCCGGTCCCCGCGCCGGCCAGAAGAGGAAGGCGCCCAGGGGCGGCCGCTCCTCGGCGCCGTGGGTGCCAGTGAAGAGGAAGTGGATCGCCGTGGATGAGTAAGTTCCTGCGCCCACTCGACTTTCCCTTCGGCGCCCTCCTTCTGAGCTTCTGTTTCGCAGGCTCCCCACCGGTGAAGGAGGAACCGGGTCGGCGCTGCCCACTCATGCGGCCACCGAGCTTCTCGTGGTCTCGTCTCCCGTCGACCGTGGGGTTCTGGCCACCAGAGCGCCCACACCCGAGCCTGTTCGGCCGTCAGGAGGCCCCGAGCATGAGCCCCCTGCGGTCTTCTTCGCCCGTGGCCTCCAGCTCCCTAGGATGGGGCCGCTTCCCCCTCTAGTGGCCTTCCTTGGGGGCGTGCCGCGCTTTGTCCTGGGGCCCCCTTTGCTTGGTGATACGGGGCCCCAGGAGGCGCATCCTTCTTCCGGAGTGGTTACGCAGGAGCCCCCAGCCCCTGGGCACGCATCCGTGCTGGGTGGCCCCACGCGTACCTCCCCCGTCCATCCTGGGGAAGGTGGAGGTCCTGGTTGGCCCCTTGAGCTCGCAGGTGACCGGAGCGCCGCGCGGTGGGGTTTGCTCCAAACCACGGCGGACGCACTAGGAGGCCTGGGGGTGGAGCTTGCCAACAGTGATGCCCGCTTGGAGGTGGAGCGTCAGCGCCTTGCGCAGGAATGGCATCGTCTTGAGGTCGCCGTGAATTTCAGCCGCCTGCAGCGCGAGCGCGCCCGTGCAAAGGCCGAGGAGTCTCTTGCCGCGGCAGTGGATGCCCGCGAGCGCGCCTTTGCCGAGGCTCGGGAAGCCGACTGCCGGCGCAGGGCCTCCGAGGAACGCCTCAAGGAGCTTCAAGCCTTCAACGCCGACCTTGAAAGGCAGATCCAGACGCGGAGGGCCACACTTGATGGCCCAGCAAACGGGTTCCTCCCCGCCGGGGCGAGCTCCCGCGTGCCCGTTGATGCGTTGGCGATGGAGGCGCTGGAGCAGAGCCTGGAGCAGGAGAGGCTAGAGGTGAGGGAGCGCTTGGCGTCGCTTGCCGAGGAGTCCCTTGCCTCCCGTGAGGCGAAGTTCCAAGAGGAGGTCGACAACAAGGTGGCAGAGGCTTGGCGTTCCCTTCTCTAGGACTATCGCGCGAAGCTGAAGCTCCAGGAGTCCCGTTTCTGCAAGCGTCGTGACCACCTGGCGGAGAAGGCTTCGGACGAGGCGGACCGTGCTCGCGGCCTCCAGTACGCGCGTTCCCAGATGTTCCGGTCCCTCGAGGGGAGGGCTACCCGGGCCTTGAGCGACATCTGCGGTGCGAGCGTCTCGAGCCCCTTGGTTCCGGACGATGCCAGCTACCTGGGTTTCTTTTCCAAGGTCGTGGAGTGCCTTGAGGGGGGTGCGGAGAAGGTCCACATGCTTGTGGAGGAGAAGCGCCGCGACCTCCTCTCGTGGGCGGCCTCGAACATCTTCAGCCACCTCCTTCGTCTCAACCCACACTTCAATTTTGCGGCGGTGCTTGGTCCCGTGCCTGAAGTGACTCGCGCTGCCCTCGCCGAGTGGGTCGAGGACCATGTGGAAGACCTGATAGCGGAGCTTTCTTCTGACGAAGCCGAGGGCCATGCCGGGGCCGGGGAGCGCGAGGCCGTGAGTGGCGGTGATGACGAGAGTGGCGGCGACTTCATGTCCCCTTGAGTAGCCTGTTTGTTCTCCTCGCAAGGTTATGCATGTGGCCTAGTGGAAACTCTAATGTATTTATGAAAATACCCTTGAATGTGTTCCCAAATGACGAGGTGTGTTGCGCCGCGCTTCCTCTTGTCCGGGGTCGCTGCCAATCCGATTGACACGCTCGCGGTAGCCTTCTGCGTCAGTGAGGTTTAGTAGTGGCGCTTGGGGGGGGGGGTCTCCGGACGTCCTGAGGGCTTCTCCTTCATATGAATGAGGCCAGTTGGGAGCCCTTTCGGCACTCTGTGTCTGCAGGCCCCGGTCCCGCACATTTCCCCTCCACCATAGTGTACGACCGGATCACCAAGGACGCAACCACGAGGTGAGGCCTCGACACCCTTGATGCCGACCGGATCACCAAGGACGACATCATGGGGCGAGTGGCTATATGACCGGTAAGGCTCCTGAGGCATGCTTCTCAGGAGCCCCCTTTGAGGCTCAAGCTGCTCTACGTCGGTAGGTCCCAGTCCCGCACATTTCCCTACCACCGTAATGTACGACCGGATCACCAAGGACGCACTTATGAGGTGAGGCCTCGACACCCTTGACGCCGACCGGATCACCAAGGACGACATCAAGGGGCGAGTGGCTTTATGACCGGTAAGGCTCCTGAGGCGTACTGCTCAGGAGCCCCCCTTGACGCTCAAGCAGCTCCCCAAAGAAAATTTTATTTCCTGCCTCGGGAGGGGCAGGACTCCCGAGGCTCCAAGATGGCACGTCGGGCCATGAGTGGAGCCCCCGAACGAGTATGAAGTGACACGCGCCTGCTAACTCTTCCGGGAGTACCACGCGAGGATTCGGGCGCCAAGGCCTTGGCGAGGTGCGAGCACCGTGCCCCCCAGGCCCCGCTCGCGGGGTGCGAGGGGGAGGGAAGTAGGCGAGTGCTTGCCTTGAAGAGAGCGAGGCGCAAAACGAGGATTGTTATCAAAAAGTGCGATGCCCCTTCCCTCCAGAAGAAAAATGCAAGAACACCAAATTCCATTCCGAAAGGCGGCAAGTTCAAGTACAAAAAGGATTCTCAAGGCGGCAACTTCGAATACAAAAAAGAGCAAGAAACGGCTGCGTCCGGCACTCAGGGTAGCCTTCGTCTTTGTCTTCCCCCAGCGTTGAGCATAGGGCATCCACGTTGCATGGGCATAGCCATTGGAGGGCAGTGTTGTCCGCCAGCGCGGAGCTGTGGCTTCCACATTGCGTGGGAAGGAACCCCTTCGCGTCCTCGGGGGGCTCCGGGCGTATACAGCCCACTCATTATTACGTGAGAGTGTCACGGGTTGGTCCTGGGGGTGTATAGGGAGCCCCATGCCTCACGGACATGAAGCCCACTCCCAGCCCCCAGGCATCGCGTGGCGAAGTAGGGTCGGCTCCGGACGGGCCCTCGAGCGTAGGGGTAGCCCCTCGCGCTCTCCGATGGGAAGGCCCGCCCCGGAATAGGGCCTTGGGCACCCCGGGCGGTGCCCCAGCGCGCCTCGCTGGGGTGCCCGGGGTCCCCACGCAGGTACTCGAGGCCCTGCCCCCAGGCTGGGCGAGCCGGGCCTGGGGACATGGGCGATTACATGATCGCCCGCTGGTGATCGAACGAAACCCGACCCGGAGACATGGGCGTATGTTCCACCCTCCGTCTCCAAGCGGGTGTCGCGCGCCCCGAAGACATGAGCGTGTGTTCCACCCTCCGTCTCCAGGTTGGGATCATCTGGCCTGGAGACATGGGCGTGTGTTCCACCCTCCGTCTCCAAGCTGGGGCCACCCGGCCCGGGGACGTGGGCGCACGTTCCACCCCCCGTTCCTAGGCAAGTGACCCCCGGTCCCCAAACCCAGACGCCTGCTCAAGGCAACTCCCTACCAGCGGGTGTGTCTCGCGAGGCTGCCTACACCTGGCATCCTCACGAGGCCAATCCCACGAGCCGCCCTCGCGAGGCTGCGCATGCCAGCCCGCGCGAGAGCCGCTCGTGAAGTCGCGTACGCGCCTCCTGTCGCCGTGGTAGCCGGTGCTGTTTCCTTCGCGGCCTGGGCGCTCATCAACATGGTCGTTGTAGAGTTGTTCGAGTCCCCGGACGCCGGCGCAGTCGAGCCTCTGGTCCTCCTCCCTGGTCCCAGTGGGCGTGCTGAGAGGCGCGAGGCGACGCCCCTCTCTTGTGGCCAGCACCTCCCACCGGTCTCTGCCGGCGCTAGCGGCCGGCTCCCGCGCCCCCGGCGACTCGGGCCAGGCCCCCTGTGGGCGCGGGCCACCACGGACGTCCCGAGCGCGCCCGTGTGGCCCAGGCGCTGTGCCGGCTGGTCGAGCGAGTTCACGGGCATGAGTCTCGCTGAGATACACCTGGGTCTCGTCGGCGGTGGTGACGCGCCTGGGGGCATGCCTGGCCTAGTCGTTGTGGCGATCGCGCACAGCGTGTTGGCGCTGTAGCTCGTGTGCCACGAGGAGCGCGACATGTCTGTGCGTTGGGTCTTGGCAGACTCGGAAGAGCGGCGGCGCGGCCCGGATGATGGGAAGGGCCGGGGCGGCAGGGGCGTGCCGTGTGGTTGGAGAAGGCGGAAGCCCCCAGCGCCTGTTGAGGGCCCGGCCAGTGACGGCGCCCGCTGACGGGGAGGCAGAAAGGCGCGGGGGGCCAAGGACCACCGGCGCCGCCCGCGCCACGCGGGCAGCCCGCCGCTCAGCACGGGCTCGGCGTCCTTTCGCCATGAGTGCGGCGGGCGGAGGTGAGGCGAGGCCTGAGGAAGACTTTGACACGCCCCTACCTGGCGCGCCAAATGTCGGATTTCGGGCTCCGCAAAACCCTCAAGGTTCGAACACAGGGGCGTGTGCGAAGATCCCCTGCAGCCTCGCCCTACCTAGCTCGCTACTCGATGGCTAAGATGATGAACTCGCACGATGACGAGGAAGAAGATGAACACGGTGGTTTACCCAGGTTCGGGCCGCTGCGAAGCGTAATACCCTACTCCTGCTTTGGTGGATTGCCTCTCGGGGAGGTGTGGTGGATGAACTAGTACAGTGTTTAGGAGCCTTGTGAGGGCGCTCCTGAGGTGTTCTTGGCCCTCTGCTCGGGTTGTGGTGGATCGATCGGTCGCCCCTTTCTACGGTGAAGCCTAGCCTCTATATATAGCGGTGGCCCGGGTCCTCTTTCCTTATCGCAATGGCGGGAAGGGATCCCACAACGGCCAAATTTGAAGGGGACAGGAGTACATCCCCACCCTGTCCAAAGGCGGTCTTCGCCTGCAAAGTAGCTGTCGATGATGCAGAGGTGGGCTCGGCGATGACATCCATCCTGCAGGGCTCGTGGTCGTGGTCTTGTTGCACCGGAATGGAAACCTTTGGGGGGCGCCTTGGGAACCCGCGTACGTCCTTGCTCCCTTTGCACCAAAGGGGAAACTGCACCGCCTGGCGCGCTGGCGCCCGCCTGTCCTTCCTCGCGTCATCTTTGACTCCTAAGGCCGGGCTCTGCATGGAGATCTCCGTCGCTCCGAAGGGGGCCTGGGGAGGCCCATCCCTTGCTGGTCTTGATGCTGCTCCTCCTCGCGAGCCTAGGGTCCTCGCGAGGGCCTTGTCTTGAGTGGGGCTGCGTCTGGTTGTGTTTGGCTGACAAGGTGGGTCATCTCCTGGGCCGCAGACAGGCAGGTCTAGGTACCCCGGTTCCCAGAACGCCGACATTGTCGTCTTTCATATCAATCACGACACCTATAGTGCGTAAAAACGGTCTGCCAAGTATAACGGGACAAGACTATCAATATCAGGAACAATAAAATCTATGGGCACATAGTTCCTATTTGCAAGAATAAGAACATCATTAATTCTTACCAAAGGCTTTTTAATAGTAGAATCCGCCAAGTGCAAGTTAAGAGAACATTGTTCAATATTGGTAAGACCAAGCCCATCACATAGAGATTTCGGAATTGTGGAAACACTAGCACCCAAATCACATAAAGCAAAGCACTCATAATTTTTTATCTTGACTTTAATGGTAGGTTCCCACTCATCATGTAATTTTCTAGGAATTGAAATCTCTAACACCAACTTCTCTTCAAAAGATTTCATCATGGCATCAACAATATGTTTACTAAAGGGTTTCTTACATCTGTGCCCCTGGTTCCTTAGTTGTGCTCATTCATCCCCACCTCCTTAACTTTTGCTCACTTTTCCCCACTCCCAAGCCCGAAACTCTCACCAAAGGTCACAACGGAGGATGCCGTCGGGTCAATGGTTTGACCGTTAACTCTGATGAGTGGGGCCGCGCTGGACTGCGTCGCCCGTTGGACCTGACGAGTGAGTCCGTCCCGCCCCATTTCCGGCCACACGGACGCCGAAAGGATGTGCATGTGCTTTCTCCTCATCCGCCTCGGGGACGCGTGGCGGCCTTCCAATTACCCCACAGCCAAAAGTAAATGCGCACGCGCGGCGGGCCCCGGTCGTCAGCCACCCATGTTCGGGTCGTCGTCCTTCTTTAAATGGAAACCGGTCAGTCCATAGTAGTTTCCATCCTTCCAGAGCCACGCCTGCCCCCTCCACCCCCGACAGGATCTACAAACCCTAGCCCGCCGGTGTCAAAACCCTAGCCATTAGACACCATGGGCATCTTCTCAGGGGCCGGCTCGAGCTCCGGCAAGAAGAAGGGCAAGGCCCCCGCCGTCCCTTGGCGCGCCCTACCCCTGCCATCGTTTTCCCGTCCGCCTCGGCAGCGGATTAGCATCCCTGTGCACCAGGCGAGGTGGCACTGGGAGCACAGCATCCCTCTACCTTACCCCGTCGTGATCCTGCCACACTACTGGCACTTGGATCCGGAGAGGATCCCAGTGCCGGCGGTGCCACGGTTGGCGCGGGCGCATGCGGAGGAGGTGAGGCGCCGGCGGCAGAAGCTCACGCCCGAGTAGCGGCTCAATCCGGCCTACGCTGTAGACTCTCCCAATTGGGAGGTCTGGTTTGCGTTTGAGCACGAGGAGCAGTGCCGGCGTGGCGTCCGCGACGTGCGGGCTGGCACCCCGCCTCCCCTCATCGTGCGCGATGAGGACCAGGAGGCGGAGGCCGCATACCAGGAGGCGCTGGCACTGGCAGCTATCCTCCGTGAAAGCGAGGAGGAAGAGCGGCGCAAGGAGGAGGAGGAGGCGGCTTACCAGGCGCGGATGGCGGAGGCCATTGCGCTCTTCGCTGCCGGTGACTGCGTCGTGCCGCCGCTGGCCCTGCCTTCCCCCGCTAGGCTTCAGCCGGCGCCGACCGCCCTCAAGCCCGAGGACTACGTCTTGTAGGGGGTGGTGCGCGAGTGGGTGAGCGCGCCGCCCATCTGGATGATGGCGACGCCGAAGCAGGAGCAGATCTACCTGGAGCAGTGGTGACAGACGCACCTGCGGGCGGAGCGTCGCGAGGGTCGGCGGCTGGAGGAGCTGGAGAAGGACACCGAGGCAGAGGAGGAGGAGCGCTGTGCCGAAGCCCAGGCAGCAGCGGTGCAGCCATCGGTGGACGACGTCGCCACCGCCAGGGAGACGGCGTTCCCCTGGGCTGGCCCGGCGTCGACCCTTGTCGACCTCACCGGCCCCGACGGCGAC
The DNA here is from genome assembly GCA_039707655.1 of Elymus sibiricus. Classification (NCBI taxonomy): domain Eukaryota; kingdom Viridiplantae; phylum Streptophyta; class Magnoliopsida; order Poales; family Poaceae; genus Elymus; species Elymus sibiricus. Next base: position 133,879,381 of record CM077669.1, read on the forward strand.
GATGAGGAGGACACCTAGGGCAGCACGCCTCCTCGTTTTCATTTTAGTTTTTAATGTTTCTAGTTTTAGTGTTTTTAGTAAATGGCTGGCAGACTTGCGAAGTATCGCCGTCCTCTGTGGCCGGCATTAATGTATATTTTTTTTTGCAAGAAAGGCATTAATGTATAATTAAATTTAGTGCATGGTGATATGATGTGTGAACGTGAACGTGATGTGATGTGATATTTAATTAAGGCAAAATTTGAATTTGGGCTAACCCTTTATCATATGAACAAAAATATCATGTGTACAAAAATATCATGTGAATTTGGGCTAACCCTTTATCATTTGAGCAAATAAAACAAAAATACACTCCAAGAATTAGGGCATAAACAAAGCTTTGGTGATTACACATGTTAGTTGATCCTAATTTGAATTTGAACTAACCCTTTGAATTATTACACATGTTATATGATCATTTTAGCCTATGTGAATTATTACACATAAACAAAGCTTTGATATGAGAAATATGGCATGGTGATGAGCTCCAAAGTTAGGGAAAGCATACCATTTCTAATGTAAATCATTATAAAAAAGTTTAAAATTCCAATAATGAAAAAATAAGTTCATATCCTTCTTATTCACACTAAAATGAAGCTTTGGTGGTTTTCTTTTTTTTTATTTTCGTAAACTTAAACCCACTATCACTCTCTTCTCGAACTCTATACAATCTCGTATGTGATGGCTCATTTGTGTGAAGGAGTTTTCATGAGAATGCCCCTAAACCAAGGTTATATATTTTTTATGGTAACTACGTATCATTAAATGACGAACCGCGAAGATTTACTATTTTTTTAATTTTTTTTAATTAGTTAACGTCATTTGAAAGTTGGTCAAACCTAAGATGACCCCGCTGACCGGCTCAAAATCCCGCAACACCTCTTCAAACCCTAGCGATGAACTGCAGTCGTTCGATCATACCCTAGCGCCAAGCGACAGCCCTCAGATATGGGCTTCTAGAAGGAATTCCGAGAGCAAGCTGCGTGCAGGCTCCGCGCCGTTGGATCACATGGACGGCTCCGCATCGTTGGATCGTTGGGCGATCCACGAGAGGTTGGTTTTGCTCGCCCACTCATTTGCCCAAAACAAAACCAAGTCTTGGTTGGGCCTTCGCAAGCCCTTGACTGTCAAAGGCCCACAAATATAGATGAGGCCTATAAAATAGTGCATGCGCTGGGTCTATTTTTCTTCTCTTTATTGATTTGAGTGCACTGTTTTTTTATTTATTTGATTGCACCGTTTTTTCTTTATCTTTATTGATTTGATTGCACCATTTTTTATTTTTCTTTATTGATTTGATTGCATCGTTTTGTTTCATTTTTATTTTTGAGGGAAGCGCTAAGCTTTATTGATGATAATCCACATGGGGTGGCATACAATTCAGATCATGTGGATTGGCCAACCAAACGATGTTGTTTGTGGCATCGTGTTGTTTCATGCAGTATGGCCACCAACAAGTAAAAAATGGGCTCCAACAAGTAAAAACGGCTTATATTATATTCAAATGCATCATTCTAGAAACCGTACATCTCATATTAAAAAGGGTGAATCCATAGAAAAGCATGCACCTACGTACTACAAAGAACCTATCTACTCTCCGTCGGCGACGTCGACGATCTCCGTGTCCTCCGGCGCCTACGGCTGCTCCGCTGCCACCTCCTCCGCCTCTATCTCCGCCTCCAGTTCATCGAAGAGGGCGTCGGCCTCCGCCTGCCTCTAGCGGATGAACCGGAGGTTGGCCTCCACCTCGGCCTCATCCCGGATGGAATCAGGATGGCCTGCTGCTCCGCCATGTCCTTCGACTGGGCGCCGGCGAACTCCTCCTGCTGTTGCTCCTCCTCCATGGCCGCCGACTGCTCCTCCTCCATGGTCGCTGGCTGCTCCTCCTTAATGGCCGCCGGCTGCTCCTCCTCCTCCTCCTCCTCCGTCTCTGGTGAATCCGGAGGGAGACCGGCAGCGATACGGGCGGCGCGGCGAGCCTGTATCTCCGCCACGATTTGCAGGCGCCGCTACGGAGTGAGCTACGCGTAGGTGGTGATGAGTTGCCGGACCATCCTGACGGCGAGGGAAGTGCGAGAGGAGGCGGATGGGCTCGGGCGGCGGTGGGTTGGGGGAGAAGGAGAATGTGGTAGGGCTGGGGGTCGTTGGTCGCTTAAATAGCCGGCTATGGCCTCGGATGGCGATCCGAAGCGGAGCCACGCGGTGTTCATACCGCACCGACGATCGAGGCACCCGTCGGACCGTCAGGTTTCCCGGCGAGTCCGCGTGGGGCCACACCGTTGTCGGATTTCGGGCTCCGCAAAAATCTAAGGAATTCGAACCCAGGGGCGTGTGCGAAGATTCCCCAACAGCTTCGCCCCCTCCAAGCTCACAACACGATACCCCGCTCGATGGCGAGAAAGACGATGGCACACGAGAGTTTACCCAGGTTTGGGCCGCTGCGAAGCGTAAAACCCTACTCCTGCCTTTTGGTGGATTGCCTCGCGAGGAGGTTTGTGGACGAACTAGTACAGCGGTGTCTTTGCGGGGTGGTCGCCCCTCCCCTTCTACCGAGCGACCTAGCCTCTACTTATAGCGGCCCGGGTCCTCTTCCCTTATCGCAATGGCGGGAAGGGATCCCACAATGGCCAAATTCAAAGGGGGACAGGAGGTACACCCTATCCTGGCGAAAGGTGGTCTTCGCCTGCAAAGTAGTCGACGGTGATGCAGTGGTGGGCTCGGTGATGACACCCGTCCTGCGGGGCTTGGGGTCTTGGTCTTGGTGCACTGAAGTGGAAACCTTTGGGGGCGCTTTGCGAACCCGCGTGCGTCCCTGCCTCCTTTGCACCAAAGGGGAAACTGTCCCCTCTGGCGTGCTGGCACCCGCCTGCCCTGGATGGCGTCACCCTCGGCCTCTTGAGGTTATGTGTTGCATTGGAGTCTCCGCCGCTCAGGAGGGGGCATGGGGAGGCCTACATCCCTGCGGGTCTTGGCGCTGCTTCCCTCGCGAGAATGGGGTCTCGCGAGGGCCTTGTGTCAAGAGAGGCCGCGCCGGGCCATAATTGGTCGTTGAGGTGGGCCACGCCTGGGACCACAGGCAGGCAAGTCTGGGTACCCTCGTATCCAGAACACTGACAGTAGCCCCCAGGCCCGAGGCGCGCTCGAGTTAGCTTTGGGGCGAAGCCACGGTGGATGGGCCGGAGCGCCGAGGGCCCCAATTGCCTGCGGGTCCGACTCGACGCGTGGCGCACAACGAGACGTGGGCGTCTTGGCTCCCCAAGGATGTCGGGAACCGCCTTGAGCCGAGTTGACGCCTGGCCTGCGCGCCTCCTTGGCCATCATTGCCTCTCTTTGAAAGCTACTGACCCCTTGAGTCCTCTCTCTCCTCGGGCCACGCAGATGTGACCCGACGGGGGCAGACAAAGCGATGTGAGGCAGGACAGCACGCCGAACGAGCCTGGCACGCGCCGCTCGAGGTGCATGCCGACCCCACTTCCCACGTCGCCTCGGCAACCGCTTAAGCTGGCCTTCAACCATCGCACGTTGCGGGGCCATCAATGCCCGGGGCTGGGAAGACGCCGGTTGGCATCCATCCAGCTATAAATGGGCGGGGGGACTGAGCCCCAGCCCATTCCTTCTTCTTGCTCCCCCGCCTTTGTCTTCCATCTACTCCACCATGACGCCGGCGAGGAGGTTCTCCGCCGCCGAGAAGGGAAAAGCCAGCCAGGGGAAGCCGGGAGAGCAACCTCCCAAGAGGGGTAGGCATCGCCCCCGCAAGTATGCCGGGATGCCCTCGGCGGCACCCCGTGGCCGCGGGCGCCTTTCCGCGGGGCCTGGCGCTTCCGCTGGCGCAGCTGGAGGCGGTGGTCACAGTGGCCGTGGAAGGGGGGAGAGACTTGCAGTCGGTGCTCGTCCACCGCGTCCGCAAGGCCGCACGGCCGACGCGGGCCCGGAATTCCTGGTGCCGGTGGAGAGGGCAGCGAGCCCCTGGTTGCAGCTCCCACGCGCCTTCGCAGAGGTGTTGCCGGCTGGCACGCCCTCGGGCCTATGGCTGCAGGCCGACGGGTGCTGCAGCGGCGCGTTGTGGGTGGAGGTCGAGGTCACCCCTGCGGGCAAGGCCTTCTTAGGCCGCGGGTGGCAGACCTTCGCCTGCGCTCATGACCTAAAGGGGAGGCCCACGCTCCACTTCAAGCACGACGGCGCCGCGGCACTGTTCGTCAAGATCTTTGGTGAGGACGGGAGGCGTTTGGAGTGCTGCCCGGTGGGTGGCGGCAACGGCGATCTTGGAGATGAGCTTGCCCTTGGCGACGGCCACCATGTCTCCAGCAGCAGCGATACATCCTCCGAGGGGAGCCCGAGCGACGACAGCTATGACGCACCGCCACGCCGTCGCGCCCGGACTTCGGGGGGAAGCCAGCCGCGGCGGCGCCGCTCCCCCGCCCGGGAAGCGACCACGCCGACGTGCCACCACGGCGCCATCAAAGAGGAGGAAGACTCCGACTGAGCATCGGCGCACCAAGGCCGGGGCCTCAGGAGTGGCGGCCCCCCCGGGACGGGGCCCCTTCGCCTTCTTTTCTTTTCTTCTGCCTGTAATCAAAAACATGGGGTACCCTTTCGGGTGTATGACGAACCTTGGCGCTTGCGCCCTCTTATTAGGACCCTCGTTACGCGTTATGGTCGTTGTGTTACTGTTAACTGAGGCCTCCCTTCGATTGCAGTTAGAGTTCTTAGCTTGATGCATCTGCGGCGGGCCTCCTCGTCGCGAGGTTTTAACAGTGGCGTCCCGCGAGCTGAAGGTGCTTGGAGAGCTTGGGGAGGTTCTTCTTTCCTACGAATGAGGCGGCTTTGGGGATTCCCCTTTCGGCGCACTACGTCTGCAGGGCCCGATCCCGTGCATGCCCCACCACCGTTGGGGCCATCCGGATCGCCAGGACGAGACCAAAGAAGTCGGGGCCTCGATCGCCACCGGGGCCGTCCGGATCACCAGGACGAGACCAACAGTGAGCGAGTAGCCACGCGACCAGTGAGGCTCCTAAGGCGCAGTGCTCAGGAGCCCCCTTTGACGCTCAAGCGGTACTCTACGTCGGCGGGTCCCGATCCCATGCATGCCCCTCCTCCGTTGGGGCCGTCCTGATCGCCAGGACGAGACCAAAGAAGGCGGGGCCTCGATCGCCACTGGGGCCGTCCGGATCACCAGGACAAGACCAATGGCGAGCGAGTAGCCACGTGATCGGTGAGACTCCTGGGGCGCAGTGCTCGGGATCCTCCCTTGACGTTCAAGTGGCGACCAATCCTTTCTGCCGGTTCTTGTCCCCAGGGAGCGTGAGCCTCCAGGGGTTTTTTAAGACAGCACACAGGGCCGCGGCGGAGCCCCTGAGCGAGGGTGAGATGGCGCGCGCCTGCTAGCTTGCTCGAGAGTGCCACGCGAGGACCGGGACGCCAAGGCCATGCGAGGACTAGGACGCCAAGGCCTTGGTGAGGTGTGTGCACCGTGCCAGCAGTAGCCCCCGCTCGCGGGGCGCGAGAGGGAGAAGCTGGTAGGCATTATCCCGAAGAAAGAAATTTCAAGAGAGAGAGCTGCAAGAAGAAAAATTCCCGCCCCTTTTTATTTTCAGGAGAAAATCGCAAGAACTCCAAAGTTTATTCCAGAAAATGGCAAATTCAAATACAAGAATGGGCAAAGAACAGCCGCGTCCGGCGTCTAGATTAATCTTCGTCTTCGTCTTCTCCCCAGCGCGGAGCGTAGGGCTTCCATGTTGCGTGGGCATAGCCATTGGGGGGCAGTGTTGTCTACCAGCGCGGAGCATGGGGCTTCCACTTGGGCGTGGGATGGAACCCCTCCACATCCTCGGGGGGCTCCGGCGTATACAGCCCACTCATTATTACATGAGAGTGTCACGGGTTGAGCCTGGGGTGTGCGCTGAGGGCCCCATGCCTCCCTGGCATGGAGCCCGCTCCCATCCCCCAAGCATGGTGCGGCGACGTGGGGTGGGTCCCGAATGGGCCCTCGAGCGTGGGGCGAGCCCCCCACGCCCTTCGCAGGGAGAGCCCATTCCGGAGCGGGGCCTCGGGCCCTCCAAAGCCCAGGGACGGATGTCGTCGTTGTAGCGGCGCCGCAGCCCCCTGCGCCGCGGGCGGGGCTTGGCGCTGGGGCCCTCCATCGCGTGCAGGGCGTTCACCCAAGGTGGTGCCCCAGCGCACCTCACTGGGGTGCCCGGGAGCCCCGCGTGGGTACCCCACCGCCCGACCCCGGGCGGGGCGAACCAGGCCCGGAGACATGGGTGAATACGTGAGCTCTCGCCGCTGGTCGAGCGAAACCCGGCCCGAAGACATGGGCGTATGTTCCACCCTCCGTCTCCGGGTAGGAGTCGCCCTGCCAGGGGACATGGGCGTGTGTGCCACCCTCCGTCTCCTGGCTGGGGGCGCCTGGCCTAGGGACATCGGCGTGTGTTCCACCCTCCGTCTCCAGGTTGGAAACGCCTGGCCTGAGGACATGGGCGTGTGTTCCACCCTCCGTCTCCTGGCTGGTGCCGCCCTGCCTGAGGACATGGGCGTGTGTTCCACCCTCCGTCCCCAGGCAGTCGACCCCCGGTCCGCGGACCCAAGCGCTTGCAAAGGGTAGCCCCCTACCAGCGGGCGTGCCTCACGCGGCTGCCAGCTACTGGCATCCTCATGAGGCCGGCCCCGCCAGCCACCCTCACGAGGTTGTTCGCACCAGCCTCGACGAGAGCCGCTCGCGGAACCTCGCATGCTCCTCCTACTGTCGCGGTAGCTGGCACCGTTCCCGTCGTGGCCCGGGCGCTCGCCAACATTGTCGTGGTAGAGTCGCGCGAGGCCCTAGGCGTTGGTGTAGGTGAGTCGCCAGACGCCCTGCCTCAATCCGCCGGGAGTGCCGGGGGGCGCGTTATGGCGCCTACCCCCCGCGGCCGGCAGCTCCCGTCAGCCCACGCCTGCACCAAGGGCCAACTCATGCGTGCCCGACGAGCCAGGCCGCACTTCCGGCCGGTGCGGGTCGCGTCGCACGTCTCCGGCGCGCCCACACGCCCCCAGTGCCTCAGCGGCTGGTTCAGCGACCTCATGAGCGCGAGCCCGCTCCTGGGCCATCCCAAGGGTGAGCGCCTGGGCCGCGCCCATCGGGGTGGCGCCTATGGCCGCGCGGCATATCCAACTGTCATAGCGTCCGTGAGCAACGCGGAAAGACTGCAGCTCACGGGCTACGAGGAGAGCGATTCTCCACTCTGCCGGGTCACGGCGAGCCCGTGGAGATGATGCCGCGACGTGGGCGCTGGGGAAGTTCAGGGCGGTGAGGGCTCGTCGCGCGGTTGATGAGGGCGACAGCCCCGGTGCCTGTCCAAGGCCGGGCTGGAGATGGCGCCTTCCGACGGGGAAGCGGCGCAGCGTGGGATGCCGAGGTCTGGTCGCGTCGCCCGAGCAACACGGGCGGCCCGTCATTCGGCGCGGGCTCGGCGTCCCTTGGCCATGGAAGCACTGAGCGGAGGCGAGGCAAAGCTTCAGTGAGGACCCCGACACGCCCCCTACCTAGCGCGCCAAATGTCGGATTTCGGGTCCCACAAAACCCTAAGGAATTCGAACCCAGGGGCGTGTGCGAAGATTCCCCAACAGCTTCGCCCCCTCCAAGCTCACAACACGATACCCCGCTCGATGGCGAGGAAGACGATGGCACACGAGAGTTTACCCAGGTTCGGGCCGCTGCGAAGCGTAAAACCCTACTCCTGCCTTTTGGTGGATTGCCTCGCGAGGAGGTTTGTGGATGAACTAGTACAGCGGTGTGTTTGCGGGGTGGTCACCCCTCCCTTCTACCGAGCTACCTAGCCTCTACTTATAGCGGCCCGGGTCCTCTTCCCTTATCGCAATGGCGGGAAGGGATCCCACAACGGCCAAATTCGAAGGGGGACAGGAGGTACACCCTATCTTGACGAAAGGTGGTCTTCGCCTGCAAAGTAGTCGACGGTGATGCAGTGGTGGGCTCGGTGATGACGCCCGTCCTGTGGGGCTTGGGGTCTTGGTCTTGTTGCACTGAAGTGGAAACCTTTGGGGGGCGCTTTGGGAACCCGTGTGCGTCCCTGCCTCCTTTGCACCAAAGGGGAAACTGTCCCCTCTGGCGTGCTGGCGCCCGCCTGGCCTGGCTGGCGTCACCCTCGGCCTCTTGAGGTTATGTGTTGCATAGGAGTCTCCGCCGCTCAGGAGGGGGCCTAGGGAGGCTTACATCCCCGCGGGTCTTGGCGCTACTTCCCTCGTGAGAACGGGGTCTCGCGAGGGCCTTGTGTCGAGAGAGGCCGCGCCGGGCGGTAATTGGTCGTTGAGGTGGGCCATGCCTGGGATCGCAGGCAGGCAAGTCTGGGTACCCTGGTATCCAGAACGCCGACAGCCGTTAGTCCGACGTGGCGGGCGCCTGTAAAAAGACGCCTGTAAAAATGGATGGACGCCTGTAAAGTTGGCGCATCGTGGCGGTGTGCATCGGCGCATGCTGGCTGGATCATGTGGCATGCATAGCAGGCTTGTGTACCGTGGCGGCACGCATCGGGCCAACAGTCCAACGAAACCAAGGCCCCACTCGTCAGCACTTAACGGTCAAACCATTGACCTGACGACATCCTCCGATGTGACCATTTGTGAGGGTTTCGGACAAGAGAGTGGGGAAAAGCGAGCAAACGTTAAGAGAGTGGGGATGAATGAGTACAACTAAGGAACCAAGGGCACAAGAATAGAAATCCCTTATCTTTATTGATTCATGAACCATTACAATCTCCAAGATTTTTATTACACAATTCAAATCAACCTCAATACGAAAATTAAGAGTATTTCCTATTACACTTATTGCTTCCAATATCCAAACTCAACTACTCATATTTAGCCTTCTTCTCCAGGCAAGTATAGGAGTAGTGTCCCGTCTTATTGCACCAATGACATGTGATGTGGCTCATATCATTCCATGTAGAAAAGCACGGAATCTTCCTCTTCTTCTTGGGTTGGCCTTCTTTCCTGATGTTTGACTCATATTTTTTGCAATAACAATGGGGTCTCTCCAGGCTGCAATGCAAACATCTGATGCCTCCACTTACTTGGCCTTTCTTCCTAACCATTCCTTCTATCTCCTGAGGATCGTATTGCACTTCTGCTGTCGGGAATTCTCCCAGATACTCTTTTCCTTTCTTCGTGCAATACTGAGAAATTTGTCCTTCTTCTCCACATGTATAACATGACTTGGTGCATATTTTGGTTGGGTTTTCTTCCGATGCATCTTCAATAGCTTCCTTCATCACAGGTACTTTCATACCTTCTTGGAGGGCTTCTTTCATTTCTTCCTTCTGATTCTGGGTAGTTTGTTGCACCATGGGGTAAGTATGGCACTGAGCAGGGTAGTGGTCAGTTCCTTCGCATAAGAAACATGTAATTTGCCAAGTTGGGCATTTTTTGGCTGGGTGATTGACGTTGCTTGAGACTGCGTCGGTATTTCCCCATAGAGGAAGGGATCATGCAGCACAGCGATGGTAAGTATTTCCCTCAGTTATGAAACCAAGGTTATCGAACCAGTAGGAGGATCACCAACACCCAATAAGCAGCACCTGCACACAAACAACAAATACTTGCAACCCGACGCGAAAGAGAGGTTGTCAATCTCTCTACGGTAAAAAGATAAATTAGGTAGTGATAGATAGGAGAGATAGATCTCTTGAGAACATGAATAAAAAGAGTAAATATGCAGCAATATATTTTTGGGTTTTTGGTTTTGTAGATCTGAAAACAAAGAGTGCAAAAAACGTAGATCGGAAAGCAATATGATGGAAAAGTAGACCCGTGGGCCATAGGGTTCACTAGTGGATTTTTTTTGAACCTATGACGTTTTTTATAGAAAATTCAGAAACTATACACCCTAATGCATAAAAATCGAAACTATGACCCCCTCGGCCGCGGATTGGCTGAAGAGGGCCTTTTCGGCTAACCATTGGCCGAAGACCTCTCTTTGGTCAACCGTAGGCCGAAGATACCTAGAAGTGGGCCGAAGACAGGCTGTCGGTGGCCTGGCGACCGAAGAGGGTCCCGTCGGCTAACCAGCGGCCGAAAAGGCTCTTCGGCCACCCATCGGCCGTAAAGCGTGGATAAGGCCACCGCGCCGGCTTTCTTCTTCCTCTGCTCGCTCATTCTTGCTCTCTCTCTCGTAGATCTCTGTTCCTCGCCACCCCGCGCCGATCTCTTCTCTTGTCCACCCGTTTTCATATCCAATCCGCAGAAACAATAGATCATAGCATTCTCCGCCGGCCTACGGTAATTTTTTTTGCTATAGGTTAGTTTTTTGTGCATGAGGAGGAGCCATGGTGGGGTGGAGGAGGTGTGGCTGGTGAGGAGGTGGTGGGGTGGAGGAGGTGCGGCTGTGGAGGCAGTGGTGGTGAGGAGGAGGTGCGCTTGGGAGGAGGTGGTGGTGTTGTCCGGTGGTGCAAGTAGTCCGCGAGGTGGCCGGTGCAAGAAGCAGGGGATACATGCGTCGAAGGTATAACAATGTTGTCATATTTTTTCTCTAAGTTGTACAACGGTTAGTTAGTGTTAATTTGTCTGTGGTGTCATTTTAGCGGTTAGTTAGTGTAGCGGGTAATAATTTTGTTTGTTGTGATTAATGAGAAGATGAAAATGTCTGACAGGTGAAAATGTCTGAATCAGTAAATTTGACTGTTTACTACGGCCCTGGTAATGTTCGATACAATGAGTTGGGGGTTGATCTTAGTGAGTATAAAAATGGCATCATGACACTGCCAGACCCGGACAGACTAGACATTAGACAGTTGAAGTACTGGTTGACTACTAGTTTTGGGCTGGATCCTGAAGTATGTTCTGTCAGTATTCATGCATTGTGGACCAAATCCTGTAAAAATGTCAAGTGGGAGTTGATGCCGATAGATAGGAGCCAGCATTGGTTGACGCTGTTAAGTCGTTGCCGAGACCGAAGAATCCACCCATATGCCCTAGTGCAACCTATGGCGAAGGAGGAGAATACCGTACAAATCGACGGGGGGGTATGAACCCGGCCAGGGCAGTCAAGTGGCTACCGATATTTGTTTATCCGGGTCACAGCCACTGGATGTGGATGGTAGCCAACCCGAGAAAGAGTCAGACTAGGTGGCACACAATGTGTGTGGTCATGATACTGGGCAGAGTAGTCAGTCGATAATATTAGCTAGTTCTGGTTTTGCTGATGAGGAAGAGGAGGAAATGCTGAGGGTGATGGAGGAAGAGGACGAGGATGGATTGGCGGAGGATCAGGACATATCCACCGGTCTTACGGTCAACGATGGCCATGAAGTTCCATGGCAGTATAACTTGAACCAAGTCCAGATAGGGGCTATGTTTGATACAAAGAAAAAAAATGAAGTATGCAATGATCAAGTGGGCTATGTCTACGCAAAGGGTTTTCCGGACACACATTTCAAGTCCAACAAACTATACCGTGAAATGTGTTGAAACAGGTTGTCCTGGGAAGGTGCACGGGCATGTGCCGAAGTATAACATCCACTGGGTTGTGACCGATGTCGTCCCACATAATTGTGTGAGGAAAAACCTTCTGGTGAATCATCCAAACCTGACTTCAACTCTCATTGCGCAACTCATGTATACTGAGATAGTGCAGAAGAAAGATATGGAAGCAAAACATATCCAGACAGCAGTCAAGGTCAGATGGAATTATGACATTCCTTATGGGAAGGCTTGGAGGGCTAAGCAGAAGGCTATGGAGGAAAGGTTTGGGACGTTCTTCGACTCATATGATAATGTTGTCCGTCTCCTTGACATACTGAAGGAGAGGAATCCCGGCACTTATGTTAACATACAACACACGAGGTTGGAGAGTATACCAGATTTCAAGGTTTTGAAATGAGTATTCTTCTCTTTCGCTATGTGCATCGAAGCTTTCTGGCATTGTCCTCCTGTGATGTTTGTGGATGGTACATTCCTGACTGGTCAGTACAAAGGGCAAATCCTGACTGCTATTGGTGTGGACGGGAACAATCAAATCATCCCACTTGCCATGGCATTTGTGGAGGGTGAGAACATTCCTAGCTGGGTATGGTTCTTCCGGCAAGTGAAAATTGCCATCGTGAAGGACCGACCAAACGTGTGTGTCATTCATGACAGACATGCTGGTATATTGAAGGCCGTGAAGACACTAAGGAATCCAACAGAAGACGAACGAACACCTTGGAAGGACTTGCAGAGCCGGTGGTGCATGCGCCATCTTGGGGCTAATTTTTTCTCACAGTTCAAGAACAAGCGGTTGATGAACTTGTTCAAAAAATTATGCAAGCAGAACTAGCATCGTAAATACCATTTTATTTGGTCAAAACTTGATGAGTTTACTAAGAAGTAGGTCGGTGCCAGGAAGAAAATGGAAGCAGATCAGGTTAAATTAGCAACACTCATGGCGGAGCTAGAGGAGCCAGTAGGTCTTTGTGACTTGCCAGCAATTGACCCTCCTAATACTAAGAGAAAGAAGGGAAGGGCAATAAAGAATCTTTCTGAATGGATAGAGAAAGAGCGTCCCATGAATTGGTCTTTGCTACATGACACCCATGGAGCTAGGTATGGCCACATGACAACCAACCTTGCAGAGGTGTATAACTTTGTACTCAGAGGAAATAGAGCATTGCCACTCACAGCTATCGTGGAGGCTGTATTTCATGGCACTTTGAGATATTTCAGAGAAAGGCATGAGTTAATCAGAACACACCTTATTGTAGCCGTGTCATGCAGTACATGGCTAAGAAGATAGAGAAAGCAAAGAAGCACACTGTCAGACTCATAGGTAATCAGGAAAGGAGGTATGAGGTTCAGCTTCCTACCGATGGTTTTGGTTCTGCAAATGAGGTGAAGACGCACGAGGTAAAAATTGGAACGGAACTTTATCCAACGTGTGAGTGTACATGCAACAAACCGAAGTTGTTGCACCTGCCTTGCTCACTTGTGTTGGCTCCATGTGGCCAGATTGAGTTGGACGCCATCTCCTTCGTGTCCCCATACTATTCAAAAGAGGCAGTACTCAATGTCTGGACCGGTGAGATGACAGGGTTTAGAGTCGTCGGCAATTTTAACAAGGTAAACGACGATGAGAGAGTATACATCCCGGATCCAGCTCTTTGGCGAACAAGCAGGGGTAGACGTAAGGTCAAACGCATCAGAAACGATATGGACCAATCTGAAGCTGGTGGAGCAACCAGACAATGTTTGCTATGCGCGGCTTATGGGCATAGGATGAAATATTGTCCCGACCTCAAGAAAGACGGTGCTTCCACATCGACGAGTGCGACAACAGGAGCAAGAGGCGTACGTGGTCGAGGTAGTCAAGGACGAAGGGGAGGACGAGGAAGAAATAACTCACAAGCTATATAATTTGTTAGGACTAGGTGTCGGTGTCAAAACCGGGGGATCTCGGGTAGGGGGTCCCGAGCTGTGAGACTAGAATCGATGGTAACAGGAGAAGTGGGAGACGATGTTTACCCAGGTTTGGGCCCTCCTATGGAGGTAATACCCTATGTCCTGCTTGATTATATTGATGGTATAAGGGTTACAGAGTTGATCTACCTCGAGATCGTACGAATAAAACCCTAGATGAGTTCTGTGTTGTTCTACAACCTAAAACCCTCCGGCTTATATAGACGCCGGGGGTACCTAGGGTTACACATGGTCGGTTACACGTTGAAGGGATAAACATGCCTATTCACTACTCCAAACGTGGAGGATACGCCACGATTCTCGAAGCTTCCTTCCTGGAGACAGGGTCTTCGATCAATCCAATGCTCGGCAAGCGGCCCATATAGTCCGGCCCATAAGAATGAGGTCGGCCTCCCGAGGACCCCTTAAACCAGGACTCCCTCAGTAGCCCCCGAACTAGCCTCCAATGCCAAGGGTCCCAGCTCCAGCTGCTTCGTGTGATCAGAGTCTTCGGCTTGCGAGGCGAGTTCCTTTCTCCAAACAGTGATTCAGCCGACTTCAGTTCGGCCTCCGACGACGTGTAATTTTCCCAATCATAGACTGTCCGAACACCATGTATAACCCGGCCCTAAAGGCCAAACGTCAATGAGTAAATAGTACCCCCTGACAACCTTTCAGATGAAAGGTCACGGCCCACCACGACCGCTAAACTAGTCACAAAAGCTCGATTCGCGGTTCGAGGCCGTTTTCATCAGCACGATTCATCAATGCACAGATCGTGCTCCGTTTCACACGGGATATGTTTAATCATGCGCGTATAATGGCACGCACGTCTTGGGAAGCGGAGGGATTCATGGTGCAGTGAAGGGAGGCTAACCGGCGACAAGCCCAATAAAAGGGGAAGAAAACTCCAAGGCTTAACCGCACTTCCCATTCGCATCCCTGCTTCCTCAATCTCCTAAGCCTCCAGAGCCCAAATCTAGGTTTTCCACCCTTCCTCCTCCGAGCTCAGGCATGGCCGGCTCAAGCTCCAACGGCAAGTGGGAGGCTTCCACGGTCACAGGCCAGGACATCCGGGACCTCATGGACGCCGGCTACCTCCCTGCCAACATCTTCCATCGCGCCGCGGAGGAGGGCCAGGTGATCCCCACCCCCAAACTAGGCGAGAGGGTGGTCTTCATTCCTCACTTCATCCGAGGACTGAGCTTCCCGCTCCACCCCTTCGTCAGGGGCTTCATGTTCTTCTACGGACTCGACTTCCACGACCTCCCGCCGAACTCCTTCATGCATATATCGGCCTTCATCATCGTCTGCGAGGCCTTCTTGCGGGTGGAACCACACTTCGGACTATGGCTCAAGATATTCAATATCAAGCCGAAGTGTGTCACAGGCGAACACGCAGACTGCGGCGGAGCGGTCATCAGCAAGCTTCCCCGCGCAGTATGGCCATCCGGCACCTTCATCGACACCATCAAGACTTGGCAAAAACAGTGGTTTTACATCACCGAGCCAAGGGAGGAGGGCGGAATAGTTCCTGCCGAATTCAGATCCGGCCCCCCGACCAGATTGACCTCATGGGTCCGAAAGGGCCTCGACTGGGGGTCGGATACAGAGGTGGATGATCTGCAGAGGGGCATCGCCTCCATGATCAAGGATAAAATCGAGCGGACCAACGTGGTCCAGATCATGCTCCGGCGGCGCATCCTCCCCTGCCAGCGCCGGGGCTCTCCTATGTGGACTTATCGGACTGACGATGAGCCTACGATTCGTCAGCTCTTCCGCACCACTCGGGAGAAGCTATGGAAGGCGCTATTCAAGGCGCAGGAGAACGGGCCAGCCAAGAAGGAGGACCAGGGCCTGCGCGCCGATAAGCCCCCTGCCGAGGTATAACACTGTTTCACTTGATCGGCTTCGTTTTCCTAAAGAAAATCTAAGCTCTTCCCGATTACTTCCGCAGGAATGGTTGAGCAAGGCCACGGGCATCAAATGCCCGGCTCCACAGCCTGAACACCCAAGGTCCCAGCTGCTGTCGGAGATGCTCGTCGTGGCGCCTTACAAGGCGCCAGAGAAGAAGGAGCAGAAGAAGAAACCAGGCCGAGCAGGCCTGCGCATCAGGGACCAGCCGAGGGCTGTGTCCGGGGAAAACCCATGCCTCCTCGAATCAAGAGGAGGAGCACGAGGGTGAGGGGGGAGGCGATTCCCCCCTCGCTGGAAAGAGGGCGGCGCCATCGGACGCCTCAGAGGATGTATCTCCTCCCGCCCCGAAGAAAGCGCGCCGGACATAGGTAGTTCTGTCCGACGATAGTTCGGACTCGGACACCGAGTCCGAAGACTTCGAGAGGGTTCCACAAAGGAACCTCAGGGTCAAGCCCCCAGCTCGAAGGTAAAGATCCGAAGACTTCCTGAGCTACTAGTGCTAAGTTTTGAACGTCATTAAAATGTGAGCGCCTATTGACTTGCAGCCCACCACGTGCTTTCCCCGCCGATCAAGCCTCGGACGGGGAGACCCCGCCTGCCGAGCTAGCGGAGAACGGGACCGCCTCGCACCCCTCTCCTTCGGGCACCACGAAGGATGCCGCGGAGGTGTCGTCCCAACAGGCTCCTTTGGAGCCGGACACCAGAGGTGGGGGCGACGACGTTATGGACGAGGCTAACACCTCGGCCGCCGAAGACCGGGGGGACAAGCCCCTCCCGGATACTGAGGAGACCGGACAAGGGGATGTCCAGTCCTGTCAGGGAAATATCTTTCGGTGAGACCCGCCCGTTTAGGGCCGGGTTCTGGGGATCTTTATTGAAGATAGGCTAGTTGGGACGGAGCGTTCTCAAGAGGCCCAGAAGAAGAGCCGCCCAAGGAAGGGCCGGCCCAAGACCCGCCGTGAGAGGCGGTATGTGCAAGCCGCCTCGAGGTATAACTTAGGAAACAAGTAAAGGAGAGTTGGGCTCGGATTGCTATCCCGACCCGGACTCTTATGTAAGCCCCGGACCTCCGCCTATATATAAAGGGAGAGCCCTGGGGCTAGAGAGATCACGTTGAAACCTTTCGAGAGCTAGGGCTAGACAAGTTCCAAAACCCTTGTAATCGAGATCTTCAATACATCTAGCAGGAGTAGGCTTTTACCTCCACGAGAGGGGCCGAACCTGGGTAAACCTTGCCTCCCGTGTTCCTCGTTTAACCCCTTCGGTCTACTACTTACGCGACGGCTTCGAGATCAAGTCCTATGAGGACATCTGCCGTGAAAATACCACGACAGTTGGCGCCCACCGTGGGGCTATCGCATGGTGGTGTTGAGTATTCGAAGGGTCCTCCCCAAGGACTCGAGGGATACATGATTGGCCGGATGACCAAGAGTCGCCGCGGCAATCTGCTCATCGACGACTCAGGCTGGGCCCCGAGGCCGACTCTCTTGAGTACGGGTACCGGGTCCCCTTTGGCGGAATTCATGTCTTCATCGGGAAGGCCGGCGGCTCTAAGCCGGCCACCTCCGCGGAGGTCATTGAAACGGCCCGCCGCGCGCAACCCGCCGTGGCGAGAGCCGCCCCTAGGCTTCCGGCTCCTGTGCAGGCCGGCGGATCTGGATCTGGGCCGGATATCTTCACGGACACCTTCAAGCCGGTCCAGGACACGCAGCCCGCCAGGCGAGAGCACGTCTTCGTTGGCTTCACTCAAGGGGTGGAGTATTCTGGATCGTCGGCTTCCACGGAGGGCTCGGCAACTTACGTTGATGGTGGCTATTCCTCTGGCAGAGAGTCGCTTTATTCTCTTCACCAAGAGGGTCTTGGGGGCTTTCAGCAGAACTCGCCGGCGCAGGATTCTTTAGGCCCGCCCGCTCGCCCTGTTGTCTACATGGCGGGGGCGGCTGATATACCAGACCCGGCAGCGGATGCTGGAACCTCCAATGCGGTGTCAAGAGTTTCGCCAGCGCAGACCCTGGTGGGATTGACGGCTACATTGACTACACTGCTGGGCACACAGGTCACTGCGGAAAATCAGGCGGAGCTCAATGCAGAGATCGTCGGGATCAAGGGTCAGATGGTACAGGCTCAAGCTGGCATTGATGCAGAGAACGTCCGTCTGGCGCCTCGTGAACGAGAGTTACGGGAAGAATCGGCGCGTCTGCAACAGGAGAGTTATCATCTGGAGCAGCGCCGGGTGGAGACTGACGCGGTTCATCACAGACGACACCGGAGCCGGCTTGCAGCCGAGGTTGAAGGTCAGGCCCTGCAGTTCAGCACCCCGCCAGGGGAACACCTTCGAGGTCCAGCGACAGGAACTCCCCAGAGGTCGCCAGACCCGGGAACCCGACGCTCGGCGGATCATGGGGAGCGGCCAGAGGTACCGATGCTTACGGCACAAGGGCACTTTACGAACCCTGTGGACAACCTCTACGCGGCTACCACGGCGCTGGCACGTCTGCCCATCAATGGAGACATGCCCCTTGAGATCGAGGTTCGCAATGCAATTGCAAAACTGAAAACCGCCGTGGTCCAGCAAGCGAATTATTCGTACAGCCGGGAGCAACTGCATTCTACACCCGCTCCTAACAGAAGCCGCACTAGAAGCCGCCACGCTGAAAGCCCTGCGGTGTCTAGCACCCGCCATCATTGGGGTGCGCCTGGGGGCTTGCCGTATTCACCAAAACCCATGATCCCAGGGCACGGAGTACATGAGACTCGCGCAGCACATACGGCGGCTCACGCGGCGGATCAGGAGGCGGCTCATGCGGCGGCTCTCGCGCCAGTCGTGACTACGACAGTCACCCCAACAGGAAGATCCATTGGAGTGCCTTGCTTGAGCCCGGCTCTCCGCAGCGCACCCCTGCCCAGGGATTTCAAGGGCCCACGGAAGGTGTCCAGTTATACACCAGACCAGGACCCGACCCAGTGGATAGAAAGTTATGAGCTTGCCATGGATATGCAGGGGGTCAGCGATCAGGCTTGTGCAAGATATTTCACCATGATGTTGGAAGGAGCAGCGCGTACGTGGCTGAAGAATTTACCCCCGAATTCCATCAATACATGGGGCGAGTTAAGGGAACGTTTTGTCAAAAACTTCCAAGGTACCTGCAAGCGTCCGAAGACTATCATTGATCTTCAGCATTGTGTTCAGCGGCAGGGAGAGTCGGCTCACCATTGGGTCAGCCGAGTTGCAGAGATCATTCATTCTTCAGATAATATGTCCGCCCCTCAGGCAGTTTTGGTGCTGGAGAAGGCTTGCCACTATGAGCCTCTCACGCAGAAGTTAGGGCGGCTCAAACGGAGTGTCAAAGATATGGGGAACTCATGAATGCTCTCACCAAGTATGCTGAGTCTGATCCTACGAAGGACCCAGGAGTTGATGAGCCAGAGGTTCCTGATCCGAAAGGTAAAAAGCCTGTTGGTGGCAAGAGTCAGCAGCAGAACAATGATAAGAAGCGAAAGGGTCCAGAAGCCGGATCTGAGCTGGTGGCTAATACCAATGCAGGGTCTAAGTTTCAGAAGGGTGGTTCTGGTAACAGACCTTTTAAGCCACAAAACTTCGATGAGTTCCTCAAGGGGCCGTGTCCGAAGCACGGTACCAAAGAGAGACCAGCAAGGCATACATGGGAACAGTGTCATATTATGGATGCTTTCGCTCAGCGCTTCCAGAACCCGCCGGGTGGCGGGGGTGGCGGATACGGACCGGGTTCCGGGCCCGGGTTCGGATCACCTGGTGGAGGCCCTCCTGGCGGCTTTCATCAACAGTCGCACCACCCGGGCGGGTCTGGTAGCGGCTTCCAGGGGAATAACAGTGGTCAGCAACCTCAAGGAAACCAATACAACAGCGGCCAACACTCTCAACAACAGCAGAACAATCAGACCGGGTTCCAGAGTAATCCTGAACAGTTGAATAGTGGACAGTATCATGTGTTCACTACATTTGCAGATAAAAGGGAGCGCAAGGTCAGGAGACGTTCTGTTAATGCGGTAGAGCCGGCTATTCCAGAGTATCTGAAGTGGTCAGAGATGCCGATTACTTGGAGCAGGGAGGATCACCCGCCCAGAGTAGATAATCCGGGTCATCTGGCGCTTGTGGTAGCACCCCAAGTGGGAGGATATGCTCTCACCAAGGTTCTGATGGATGGCGGAAGCAGCATCAATATTCTGTACTATGACACTTTCCGACGTATGGGATTGACGGAGAAAGACCTTACGCCATCTAACACAGTTTTTCATGGGATTATACCTGGCAAATCAGCATACCCGGTTGGAAGGATCAAGTTGAACGTGGCCTTTGGGACATCAGAGGATAACTCCAGATGTGAATCATTATCGTTTGAAGTAGTCAGGATCAAGAGTCCCTATCATGCTCTCTTCGGGCGGCCGGCTTATGCCAAATTCATGGCTAGGCCCTGTTATATTTATCTCAAGCTCAAGATGCCGGGTCCCAAGGGTCCAATCACAGTTCATGGAAACCGGAAAGTCGCCATGGAGTGTGAAGAAGGAGATGCTGCTTATGCTGAAGCGGCTTGTGCCTCGGAGGAGCTCAAAATCTACACAAGCAATGTAGACCCGGCGGATATGACGCCTCTCAAGAAGCCCTCTATAGAAGGAGAGCCGCCTCTCAAGTTTCAGGCTCACAGAGACACCAAGGAAGTGGAATTTACCCCTGGCGACTCTTCTGCTAAGTTCACTATAGGGTCCAACATGGACCCCAAATAGGAAAGCGCGCTCGTCGAGTTTATCCGTGAGAATCGGGACATCTTTGCATGGAAGCCTTCTGACATGCCAGGTGTGCCGAGAAAACTCGCCGAGCACCGCCTTAATGTAGATCCTAAGTACAAGCCTGTCAAGCAGTATCTTCGCCGTTTTAATGAAGAGAGACGGAAAGCTATCGGGGAAGATATAGCCCGGCTTTTGGCTGCCGGGTTTATCATAGAAGTCTTACACCCGGAGTGGTTGGCTAACCCGGTGCTGGTTCTGAAGAAAAATGGCACTTGGCGTATGTGTATTGACTACACGGATCTTAACAAAGCTTGTCCAGCTGATCCATTTGCTCTCCCTCGCATTGACCAAATCATTGATGCTACAGCGGGGTGTAAGAGGTTATGTTTCCTGGATGCATACTCTGGTTATCATCAGATCAAGATGGCAGTGGAGGACCAAGAGAAGACGGCTTTCATTACACCTTTTGGCACCTTCTGTTATGTGTCTATGCCTTTCGGGCTCAAGAGTGCCCAGGCGACTTATCAACGTTGCGTGCAAAATTGTTTCCATGGACAGATTGGCCGCAACGTGCATGCCTATGTGGATGATATTGTGGTCAAGTCAGAAAAGCAAGAGACCTTGTTAGATGACCTCAAGGAAACCTTTGACAATCTCAGAGTTTACCGGATGAAGCTTAACCCGGACAAGTGTGTCTTTGGTGTTCCTGCAGGAAAGCTTCTAGGTTTCATGGTCTCCGAGCGTGGAATTGAAGCTAACCCGGAGAAAATCAAGGCCATCACCTCTCTGGCTGAGCCTAAGTGCATCAATGATGTTCAGCGCCTGGCGGGTCGTATTGCAGCTTTGAGTCGCTTCATCAGTCGCCTGGGGGAGAAGGCTATTCCTTTATATCAGATGCTGAAGAAAGCGGACGACTTCCAATGGAGCAAAGCTGCTGGGGAGGCCTTTGAAGCTTTGAAGAGGCAGCTGGCAGAGCCGCCCATACTGGCGGCTCCTATTACCAAGGAGCCGATGCTTCTGTACATTGTAGCAAATAACAAAGCTATTAGTGTTGCAATGGTGGTGGAGAGAAAAGAGGCAAACCGGGAGTATCCTGTCCAGAGGCCGGTCTATTATGTTAGTGAGGTCCTGACTTTGTCTAAACAGCGTTATCCACATTGGCAGAAGCTGGTCTTCGGAGTTTTCATGGCAAGCCGGAAGCTGAGACATTATTTCCTGGAGCATTCTATCACGGTAGTATCTTCAGCCCCTTTGGGGGATATCATTCATAACAGGGAAGCTACAGGGAGAATTGCAAAGTGGGCCATTGAGCTTGGACCTCATGAGATCAAGTATGTGCCTCGCACGGCCATCAAATCTCAGGCATTGGTGGATTTCATCAATGACTGGACAGAGCTTCAAGCCCTGGAAGAAAGGCCGGATAAAACATATTGGACCATACACTTTGATGGGTCTAGGCAGCTGGAAGGCTCGGGGGCTGGAGTTATAATATCTTCCCCTCGAGGTGACAAGTTCTGCTATGTTTTGCGGCTTATGTTCCTTGCACTAACAATGCTGCAGAGTATGAGGCCCTTCTCCATGGGCTCCGGATTGCAAAGGAGATGAATCTCAGCCGGGTTAGGTGCCTTGGCGACTCTGATCTGGTGGCACAACAAGTCTCAGGGACTTGGGATTCTAAAGACCCGCTCATGGCGGCTTATAGGAAAGCTGTTACTAACGTGGCTGGTTGCTTCAAAGGTTATCAGGTGGATCACATTGATCGGCGGCAGAATGAGGCGGCTGATGCTTTATCACGACTCAGATCGCAGCGAAAGCCGGTTCCTCCAAATGTTTTCCTGGATGTGCTCCATCACCCGTCAGTTAAGCTGCCAACGGAGGAGGACCTTGCTGTCCCAGACCCGGAGGCCCAGCTCGTGGCGGCTCTCCATGAGATCCCGGATTGGACTATCCCATACTTGGATTATCTGACTCGTGGCGTCTTGCCAGCTGACGAGATTGAAGCCCGCCTGATTGTGAGAAGGTCCAAATCCATGACCATTGTCAATGGCGAGTTGCACCGAAGAAGTGCCACAGGCGTCTTTCAGCGCTGCGTATCGCCAGATGAAGGCCGGAATATCCTCAATGAGATACACTCCGGCGACTGTGGTCATCATGCCGGCTCTAAATCATTGGTGGCGAAGGCTTTCCGCCACGGTTTCTTTTGGCTCACGGCTCATGCTGATGCAAAGGAAATAGTCAGGAAGTGTGACGGTTGTCAGAGGTTTGCCCGCCAAGCTCATGTGCCGGCTCAGGAACTTCGGATGATCCCTATCACATGGCCCTTTGCGGTCTGGGGGCTGGATATGGTGGGACCTTTCAGAGCTTCTAGTGACAAAAAGACTCACCTTTTGGTGGCTGTTGACAAATTTACCAAGTGGGTAGAGGCAGAACCTATCAGCAATTTGGATGCAGAGACGGCTGTTAAGTTTGTCAAAAAGTTAATCTTTCGTTTCGGGTACCCGCACAACATCATCACTGACAATGGTACAAACCTTTCGAAAGGCACCATGAAGCAGTTCTGTGATGAGGAGCACATCAGACTGGATGTGGCGGCTGTTGCGCACCCACAGTCCAATGGGCAAGCTGAACGCGCCAATCAGGAGATCCTTCGAGGAATAAAGCCCCGGCTTATGGCTCCTCTTCAGTGTACACCCGGCTGTTGGGTAGAAGAACTTCCCTCCGTCTTATGGAGTTTACGGACAACTCCCAACAGATCAACGGGTTTCACACCTTTCTTCATGGTTTATGGGGCAGAGGCCGTTTTGCCAAGCGACATCCGCCATGACTCGCCCCGGGTCTCAGCATATGTTGAAGAGGATAATGAGTTGGCTCGTCAGGACTCTCTGGACGCCTTGGAGGAAGAGCGGGATTTGGCAGCCGCCCGATCTGCTATCTACCAGCAAGACCTGCGTCGCTATCATAGCCGTAGGATCAGAAGCCGGACTTTCCAAGAAGGAGATTTGGTGCTTCGTTTAATACAAGACCAGTCAGGCATGCATAAGCTTTTGCCTCCTTGGGAAGGGCCCTTTGTTGTCAGCAAAAATCTTCATAACGGGTCTTATTATCTGATTGATCTCCGGCCTGGGAAGGAGTCTCGAACATCTGAAGAAGAGACCAACAGGCCCTGGAACATAGCTCATCTGAGACCCTACTACACCTAGAGCTCCGGCTCTGGGAATCTTGTACATACCTCTCATGTATATATTATCAATAATGAGTAAAAGCCGGCGGCCCTGAAATTCGGGGTATCTGTCGTTTTCCATCCAACATGATGAGTAAGTTTTATTACATTATTATTACTTGTGCTTTATCATACATATATTGTGAAAGTGCAGAAACAAAAGACCCACTTCGGATGAGCTTCCTGGTAATCCAGAAGCCTTCACCATCATGGGACACTTAACCCTATGGGCCGAACTTACTGGTAAGCCAGAAGTTGCCACCATATCGGGTAAAAGTCCTAATAAGCGGGCTGTGTTACTGGTAATCCAGAACCTTCATCCGTGTACAGGCACCTAATAAACGGGCTGTGTTCCTGGTAATCCAGAACCTTCATCCGTGTACAGGCATAAAAGACTCATGTGGGTCGAGCCTCCTGGTAATCCAGAGGCCTTCGCCATCTTGGGACCTTCAGCCCTTATGAAGCTAAACTTACTGGTAAACCAGAAGTCGCCATATTGGGAAAAAGACCTAACAAACGGGCTGTGTTACTGGTAATCCAGAACCTTCATCCGTGTACGGGCACAAACGATTTAGATGGGATGCTGCCTGCTGGTAATCCAGAAGGCTTTACCATCTTGAAATAATCAACCTTATGGGCCGAACTAACTGGCAAGCCAGAAGTCGCCACCATACAGGAAAGGAAGTAACTGATCTGGTTGGGGGTGATCCAAGAGTCGCCACCATACTGGGGACTTTGCAATCTTTAGAAATTCGCTAAAGCTTTTATTTAAGATATACTGCTTTAAAGAGTTTTATGACCTCTCTTATGAGCTCTTTTTAATATTCGTATTTGGCCAAGAGCCGCCAGTTGTATTATATTGGCTACACCGTAAGCATCTGCAAGTTTACTGGTTATAAGCCGCCATGACTGCTTTAGTTATTGGTTTAATACTTGTTAAGAATAAATTATACATCTTATCAAGCTTTATGACTGTCTTGATGTTTGGCCAAGAGCCGCCAGCGTCAAAGAATTGAATTTTTTCCAGAAGCAGCCAGAATAACTTTTCATAAGGAAGCTTCGGGCAAAAGAAGCAGACTTGCTTCCCAAGGAAGCCAGTATGAATTTAAACAGAATTTTTTCTAAGTCTATTACAAAAGGCCACTAGAGGGCATTTCGGAATCATTTGATCAAGACATATATTACAAGCAGTTAAACAACTGGCGACTTTCAAGGTTCCGATTTTACTCCCGGGTCTTGCTGCCTCCGGCTTGGGCTGCTTCTGTTGAAGGATCTGTCTTGGTTTGATCGGCAGCCCAGTCAACAGTGGCAAAGGCATCAAAAATTTCTCCATCATCAATAAGATCTGAAGAATCAATGTCCGGAGCAAACTCGTCCTTACGGCCTTCAGGAGTAAGATCGAGAGGCGGAAGAGGTCCGGGCTTTACGCGTTTTCCGTCTTCGCTGTAGGCTGACTGAAACCTTGTAAGCTTCATCTCTTGGACCAACTGGCTTGCAGGGACAAAGGTCTCCTTCTTCAAAGCATTATAGGTGAGCTGATCAAGAGCTTGCCCCTTATAAGTTTCGGGAAAGCCGCCAACTAAAGTTGAAAGTTCTAAATCCTCGTAATGAGCTTTAGCGCGGGCCATGGTGTGCATAGTGGCGATGCGGGCGCTGGACTCTTTCATGATCTGCAGCTGAGTAGGCAGAGTGGATAAAGTCTTCAGGACTTCCTTGATGGTGGATGGGTTTTATTTTCCATAGAAGGCGGCTTGAATAGCCCGCCGACTCCCAGTGTATAACTGTTCAAGGAAGTCATAAGCCGCCTTGAGCTGCATTACTGGTTCTTTCGCCAGTTTATCACTTCTAGGACCTGCAAAGGAAAGGTGTCAGAGTTATCAAGATTATCAAAATAGGGATTGTAAACAGGCGACTTACCAAAGATGGCGCTGCTCATTTGCTGGATGTGCAATTTTAATCCGCTGAATTCATCGGAGGCAGTCTTCAGGCGGCCTTCAGCGTTTTTAGCACGTTGTACAAGGAGCTGTTTCTCCTTCTCATGCTCAGCGGTTAAAGCAGCCAGCTTGGTGGCCGCCTCAGATGCGGCTTCCTCCAATGTTTTCACCCTTTCTTCAGCGGCGACTCTCAGCTCTTGCTCAGTTTTCAGTTCTTTCTGACTGTCAGCCAGCTGAGTGTGAAGGGAAATTATTTGAACCTGAAAGAAAGGAAAGGTTCAAAGTTATTTATGCAGATGAAGTTCCATATTGATTACAAGTAATCCACATGGCACTTAGGGGCTAATGCAATCCCGAAGTTTTACAAAGGAATATTATCGAATAGCTGGAAGCATTTAAGACTTGGACACATGTGGTTCTTTGCTTCTAAGACCCGGCTGTTTCAAGAAGACAGCCGGCTCTTGGGGACTACATGTGGTTCTTTGCTTCTAAGACCCGGCTGTTTCAAGAAGACAGCCGGATCTTGGGGACTACATGTGGTTCTTTGCTTCTAAGACCCGGCTGTTTCAAGAAGACAGCCGGCTCTTGGGGACTACATGTGGTTCTTTGCTCTGAGACCCGGCTGTTTCAAGAAGACAGCCGGTTCTTGGGGACTACAATTGGCTCTTTGTTCTATATAAGCATGTGGTTCTTTGCTCCATGTAAGACCCGGCTGTTTCAAGAAAACAGCCGGCTCTTGGGGACTGCATGTGTGTATTTACGTATTTTTCAAATATGTAAGCTTACAAACCTTCATACAACTATGAAATCAGTAATATGCAGGTTTGGGCGACTAATAAGGGCCATAAGTAAATTATGACTCACCTTTGGTTTGTTGGCCAAGGTCTTGGCAATTTCCTGACTCTCAAGTAGTCGAGTCTGAAGGGCTTCATGAAGATCATTTAAATCAGTGCTCTCCAAGGAGGAGAGATCTAATTTATTCTTCTCTTTAGAAGACATGGCTTCAAAGGAAGACTTGCCCAAACCCGCCGACGAGTCTGGGGCGGTGGCAGTGGCAGTAGCAACAATACCCTCCTCAATATTGAGGGAGGGGATAACAGTATCCGGCTGTTGATCGATGTTATCAGTCGGCGTTTCCATCTCTGGTTCTAAAGAAACCTGAGTTTCTGGAGCGGTGGAAACATCTGGCAGAGGAGGATCATTGGCCCTTTCCTCTGTGTCTTTGGCCGGGTCTTCAGAACCTTCAGGAGGCGGAGATGAGGCAAAAGTTGTGGGTTTTAGTTTCTTGGAGGTAACCCTGCATTTTTGACAAAGATCTCAATAACTACTATCCTTTGCTTTATGTAAGAGGAGTGAGAATAAGGGTGATCATATCTTTACCCTGCTTTAATAACAAAAGTCGTATCTGGCGACTCTGAGGCGTCATCATCAGAGGATGTGTCCTGATAGTCCGGATCTTCGGGATTAAGAGGTCGTTTAAACAAGCCGGCTTTGGGAAACAGAAGAGTCGGGTGAAGAAGTACCTCACGAGGGCGCTTATGAGAGCCGCCCGCATCGGCGACAGACCCGCCCATACCAGTGCTAGAGCCGCCACAATCAGTTTGGCGGAGCTCGGCGTGCTGAGACGTCTTCCATGAATAATATGGGTCCAAACGAGCAAAAGGATGAGAAAAAGGATATTTTCTCACAGCAATTCTGTTTTTTCTAGGTTTATGAATATCAAAGTCAGGCAAGGTTGAAGTTACCTCAGTTTCATCCTGGTCTTCCTCTTCTTCTTCGTCCTGGAAAGGTACAGATTAAAGTTATCAGCAGAAAGTTGCAGATGAAAGACAGATTGATTCAAGTTATGTACTTGCCTCTGACTCATCTTTAGAGGATTCTAAGATGGACGGATCCACCTCTAAAGGATTGATGGTATTATGCTTCTTCTTCTTAGCAACGGTTTTTTTCCCCGTCTTCTTCGGGCCCTTCGTAGCTATTTCTTTCAACATCGGCCTCGCTTGCCAGAAGGAGCTATCCGCCTGTGGTTTATTAGGGAAAAGGTTTTCATGATATGAAAGTTTAAGCAGAAAAATAAGAGATTGCTTGAAAGTTTCTTACTGCTGGTGGCGGGTTAGTTTTGGTGAAAGGCGCCAAGCCAAACTCGCCAGTGTATTTGTCGGGTAAGTTGACAATAATTCTCATCTGATTAATTACAGACGACAAGGAGATGTCTGTGGCACTGATCCTTTGCGGATCCTGTAAGCCGGAGTATTCATGCATCAGTTTATTCCGGAGACCTAGTTGCTGGATCTTCCATGACAGCCAGCAACGGATTAAATCGGCTCCTTCCAGGCCGTTGGCGGCCAAGGCAGATATTTTATCCATCCAAGGTTTCAGCTCTGCTTGTTCCGCTGGTGTAGGCCGGGGAGGGTATTTCTTTTTGTGATCCAAGCGCCCTGGCCTGAAACCCGGCAGTGGGTGTTCTCCTTCAGGAACCGGCGCCTTACAGTATATCCAAGACTTGCCCCAGCCCTTGGGGTAGCTTAGCAGATCAGCTCCAGGGAAGGTGACCCCTCGTCGCTTCTGGAAAGAAACGCCACCAAGCTCTTGATGACGGCCTTGGGCGGTCTCAGTTTATTTGTTGACATAGAAGCATTCCCGAAACAATAGAACTGTAGGTTCTATCTGAAGATAAGCTTCACATATCACTGCAAATTGGCTCATGTTGACAATTGAATTGGGAGAAAGATGTTGTGGATGCAGCCCATAGAAGTTCAGAAGGTCCCTAAAGAACTTGGAGCCGGGAGGGGAAAATCCCCTCTCCACATGATCAAGGAATATAATAACTTCTCCTTCTTTAGGCGTTGGGGGACATTCGCCTCTTGCAAGTCGGCAGTTAGTAGCTCCTTTCAGTATGCCTGTCTGAATGGCATTTTTGAGAAAATCTTTGGTGATCTCAGAAGGAACCCAGTTGCATTCAATTGTTTTCTTTGTCATCCTAGTTAATGGATCAAAGGGTTGAGTTAGCGGCTTTCGGCACAAGGTAAGGGATGTTACAAGAAATGAAAGACGGCAGTTTGATTATGTTTCTAGGGTCTGAGACATATGGTTGGAAAAATCATTAAATATATACGGCGGCTTACATAAGTCGCCACAAGTGAGAGGTGCTCGGCGAGGCGAAATTTTTTACTAAGTCTGCAATAACAGCTTTTTACCGAGGGAGGTGAAATTTTGGATCAAGAAGCCTGTAAAAATAAGGAAAAGAGCAGTTCATGCTACTGTTCGTCCAGCCGCAGCAAGTCATCACTGATGGATTTTTCTTAGATCTATTCTAACGCAGGTTTGATTCCTGGGATAAAGGGGAGTTCAACGGCGCCGCTTCTATGCCGAGGAAGCCTTAAGATGAGGCCGGCGGCGGCAGCCACGGAGAAGCCGAGGGGGAGTTGAAGCTCTACAATGGCGGAACCCTAAGATAGATGAAAAGGGACATGGATTACCTGGATTGACGGCGGCGCAGCGCGGTTGCGGACGGGCGACGGCGGTGCGTCGGGGCTGCTTCTCCTTCCAGTAGCCGGCGAGCTCGAGAGGTGGCGCAAGGACGCGGCGGTTCGGGCGGCAGGAGGAAGAAGACGAGGAAATGATAAAGTAATGACCCGAGGGGGCATTTATAAGAGGATGGGACGCTCAAGAGTCGGGGCGGAAATTATGGATCTACAGTACCCCGACGCCCCGATTTTCGTGCCTAATCGATTCATTTGAGATATGGATGATGTCATGGAAATATCCGTTTTAAAGATTCGGTGACGTCACAAGGCGAACAGGTTTAAAAGAAAAACAATTAAGAAATATTCAGAAGTGGCGGGTTCAGCGGAGACTCGCCAAATGTCAAAGACAGTTTTGTATGAAGACAAGGTTGTCCAGAACCAGTTCAAGTCAACCTGAGGGCTAATGTCAGGGAAATATCTTTCGGTGAGACCCGCCCGTTTAGGGCCGGGTTCTGGGGATCTTTATTGAAGATAGGCTAGTTGGGCCGGAGCGTTCTCAAGAGGCCCAGAAGAAGAGCCGCCCAAGGAAGGGCCGGCCCAAGACCCGCCGTGAGAGGCGGTATGTGCAAGCCGCCTCGAGGTATAACTTAGGAAACAAGTAAAGGAGAGTTGGGCTCGGATTGCTATCCCGACCCGGACTCTTATGTAAGCCCCGGACCTCCGCCTATATATAAAGGGAGAGCCCTGGGGCTAGAGAGATCACGTTGAAACCTTTCGAGAGCTAGGGCTAGACAAGTTCCAAAACCCTTGTAATCGAGATCTTCAATACATCTAGCAGGAGTAGGCTTTTACCTCCACGAGAGGGGCCGAACCTGGGTAAACCTTGCCTCCCGTGTTCCTCGTTTAACCCCTTCGGTCTACTACTTACGCGACGGCTTCGAGATCAAGTCCTATGAGGACATCTGCCATGAAAATACCACGACAAGTCCCTTCCGCGGTCGTCTCCGGAGCGCACCATGCCTCCGGAGGCACTGGTTCAATTCCCGGTTGGAGATCGGGTCAACCGACCCCCACCGGCGCCACCGACCAATGGGTGGCCGGCTATGGGGGAGGCTTTGTCAAGTGCCTCCATCTCCGAGGAGCACCGCACCCAAGGGTGCGGTATTACAGAGCATTCAGTCCATAGACAGCGGACTGAAGGAGGCCTTCAACGGTCTCCTAACGGGCTTTCAGGTGAGCCGCGTAATGCTCTGTTTATGAAATATTAATTTCTTTGAGTTATCATTATATACATGGCAGCCCCCGAGCCCTAAGTAAGTTTGGAACAAACTTACCTGGGGGTCAATCGTAGATCATTATCCGAACTATGTACAGGACAGTATTTGTTCGGAACGTTCTAACAGCCCTTAAGAGGACCGGACATAGGATCATTTGTATGACAGTTCGGAAGTTGTGAACCCATGTAACTTGATAGGGATTTGTTTTGTACAGGCTTCGTCATCGGCGGCGAATATTAATGCTGTCGAGCTGGACGAGCTGAATCGGAAGCTTAAGAGCTCCGAAGATGAGCTCGAAGCTCTGAATTAGAGTTTCGATGAGGCGCAAGGTAAGCCGGATTAGAGCATCCAAATTTATCATGACCGTACTGTGAACGCAGTATTTTTGATATGTTTAATGCTTATGCAGCCTCGGCGAAGGAAATTGAGAAGCTCAAGGCCGAGCTTGAGAAGGCGAAGCAGGAGGCTTCGATTGAGAAGGCGGCGGCCAAAGAAGCGGCTACCGCACTGTCCGCCCTAAGAACCACCAGTGACAAGCATGAGGCTCGGGTGGAGGAAATCCAATAGGAGCTCAAGGACGCCGGCCAAAAGTGCGAGGACCTTGAGCGGAAAGGCAAGGAGCAGGCCACCGAACTATCCACCCTGAAAACCAATCTCCAAAAGGAGCGGGTGGATAGGCGGTCTTTTGAAGAGCAAGTCAGCCAGGCCAAGGCTATCATGGATGGTAAGCCGTATTTATTGCAGTGTGTCTTCGGGGATAGCAAGTTCGAGTTGCTTACCCAAGTATGGCGTTCCTCAGGCGCCTGCTTGGACCTCCAGAAGAGCACAGCGGACGCGAACCAGTTCTATGCTTCGCGGGGAGAAGGAGATGAAGCTCGGCTGTTTTGGGCGCAGTTTGAAGCCCCCAAGCGCTCTCCTCTCCTTGTTGAGCAGCTGAAGTAGCTGATGGAGCTACACCGGATGGTGGAGCCGGCCATGAAGGATCTCTGCATCCGGCTATGGCCCAACGAGCCACTGCCGGGCAGTTACTTCGGCCTGGTGCAGAAGCTGAGCGACGCCTTGCCCCAGATCGATGCGCTAAGGCAGTCCTCCTGTATCGAGGGAGCTCGGATGACCTTTGCGAAGGCCAAGGTGCACTGGCCGGGGCTGGATCCGATGAAGATAGCCACCGCCCCTCCGCCTCCTGGAAAGGAGCATAGGTGCCCCGAGCTATACTTCTCCAGAGTAATGGAGGGTGCTCGGGCGATAGAGTCGCAGTGTTCGAGAGAGAACACTTATGAGTAGAGCGTTGTAATATGTTCGAAGACCTTTTAACGCGTTTATATTTAAGATGCATGGTTTATCATGTCTTTCGTGTTTTGCATCCTTTATAACTCCTGTGTGGCCGTTAAAACTGAAAGCTGCGAGTCGTCGACTTCAGCCCCCATGTAGATACTACGCGGGGTGTCTCTGCCAACGCACTGTGACCCTTAGCCGAGCTATTAGTACCCGAAGGCGGTAGTGTGAGGCGGACAAGGCAATCGGACCATAATGCTTTATTGCTTTCACTTAGCCGTTGGGGCGCGAGAAAGGAGTGCGGGGGGCTGATGACTAGCCCCCAGGTGTCTGTGATGTTCGGATGAACCGTGGCCAAAGCCCATATCACATGGTTTGTACTAATACCAAACCCATCGTATGACATGGAATAACCTCTAACGAGGTTTATTTAAGCTCGGATTCGCAGACCGGTTCTCGCATACTATGACAGTCAGTTTTCGGCTTTCTCCGCTGAGGTGCTTGACCAGGCTAGCCGGAAGCACAATCGCAGCGGTTCTCCCTTTGCCCTTTTAGCCGAACGAGCGGAACGTAAAGGGGCAAGCACAGGAGCCGGGCAACCTAACTATTAACCCAAGACATAGTTCGGAACCAATGCATATAAAGCGGAATTCCAAGACACCGATCGCAAAATCAGTTGTGCTTAGGGCGATTTTTTAAGTTTGAGCCCCCGGTCTATTAGCCGGTTGCGTCATAAAGTATACCGAACAGGTTCGCAAGAAGAGGGAGAAAATAGAAGGTGTGTCCAAAAGAGACAGCGAAGCGGTCATGTGTAAAGGATCTGTATTTTGCTCAACAACTCTTATTATTCAAATTGCCGATGCGACTGTTTACAGGTATTTGAAAATAAAATATGAAATTTACAGGAGGTGTTGTACCAGGGATCTTTGATGGGTGACCTGACGTTCTTGATGTGCCCTGTTGTTTGTCCACTCCTGCGCCTCATAAGGAGTTGTATACCGCTATGGGTTTTGCTGTTCGGCAAATGGACTTTGGAAAAAAAATCTTGAGAAGTCGCCGAAGTGTGAATGAGCTTTATGCCTTAGAAGGTACTTTATGGTACCTGTAGCGTGTCCGAAGACGTTTTGATGGTGATAGTTCGGTCCAGCCGAACACTTACCCTTTGATAGTTTTTCCCCACCGCTGCCCATGGAATTTTAAGTGCGAAGTTGTGCCTCCTCGGCACGTACTTTGCTGGTTCTAGGGCTGTGCGATGGGGGGCGAGTCCCTATTTATGGGGAGAAGAAGGTTCTGGGACTTCGGGTTGAAACCGAGCTCGCTTCCCAGCCTTATGTGCCTTTACGGCGGATATCGGCGTTTGCCGATCATCACTGTAGTGGAATTCGGCCGCCAGGGCCAACGCATGTTCCTCAGTTCGGAGGGAGTGCTCCGTGTTGCCGTTGACAGTAATGACCCCCTTGGGGCCGGGCATTTTGAGCTTGAGGTATGCGTAGTGTGGGACGGCATTAAAGCGAGCGAAAGGTAGTGTTCGGCCGAGCAGGGCGTGATAGCCGCTGCGGAAAGGTACGATGTCGAAGATCAAGTCTTCGCTTCGAAAGTTATCAGGCGAGCCGAACACTACTTCCAGGCTTACAGAGCCCGTGCACCGGGCTTCGACGCCTGGGATCACTCCTTTAAAGGTAGTGTTGCTGGGTTTGATCCTTGACGGATCTATGCCCATCTTTTTCACCGTATCTGAGTAAATCAGATTGAGGCTACTTCCTCCGTCCATTAGGACTTTAGTGAGGTGGTACCCATCGATAATGGGGTCTAGGACGAGGGCCGCCGAACCTCCGTGACGGATACTGGTCGGGTGATCTCGTCGATCAAAAGTGATCGGGTAGGCCGACCATGGGTTAAACTTCGGGGCTACAGGCTCTACGGCGTAGACGTCACGAAGGGCGCGCTTCCTCTCCTTTTTAGGTATAAGAGTGGCGTATATCATGTTCACCGTTTTTACTTCTGGAGGGAATTTCTTTTGTCCACCACCGATCGGACCGCGGGGCTCATCCTTGTCCTCGCTGTGTGGGCTCTTGCCTTGGTCTTCGGATGCGAGCTTGCCGGCCTGTTTGAACACCCAACAATTACGGTTGGTGTGGTTGGCGGGCTTCTCTTTAGTGCCATGGATCTGGCAAGGCCTCTCCATGATCTTGTCCAGCGGGGTGGGTCCGTCGCGATTGCCTTTAGGAGGCTTCTTCCGCTGCCCAGGCCGGGAGTTGCGGAAACCGGCGTTAACGGCCGTGTCATTGGCATCACTATTGTTGTGTCGGCGCTTATTTTTGTTGCGCTTTGGTTTCCCGTTTCCATCCCGAACTTCGGAGGTTCCGGGGTCTTCAGGGTTGTGGCTACGTCTTGCTAGCCAGTTATCCTCGCCAGCGCAAAAGCGAGTCATGAGTGATGTAAGGGCGGACATTGTCCTTGGTTTATCCTGGCCGAGCTGACGAGCCAGCCACTCATCCCGAATATTGTGCCTGAAAGAGGCTATTGCTTCGGCGTCCGGGCAGTCAACGATCTGGTTTTTCTTGGTCAAGAACCGATTCCAGAATAGCCGCGCGGATTCTCCTGGCTTCTGAACGACGTTGCTTAGGTCGGAGGAGTTCGGCGGCCGAACATAAGTGCCCTGGAAGTTAGATCGGAATGCATCTTCTAGATCCTCCCAGCACCCAATGGAATTTTTGGGGAGGCTATTTAACCAGTGCCGAGCTGGCCCCTAAAGCTTCAGGGGTAGGTACTTGATGGCGTGGAGGTCATCTCCTCGTGCCATGTGGATGTGGAGGAGGAAATCCTCGATCCATATGGTTGGGTCAGTTGTCCCGTCGTATTGTTCTATGTTTACGGGTTTATACCCTTCCGGGAACTGATGCCGCATCACCTCATCCGTGAAGCACAGTGGGTGGGCAGCGCCTCTGACCCGAGCTATGTCGCGCCGGTGATCGGCGTCTGTCTTAGCCCGGTTTCGTTCCCGACCTTCATTGTTGCGGTCGAACCAAGGCCGGTACCCTTCCCGTCTATCGGGTGAGTATCCTCTGGATCCGTAGATGGATCGCGTACGACCTGCTCTGTAGTCTAGGCCGTGTCGCAGGTCGAACCTGTCATTGGGCTCTAGTGGCTCTTTTCCCCGTCTACGGGGTATCGTCGGCCTATAGCCGGTGTCGTCAGCCGTCCTGTCTCGTCCTCGAGGAGGGCGGTCTGGCTTGTCGTATGGGGTATGTTTGGGAGACGGCGTATCAGTGAGCTCGTCATCGAATTGTGGCAGCAGCCTTCTGCGTGGGTAGCTTTTAGGTTGGTCCGATAGACCGGTACCGTATCCTTCCTCAGCTGAGAGGACTCTCGTCCATCGATCGTTGAGGTCGTCTTGTTCGGCTTTAAGTTGTCGTTTGTTTGCTTTCAGGCTGCGGGCCGTGGCTATAAGCTGTTGCCTGAACAGTTCCTGATCTTCAGGATTATCGGGGATGGTGAAGTCATCAGCTTCCGTATTGTCCTCCTCCTCGACAGAGTGGAGGTAATCGTCGTCCTCGGGATCATCTGGATCGTCGGGGTTACGCTGGTCTTCCGGCCTCTCCAGACCCTCTAACGGGTGTTCGGGGATATCGGGATCGCCGAGGTCTTTTGAGGTGTCTCCGTCCCCGGTGCCGTCGATAGCTTTTCTTCCCTTTTTTCCTTTTGACCGTTTATGCGGCTTTCAGCGTCTCGACGGCGCTTCATCCGATTTGTCGCCATCGTTTTTCGGAGTGTCCACCATGTACACGTCATATGTGGAGGTGGCAGTCCACCGCCCGGTGTTAACGGGGGTGAGGGCGCGATCCTCCTCATCCATGTATTCTGCTTCCTCAGAAGCGTAGTCCAACATGTCGGTTAAATCCTCGACAGTGGCTACCAAGTGGGTGGTGGGTGGGACGACAAATTCGTCCTGACCCGCCTTGAGCCCGATCTGAGCACAGATCGGGGTTGGGTCGTTGGTAATCTACATCGACGAGATCCGATCTAGTGCCTCGTTGAGTATCGAGAGCTCGATCGGGTCAGCCTGCTCGGAGCTTCCGGAGTTAACCTCCGATGCGTCCGCACGGGGGGAGTGTTCGGCAAGAACGGGTGTCCGGGCATCTGGCACTATGACCGGGCCCGGACTGAAAATTGGTTCCTCGCCCGGGCAGATCCCGTGGGCGGGACCAAAAGATGGATCTGAGGTTAAAGCCTCAGAGTCTTCGGGCGTGGCAGGCGAGACTGCGAGCCCGGTAAGTAACAGGTCGCCCCGAGAATCTGTGGAGAACTCTAGGTTCCCGAATCAGATCTCTTGATCAGGGGCGAAACTTCCGACACGGCCTAGATGGCCGGTCGGGTCGGCGTGCAGCACAATGCTGCCGAAAGCAAAGATCTGTCCGGGGACGAAAGTGTCCGTATTGCGGACCTCTTCATTGATGACAAGGCGAGCCATCGATTCCTTTGGCGGTCACAGCGGAACTCTCAATGAAAGCACCAATGTCGGTGTCAAAACCGGCGGATCTCGGGTAGGGGGTCCTGTCAGGGAAATATCTTTCGGTGAGACCCGCCCGTTTAGGGCCGGGTTCTGGGGATCTTTATTGAAGATAGGCTAGTTGGGCCGGAGCGTTCTCAAGAGGCCCAGAAGAAGAGCCGCCCAAGGAAGGGCCGGCCCAAGACCCGCCGTGAGAGGCGGTATGTGCAAGCCGCCTCGAGGTATAACTTAGGAAACAAGTAAAGGAGAGTTGGGCTCGGATTGCTATCCCGACCCGGACTCTTATGTAAGCCCCGGACCTCCGCCTATATATAAAGGGAGAGCCCTGGGGCTAGAGAGATCACGTTGAAACCTTTCGAGAGCTAGGGCTAGACAAGTTCCAAAACCCTTGTAATCGAGATCTTCAATACATCTAGCAGGAGTAGGCTTTTACCTCCACGAGAGGGGCCGAACCTGGGTAAACCTTGCCTCCCGTGTTCCTCGTTTAACCCCTTCGGTCTACTACTTACGCGACGGCTTCGAGATCAAGTCCTATGAGGACATCTGCCGTGAAAATACCACGACAGTTGGCGCCCACCGTGGGGCTATCGCATGGTGGTGTTGAGTATTCGAAGGGTCCTCCCCAAGGACTCGAGGGATACATGATTGGCCGGATGACCAAGAGTCGTCGCGGCAATCTGCTCATCAACGACTCAGGCTGGGGCCCCGAGGCCGACTCTCTTGAGTACGGGTACCGGGTCCCCTTTGGCGGAATTCATGTCTTCATCGGGAAGGCCGGCGGCTCTAAGCCGGCCACCTCCGCGGAGGTCATTGAAACGGCCCACCGCGCGCAACCCGCCGTGGCGAGAGCCGCCCCTAGGCTTCCGGCTCCTGTGCAGGCCGGCGGATCTGGATCTGGGCCGGATATCTTCACCGACACCTTCAAGCCGGTCCAGGACACGCAGCCCGCCAGGCGAGAGCACGTCTTCGTTGACTTCACTCAAGGGGTGGAGAATTCTGGATCGTCGGCTTCCACGGAGGGCTCGGCAACTTACGTTGATGGTGGCTATTCCTCTGGCGGAGAGTCGCTTTATTCTCTTCACCAAGAGGGTCTTGGGGGCTTTCAGCAGAACTCGCCGGCGCAGGATTATTTAGGCCCGCCCGCTCGCCCTGCTGTCTACATGGCGGGGGCGGCTGATATACCAGACCCGGCAGCGGATGCTGGAACCTCCAATGCGGTGTCAAGAGTTTCGCCAGCGCAGACCCTGGTGGGATTGACGGCTACATTGACTACACTGCTGGGCACACAGGTCACTGCGGAAAATCAGGCAGAGCTCAATGCAGAGATCGTCAGGATCAAGGGTCAGATGGTACAGGCTCAAGCTGGCATTGATGCGGAGAACGTCCGTCTGGCGACTCGTGAACGAGAGTTACGGGAAGAATTGGTGCGTCTGCAACAGGAGAGTTATCATCTGGAGCAGCGCCGGGTGGAGACTGACGCGGTTCATCACAGACGACACCGGAGCCGGCTTGCGGCCGAGGTTGAAGGTCAGGCCCTGCAGTTCAGCACCCCGCCAGGGGAACGCCTTCGAGGTCCAGCGACAGGAACTCCCCAGAGGTCGCCAGACCCGGGAACCCGACGCTCGGCGGATCATGGGGAGCGGCCAGAGGTACCGATGCTTACGGCACAAGGGCACTTTACGAACCCTGTGGACAACCTCTACGCGGCTACCACGGCGCTGGCACGTCTGCCCATCAATGGAGACACGCCCCTTGAGATCGAGGTTCGCAATGCAATTGCAAAACTGAAAACCGCCGTGGTCCAGCAAGCGAATTATTCGTACAGCCGGGAGCGACTGCATTCTACACCCGCTCCTAACAGAAGCCGCACTAGAAGCCGCCACGCTGAAAGCCCTGCAGTGTCTAGCACCCGCCATCATCAGGGTGCGCCTGGGGGCTTGCCGTATTCACCAAAACCCATGATCCCAGGGCACGGAGTACATGAGACTCGCGCAGCACATACGGCGGCTCACGCGGCGGATCAGGAGGCGGCTCATGCGGCGGCTCTCGCGCCAGTCGTGACTACGACAGTCACCCCAACAGGAAGATCCATTGGAGTGCCTTGCTTGAGCCCGGCTCTCCGCAGCGCACCCCTGCCCAGGGATTTCAAGGGCCCGCGGAAGGTGTCCAGTTATACACCAGACCAGGACCCGGCCCAGTGGATAGAAAGTTATGAGCTTGCCATGGATATGCAGGGGGTCAGCGATTAGGCTTGTGCAAGATATTTCACCATGATGTTGGAAGGAGCAGCGCGTACGTGGCTGAAGAATTTACCCCCGAATTCCATCAATACATGGGGCGAGTTAAGGGAACGTTTTGTCAAAAACTTCCAAGGTACCTGCAAGCGTCCGAAGACTATCATTGATCTTCAGCATTGTGTTCAGCGGCAGGGAGAGTCGGCTCACCATTGGGTCAGCCGAGTTGCAGAGATCATTCATTCTTCAGATAATATCTCCGCCCCTCAGGCAGTTTTGGTGCTGGAGAAGGCTTGCCACTATGAGCCTCTCACGCAGAAGTTAGGGCGGGTCAAACGGAGTGTCAAAGATATGGGGGAGCTCATGAATGCTCTCACCAAGTATGCTGAGTCTGATCCTACGAAGGACCCAGGAGTTGATGAGCCAGAGGTTCCTGATCCGAAAGGTAAAAAGCCTGTTGGTGGCAAGAGTCAGCAGCAGAACAATGATAAGAAGCGAAAGGGTCCAGAAGCCGGATCTGAGCTGGTGGCTAATACAAATGCAGGGTCTAAGTTTCAGAAGGGTGGTTCTGGTAACAGACCTTTTAAGCCACAAAACTTCGATGAGTTCCTCAAGGGGCCGTGTCCGAAGCACGGTACCAAAGAGAGACCAGCAAGGCATACTTGGGAACAGTGTCATATTATGGATGCTTTCGCTCAGCGCTTCTAGAACCCGCCGGGTGGCGGGGGTGGCGGATACGGACCGGGTTCCGGGCCCGGGTTCGGACCACCTGGTGGAGGCCCTCCTGGCGGCTTTCATCAACAGTCGCACCACCCGGGCGGGTCTGGTAGCGGCTTCCAGGGGAATAACAGTGGTCAGCAACCTCAAGGAAACCAATACAACAGCGGCCAACACTCTCAACAACAGCAGAACAATCAGACCGGGTTCCAGAGTAATCCTGAACAGTTGAATAGTGGACAGTATCATGTGTTCACTACATGTGCAGATAAAAGGGAGCGCAAGGTCAGGAGACGTTCTGTTAATGCGGTAGAGCTGGCTATTCCAGAGTATCTGAAGTGGTCAGAGATGCCGATTACTTGGAGCAGGGAGGATCACCCGCCCAGAGTAGATAATCCGGGTCATCTGGCGCTTGTGGTAGCACCCCAAGTGGGAGGATATGCTCTCACCAAGGTTCTGATGGATGGCGGAAGCAGCATCAATATTCTGTACTATGACACTTTCCGACGTATGGGATTGACGGAGAAAGACCTTACGCCATCTAACACAGTTTTTCATGGGATTATACCTGGCAAATCAGCATACCCGGTTGGAAGGATCAAGTTGAACGTGGCCTTTGGGACATCAGAGGATAACTCCAGATGTGAATCATTATCATTTGAAGTAGTTAGGATCAAGATTCCCTATCATGCTCTCTTCGGGCGGCCGGCTTAAGCCAAATTCATGGCTAGGCCCTGTTATATTTATCTCAAGCTCAAGATGCCGGGTCCCAAGGGTCCAATCACAGTTCATGGAAACCGGAAAGTCGCCATGGAGTGTGAAGAAGGAGATGCTGCTTATGCTGAAGCGGCTTGTGCCTCTGAGGAGCTCAAAATCTACACAAGCAATGTAGACCCGGCGGATATGACGCCTCTCAAGAAGCCCTCTATAGAAGGAGAGCCGCCTCTCAAGTTTCAGGCTCACAGAGACACCAAGGAAGTGGAATTTACCCCTGGCGACTCTTCTGCTAAGTTCACTATAGGGTCCAACATCGACCCCAAATAGGAAAGCGCGCTCGTCGAGTTTATCCGTGAGAATCAGGACATCTTTGCATGGAAGCCTTCTGACATGCCGGGTGTGCCGAGAAAACTCGCCGAGCACCGCCTTAATGTAGATCCTAAGTACAAGCCTGTCAAGCAGTATCTTCGCCATTTTAATGAAGAGAGACGGAAAGCTATCGGGGAAGAGATAGCCCGGCTTCTGGCTGCCGGGTTTATCATAGAAGTCTTACACCCGGAGTGGTTGGCTAACCCGGTGCTGGTTCTGAAGAAAAATGGCACTTGGCGTATGTGTATTGACTACACGGATCTTAACAAAGCTTGTCCAGCTGATCCATTTGCTCTCCCTCGCAATGACCAAATCATTGATGCTACAGCGGGGTGTAAGAGGTTATGTTTCCTGGATGCATACTCTGGTTATCATCAGATCAAGATGGCAGTGGAGGACCAAGAGAAGACGGCTTTCATTACACCTTTTGGCACCTTCTGTTATGTGTCTATGCCTTTCGGGCTCAAGAGTGCCCAGGCGACTTATCAACGTTGCGTGCAAAATTGTTTCCATGGACAGATTGGCCGCAACGTGCATGCCTATGTGGATGATATTGTGGTCAAGTCAGAAAAGCAAGAGACCTTGTTAGATGACCTCAAGGAGACCTTTGACAATCTCAGAGTTTACCGGATGAAGCTTAACCCGGACAAGTGTGTCTTTGGTGTTCCTGCAGGAAAGCTTCTAGGTTTCATGGTCTCCGAGCGTGGAATTGAAGCTAACCCGGAGAAAATCAAGGCCATCACCTCTCTG
Organism: Elymus sibiricus; assembly: GCA_039707655.1. Lineage (NCBI taxonomy): Eukaryota > Viridiplantae > Streptophyta > Magnoliopsida > Poales > Poaceae > Elymus > Elymus sibiricus. The sequence goes on from CM077669.1 coordinate 133,919,987, forward strand.
GCTGAGCCTAAGTGCATCAATGATGTTCAGCGCCTGGCGGGTCGTATTGCAGCTTTGAGTCGCTTCATAAGTCGCCTGGGGGAGAAGGCTATTCCTTTATATCAGATGCTGAAGAAAGCGGACGACTTCCAATGGAGCAAAGCTGCTGGGGAGGCCTTTGAAGCTCTGAAGAGGCAGCTGGCAGAGCCGCCCATACTGGCGGCTCCTATTACCAAGGAGCCGATGCTTCTGTACATTGCAGCAAATAACAAAGCTGTTAGTGTTGCAATGGTGGTGGAGAGAAAAGAGGCAAACCGGGAGTATCCTGTCCAGAGGCCGGTCAATTATGTTAGTGAGGTCCTGACTTTGTCTAAACAGCGTTATCCACATTGGCAGAAGCTGGTCTTTGGAGTTTTCATGGCAAGCCGGAAGCTGAGACATTATTTCCTGGAGCATTCTATCACGGTAGTATCTTCAGCCCCTTTGGGGGATATCATTCATAACAGGGAAGCTACAGGGAGAATTGCAAAGTGGGCCATTGAGCTTGGACCTCATGAGATCAAGTATGTGCCTCGCACGGCCATCAAATCTCAGGCATTGGTGGATTTCATCAATGACTGGACAGAGCTTCAAGCCCCGGAAGAAAGGCCGGATAAAACATATTGGACCATACACTTTGATGGGTCTAGGCAGCTGGAAGGCTCGGGGGCTGGAGTTATAATATCTTCCCCTCGAGGTGACAAGTTCTGCTATGTTTTGCGGCTTATGTTTCCTTGCACTAACAATGCTGCAGAGTATGAGGCCCTTCTCCATGGGATCCGGATTGCAAAGGAGATGAATCTCAGCCGGGTTAGGTGCCTTGGCGACTCTGATCTGGTGGCACAACAAGTCTCAGGGACTTGGGATTCTAAAGACCCGCTCATGGCGGCTTATAGGAAAGCTGTTACTAACGTGGCTGGTTGCTTCAAAGGTTATCAGGTGGATCACATTGATCGGCGGCAGAATGAGGCGGCTGATGCTTTATCACGACTCGGATCGCAGCGAAAGCCGGTTCCTCCAAATGTTTTCCTGGATGTGCTCCATAACCCGTCAGTTAAGCTGCCAACAGAGGAGGACCTTGCTGTCCCAGACCCGGAGGCCCAGCTCGTGGCGGCTCTCCATGAGATCCCGGATTGGACTGTCCCATACTTGGATTATCTGACTCGTGGCGTCTTGCCAGCTGACGAGATTGAAGCCCGCCTGATTGTGAGAAGGTCCAAATCCATGACCATTGTCAATGGCGAGTTGCACCGAAGAAGTGCCACAGGCGTCTTTCAGCGCTGCGTATCGCCAGATGAAGGCCGGAATATCCTCAATGAGATACACTCCGGCGACTGTGGTCATCATGCCGGCTCTAAATCATTGGTGGCGAAGGCTTTCCGCCACGGTTTCTTTTGGCTCACGGCTCATGCTGATGCAAAGGAAATAGTCAGGAAGTGTGACGGTTGTCAGAGGTTTGCCCGCCAAGCTCATGTGCCGGCTCAGGAACTTCGGATGATCCCTATCACATGGCCCTTTGCGGTCTGGGGGCTGGATATGGTGGGGCCTTTCAGAGCTTCTAGTGACAAAAAGACTCACCTTTTGGTGGCTGTTGACAAATTTACCAAGTGGGTAGAGGCAGAACCTATCAGCAATTTGGATGCAGAGACGGCTGTTAAGTTTGTCAAAAAGTTAATCTTTCGTTTCGGGTACCCGCACAACATCATCACTGACAATGGTACAAACCTTTCGAAAGGCGCCATGAAGCAGTTCTGTGATGAGGAGCACATCAGACTGGATGTGGCGGCTGTTGCGCACCCACAGTCCAATGGGCAAGCTGAACGCGCCAATCAGGAGATCCTTCGAGGAATAAAGCCCCGGCTTATGGCTCCTCTTCAGCGTACACCCGGCTGTTGGGTAGAAGAACTTCCCTCCGTCTTATGGAGTTTACGGACAACTCCCAACAGATCAACGGGTTTCACACCTTTCTTCATGGTTTATGGGGCAGAGGCCGTTTTGCCAAGCGACATCCGCCATGACTCGCCCCGGGTCTCAGCATATGTTGAAGAGGATAATGAGTTGGCTCGTCAGGACTCTCTGGACGCCTTGGAGGAAGAGCGGGATTTGGCAGCCGCCCGATCTGCTATCTACCAGCAAGACCTGCGTCGCTATCATAGCCGTAGGATCAGAAGCCGGACTTTCCAAGAAGGAGATTTGGTGCTTCGTTTAATACAAGACCAGTCAGGCATGCATAAGCTTTTGCCTCCTTGGGAAGGGCCCTTTGTTGTCAGCAAAAATCTTCATAACGGGTCTTATTATCTGATTGATCTCCGGCCTGGGAAGGAGTCTCGAACATCTGAAGAAGAGACCAACAGGCCCTGGAACATAGCTCATCTGAGACCCTACTACACCTAGAGCTCCGGCTCTGGGAATCTTGTACATACCTCTCATGTATATATTATCAATAATGAGTAAAAGCCGGCGGCCCTGAAATTCGGGGTATCTGTCGTTTTCCATCCAACATGATGAGTAAGTTTTATTACATTATTATTACTTGTGCTTTATCATACATATATTGTGAAAGTGCAGAAACAAAAGACCCACTTCGGATGAGCTTCCTGGTAATCCAGAAGCCTTCACCAGCATGGGACACTTAACCCTATGGGCCGAACTTACTGGTAAGCCAGAAGTTGCCACCATATCGGGTAAAAGTCCTAATAAGCGGGCTGTGTTACTGGTAATCCAGAACCTTCATCTGTGTACAGGCACCTAATAAACGGGCTGTGTTCCTGGTAATCCAGAACCTTCATCCGTGTACAGGCATAAAAGACTCATGTGGGTTGAGCCTCCTGGTAATCCAGAGGCCTTCGCCATCTTGGGACCTTCAGCCCTTATGAAGCTAAACTTACTGGTAAACCAGAAGTCGCCATATTGGGAAAAAGACCTAACAAACGGGCTGTGTTACTGGTAATCCAGAACCTTCATCCGTGTACGGGCACAAACGATTTAGATGGGATGCTGCCTGCTGGTAATCCAGAAGGCTTTACCATCTTGAAATAATCAACCTTATGGGCCGAACTAACTGGCAAGCCAGAAGTCGCCACCATACAGGAAAGGAAGTAACTGATCTGGTTGGGGGTGATCCAAGAGTCGCCACCATACTGGGGACTTTGCAATCTTTAGAAATTCGCTAAAGCTTTTATTTAAGATATACTGCTTTAAAGAGTTTTATGACCTCTCTTATGAGCTCTTTTTAATATTCGTATTTGGCCAAGAGCCGCCAGTTGTATTATATTGGCTACACCGTAAGCATCTGCAAGTTTACTGGTTATAAGCCGCCATGACTGCTTTAGTTATTGGTTTAATACTTGTTAAGAATAAATTATACATCTTATCAAGCTTTATGACTGTCTTGATGTTTGGCCAAGAGCCGCCAGCGTCAAAGGATTCAATTTTTTCCAGAAGCAGCCAGAATAACTTTTCATAAGGAAGCTTCGGGCAAAAGAAGCAGACTTGCTTCCCAAGGAAGCCAGTATGAATTTAAACAGAATTTTTTCTAAGTCTATTACAAAAGGCCACTAGAGGGCATTTCGGAATCATTTGATCAAGACATATATTACAAGCAGTTAAACAACTGGCGACTTTCAAGGTTCCGGTTTTACTCCCGGGTCTTGCTGCCTCCGGCTTGGGCTGCTTCTGTTGAAGGATCTGTCTTGGTTTGATCGGCAGCCCAGTCAACAGTGGCAAAGGCATCAAAAATTTCTCCATCATCAATAAGATCTGAAGAATCAATGTCCGGAGCAAACTCGTCCTTACGGCCTTCAGGAGTAAGATCGAGAGGCGGAAGAGGTCCGGGCTTTACGCGTTTTCCGCCTTCGCTGTAGGCTGACTGAAACCTTGTAAGCTTCATCTCTTGGACCAACTGGCTTGCAGGGACAAAGGTCTCCTTCTTCAAAGCATTATAGGTGAGCTGATCAAGAGCTTGCCCCTTATAAGTTTCGGGAAAGCCGCCAACTAAAGTTGAAAGTTCTAAATCCTCGTAATGAGCTTTAGCGTGGGCCATGGTGTGCATAGTGGCGATGCGGGCGCTGGACTCTTTCATGATCTGCAGCTGAGCAGGCAGAGTGGATAAAGTCTTCAGGACTTCCTTGATGGTGGATGGGTTTTCTTTTCCATAGAAGGCGGCTTGAATAGCCCGCCGACTCCCAGTGTATAACTGTTCAAGGAAGTCATAAGCCGCCTTGAGCTGCATTACTGGTTCTTTCGCCAGTTTATCACTTCTAGGACCTGCAAAGGAAAGGTGTCAGAGTTATCAAGATTATCAAAATAGGGATTGTAAACAGGCGACTTACCAAAGATGGCGCTGCTCATTTGCTGGATGTGCAATTTTAATCCGCTGAATTCATCGGAGGCAGTCTTCAGGCGGCCTTCAGCGTTTTTAGCACGTTGAACAAGGAGCTGTTTCTCCTTCTCATGCTCAGCGGTCAAAGCAGCCAGCTTGGTGGCCGCCTCAGATGCGGCTTCCTCCAATGTTTTCACCCTTTCTTCAGCGGCGACTCTCAGCTCTTGCTCAGTTTTCAGTTCTTTCTGACTGTCAGCCAGCTGAGTGTGAAGGGAAATTATTTGAACCTGAAAGAAAGGAAAGGTTCAAAGTTATTTATGCAGATGAAGTTCCATATTGATTACAAGTAATCCACATGGCACTTGGGGGCTAATGCAATCCCGAAGTTTTACAAAGGAATATTATCGAATAGCTGGAAGCATTTAAGACTTGGACACATGTGGTTCTTTGCTTCTAAGACCCGGCTGTTTCAAGAAGACAGCCGGCTCTTGGGGACTACATGTGGTTCTTTGCTTCTAAGACCCGGCTGTTTCAAGAAGACAGCCGGATCTTGGGGACTACATGTGGTTCTTTGCTTCTAAGACCCGGCTGTTTCAAGAAGACAGCCGACTCTTGGGGACTACATGTGGTTCTTTGCTCTGAGACCCGGCTGTTTCAAGAAGATAGCCGGTTCTTGGGGACTACAATTGGCTCTTTGTTCTATATAAGCATGTGGTTCTTTGCTCCATGTAAGACCCGGCTGTTTCAAGAAAACAGCCGGCTCTTGGGGACTGCATGTGTGTATTTACGTATTTTTCAAATATGTAAGCTTACAAACCTTCATACAACTATGAAATCAGTAATATGCAGGTTTGGGCGACTAATAAGGGCCATAAGTAAATTATGACTCACATTTGGTTTGTTGGCCAAGGTCTTGGCAATTTTCTGACTCTCAAGTAGTCGAGTCTGAAGGGCTTCATGAAGATCATTTAAATCAGTGCTCTCCAAGGAGGAGAGATCTAATTTATTCTTCTCTTTAGAAGACATGGCTTCAAAGGAAGACTTGCCCAAACCCGCCGACGAGTCTGGGGCGGTGGCAGTGGCAGTAGCAACAATACCCTCCTCAATATTGAGGGAGGGGATAACAGTATCCGGCTGTTGATCGATGTTATCAGTCGGCGTTTCCATCTCTGGTTCTAAAGAAACCTGAGTTTCTGGAGCGGTGGAAACATCTGGCAGAGGAGGATCATTGGCCCTTTCCTCTGTGTCTTTGGCCGGGTCTTCAGAACCTTCAGGAGGCGGAGATGAGGCAGAAGTTGTGGGTTTTAGTTTCTTGGAGGTAACCCTGCATTTTCGACAAAGATCTCAATAACTACTATCTTTTGCTTTATGTAAGAGGAGTGAGAATAAGGGTGATCATATCTTTACCCTGCTTTAATAACAAAAGTCGTATCTGGCGACTCTGAGGCGTCATCATCAGAGGATGTGTCCTGATAGTCCGGATCTTCGGGATTAAGAGGTCGTTTAAACAAGCCGGCTTTGGGAAACAGAAGAGTCGGGTGAAGAAGTACCTCACGAGGGCGCTTATGAGAGCCGCCCGCATCGGCGACAGACCCGCCCATACCAGTGCTAGAGCCGCCACAATCAGTTTGGCGGAGCTCGGCGTGCTGAGACGTCTTCCATGAATAATATGGGTCCAAACGAGCAAAAGGATGAGAAAAAGGATATTTTCTCACAGCAATTCTGTTTTTTCTAGGTTTATGAATATCAAAGTCAGGCAAGGTTGAAGTTACCTCAGTTTCATCTTGGTCTTCCTCATCTTCTTCGTCCTGGAAAGGTACAGATTAAAGTTATCAGCAGAAAGTTGCAGATGAAAGACAGATTGATTCAAGTTATGTACTTGCCTCTGACTCATCTTTAGAGGATTCTAAGATGGACGGATCCACCTCTAAAGGATTGATGGTATTATGCTTCTTCTTCTTAGCAACGGTTTTTTTCCCCGTCTTCTTCGGGCCCTTCGTAGCTATTTCTTTCAACATCGGCCTCGCTTGCCAGAAGGAGCTATCCGCCTGTGGTTTATCAGGGAAAAGGTTTTCATGATATGAAAGTTTAAGCAGAAAAATAAGAGATTGCTTGAAAGTTTCTTACTGCTGGTGGCGGGTTAGTTTTGGTGAAAGGCGCCAAGCCAAACTCGCCAGTGTATTTGTCGGGTAAGTTGACAATAATTCTCATCTGATTAATTACAGACGACAAGGAGATGTCTGTGGCACTGATCCTTTGCGGATCCTGTAAGCCGGAGTATTCATGCATCAGTTTATTCCGGAGACCTAGTTGCTGGATCTTCCATGACAGCCAGCAACGGATTAAATCGGCTCCTTCCAGGCCGTTGGCGGCCAAGGCAGATATTTTATCCATCCAAGGTTTCAGCTCTGCTTGTTCCGCTGGTGTAGGCCAGGGAGGGTATTTCTTTTTGTGATCCAAGCGCCCTGGCCTGAAACCCGGCAGTGGGTGTTCTCCTTCAGGAACCGGCGCCTTACAGTATATCCAAGACTTGCCCCAGCCCTTGGGGTGGCTTAGCAGATCAGCTCCAGGGAAGGTGACCCCTCGTCGCTTCTGGAAAGAAACGCCACCAAGCTCTTGATGACGGCCTTGGGTGGTCTCAGTTTGTTTGTTGACATAGAAGCATTCCCGAAACAATAGAACTGTAGGTTCTATCTGAAGATAAGCTTCACATATCACTGCAAATTGGCTCATGTTGACAATTGAATTGGGAGAAAGATCTTGTGGATGCAGCCCATAGAAGTTCAGAAGGTCCCTAAAGAACTTGGAGCCGGGAGGGGAAAATCCCCTCTCCACATGATCAAGGAATATAATAACTTCTCCTTCTTTAGGCGTTGGGGGACATTCGCCTCTTGCAAGTCGGCAGTTAGTAGCTCCTTTCAGTATGCCTGTCTGAATGGCATTTTTGAGAAAATCTTTGGTGATCTCAGAAGGAACCCAGTTGCATTCAATTGTTTTCTTTGTCATCCTAGTTAATGGATCAAAGGGTTGAGTTAGCGGCTTTCGGCACAAAGTAAGGGATGTTACAAGAAATGAAAGACGGCAGTTTGATTATGTTTCTAGGGTCTGAGACATATGGTTGGAAAAATCATTAAATATATACGGCGGCTTACATAAGTCGCCACAAGTGAGAGGTGCTCGGCGAGGCGAGATTTTTTACTAAGTCTGCAATAACAGCTTTTTACCGAGGGAGGTGAAATTTTGGATCAAGAAGCCTGTAAAAATAAGGAAAAGAGCAGTTCATGCTACTGTTCGTCCAGCCGCAGCAAGTCATCACTGATGGATTTTTCTTAGATCTATTCTAACGCAGGTTTGATTCCTGGGATAAAGGGGAGTTCAACGGCGCCGCTTCTATGCCGAGGAAGCCTTAAGATGAGGCCGGCGGCGGCAGCCACGGAGAAGCCGAGGGGGAGTTGAAGCTCTACAATGGCGGAACCCTAAGATAGATGAAAAGGGACAGGGATTACCTGGATTGACGGCGGCGCAGCGCGGTTGCGGACGGGCGACGGCGGTGCGTCAGGGCTGCTTCTCCTTCCAGTAGCCGGCGAGCTCGAGAGGTGGCGCAAGGACGCGGCGGTTCGGGCGGCAGGAGGAAGAAGACGAGGAAATGATAAAGTAATGACCCGAGGGGGCATTTATAAGAGGATGGGACGCTCAAGAGTCGGGGCGGAAATTATGGATCTACAGTACCCCGACGCCTCGATTTTCGTGCCTAATCGATTCATTTGAGATATGGATGATGTCATGGAAATATCCGTTTTAAAGATTCGGTGACGTCACAAGGCGAACAGGTTTAAAAGAAAAACAATTAAGAAATATTCAGAAGTGGCGGGTTCAGCGGAGACTCGCCAAATGTCAAAGACAGTTTTGTATGAAGACAAGGTTGTCCAGAACCAGTTCAAGTCAACCTGAGGGCTAATGTCAGGGAAATATCTTTCGGTGAGACCCGCCCGTTTAGGGCCGGGTTCTGGGGATCTTTATTGAAGATAGGCTAGTTGGGCCGGAGCGTTCTCAAGAGGCCCAGAAGAAGAGCCGCCCAAGGAAGGGCCGGCCCAAGACCCGCCGTGAGAGGCGGTATGTGCAAGCCGCCTCGAGGTATAACTTAGGAAACAAGTAAAGGAGAGTTGGGCTCGGATTGCTATCCCGACCCGGACTCTTATGTAAGCCCCGGACCTCCGCCTATATATAAAGGGAGAGCCCTGGGGCTAGAGAGATCACGTTGAAACCTTTCGAGAGCTAGGGCTAGACAAGTTCCAAAACCCTTGTAATCGAGATCTTCAATACATCTAGCAGGAGTAGGCTTTTACCTCCACGAGAGGGGCCGAACCTGGGTAAACCTTGCCTCCCGTGTTCCTCGTTTAACCCCTTCGGTCTACTACTTACGCGACGGCTTCGAGATCAAGTCCTATGAGGACATCTGCCGTGAAAATACCACGACAGGTCCCGAGCTGTGAGACTAGAATCGATGGTAACAGGAGAAGTGGGAGACGATGTTTACCCAGGTTTGGGCCCTCCTATGGAGGTAATACCCTAAGTCCTGCTTGATTATATTGATGGTATAAGGGTTACAGAGTTGATCTACCTCGAGATCGTACGACTAAAACCCTAGATGAGTTCTGTGTTGTTCTACAACCTAAAATCCTCCGGCTTATATAGATGCCGGGGTTACCTAGGGTTATACATGGTCGGTTACACGTTAAAGGGATAAACATGCCTATTCACTACTCCAAACGTGGAGGATACGCCACGATTCTTGAAGCTTCCTTCCTGGAGACAGGGTCTTCGATCAATCCAATGCTCGGCAAGCGGCCCATATAGTCCGGCCCATAAGAATGAGGTCGGCCTCCCGAGGACCCCTTAAACCAGGACTCCCTCACTAGGTGATACTTATTATTATGTGTCGGACTACGAGAAAATGTCAGACTATGTTTTAATTTGTAATATGTCTGGACTATGTTTTAATTTGTAATATGTCTGGACTATGTTTTAATTGCATGTTAGATTTGTTGTTTTAATTGCAGATATGTCTTTGTATCCATTGCTTGATGGTAAGATTGAAAGATGTCACCGGGCTGCAGTTATGCAAGCGGGCGGGAAGTTAGACATGTTGGTCACTCGCACACCAAGGACTAACTCGATGATACACCCTTTATAGGTTAATAGGTATGTGTACATATAATGACTTACATGTTTGACATATTTTTGGTACCCACTAACTGTATGCTACATTCTCTTTATTTTGTAGGTTAAGTTGGGCTGGACTTCTACCCTTGGCACGGTTGGTTGAGGGTACATTGGATGAGTGGGTTGAACATCCGGACTTGGATGAGGAAGATGAACTAATGCAGTTATGCAAGAGGCAAGTGAAACGTTTCTCTTATGACAGGTCACTGCTTACCTGCTTAATAGATAGATGGAGACCAGAGACACATACATTTCACTTTCCCTGGGGAGAGATGGCTCCTACTCTACAGGATGTGTCTTTCTTGTTGGGATTACCTTTGGCCGGTGCTGCCATAGGTCCTTTAGAGCCAGAACCTGGCTGGCTAGCACTGATGCAGGCACGTTTTCTAGCTGCGTTGCCAACTGCTCTGCCCTTAGATGACGATCCTCACGGGCCTCGTTTTAGGTGGTTGAGCCAGTTTCAGTTAACCTTCTCAGTGAGCTGAACATATTTTGTTTTCCTAGTAGCCCTTACTAGATAATTTACACAATCGTATGGTTTCTATACAGATTGTCTCGTTAGGATACCCCGGAGTTCAGTTGTCAGAGCCACAGATTGATCGATCCCTAGAGGCATATATTCTTTGGTTGTTCGGCAAGACGATGTTCACGGAGAACCACGTGACTACTGTCGATGCGCGACTCATCGGTATTGCACGAGAGATTGCTGACGCACGTTGCCCTGGGGACATTGTGCAGAGGAGTTTTGGTTCTGCTGTGTTAGCAGCTACGTACAGAGGCCTGTGCAAAGCTTGCTCGTTGAAGTCCAGAAAATCAGCTCTGGTTGGATGTCCACTACTGTTGCAGCTCTGGTCATACGAGAGATTCCCTATTGGACGACCCTATGTATACGTTGATAGACCTTTTGGGATGGAGGACATAACAGGGGCTTACGTGCCTGCTATCGGCGATTTGCCTACTATGGGATCTGTTTGGGCACAGAGAGAGGTACTTATATATTACGTAACAATTTATTCGATTAATTATTTCCATGCAAAAGTATTACTAATGTTTATTTGTTGTCATGTACAGAGACAGTTTTCGCATACCCAGGTTAGGGGCTGCTACCCGTCCTTCACGACGCAGTTTGATAGTTTGCACAAGGATCAAGTTATCTGGGAGCCATACTCGCATCAGGCTATATCATCCAGGTATCCAGTTGGGATTTCTGGAATGTGCACTAGAGATCAGCACTATTGGATGACCAAGGCCAGAGTGGTGTTCGACATGATGGTTGAGGAGATGGCTCTTCATAGGGTGATGAGACAGTTCGGTCTATGTCAATAGCCTGAAATTCCAGTTATTCCACACATACCAGCACACGTGCACAAGTAAGTAATTGTAATGTAGTTCTCAACACTGCATTCCGAACATAGCTAAGCATGTAAAACGCATGTCAATCTCAGGGAAAGCCGCGTAGGAGGAAACAAGTCCATTGTTGTTTGGCTTCAGACCATTGGCCCTTACGTACAGGAATGGGATAACACGCTGACAAATATCTGGGATGAGGTTCGGCCCTTTGACTGGCACAAGTTCGGGTTGTATCTGCGAAGTTACCGGCATAGAACGAGGATCTACTTGGTTCCATCAGCTGCTCCTGATCAGATGGATGCCCCTCAGACCAGCGATATGTTCCCAACTGCCTCTGTTGTGGGAACCAGACACCACGCGGTACGTACCATGGTTCTCATATGTGTAGTTTTATCATAACCTGAACATATACAATTGGTTAACTCTTCATGTACAGAGTGACTTGACAGTCGAGACACGAGAGGAGGTTTCCGCTTTAATGCGGCGGGTTGAGAGGGGGGATACTATCCCACCGCCAGAGCACCTCTCATGGTTGAGGCGTTTTGATGAGAAGCTACGAGGGATTTACGCAGCTGTTACATGTAGACGATCTTCGGATGTTGCAGATCCTCGTCCAGCACATCGTCCCCCACGTCCCTCTATGCAGCGTTCAGAGCCACGACACTCTGTGCAGCGTTCAGAGCCACGCCACTCTGTGCAGCGTTCAGAGCCACGCCACTCCATGCAGCGTTCAGAGCCACCTCCTTCAGAACTAGGGAGCTCGTCCTGGCATCAGCCACCTCCTTCACAACTAGGGAGCTCGTCCTGGCATCAGCAAATGGAACTAGGTAACACTACTTTGTACATTCTTTTAAACATTGTAGTTTCGCAAATCAATTTTACATGTTTTACTATACTGCATGCGGCAACCAGTCGCAACAGTTCATGCATTCAGTGCAGTCACCGATACTTAGTGGTGCTGGATGTGGATTAGAGGACTACGGCGATGATGATGACGAAGCTGCAACTTATGACTTCTCTCAGACAGTGTTTCACACTCCACCACCAGCAGCAATGCAGGAGACACAGACCGTGTCAGATGATGTTATCTACGGTCATGGTCACCGTGAGACTCACCCACCGCCTCAGCACTTATCGCCTTCGGTCCTCGCCCGAGGAAGACCCAGATTCGTCGTCGTCCCTAGCAGTGATATGGTTATCTATGTATTAGTCATTATCTATGTTAGTTTCAGACTTTTCTCATGTGTGAGTCATTATCTATGTATGAGACATGCTTCATTTATGTGTTACTATCACACTTGCTTCTATCTGATCAGGAGACATATATCTACCTATGTATGCGAGAGACATATTACTATTAATTCGCATTGTTATTCCAGTTACATTTGCAAAGAAACTGCAACAGATAATTAAGATACAAGTACATCTGAATTAAATGGTACGGCTGAACTTAAAAAATACAGCTTACAAACTACATGAATGCATCATCGTCATCCTCCGTCGATGCAGCACTCTTGCCCTTCGACGATGCGGTACTCTTGCCCTTCGATGATGCGGTACTCTTGCCCTTCGATGATGCGGTACTCTTTCCCTTCGACGATGCAGAGCTCTTGCCCTTCATCGATACAGAGCTCTTCCCCTTCGACGATGCGGTGGTCTTGGCCTTGGTGCTCAGCATGAAGATGGCGTCTTCATCCTCGCTGTCGTCTGTCCACCAGTGTGTATGTTCTGCTACAAGCTTCAGGTAAGATTCACTCTTATGCAGTTGCTTCTGCCATCTTCCATGCAACCTGAGAAGTTCTTTCCGTATCTCCTCAAATGTCCTAGGAGGCCATCCACTCCTAGCTAATGCATGAGCCAACTCATTCAGTAAGGTGTCACTACTGAGGAGTTCGTCCCATGGAACTATCCTATTGTCTATCTCGAAATTGGAGGCTAACCTCAGAAGACATTTCGACATACTAGGGTGAAAACGATTACGATCGAAAGGATAACCGGACATCTTGACGAGACTACACTGGCCTGCTTACCCTCCTTAGTGTGGAGGGGGTTTTATAGGTTGAGAAGAGAAGATGGCGGGAAAGAAGATGGCGGGAGAGAATTGCGGGAAAGAAAATGGCGGGAGAGAATGAAGGGAGAGAATGGCGAGAAAAAATGGCGGGAGAGAATGACGGGAGAGAATGGAGGGAGAAAATGGCGGGAGAGAATGGAGGGAGAGAATGGCGCCAGAGAATGCCGGGAGAGAATGGCGGGAGAGAATGGAGGGAGAAAATGGCGGGAGATAATGGCGGGAAAGAAAATGGCGGGAAAGAAAATGGGGGGAGAAATTGCGGGAAAGAACGGCAGGAAAGAAAATGAAGGGAAAAAGATTGCGGGAAAGTACATTTTTTTCATGTATAAGACGGCAATGGTTGTACAGGATTTGTAACCCACTTTTAAATATAAAATAACACTTCAGCCTAATATAAAAAAACACTTCAGAACTCTTCGGCCAACAGTAGGCCGAAGTTACTATTCTTCGGCCAGCGGTTGACCAAAAAGTAGTAACTTTGGCCCAGCTGGCGACTCTTCGGCCAACGGTTGACCAAAGAGAGGTCTTCGGCCAATGGTTGGCCGAAAAGGCCCTCTTAGGGCCAACCAGCGGTCGACGGGGTCATAGTTTTGATTTTTATGCATTAGGGTGTATAGTTTCCGAATTTGCTATAAAAAACGTCATAGTTTCAAAAAAAATCTCACTAGTGGCTTCTCTCATGAGTATAGCGCACGGTGGGTGAACAAATTACTGTTGGGAAATTGATAGAAAATTGAATAGTCATGACGATATCCAAGGCGATGATCATTATATAGGCATCATGTCCAAGATAGATAGACCGACTCCTGCCTGCATCTACCTCTATTACTCCACACATCGACCGCTATCCAGCTTGCATCTAGTATATTAAGTTCATGGAAAAACGGAGTAATGCAATAAGAACGGTGACATGATGTAGACAAGATCTATTCATGTAGGAATAGACCCCATCTTGTTATCCTTAATAGCAACGATACATGCGTGTCTTGCTGCCCCTTCTGTCACTGGGAAAGAACACCGCAAGATCAAACCCATCACAAAGCACCTCTTCCCATGGCAAGAAAAATCGATCTAGTCGTCCTAACTAAACCAAAGATTCGGAGAAGAAATACGAGGCTATAAGTAATCATGCATATAAGAGATCAAAGAAGACTCAAATAATATTCATGGATAGAAACTGATCATGAACTCAAAATTCATCGGATCCCAACAAACACACCGCAAAAGTTTACATCAAATTGATATCCAAGAGACCATTGTATTGAGAATCATAAGAGAGCGAGAGAGAAGAAGACATCTAGCTACTGCCTACGGACCCGTAGGTCTATGGTGGACTACTCACGCATCATCGGAGAGGCACCTATGAGGATGATGAACCCCTCCGTGATGGTGTTTAGATTGGATCTCGAGGTTCTGGAACTTGCGGCGGCTGGAATTCTGTTTCGTCGACTCCCCTAGGGTTTTTGGAATATGTTGGAATTTATAGGCATCAGATGCGGTGCGGAAGGGGACCAAGGAGGGCACAACCCATCAGGGCACGCCGGGGCCCCCCTGGCACGCCCTGGTGGGTTGTGCTCTCCACAACCCACCTCTCCGGCAGTTGTTTGGCCCATTGGGTGTCTTCTGGTCCAGAAAATATCTCCAAAAAGTTTTGTCGCGATTGGACTCCGTTTGGTATTGATTTTCTGCAAAGTAAAAAACAAGCAAAAACAGCAACTGGTACTTTGGCACTATGTCAATAGGTTAGTCCCAAAAAATGATATAAAGTTGTTATAAAATGATTGTAAAACATCCAAGAATGATAATATAATAGCATGGAACAAGTAAAAATTATAGATACGTTGGAGACGTATCAACATCCCCAACCTTAATTCCTACTCGTCCTCGAGTAGGTAAATGATAAAAACAGAATTTTTGATGTGGAATGCTGCCTAACATGTTCGTCATATTCTTTTCTTTTGTACAACATGGACATTTGGACTTATAATGATTCAAAGCAATAGTCTAGTTTTAACATAATGACTTCAATACTCAAGCATGTCAACAAGCAACCATGTCTTTCAAAATGTCAACACTAAAGAAAGTTATCCCTAGCCCATCATGCTCAATCATTGATCCATTCATGAAACACACTCAAATATTAGCTATGCCCAATTCTCAAGTATGATCATAGTGCCCCCTTGTTGGTGCTTATAAGAGAAGATGGAGACTCAAAGCAAAAATAAAGATTGCATAAAGTAAATAGAAATGCCCTTTGCAGAGGGAAGTAGGGATTTGTAGAGGTGCCAAAGCTCTAGGTTTAAATTGAGAGAGAAAACATATTTTTGGTGGCATGCTTTTCCTGTCAACGAAAACGACAAAGTAGCTCACAATACTTTCCATCCTAGATATATCATAGGCGGTTCCCAAATAGAAAATAAAGTTTATTCCTTTTTCCACCAAACTTTCACTTTCCCTGGCGGGCCGTATCCACGGTTGCCTTCCATACCAACACTTTCCAAGGAATTTATTATTTGACAACAAAAAGTAAATATTTTTTTTCTTTTTCATTTCGGGAATGGGCATCCCTATTACCGCCGCACTCTCATGCAATGACAAGTGAATAAACACTCATCTTGAGAATAACACATCTAGCATGGAAAAATATTGGATACTCCCCATCGTTTCATGAGCGGTACGGGCACACAAAAGAGAAAATTTATTCTGAAAATTTAGAGATGGCACATACAAATTTGCTTGGACTGGCATGGAAATACCGCATATAGGTAGGTATGGTGGACTCATAAGGCAAAACTTGGTTTAAGGATTTTGGATACACAAGTAGTATTTCTACTTAGTACAAATGGAGGCTAGCAAAAAGATTGGGAAGCAACCAAACCAAGAAACGAAAATTCACATAAGTGAGCATTGAACATAACTAACACCGAATAATGCACCACAAGTAGGATGTAACTTCATTGCATAACTATTGACTTTCGTGCGTGCATAGGGAATCACAAACCTTAACACCAATATTCCTACTAAGCATAATTACTTACTAACATGACTCACATATTACTATCATCATGTTTCAAAACTATTACAAGGAATCAAGTTTAATTTGTCCAATGATCTTCATGAAAGTTTTTATTATATCCTCCTTGGATATCTATCACTTTGGGACTAGTTTCATGTATTGCCATCGCTTTTTTGACAAGCTCAAACAATTTTAAGTGAAGCACATGAGCATAAAGATTTCATCTCTCAAAAAGGTATAAGTGAAGCATGAGAGGTTTTCTTCAAAATTTACAAACTCTCAAATTAATCTAAGTGAAGCATTAGAGTATTTCTACAAAAAATTCCAAGCACACCGTGCTCAAAAAGATGTAAGTGAAGCACTAGAGCAATTCTATAGCTCAAAAAGTTTAAGTGAAGCACATAGAGCAATTCTAACAAATCATAGCATGATTGTGGCTCTCTCAAGTAGGTGTGTACAGAAAGGATACAAAGGAAAAACTAACACGCAAAGCAAGCAAAGATGCAAGACGCTCCAAGCAAAACTCATGATATGTGACGAATAAAAATATAGCTCCAAGTAAAATACCGATGGTCGTTAGAAGAAAGAGGGGATGCCACTCGGGGGGCATCCCCAAGCTTAGTTGCTTGTTTCTCTTTGGATATATCTTGGGGGTGCGGTAGCATCCCCAAGTTTAGGATTTTATCACTCCTTATTCCATCATCCATCGTGATCTCTCCCAAAACTTGAAAACTTCAATCACATAAAACTCAACAAAATCTTCGTGAGATCCGTTAGTATAAGAAAGCAAATCACTACTTTAGGTGCTGTTGCAAACCCATTCATATTTTATTATTGCATTATACCTACTGTATTTTAACTTTACCATGGCTTATACCCCCCAATACAAACCATAGATTCATCAAAACAAGCACACAATGCAACGAAAACAGAATCTGTCTTAAACAGAACAGTCTGTAGTAATCTGTACTCTACCCATACTTATGTAACTCTAAAATTCTGAAAAACTAGGACAACGTAAGGAATTTGTATAGCAACACTGTGTTAAAATTTCAGCTCAGGATCACGTTCCAGAAAAAAAATGAAAATTCATATACTGGACACGAAGTTTTTGTTTCAGATTCAGCATCACTTCTACTTATCCTATGAATCATCCTAAAGGCTTTACTTGGCACAAACACTAAATAAACCATAAAAACACAATCATAACAGATTTATAATTGTGTAAACACTCAAAAACAGAAAGGAAAAAAGCAAAAATTTATTTATTCATTGGGTTGCCTCCCAACAAGCGCTATCATTTTACGCCCCTAGCTAGGCATAATGGATAGACTCAAGTATTGTCATCCTTGGTTTTGGATCCATAAGATGCCCTCATGATTGATTCATATGGTGGCTTAATTCTTGTTCTAGGGAAGTGTTCCGTAGCCTTTCTCAAGGGAAATTGAAAACGAATATTGCCTTCTTTCATATCAATCACGGCACCTATAGTGCGTAAA